>OW203772.1:24455536-25151935 GCA_934045905.1 Leuctra nigra | reverse complement strand
ACTGGCCCTCTTCCCAGGTAAACTTCATCGGAAGCCAGTTCCCGAGCTTTCAAGTTTTCAAACCGTTCACGTTTTCATGGTTTAAAACTTGACAAAGTTGACAACGATGTCCTAGATTTCAACCTTTTCTAGTTTTATACAATGTAAACTTAAAACGGTTTGAAACGTGAAACTCTAGAATTGATCTCCTGGGGTGCGATCACATAAAATGAGAACTTTCTTGTCACGGTGACAAGACCCTAGAAGACCGTGAAGAACATTGAGATGAGAAGCTTGTCACCGTGACAAGAAAGTTCTTATTTTATATGATCGCCCCCCAGGTCTTACTTCCTAAACTTCACTTCCTAGATATGTGAACTTATCAGTACAAAAGCCTATCACATAAGGAATGATGATATCAGAATGATATGAAGGGATGTGTGTTGTGAAAAATATCCGACCGAACCGGGGCTCGAACCCGGGACCTCTCACTTGCCGGGCGAGAGCTCTACCAACTGAGCTACCCGATCGGACGGACGGACATTAGACACAACACACTGATGAGGGTTAGAGATCTCCGAGGAGAATGGAATGAAGATCCAGAATGCTCACTACGAACTGTCATACCACCGGTGACGATGCTGTCACCACGTCTCTTTGCACTTGCGTGCGCAACCCTCTTTTACTCGACTGAACGAGTTGCTTTTCAGCTCGAATGATGAGAATGTAGGTTTCTTTAGAAAGAAACCATGCAAACTTCCATGGAAGTTTTCCAAAGAAACCTACATTCTGATGATATCAGAAGTAGAAATATACCCATTCTCATCAACAATGTCATAGAACTAGCTTGACAATGAGTCGTACAATAAGATGGTATGACAATTCGTTTGCATTCCCTCCTACAAGTAGCTCAGCATGTTACCTAGACTCTGCACGGGTGTTGAAGGAGCAACAGGTGTCTCTGACGTCACACTATCCACGACGATGGATCTGCCGATGATCTTCCTCTCCACGTACGTCTTGTTCTGGACCAACAGGTCGAACTGGAAGGACGTGTCGGGCAGGTGGACTCGTGATTGGTTGCTCGCAGGGAGGAGGCCTTGTGATTGGTTGCTGGCAAGGAGGAGGCCTTGTGATTGGTTGATCTGTCTTGAGTCCGTGTCGAGGTGCGACTCGTTGCTCTCTTCTCGACGTAGCCGGCTCACGCTGCCGGGAACTCCGTTGTTGCAGACGACCTGAGGGGAATAATAGGTGTCATAGACATGGGCGTCCGTAGGATTTCTTCCAGGTGGGGTCAAGGCAAGGATAACAATATTTAACGGGTTAAGGCCCCGCAGGGCTTTTTTTGGTTTTTGGACACTTTGAAATCAAATTTGAGACGTTATGAGGTGTATTTTGTTGAAATATTCAATATTTTTTAAATATTGCACTTTGGGGTGGTAGAAGACATGTTTAAACCTGCCCCGCAGTACATTTTTTTGTTTTTTGACACGTTGAAATCAATTTTCTTTAGTTTTTTGGTTACAAAATGAAACTATACGTAAACCCCCAGAAAATGTGTATGTTTTCCTGACATCCATGGAAAATCCAGGGACATCCATACCCCCCCCCCCCCCCCCTTGCCCCTGCCTGCGGACGCCCATGTCCATAGATCATAACTCAGTCAGGTAGCTACTAGCTAGAATGAAGAAACATCAACGACAACGACAGTCAAGGGCGTCCGCAGGATTTCTGCCAGGGGGGGGCAAGGCAAGGATAACAACTTACCACGGGTCAATGGGGGTGTGCAAGGCGCCCCCCCCCCTCCCCACCTTGTCCCGCAGGGCGCTTTTTTGTTTTTTTGACACTTTGAAATCAAGATTGAGACGTTCTGAGGTGTATTTCGTTGAAATATTCAATATTTATGAAAATTTTACACTTTAGGGTGGTGGAGTGCATGACCATAGGCAGGGCATTTTTTGCTTTTAAGGCAGTTTGAAATTTATTTTTTGAGATATTTTGTTTACAATATGAAATTATTAGTAAAATTCCGCAAACTATTTATGTTTTCCTGAGATCCAAGGAGGGGGGTTCTCCCCCCCCCCCTGTAGATGCCCATAAGGACAGTATACTGAAGCCCTCACCATACATAATAGTGAGAATTACTCTCAGTAAGATAGCAAATGCTCTACTTAGACGGTTCGATGCCCATCTGAATGTTTCTTGAGGAGAGCTTTAAACCACGTATACTACATCCAATATGAACTGGTGACACCATTCATTTTGATAGAGAAAGCTTCGATATTTACAATTGATTGATACCTAGTGATTTCTTCATACAAAAGTTGGTAACGCAAAGTAGAAAAATGTTCTTTGGTGATCTGCAATATGGCTCGGAAATGAAACGTGGAAAAGGCCGTGGAATATTTGAGTGCAATATTTTCTTTGTATACTTCCTAGGAGCTTTTTTGAAATCAACTCTAAGATTGAGTTTTGTTTTTGTACAATCCATGAATACCTGTTCGTTTTGCACATTAATAACCCTGCAGTTTCCCTTCGGATGTGATCCATCCAAAACTGAACTTTTGTCTCGAAAGCACCATGGTTGCCAAGGTCACGAATCAACTTACCGTCTGGCAGGCGACTTCACAGAAATGTATCGTCAGATTGAACCTCACTAGCGCCGAGTTAGTGATGCGGAAGGCGCTGAAGTTCGCTATGTAACTGCCGCTGGGATCACGGTAGATGCCCGGGAAGATGGCGGGGTTCGTCGGACACCCCGCGCCGTCCAACAGCAGCTGGGAGTTGGCGTTGCTCGCGTCAGTGGCTGTCAAGTTGTACACGAGGATGCCGTATGGCGCTGTAACATGAGGAACACATGTAACTGCCGCTAGGATCACGGTAGATGCCCGGGAAGATGGCGGGGTTCGTCGGACACCCCGCGCCGTCCAACAGCAGCTGGGAGTTGGCGTTGCTCGCGTCAGTGGCTGTCAAGTTGTACACGAGGATGCCGTATGGCGCTGTAACATGAGGAACACATGTAACTGCCGCTAGGATCACGGTAGATGCCCGGGAAGATGGCGGGGTTCGTCGGACACCCCGCGCCGTCCAACAGCAGCTGGGAGTTGGCGTTGCTCGCGTCAGTGGCTGTCAAGTTGTACACGAGGATGCCGTATGGCGCTGTAACATGAGGAACACATGTAACTGCCGCTAGGATCACGGTAGATGCCCGGGAAGATGGCGGGGTTCGTCGGACACCCCGCGCCGTCCAACAGCAGCTGGGAGTTGGCGTTGCTCGCGTCAGTGGCTGTCAAGTTGTACACGAGGATGCCGTATGGCGCTGTAAATGAGGAACACATGTAACTGCCGCTAGGATCACGGTAGATGCCCGGGAAGATGGCGGGGTTCGTCGGACACCCCGCGCCGTCCAACAGCAGCTGGGAGTTGGCGTTGCTCGCGTCCGTGGCTGTCAAGTTGTACACGAGGATGCCGTATGGCGCTGTAACATGAGGAACACATGTAACTGCCGCTAGGATCACGGTAGATGCCCGGGAAGATGGCGGGGTTCGTCGGACACCCCGCGCCGTCCAACAGCAGCTGGGAGTTGGCGTTGCTCGCGTCAGTAGCGGTCAAGTTGTACACGAGGATGCCGTATGGCGCTGTAACATGAGGAACACATGTAACTGCCGCTAGGATCACGGTAGATGCCCGGGAAGATGGCGGGGTTCGTCGGACACCCCGCGCCGTCCAACAGCAGCTGGGAGTTGGCGTTGCTCGCGTCAGTAGCGGTCAAGTTGTACACGAGGATGCCGTATGGCGCTGTAACATGAGGAACACATGTAACTGCCGCTAGGATCACGGTAGATGCCCGGGAAGATGGCGGGGTTCGTCGGACACCCCGCGCCGTCCAACAGCAGCTGGGAGTTGGCGTTGCTCGCGTCAGTAGCGGTCAAGTTGTACACGAGGATGCCGTATGGCGCTGTAACATGAGGAACACATGTAACTGCCGCTAGGATCACGGTAGATGCCCGGGAAGATGGCGGGGTTCGTCGGACACCCCGCGCCGTCCAACAGCAGCTGGGAGTTGGCGTTGCTCGCGTCAGTGGCTGTCAAGTTGTACACGAGGATGCCGTATGGCGCTGTAACATGAGGAACACATGTAACTGCCGCTAGGATCACGGTAGATGCCCGGGAAGATGGCGGGGTTCGTCGGACACCCCACGCCGTCCAACAGCAGCTGGGAGTTGGCGTTGCTCGCGTCAGTGGCTGTCAAGTTGTACACGAGGATGCCGTATGGCGCTGTAACATGAGGAACACATGTAACTGCCGCTAGGATCACGGTAGATGCCCGGGAAGATGGCGGGGTTCGTCGGACACCCCGCGCCGTCCAACAGCAGCTGGGAGTTGGCGTTGCTCGCGTCAGTGGCTGTCAAGTTGTACACGAGGATGCCGTATGGCGCTGTAACATGAGGAACACATGTAACTGCCGCTAGGATCACGGTAGATGCCCGGGAAGATGGCGGGGTTCGTCGGACACCCCGCGCCGTCCAACAGCAGCTGGGAGTTGGCGTTGCTCGCGTCAGTGGCTGTCAAGTTGTACACGAGGATGCCGTATGGCGCTGTAACATGAGGAACACATGTAACTGCCGCTAGGATCACGGTAGATGCCCGGGAAGATGGCGGGGTTCGTCGGACACCCCGCGCCGTCCAACAGCAGCTGGGAGTTGGCGTTGCTCGCGTCAGTGGCTGTCAAGTTGTACACGAGGATGCCGTATGGCGCTGTAACATGAGGAACACATGTAACTGCCGCTAGGATCACGGTAGATGCCCGGGAAGATGGCGGGGTTCGTCGGACACCCCGCGCCGTCCAACAGCAGCTGGGAGTTGGCGTTGCTCGCGTCAGTGGCCGTCAAGTTGTACACGAGGATGCCGTATGGCGCTGTAACATGAGGAACACATGTAACTGCCGCTAGGATCACGGTAGATGCCCGGGAAGATGGCGGGGTTCGTCGGACACCCCGCGCCGTCCAACAGCAGCTGGGAGTTGGCGTTGCTCGCGTCAGTGGCCGTCAAGTTGTACACGAGGATGCCGTATGGCGCTGTAACATGAGGAACACATGTAACTGCCGCTAGGATCACGGTAGATGCCAGGGAAGATGGCGGGGTTCGTCGGACACCCCGCGCCGTCCAACAGCAGCTGGGAGTTGGCGTTGCTCGCGTCAGTGGCTGTCAAGTTGTACACGAGGATGCCGTATGGCGCTGTAACATGAGGAACACATGTAACTGCCGCTAGGATCACGGTAGATGCCCGGGAAGATGGCGGGGTTCGTCGGACACCCCGCGCCGTCCAACAGCAGCTGGGAGTTGGCGTTGCTCGCGTCAGTGGCTGTCAAGTTGTACACGAGGATGCCGTATGGCGCTGTAACATGAGGAACACATGTAACTGCCGCTAGGATCACGGTAGATGCCCGGGAAGATGGCGGGGTTCGTCGGACACCCCGCGCCGTCCAACAGCAGCTGGGAGTTGGCGTTGCTCGCGTCCGTGGCTGTCAAGTTGTACACGAGGATGCCGTATGGCGCTGTAACATGAGGAACACATGTAACTGCCGCTAGGATCACGGTAGATGCCCGGGAAGATGGCGGGGTTCGTCGGACACCCCGCGCCGTCCAACAGCAGCTGGGAGTTGGCGTTGCTCGCGTCAGTGGCTGTCAAGTTGTACACGAGGATGCCGTATGGCGCTGTAACATGAGGAACACATGTAACTGCCGCTAGGATCACGGTAGATGCCCGGGAAGATGGCGGGGTTCGTCGGACACCCCGCGCCGTCCAACAGCAGCTGGGAGTTGGCGTTGCTCGCGTCCGTGGCTGTCAAGTTGTACACGAGGATGCCGTATGGCGCTGTAACATGAGGAACACATGTAACTGCCGCTAGGATCACGGTAGATGCCAGGGAAGATGGCGGGGTTCGTCGGACACCCCGCTCCGTCCAACAGCAGCTGGGAGTTGGCGTTGCTCGCGTCAGTGGCTGTCAAGTTGTACACGAGGATGCCGTATGGCGCTGTAACATGAGGAACACATGTAACTGCCGCTAGGATCACGGTAGATGCCCGGGAAGATGGCGGGGTTCGTCGGACACCCCGCGCCGTCCAACAGCAGCTGGGAGTTGGCGTTGCTCGCGTCAGTAGCGGTCAAGTTGTACACGAGGATGCCGTATGGCGCTGTAACATGAGGAACACATGTAACTGCCGCTAGGATCACGGTAGATGCCCGGGAAGATGGCGGGGTTCGTCGGACACCCCGCGCCGTCCAACAGCAGCTGGGAGTTGGCGTTGCTCGCGTCAGTAGCGGTCAAGTTGTACACGAGGATGCCGTATGGCGCTGTAACATGAGGAACACATGTAACTGCCGCTAGGATCACGGTAGATGCCCGGGAAGATGGCGGGGTTCGTCGGACACCCCGCGCCGTCCAACAGCAGCTGGAAGTTGGCGTTGCTCGCGTCAGTAGCGGTCAAGTTGTACACGAGGATGCCGTATGGAGCTGTAAATGAGGAACACATGTAACTGCCGCTAGGATCACGGTAGATGCCCGGGAAGATGGCGGGGTTCGTCGGACACCCCGCGCCGTCCAACAGCAGCTGGGAGTTGGCGTTGCTCGCGTCAGTAGCGGTCAAGTTGTACACGAGGATGCCGTATGGAGCTGTAACATGAGGAACACATGTAACTGCCGCTAGGATCACGGTAGATGCCCGGGAAGATGGCGGGGTTCGTCGGACACCCCGCGCCGTCCAACAGCAGCTGGGAGTTGGCGTTGCTCGCGTCAGTGGCTGTCAAGTTGTACACGAGGATGCCGTATGGCGCTGTAACATGAGGAACACATGTAACTGCCGCTAGGATCACGGTAGATGCCCGGGAAGATGGCGGGGTTCGTCGGACACCCCGCGCCGTCCAACAGCAGCTGGGAGTTGGCGTTGCTCGCGTCCGTGGCTGTCAAGTTGTACACGAGGATGCCGTATGGCGCTGTAACATGAGGAACACATGTAACTGCCGCTAGGATCACGGTAGATGCCCGGGAAGATGGCGGGGTTCGTCGGACACCCCGCGCCGTCCAACAGCAGCTGGGAGTTGGCGTTGCTCGCGTCCGTGGCTGTCAAGTTGTACACGAGGATGCCGTATGGCGCTGTAACATGAGGAACACATGTAACTGCCGCTAGGATCACGGTAGATGCCAGGGAAGATGGCGGGGTTCGTCGGACACCCCGCGCCGTCCAACAGCAGCTGGGAGTTGGCGTTGCTCGCGTCAGTAGCGGTCAAGTTGTACACGAGGATGCCGTATGGCGCTGTAACATGAGGAACACATGTAACTGCCGCTAGGATCACGGTAGATGCCAGGGAAGATGGCGGGGTTCGTCGGACACCCCGCGCCGTCCAACAGCAGCTGGGAGTTGGCGTTGCTCGCGTCAGTGGCTGTCAAGTTGTACACGAGGATGCCGTATGGCGCTGTAACATGAGGAACACATGTAACTGCCGCTAGGATCACGGTAGATGCCAGGGAAGATGGCGGGGTTCGTCGGACACCCCGCGCCGTCCAACAGCAGCTGGGAGTTGGCGTTGCTCGCGTCCGTGGCTGTCAAGTTGTACACGAGGATGCCGTATGGCGCTGTAACATGAGGAACACATGTAACTGCCGCTAGGATCACGGTAGATGCCCGGGAAGATGGCGGGGTTCGTCGGACACCCCGCGCCGTCCAACAGCAGCTGGGAGTTGGCGTTGCTCGCGTCAGTAGCGGTCAAGTTGTACACGAGGATGCCGTATGGCGCTGTAACATGAGGAACACATGTAACTGCCGCTAGGATCACGGTAGATGCCCGGGAAGATGGCGGGGTTCGTCGGACACCCCGCGCCGTCCAACAGCAGCTGGGAGTTGGCGTTGCTCGCGTCAGTAGCTGTCAAGTTGTACACGAGGATGCCGTATGGCGCTGTAACATGAGGAACACATGTAACTGCCGCTAGGATCACGGTAGATGCCAGGGAAGATGGCGGGGTTCGTCGGACACCCCGCGCCGTCCAACAGCAGCTGGGAGTTGGCGTTGCTCGCGTCAGTAGCTGTCAAGTTGTACACGAGGATGCCGTATGGAGCTGTAACATGAGGAACACATGTAACTGCCGCTAGGATCACGGTAGATGCCCGGGAAGATGGCGGGGTTCGTCGGACACCCCGCGCCGTCCAACAGCAGCTGGGAGTTGGCGTTGCTCGCGTCAGTGGCTGTCAAGTTGTACACGAGGATGCCGTATGGCGCTGTAACATGAGGAACACATGTAACTGCCGCTAGGATCACGGTAGATGCCCGGGAAGATGGCGGGGTTCGTCGGACACCCCGCGCCGTCCAACAGCAGCTGGGAGTTGGCGTTGCTCGCGTCAGTGGCTGTCAAGTTGTACACGAGGATGCCGTATGGCGCTGTAACATGAGGAACACTTGTAACTGTCGCTAGGATCACGGTAGATGCCCGGGAAGATGGCGGGGTTCGTCGGACACCCCGCGCCGTCCAACAGCAGCTGGGAGTTGGCGTTGCTCGCGTCAGTGGCTGTCAAGTTGTACACGAGGATGCCGTATGGCGCTGTAACATGAGGAACACATGTAACTGCCGCTAGGATCACGGTAGATGCCCGGGAAGATGGCGGGGTTCGTCGGACACCCCGCGCCGTCCAACAGCAGCTGGGAGTTGGCGTTGCTCGCGTCAGTGGCTGTCAAGTTGTACACGAGGATGCCGTATGGCGCTGTAACATGAGGAACACATGTAACTGCCGCTAGGATCACGGTAGATGCCCGGGAAGATGGCGGGGTTCGTCGGACACCCCGCGCCGTCCAACAGCAGCTGGGAGTTGGCGTTGCTCGCGTCAGTGGCTGTCAAGTTGTACACGAGGATGCCGTATGGCGCTGTAACATGAGGAACACATGTAACTGCCGCTAGGATCACGGTAGATGCCAGGGAAGATGGCGGGGTTCGTCGGACACCCCGCGCCGTCCAACAGCAGCTGGGAGTTGGCGTTGCTCGCGTCAGTAGCGGTCAAGTTGTACACGAGGATGCCGTATGGAGCTGTAACATGAGGAACACATGTAACTGCCGCTAGGATCACGGTAGATGCCCGGGAAGATGGCGGGGTTCGTCGGACACCCCGCGCCGTCCAACAGCAGCTGGGAGTTGGCGTTGCTCGCGTCAGTGGCTGTCAAGTTGTACACGAGGATGCCGTATGGCGCTGTAACATGAGGAACACATGTAACTGCCGCTAGGATCACGGTAGATGCCCGGGAAGATGGCGGGGTTCGTCGGACACCCCGCGCCGTCCAACAGCAGCTGGGAGTTGGCGTTGCTCGCGTCAGTGGCTGTCAAGTTGTACACGAGGATGCCGTATGGCGCTGTAACATGAGGAACACATGTAACTGCCGCTAGGATCACGGTAGATGCCCGGGAAGATGGCGGGGTTCGTCGGACACCCCACGCCGTCCAACAGCAGCTGGGAGTTGGCGTTGCTCGCGTCAGTAGCGGTCAAGTTGTACACGAGGATGCCGTATGGCGCTGTAACATGAGGAACACATGTAACTGCCGCTAGGATCACGGTAGATGCCAGGGAAGATGGCGGGGTTCGTCGGACACCCCGCGCCGTCCAACAGCAGCTGGGAGTTGGCGTTGCTCGCGTCAGTGGCTGTCAAGTTGTACACGAGGATGCCGTATGGCGCTGTAAAATGAGGAACACATGTAACTGCCGCTAGGATCACGGTAGATGCCCGGGAAGATGGCGGGGTTCGTCGGACACCCCGCGCCGTCCAACAGCAGCTGGGAGTTGGCGTTGCTCGCGTCCGTGGCTGTCAAGTTGTACACGAGGATGCCGTATGGCGCTGTAACATGAGGAACACATGTAACTGCCGCTGGGATCACGGTAGATGCCCGGGAAGATGGCGGGGTTCGTCGGACACCCCGCGCCGTCCAACAGCAGCTGGGAGTTGGCGTTGCTCGCGTCAGTGGCTGTCAAGTTGTACACGAGGATGCCGTATGGCGCTGTAACATGAGGAACACATGTAACTGCCGCTAGGATAACGGTAGATGCCCGGGAAGATGGCGGGGTTCGTCGGACACCCCGCGCCGTCCAACAGCAGCTGGGAGTTGGCGTTGCTCGCGTCCGTGGCTGTCAAGTTGTACACGAGGATGCCGTATGGCGCTGTAACATGAGGAACACATGTAACTGCCGCTAGGATTACGGTAGATGCCCGGGAAGATGGCGGGGTTCGTCGGACACCCCGCGCCGTCCAACAGCAGCTGGGAGTTGGCGTTGCTCGCGTCCGTGGCTGTCAAGTTGTACACGAGGATGCCGTATGGCGCTGTAACATGAGGAACACATGTAACTGCCGCTAGGATCACGGTAGATGCCCGGGAAGATGGCGGGGTTCGTCGGACACCCCGCGCCGTCCAACAGCAGCTGGGAGTTGGCGTTGCTCGCGTCCGTGGCTGTCAAGTTGTACACGAGGATGCCGTATGGCGCTGTAACATGAGGAACACATGTAACTGCCGCTAGGATCACGGTAGATGCCAGGGAAGATGGCGGGGTTCGTCGGACACCCCGCGCCGTCCAACAGCAGCTGGGAGTTGGCGTTGCTCGCGTCAGTGGCTGTCAAGTTGTACACGAGGATGCCGTATGGCGCTGTAACATGAGGAACACATGTAACTGCCGCTAGGATCACGGTAGATGCCCGGGAAGATGGCGGGGTTCGTCGGACACCCCACGCCGTCCAATAGCAGCTGGGAGTTGGCGTTGCTCGCGTCAGTGGCTGTCAAGTTGTACACGAGGATGCCGTATGGCGCTGTAACATGAGGAACACATGTAACTGCCGCTAGGATCACGGTAGATGCCAGGGAAGATGGCGGGGTTCGTCGGACACCCCGCGCCGTCCAACAGCAGCTGGGAGTTGGCGTTGCTCGCGTCAGTGGCTGTCAAGTTGTACACGAGGATGCCGTATGGCGCTGTAACATGAGGAACACATGTAACTGCCGCTAGGATCACGGTAGATGCCCGGGAAGATGGCGGGGTTCGTCGGACACCCCGCGCCGTCCAACAGCAGCTGGGAGTTGGCGTTGCTCGCGTCAGTAGCGGTCAAGTTGTACACGAGGATGCCGTATGGCGCTGTAACATGAGGAACACATGTAACTGCCGCTAGGATCACGGTAGATGCCCGGGAAGATGGCGGGGTTCGTCGGACACCCCGCGCCGTCCAACAGCAGCTGGGAGTTGGCGTTGCTCGCGTCCGTGGCTGTCAAGTTGTACACGAGGATGCCGTATGGCGCTGTAACATGAGGAACACATGTAACTGCCGCTAGGATCACGGTAGATGCCCGGGAAGATGGCGGGGTTCGTCGGACACCCCGCGCCGTCCAACAGCAGCTGGGAGTTGGCGTTGCTCGCGTCAGTGGCCGTCAAGTTGTACACGAGGATGCCGTATGGCGCTGTAACATGAGGAACACATGTAACTGCCGCTAGGATCACGGTAGATGCCCGGGAAGATGGCGGGGTTCGTCGGACACCCCGCGCCGTCCAATAGCAGCTGGGAGTTGGCGTTGCTCGCGTCAGTGGCTGTCAAGTTGTACACGAGGATGCCGTATGGCGCTGTAACATGAGGAACACATGTAACTGCCGCTAGGATCACGGTAGATGCCCGGGAAGATGGCGGGGTTCGTCGGACACCCCGCGCCGTCCAACAGCAGCTGGGAGTTGGCGTTGCTCGCGTCAGTAGCGGTCAAGTTGTACACGAGGATGCCGTATGGAGCTGTAACATGAGGAACACATGTAACTGCCGCTAGGATCACGGTAGATGCCCGGGAAGATGGCGGGGTTCGTCGGACACCCCGCGCCGTCCAACAGCAGCTGGGAGTTGGCGTTGCTCGCGTCAGTGGCTGTCAAGTTGTACACGAGGATGCCGTATGGCGCTGTAACATGAGGAACACATGTAACTGCCGCTAGGATCACGGTAGATGCCCGGGAAGATGGCGGGGTTCGTCGGACACCCCGCGCCGTCCAACAGCAGCTGGGAGTTGGCGTTGCTCGCGTCAGTAGCGGTCAAGTTGTACACGAGGATGCCGTATGGAGCTGTAAATGAGGAACACATGTAACTGCCGCTAGGATCACGGTAGATGCCCGGGAAGATGGCGGGGTTCGTCGGACACCCCGCGCCGTCCAACAGCAGCTGGGAGTTGGCGTTGCTCGCGTCAGTAGCGGTCAAGTTGTACACGAGGATGCCGTATGGAGCTGTAACATGAGGAACACATGTAACTGCCGCTAGGATCACGGTAGATGCCCGGGAAGATGGCGGGGTTCGTCGGACACCCCGCGCCGTCCAACAGCAGCTGGGAGTTGGCGTTGCTCGCGTCAGTGGCTGTCAAGTTGTACACGAGGATGCCGTATGGCGCTGTAACATGAGGAACACATGTAACTGCCGCTAGGATCACGGTAGATGCCCGGGAAGATGGCGGGGTTCGTCGGACACCCCGCGCCGTCCAATAGCAGCTGGGAGTTGGCGTTGCTCGCGTCAGTGGCTGTCAAGTTGTACACGAGGATGCCGTATGGCGCTGTAACATGAGGAACACATGTAACTGCCGCTAGGATCACGGTAGATGCCCGGGAAGATGGCGGGGTTCGTCGGACACCCCGCGCCGTCCAACAGCAGCTGGGAGTTGGCGTTGCTCGCGTCAGTAGCGGTCAAGTTGTACACGAGGATGCCGTATGGAGCTGTAAATGAGGAACACATGTAGCAATTCTCAACAGAGCCGAGGCTCCTCTAGTGAGAATGTCGGAGAGGAAACCCGGTACCGGCATGTAGCCTACTCCTATGAAAGACACCAAGGGGGCCAACGGCTTAACGTCCCTTCCGGAGGACGGTGTAACATTAAAAACAAACGCCGTCGAGAGACTGATAACAGGTGAAGGGAGGTCGTCACACTAACCCCCAAACACCCCAGTCTCTCTGGCCAGGCGCGTAGGAATAGGGGGGGGGGAGGGGGAACGGACCCCCCCCCCCAGCAAGAGATCCTGACCTCCCCCCCCCCCCCTGCTAGAGATTCTGAACACCCCCAGATATACACAAATGTTGATTAAGAGATATAAAAATGCACAGATTTGCTTCATTATGAGGTTGAATTCTCAAAATTTTCTCAAATTTTGCAAAACTAATTGAATAGAGGTACTTTTTTTTTCTTATCAAAAACTAAAAAAATTTCTTGCGGGGCCATTGGGGATTCTATAAAAACAATTTGTTTTCAGTTTCCACAGAATATTGCATATCACGCATTTTAAATTTCTTTGAAATGAATGATAAAATAGCTTCAAATTCGATTATTTTGTATCAAAAATTCAAAAAGGCTCTATGGGGCTTACTGGGGGGCGAGTCCCCAGACCACTTGTAGCGGCGAACTACCCTTTCCGGACATCCATCGATCCCCGATAATTTTGAAATTATTATTTTGATAATTTTGAAGTTCCTACGCGCCTGTCTCGGCCAAACGGCAGCAAATAGAGCGTTCTTAAAAACTGGTCAAACCTAATAGCATGGGGAGTGTCGCATTAAGAAGGATAATCTTCTGTGTTCAAATATCTTACAGAGTAAGTCTCACCATCTTTCGGATTGACGTCGATCTTGAACTGAAGTTTCTCCCCGAGGATCGTGACGTTGGTGTCGTTGGCGCCGTTTACGGGGTTGACAATGCGGACTTGGATGGCGGGGATTCCCGAGGTGCCGTTCACAGTCACGTTGCTCACCCCAGAGTTCCTAGAACACAGAATCAATTGCCATTCGTCTCATGGGACTGACAGCATTCAGAACATCGCAAAGTGGATAAGAGGCTGTGCTATCTCTACCCCCCCCCCCCCCCCCCCTTAAGTAGAATTTGTTTGACTATAAAATGTGTCAGAATGTATTGTTTATTGCAAAATTTCAGGTCCCGACATAATATGAAATTAAATTAAAATTTCTATATCAAAACGTGACGTCCTACTGGCTCTAGACCCCCCCCCCCCGTCACACTGTGTCCTATATTGATGCATCTCCCCCCCCTGAAGCGTGACGTCCTTTATGCACTGCCCCTAAACTGTAGTCGGTAATGGAGCTTGGAGTGATAGATTTTATTTTTTACTTTGATCAGATACTGCTTTAAATAATATTATTAGTCAAAATCAAAATTGTCAAAATCGTGAAAGTGGTCGTTTAAAATTATTATAAATATTTTAAATTAAAACAATGGAACGCGATATACATTACATATTGATGACAGACTCGAGAATAGGCCTTCAAATAATTTTAAAAAATCAGATAGTAACGACCCATAACAGCCTAATAGACTAAATAATGCCGCACACTGGAGTACTTTATGACCTCTGGTGCGACCTCAAAGTGTTAAATACGATTTTTTTAAATTATTTTACTAAAAATATCGTATTTAACACTTTGAGGTCGTACCAGAGGTCATAATGAACTCCAATGTGCGGCATTATTTAGTCTATTGGGCTGTAATGGGTCGTTACTATCTGATTTTTTAAAATTATTTAGTGGGAAGACAAAATTTCAAAAAAACGCTCTGACGAACCGTGCGATTCCCGCTCGCTTCCGTTTGCCTCTTAATGTGTTAAGAGGGCTTGGTAGTGAGCGTGGCTTTGACGAGTTTTTTAATCGATTTTTATCAATATCTTTTTCCAGTGTAATTGTTAACAAAATAGGGCTATGGACGTGAATTCAGATCAGTTTACTGAAAATAATTTCATTGTTTGGAATAAGCTATTAGTTTTATTGTGTCCAACAGGTGTTTAGAACCCGAAAACTAATAAATTTTAAGGTTCTAAACACCTGTTGGACAAAATAAAACTAATAACTTATTCCAAACAATGAAATTATTTTCATTAAACTGTTCTGAATTCACGTCCATAGCCCTATTTTGTTAACAATTACACTGGAAAATGATATTGATAAAAATCGATTAAAAAACTCGTCAATTCCACGCTCACTATCAAGCCGTCTTAAGACTCACCCATTGCCCACGCTGACTTGTATGGTCTTGTTGGCCACGAGGTCTGGCGGCGGCTGACTGTCGATGTTGCACGACACTCGCACAGTTCTGTCTGCAACTGTCTGCACGATGCTGTTGAACTGCACGACAACAACAGCACTGGCGATGCGAGAACTGAAACACGATGCATTTGTTCCAACACTTTGGAATCGACTGCCAATGTCAATCAAAATGACTGAGAGTCGCACTGATTTTAAACAAAGTACGCACACATTTTTATTGTCATTGCAGAAAACGAATAAAGATCTAATGAATGTTTGAATTTCATCTTGTATGGTGTGATGTGTGATGTATGTGTGGTTTTACTTTTTGACTACTAAACTGAAGAAGTTTATTGTATTTAATAACTTTCTATTGACTCATGTTGTGTTTATTTTTATTAATTTTAATTAATTAAATACAATGTGTATAATACTATTAATTTATCGTTAGGTGGAAGAGCCACTGAGGTGGAACCTCGCCATATTGATTGTACTATGTTTGTATCATTGTGCAATCAACAAAAGACAAAATAAAAAAATAAATAAATAAATTTGTCAATGTCACGTGACAACTTCTCATCTTGCCCGATAGTGAAGACTGGGTAACATTGAGATGAGGAAATAGGTATAATAATAACAATAATCAATTATCTATCATAACCAATAATCCGTTTTAAGAGTCTGGGGACCGCTGTGGAAACTGACGGATTGTGTCAAATTTTCCCAAAATACCTAAGTCTCCCCAAGGCTCATTGTTTACTCCACTGTGATGCAACTTTGGGAGGTAGTTTTGATACCCATTCGCAAAACTATTGAGAAACTGCAAGAAATATTTAAAGAAAAAAAAGTTGTATTTTTCACATATTCATGAAAAATACGAAAAAAACTATTTTGTTTTCAAGTATTTTTTAAACATTTTCAATAGTTTTACGAGAAATTTGGTATCAAAACTACCTCCCAAAGTTGCATAGCAGTGGAGTAAATAATGAGCCTTGGGGAAACTGAGGTATTTTGGGAAAATTTGACACAATCCGTCAGTTTCCATAACGGTCCCCTGGACTCTTAAGCAAGAACAATATCTGAAAACAATAATCAATTGTCAAAATATCTGATCGTTTTCCGACCGAAATTATTTCGTTTTCGTTATAGTAAAAGCCCTATCACACTGAGTTGCAACCCGTGTATGGAACCGGCGGTTGGAAAATATTGTTGGCCGCGCATGTGCAGAGACTGAATTTGGTCAACCCACGGGTTGGGTTGAAAAAATAGAGAAGTCTCTATTTTTCCGGTTCCAACAATTTGTTGTGGTACCACGTGACGTGAACTGACCAATAGGATGCTATAAATATTAGCTATAAATCATATTTATCAGATGAATATTTAACTTGAACATGTGTATGGATAAATAGTGCGTAATATTATTAACTTGTACTTACTTAAATATCTTTCTTTCACAAGTAATCACTCTAAATATGAGATTTGGATTGCCGCTGTCAGATTTTGTTATTCCCTATACTTTTATTTTGGTTACTATGGCAACTGCTTTCTGCGCAACTCATGAGTGTCAATTGTGAACCAACCAACATCAAACCAAACAGTTGCGTGTGATAGGCGGTTGCCTCCTTTTGCAACAAAAGTTTCCATACGACAGTTCCAACCACGGTTTGCAACTCAGTGTGATACCCACTTTAGAATCCAGAGTAGGTGGTTCAAGTGTTAGCGATTTGGCTGTTTTTTGCAGACACTTTTTTGAATACGTTTGTGGACGAAATGGGTTGACGAAATGATTTGAAATATTGTATTTCATAGCTAGATAAAAGACAAACTTAGGGTTATCACTGGTTTGATTTTTAATTTTGTGCTTCGTTAATTAGTAATAATTAGTTAATTTTTGGTGAAGAATTAGAGGTTTTCTTGTCTCCCTGGGTGCCGTATAAAATTTAATTTATAACATGCGGCAAGTGATAACCCTAAGTTTGTCTTTTATCTAATCATGATTCAAAACTGAAATCAATTGATTCACGGGTTTGGTCTCCAATCGTATAGGAAATTTCATAGTTTTGCGCTGTTTTGTTGAATAACGCACCTAACAAGGAACGAAGCAAAAATGAAAAAGTGCTTCTAACATACAATCAGACCGATCATGTGAACATCCTATCAAAGTTACACCCACTTATGAAACAATTTCCCCCTCTCAATGGTCTTCGGCCGAGTACAAAAGTAATAGTGGTATAGTGGTACAAAATCTAACAAAAACGTTTTAAACACCGCAACAAACCAGTGACTTACACTTGCGTGACTCCGGTGCTGTTGTCCAAAGACGTCGTGACAGTTCCACACGACGGCGACGTCGGCGTCGTCGTGATGGACAGCAGCAACGAGGTGGCCGTCAAGGAGGCGCCGTCCTGGCTGCACGACGGCGAGCTCACGTCCCGCGCATACATCACGCCGCTGAACGGGGAGCTCGTCAAGAGGGTGACGTTCAACAAGCTGGCATTGCAGTGCACGAACACTGTGTACAGAGGGTCGGGATTGCAATCATGATTGACGGTATAATTTCACGTGATTTACCTACTGATGCCCGAAACACCCGAAATGAAATTTACGTGTATTAATTCCACACAAAAAACGCCCTGTGGTGCCTGCTGGGGCGTGGATGGATAGCGTAATTCTAGGGGTTGTTTGGCACCGGGCGTCGAAATCCTTATCAAGTATGTAATATTATGTGTCTCTCTGAACGTTTTGCATTGCATATGACAGCGGTTTAACTAATACATAATCTGAACTGTGGCGCCATCTGTGCTTGTTAGTTCGAACAAGTTACCACAGATGGCGACGTAGGTTCTAGAAGCCAGAGTTTTGATTCTAGTCTTGAATATTTCTCGGCTTTTTGAAATTTATACTTTTTGACACAACTCACTGTTCAAGCAGGCTACTCTCTCGCGATAGATCCCACCAGGCAGCGCCACCACCGCCGCCGGACCGAGGTCGATCGAGTCGTCGGAGTGCAGCTGACACGAGGACGCCGTCGTGGAGGCGGCGGGCTGGTAGCTGTAGCCGCGGCAGATGAAGCGTCGCTCTGCCAGACAGCGTTGTTCGCACTAGAACACGTGAGTCATGAGGACGTCGTTCAGAGGACGCCGTTCAGAGGACGCCGTTGAGAGGACGTCGTCGTGGAGGCGGCCGTCGTTTACACCTGAATTGGTCGCCGAATGGGACCACAATCACGGATTTTGATGGATGATCGTTTAGCTACTTTGTAGAAAATTACATTGAATAGAACATCCATTATTTTATTAGTCGTGAAAGTAAAGACGGTAATATGTTAGTACCTACGTTTAAACAGCTAATTATTGCCATCATCAATTAATTAATAAGTAATTAAAATGCCCATGAAGATGAGCATTGAATCATAGATTGAATATGTAATGTTTTTGACAATCTCCATGACAGAACTGACCTGGTCGAGCGTGGAGTTCGTGAGAGTGACGTCATTGAACGAGGTCAGCGTGCTGTTGGGGAAGTCGTTGAGGCTGCAGGAGCCACTCTGCGGCTGGACGCATTGGTTCTCCAAGTACAGGACCTCGTCGGGCACAGCGCTGTCGACAAACAAACGTTCGACAAACGTTCGTCAAGCCAGACCCAGAGTCTTTGCTTCCCAGCGTGAACTTTTCTGACAAATACTTCAGAAATGGCAATTAAATTTCGGTGACAATACTCTTAACTTACTTATACAAGTGGAACTCTGATAGAAGTGGGACACATGTTTTGTGAGTAATACGAACGATATTATGTTCCATTTCGAATCAAAATATCGAATATTTACTCTAAATTGTTTCCACTACTACAATGCCGTCGCAAAAATATCTGGAAAGAACTGGGGAAGCAAACGGGAAACTCACTGTTCATCAAAGTGATTTTCTTAAACTTTGTCTTCCCACTAAATAATTTTAAAAAATCAGATATTAACGACCCATTACAGCCTAATAGACAAAAATATTGCCACACACTGGAGTTCATTATGACCTCTGGTATGACCTCAAAGTGATACGATTAGTTTACTAAAAATATCGTTTATCACTTTGAGGTCGTACCAGAGGTCAAGTGTGCGGTATTATTTAGTCTATTAGACTGTCATGCGTCGTTAATATCTGATTTTTTAAAATTATTTAATGGGAAATCACTTTGATGAACAGTGAGTTTCCCGTTTGCTTCCGTTTGCCTCTTAACTCTAAAAATGTAATAAAACATGAAACCGAATTCCATCTGAATTGGGAATTGGGCTTTGCCGAAATGATTCGCACAATCAAGATCAGCTCTGCACTCTAGTGGTGGAGATGTGGTACTAGAGGAAAGGGTTCAACATTCAATTCTCCATAAGGAACCTGTAGAGTTTGGATACCTCTACTTCATACACTATTAAATATAGAACCCTGAAAAAAGTAACGAGTATAGAAAAGATTATGCTTTATCGATCTGTCACCTCAGAATTTTTCTCCGAGGTTAAATTGCAGCGTAATAATCATGCAAACATGAAATGCAGCAGCCAATCAGAGTACAGGAAATGGTTCAACAGACCAATCAGGCTACAGTATAAGCCGTATTAGCTTCATACGGAAAGTTATTTTATAATTATTTAGACACAATAAATGCATTTCTGAGGTGACAGATCGAATAAGCATAATCTTTTCTATACTACTTACAATTTTTATGGTTCTATGTTTAATAGTGTATGATGTAGAGGTATCCAAACTCTACAGGTTCCTTATGGATAATTGAATGTTGAACCCTTTCCTCTAGTACCACATCTCTACCACTAGAGTGCAGAACTGATCTTGGTTGTGCGAATAGCTTAGTGCGCATGATGATGTACGAAGATGTGAACGTGAGGCAACTGGGAATCGAACAGTTTACCGACGGACAGTTTACCGACGGACACATTACCGAAAAACAGGGGGGGGGGACTTTACCGACGGACAGATTACCGAAATCTACCCGGACACTTTACCGACATTTTTTTTTTAATTTTCCACAAATATTTTTTCTAAAACTTTGACAAAATTGTATACAATTTCCACAAATATTTTTTTCCAAAATTTTTACAAATTTTATAAATTTCCACACTTTTTTTCTCCAAAATTTTGACAAAATTTTATAAAATCATTGCAAATATTTTTTCCAAATTTTTGACAAAATTTTATAAAATTTCCACAAATATTGGAAATGTATCCAATATGGAAATGTGTATCTCCAAATTTTGGAGAAAAATATTGTCAAAATTTGATAAAATTTTGGAAAAATATTTGTGGAAATTTTATATTTGGCAAAATTTTGGAAAAAATTTTTGTATAGATTTTATAAAATTTTGTCAAAATTTTGGAGAAAAAAAGTGTACAAATTTTATAAAAATATGTCAAAATTTAGGAAAAAAATATTTGTGGAAAATGTATAAAATATTGTTAAAATTGTAGAAAAAATATTTGTGGAAAAATATGAAAAAACGAAAAAAAATGTCGGTAAAGTGTCCGGGTTGATTTCGGTAATCTGTTCGTCGGTAAAGTGTCCCCCCCTGTTTTTCGGTAATGTGTCCGTCGGTAAACTGGCCGTCGGTAAACTACCCTAGAACCGAGGCAACTCGTCAAAGCAATCAAAGTAATATAGATGTTTAGTCACTTGAAAGCGCCCGGCTGAGTTCTTCGATCCTCCCTGCTGAGCTGACATTGTCCGAGGCCCGCCGACGTCGTCGCCCAGAACCCCGCCGACCTGCACGCGAAGGACGCCTCGTTGAAGCAGGCGGAGGCGCAGTCGTAGGCGCTGACGTTCGCGAACCCTCGGGCGTCGTAGCCGTTCAGCCGATAGCCGCGGACCACGTCCAGAGTCCACAGGTTCGCCAGGCAGGGGCGCGGCACGGCTGCAACCAGGACCACGCCAAGGAGGTGGTGACATAGAGGGCAGGGGCGGGGCACGGCTGCAACCAGGAGCACGTCAAGGAGGTGGTGACATGGAGGGCAGGGGCGAGGCACGGCTGGAACCAGGAGCACGTCAAGGAGGTGGTGACATAGAGGGCAGGGGCGAGGCACGGCTGCAACCAGGACCACGTCAAGGAGGTGGTGACATGGAGGGCAGGGGCGTGGCACAGCTGCAACCAGGACCACGCCAAGGAGGTGGTGACATAGAGGGCAGGGGCGGGGCACGGCTGGAACCAGGACCACGTCAAGGAGGTGGTGACATGGAGGGCAGGGGCGCGGCACGGCTGGAACCAGGAGCGCGTCAAGGAGGTGGTGACACAGAGGGCAGGGGCGCGGCACGGCTGCAACCAGGACCACGTCAAGGAGGTGGTGACATGGGGGGCAGGGGCGAGGCACGGCTGCAACCAGGAGCACGTCAAGGAGCTGCTGACATGGAGGGCAGGGGCGCGGCACGGGTGCAACCAGGAGCACGTCAAGGAGGTGGTGACATGGAGGGCAGGGGCGCGGCACGGCTGGAACCAGGAGCGCGTCAAGGAGGTGGTGACACAGAGGGCAGGGGCGCGGCACGGCTGCAACCAGGACCACGTCAAGGAGGTGGTGACATGGGGGGCAGGGGCGAGGCACGGCTGCAACCAGGAGCACGTCAAGGAGCTGCTGACATGGAGGGCAGGGGCGGGGCATGGCTGCAACCAGGAGCACGTCAAGGAGCTGCTGACATGGAGGGCAGGGGCGTGGCACGGCTGGAACCAGGACCACGTCAAGGAGGTGGTGACATGGAGGGCAGGGGCGAGGCACGGCTGCAACCAGGAGCACGTCAAGGAGGTGGTACATGGAGGGCAGGGGCGGGGCATGGCTGGAACCAGGACCACGTCAAGGAGGTGGTAACATGGAGGGCAGGGGCGGGCACGGCTGCAACCAGGACCACGTCAAGGAGGTGATGACATGGAGGGCAGGGGCGCGGCACGGCTGCAACCAGGAGCACGTCAAGGAGGTGGTGACATGGAGGGCAGGGGCGCGGCATGGCTGCAACCAGGACCACGTCAAGGAGGTGATGACATGGAGGGCAGGGGCGAGGCACGGCTGCAACCAGGAGCACGTCAAGGAGGTGGTGACATGGAGGGCAGGGGCGTGGCACGGCTGGAACCAGGACCACGTCAAGGAGGTGGTGACATAAAGGGCAGGGGCGAGGCACGGCTGCAACTAGGACCACGTCAAGGAGGTGGTAACATGGAGGGCAGGGGCGGGGCACGGCTGCAACCAGGACCACGTCAAGGAGGTGATGACATAGAGGGCAGGGGCGCGGCACGGCTGCAACCAGGAGCACGTCAAGGAGGTGGTGACATGGAGGGCAGGGGCGCGGCATGGCTGCAACCAGGACCACGTCAAGGAGGTGGTGACATGAGGAGGGCGTCAAGGAGGTGTTATGTCTCACCTGCCACACACACTCTGGAGAAGTAGTTGACGTTCATCCCCTGGGGCTGGCCGTATGCTTGACTGGAGTTTGCCGTGATGAGGTCGACGTTGAGGAGGTAACACGCGCCCACATCGTAGTCGATGTAGAAGGCGGGACATTCAGCTAGATTGTTACAACTGTACAGACACAAAAGTTAGTATTTACACACTACATATTATAACGATTAGCTGCTAGATATTTTACAAATAAGCGTAACTAGCATTGTTAAATCTTATTCATAGGTTAAATTGTCAATAACTTTTAAAACTAACCGCTGATAAGTCTTATTGACAAAACATCAAAAAAATATTAGATATTTTGAAATATTTGAAGTTGATAGGTCGTACGGTTCCAGTTTTCTGTTCAAAAACTATCAGCTTATGTTTGTATGTGTGCTAATTTACTGATCGATCGGTTGAAAGCACTCCTAGCAAACACATACAGTCATGTAAGAGTACCGGGAATTGTCTCTCAACTGAAGAAAACAACGAAACTATTCAGTTAGGAAGGACCTTTGGAATCAAACTTCTGGAACGACTTCTTTGAAATCTTCCAAAACGTGATAATTTTATTGTACAATATTCCGTCTTCAACTACACAAGATGTGAGTTGTGTGGGTAACCACCTGTTGAAGCACTGCAGCGTGATTCCGACGCCCGGCGTCGTGGCGTTGTAGAGCAGCGTCCCGACGCCCATGGGTCTGAAGCCGGCCTGCTTGATGAAGATGGAGGATCTATTGCAGGACGCACCTACACACATGAAAATGTTATACGAGATGCACACTGTGTTTGACAGTCCTGCCAATATTTATCCCGGGGCCACCTGTATGAGTTTTTTCAATAAGTGAAAAGTGAAAATGATAAGCAATACATTTCAGTAAAGTCACTGAAACCAACAATTAGTCATAGTTTTATCATTGATAAGCTTATCGAGGACGTAAGGTGATTGCAATTAAATTATAATGTAGTTTTGTCCACAAAGATAATATTATTGAACCATGTTCGGGATTCGTTTCCAATTACGAGGTAAATTTATGTTTTTCATAAGTTTTCTGATAGCGTTTTTCGGCAATGAGTTTTTATCGCTGAAACATAATAACTATTTCAAGGTTCGTGTAATCTAATATTGAACGAGTTGTTTTTGTTTCGCCAAAACCTGTTGTAAACAGAAATCAAGCAATGACAGTTTTACTTTGAAATACAAATGTCCGAATTTGTTCGCAGAAAATACTGAATCGGTGCGATGAGCGATAATGACCGATATTCAATGTAGATTGACCTTGAACTGTTCTGCGAATAGGCTAATGACGACGGATGAATGATTATGATGGTGGAGAATAGTTACGGATGGGCGGTGGGAAGGAGTCGGTCGTAGCCTATCAATTGGGAACCATCCCAACAATTACCTAACGAAAAGGTATTAAAACAGGAACCGGAATATTAACCAATTTTTTTTTATATATAAAAACCCTTTATAATATACTACACCGGTTCCAATAAGATGGGAGTATGTACTTACTCTGGACAACACGGTACTCAATAAAAACCCAAATTAAAAACGCAGGGAGCAATATATCGGCAGCGCTTCTGTAGCCTTATTCGAGCCAACTGACAAGAAAAGCGTATGTAAATATAAACCACCCCAACCCAATTCCCCGATATAACTGAAACCAGACGAGGCAGTAGCTGATGACCTGCTGATCTCTCTCTTACACATGGCTGCAATAACTGCATAATCCAACGGGCAGGTATGAAACAGTTGCACGAACTTCTCTTGTTTTATCAGCAATGCAAAATCATTGAATTTGGCACGTTGACGGGTCAGATTTCTAAATTTATTGAGGTAAATCGATGTATTTTTTTAATGTCAGTGATTCCTCTTCGTACTAAAGATATCTCTGGAGACTACACCATCTATAGGCAATAAAATATCGTCAAAAAACAGAAAATCGCAGCTATTCTGCTTGCCATCAAAATGATGGCAGGCAACAATGAGATGACATCACGTGTGTTCATTTGGGTTCCAGTCCTTTACAGTATGAAGTAAGCAGATCCACGAAAGATCAGCATTGTGAATCATCAAACTTGGGGTGCGATCACATAAATTGACAACTTTCTTGTCGCGTGACAATCTTCTCGTCTCAATGTTATTCACGGCCTCCTAAGTGAGATGAGAAACTTGTCACTCTACAAGCACGTTCTCATTTTACATGATTTTACCACTGACGTGTGGAGAATCAGTGGTGTAGTCGAGGGTATACGCCGTATACCTAAAAAATAGTTTTGCTGAAGAGTGAAGATGTCAGGAATACTTAAAATTTTTGTGGCGTTTTAAGTTTAGTTTCGTTTCGTAAGCAAAACACTCAAAAAAGTTAATTTCAAAGTGTCAAAAAACCAAAAAAACCCTGCGGGGCAAAGTGATGCCATGCCCTCCACCACCCCAAAGTGTCAAATTACAAAATATATTGAATATTTTAACAAAACGCCTCAGTCATAACGTCTTAAAATTGATTTCACTGTGTCCAAAAACCAAAAAACGCCCGGGGGCTGGGTGGAGACGCGCCCCCCACACCCCCTTATTCCGAGGAAACTTGTTTTCCTTGCCTTGCCCCCCCCCTCCTGGCAGAAATCCTGCGGACGCCCATGGTAGCGTATACTCAAAAGAAATATTACGAGTACACCACTGTGGAGAATATCTGAATGCAATTACATGCAATGCATCCTCGTCTAGCTGACAAACATACATTATGCACTGCAACTGCATTAGCTGATGCATTGACTGCTCGCTACCTGCAGTGTATTGTGCGCGACCTTGCTAACTAGAACACAAGTGTCGCTGATAATAGCGGGCTAATTGTGATAACAACGAAGACCTTGCCCGTGTCAGACATTACTCGTGTTTACCTACTCTAGGTATATAGCTGTTTGTTTTCTGTCGTTTCATAAATATTGACTGTTGATTTAGAAATTATAATACTTTTTTATTTTAGAGCTGTTTAACGCCGCACTGTTCTGCAGCTAATGGCGATGAATGAATGATGATTGGGAGATGATGGTGAAGATTAGTTAATGATGGACGGTTGGGAGGAGGCGGTCGTGACCTATTTGTAGTGTTTATAACGTCGCATTGTTCTGCAGCGAGGCAAATGACGACGGATGAATGGTGATGAAGGTGGGATGGAGGCGGTCGTGGACTATTAGAAGTGAACCGTCCCATCATTTTCCTCGCCAGGAGTACAATTCCGTATTGAAGTGCAAGCTAATTTGGAATTGTTCATTACTGGGCTCGTTTTTAAATTTCAGTAATTACACAAATACAAAAAAGATTCAAGATTTTTTATTCAAAACTTCACTTTCGGATTATGTCGTGTGGATAATTTTTTTTAAGACCGAAGATGGAGTGACTACTTCATGTCGTTAATGTTTCAACCTTATCCCTTGCATTCTCTGCGGTTTAAAAGAATGTATCCCACCAAAAGTGCCAAATTAAAAAAGTTATTTAATATTTCAATAAAATACACCTCATAACGTCTCAAAATTGATTTCAAAGTGTCCAAAAACCAAAAAACGCTCTGCGGGGCCCCCCACGTCCCCATTAGCCCGTCAAATATTGTTTTCCTTGCCTTACCCCCACCTGGCAGAAATCCTGCAGACCCCATGCCCATTGTTATCTTCAGCAAAACACTAAAGATCATTGATCGTCTCCCCGCTTATTATTTTACAAATTAACGACTGGAAAAATTAAAATATTTCGGACGGGGGGGGGGGGGGGGGGGGGGGGCTACGAAAAAAGTACTGCCTAGGGCCTACGAAGGTCTTCATACAGCTCTGTCTGCCTGAACCAGCTTGCACCAAGTGTTGTTATCACTGACACAGCTGGACTGAATGTGACCCGCATGTGTCACATCTCTGTGTTATCATGTCACTGCGATCAAGTAGGCGTTGCAACACACGCGTCATGAGTAGGTTCGGGTTTCAATACTCACTATAGGAAGACGTACGTTGATGAATAAATACATTGTAATTAATTACAATTTCATTGATTTTCAATGATCATTTTTAATTTATGTAATCACAAATTATAAAAATTAAATTAAATAAACTAGGACTCCGCTCTGTGTAACGCGTTGACAAGGGAGCCTTCGTATTGCATGCTAATTGATATTATGCGTTTGCAAGCAGTGTTGGGTAGGAACGGAACGAAATAGTTCCGTTCCTAGGAACTAGTTCCTTTTCTTAGGAACTATGGAACGTCTTAGTTCCTTTTTTCTAGGGAGGAACTATGGAACGGTTTAGTTCCTTTTTTTGAGGAACTGTAACGATTTTTGCTAAGTGCCTTTTTTAAACTAGACTGTACTTTTACTCCGAAAAACTGCACTCCTCTAGAAGCCAGATATTTGTTTAATTCTGTCAGAAGTCAGCTATTATAATTTGGCATCTAAAAATAACTCAAACCAGTCGTCACCTACCCTAACACAATCAATGGACATCTATCTATACCTGTAGTCGTGTGGCCAACCCTTCATACCAAACTTCATTCCTAGCAATGACAGTGCGCAGGCACACAGATTTCAGATTTCAGATCGTCATCTTTTTAGCTTTTACTTTGTTTTCTTCCTCACATTTCCTTTCCGATCACTGTGTAGGACACATCACATCGCCACTGAATTTTTAGTTTTTACGAATCTTCTTACATCTTTTATAATCTTTTCAAATCTGCTGTGATATAGTTATTCGATTTTTAATTTTCAATTTTTAATTTGCAGATTGCAATTTTTAATGTTCCAATAAAAATTACACACTTCTTTAAAAGGGAACTAAAAGGAACTAAGTTCCTTTTATAAAGGAACTAGGAACAGAATAGTTCCTTTCATTATTGAAGGAACTGGAAATGGAACTAGTTCCTTTTTTCGGCGAGGTACTTGGAACTGGAACTAGTTCCTTTTCAAAAGGAACTTACCCAACACTGTTTGCAAGTCATCTACTCTATACAGGCATTGGAAAGAGCTGAAGCGAAATGCTTCGAAAAAACAGTGATGAAATATCTGACATTTTCGTCAAGGTGATTGAAAAATGTTTCCGAACACGCATAAAATGTCCCGTAAAATGTCAAGAACTTTTGAAGCTAATACAGCTGATTATAGTCTGAAATTCACAAACACACCTAAAATGTTGGTCCCAATGACCATGCAAGTTGTAAGTTGATCGGTGAAACGGGTCAATTTTAATTTTCAATAAATCACAGGATCCTGTTCAAAAACTATAAATGATACCGCTCTTATGACATTAGGTGTTGTACATAATTTCAGATCGATTGGTTGACCGGTTTGACCTGGGAATTGCGTACAACCACAAGCTAACAAAAAAAAACAGTGGCAAAAATGTTGCTCGCTATACGCTTGTCTATAATTACTCACAGGTATGATGATCCATTTTTGATGGTTAACAATTTCTTCGATTTTCACTTTCATGTTTCTCGATCGATTTATTTTTTACAAGAATTATTTGGATCGGATTGAAATAAATTAATTACATTTATTTTCTATTACTAATAATACATCAATTTTAATGTATTTGTAAAAAGGGTCCATGTTTCATTCTTGAGATTAGACTAATTAACTAAACACTTGATTAAATTGATTAGTTTCTATCATTATGCACGGGTATCTATTTTGACCATAATATTTGTTTTAATATATAAACACTAATACCTGCTTACTTTATGCCTATACCATTAAATACTTTAATAACAGTGGTATTTTGTTATCAGCTGTAACCATACTTTTCCACCTTGCTACTATTTGCATCATGATAAGGTTGCCGATATAATTTGCAGTCTGGACGCTGCCTGCATAATAAGTTGTCACTATAGCTATCAAAGAAGTCCAGACAGGAAAATAATCCAAGAACATTAAAAAAAAACTACTTAGAACACATTTTATAGTAATCAAGAATTTCTCGATTATCAATGTTTTCAGTTATATGTTTAATTAATTTGCTGAATTTGTTCCCTTTATTCCTGATTTGTAACACAATTTGAATTGTTTTATTGAAATAAAAACTGAACAACTGATAAACTGAGAGAGTAATCCACATAAAAAGATTACTTTTACTCTGATATAATGCAATTTTAACGCCATTCCAGGTACAAGGATATTCCAAGTTGAAATCCACTGTGAAGCTATTGTCAAATTAGTTCCATTTTTAATACGATTTTAATGATAGTAAAATGTGAAGAAATGTTTTTAATAGATTGTTATACATAATATAATAATGATGTATTTTATAATACATTTCGATTTCACGATCGAGTAATCTTACATGAAGTTTATTAAACATTTTTATTGATTATCAATTAAGTATCATCCCTTTTGATTGATATTTTCTTTCTCAGATTTGAAGTTTAAAAAAGGATGAATTTCTGCAGAAACGGAGCCTTTTGTGTACATTCAACTCTATTATTAATATTATTATTAATATTATTAATATTCTTATTATTAATTGTTTTAAGTTGTATTTGTATTTCCTTGCCACCTGTTAAATACTATTTGCAAGATGTAAAAATAAATAAAAAAATAAAATAAAATTATGTTTTCGTGTTTAAGAAAAAGTAAACACCGCATTTTTTTTGTAAACTTATTTAAAAAATCAATTTTCTCTTCTGAATTGGAGCCATTTGTGTATACATATTCAAATACCATTTCTCATGTTTCAGAAAAAGAGAGCCTCATATTTTTTAAAAAACTGTTTTAAATTAAAACTTACCCAAGACAGTTTTATCCACGCAAAATATAAAGACCCAAAACACGAGCCACTGCTCGAACTTCCAACCCTTCATCTTCCTCTACTTCTTGCTATGAATTGAACTGGCACCATATTGTCACATTCGACATCGCTCACACTATGACAGCAACTTACCGACACACTCATAACATTGCCGTGGAGGTGGTGGGGGAAGGCTGATAGTGTGGGGAAATGCCAGGCATTACTCAGGTGCTGATGAGGGCTCGTGATTTGTGTTTATACTGGTGCTTTGACGAGGCTGAAGTCGTTATGTGAAAGTAGTGCAGAGTATTTCTAAAGATTCTTAATGACTTTGTCAGGGAAATAAACACAGATGTGGGATTACATTACAGAAAATTGTGGAAATACATTTTTGTTATGTGAGCCGTACGTCTGAATTAAATAGGTCGATATCTTGAATCAATTTGAAAACTTTCATACATTATTTATGTGCAGTGTTGTGACGTAGTATCTAGATAAAATTATCTAGATAATTATAAGATAATTTTTTTTAATCTATTATCTTATCTAGATAATAAACTAATTGGTTATCTTTATCTTTATCTAGTCAAAAATATTGTTATCTATTGGCAATTATCTAGATAAAAAATAGAAAATTCAAAATGTTTTGTCTGTATGAACATGCACGAACCTCAAATGTCAGATGATATGAAAAAGGAAAATCATCTTCATTTAGTCACACTAGTTGGCTTGTTTTGACGGCCCCATTTTTAAAAAATTTGAGTTCCAAATTAAGGATTAAAAAAAATGGGGAACAGTAGTATTTGGTAAAAAAATTATCTACTATCTATAACAATTATCTAGATAATTATTTTTTTATCTTTATCTATTATGTAGATGATTTCTTAGAAATTTATCTTTTATCTTATCTAGTTTAATTTTTGTCATGTTATCTTTATCTTTATCTAGATAAAAATAAAATTATCTAATTACAACACTGTTTATGTGCCTCCTATAAGTAATTTTTCTCGATTTTTCGTTGCACAGTTTGGGATGATGTAATCAAGTTATTGCCAAATTGACTGCGATGTCAACTAATACAGTTATATTGAAGTATTGTCTTACACAATGACACATTGACTTATGTCACAATTACAAACAAGAGCAGAATTACTGTGTATTGACCTCACTTCAAGAATCATCGAAATGGACTTCGGACCTTCTGCATCTTAAGTACAGATTAAACTTTGTTCTTAGCTCATGGTGACGGATGGATGATGCAAATGACGGGAAGGTTTCCTACTAACAGACCACGACCGCCTGCTTCCCAACGTCCATCATTGCCTATTCTTCATCATCATCTCCCAATCATCATCATAATCATCCGTCGCCATTAGCCTGGTTACAGAACAGTGCGACGTTAAACGCCACTTAATCTGGGCCCCAAATCTGGGCAATTTTTACGGGCAGGCATGCCCCAGCTCAAACTTAGTAGTACTTAAATACCAATAGTATTATACTTAAAATATTATTTTCTCGTTTGTCATTTTTCGCTGAATGTTTACTATCTGTTTTCTATTCTCGCTATGCGCCTTATAATAATCATATTTAGAAATGTGCCGAAAAAACCATCGGGACATTCATGAACAACATGTTGTTAAATTTTGTCGCCATTAAATTCTCGGGTTTGGTCTCCAATCGTCCAGATCGAGTTTTCGTTGTGTGCGGTTTTGTTGCAAAACGGGACAGGTTGGCTGAGTAGGCCCGGGCTCGATTCCCGCGGCCGTCCTTCCTGACTGGGGTTCTTTCGTGGTATTTCCTCAGTCGACAGGCAAATGCTGGGATGGTACCCTACAAATAGGCCACGACCGCCTCCTTCCCACCTTCCATCCTTACCTAATCTTCACCATCATCTCCCAATCATCATCATAATCATTCATCCGTCGCCATTAGCCTCGCTGCAGAACAGTGCGACGTTAAGCCCCAGACAAAAAAAACATTTAATAATGCAAAAACTACTAATAATCAATCAGCCTGATCATGTGCACTATCAGAGCTACGTAACACTTCATTGTCTCCACCGGCTTCACCGTGTTCTGTTGAATGCGCACGAATGAATGTCTCGCAACACCGCCCTAATCACTGATAACACCATGCGGGTCGCCAGGCCGCCGCGCTTGCGCATAGAAAGTAAGAGTTATTACCATCGTGCGGCACTCAGACCATTCAGTCTTACGACTCTTGCGTTTGTGTTGTGGGCTAGAAGCAAGGGCAGCCCCCCTGCAAGCGCCCTTGCCCCCTTTATTTAAATAATTGCATATTTAAAGTATAACATGTGAACAAATTATTTAAAATCAGCTCTTGACGAAAATGTACCAAATTCTGGGATTTGAGTTAAACATTTGAAAAACTTCCCTGGTCTATGAACCTGAATTATGCTAATGGGTGCCCCCCACTGGTTATTTTTTTCTATAAAATATTTACATTTGGCCAACCCCTAATATTTGATTTTGCCAATATTTTAAAATGTTACATTTAAATATCCTATAAATAACTAAACATCGATTCAAAATTGCACAAAAAGAATGAAACTAAACTTCTTTTTTTTTTACATCCCCCCTCCCTTCAACTGAAATTTCATCCTGTGTGCCAATTCTCGAGTTCTCGAGAAATTCTAGAATTGCCAATTCTCCAGAAACCGCATGCGAAAATGTTTGACTGTACACTTGGCACAACTAAAATTGATCGTTCAATAAATCTGATTTGTTAGATCGCACAGTCCTAGCGATCTCCTTGTCTCACTCTAGTAGGTGACATCTCATTTAATTGATAATAACAAGTTTTGATTGGTATGGAACATGGCCAGCAGTCGTTCAAATTTGTATTTGTTCTTTCAAATGCAATGCATTCTATAAGAGGCGATGAGAAAAGGATACAAGAGTTACAAAGCTAATTGAATTATCCACATAAAAGTCTCAAAATTCACATTTCAGAAGTTTATGTTTCGAACTATAGGTACCATTATATATTTCATAAACTATGAGTTGTCCCTGCCCATTCGATTTTTAAACCTAAGATAATCAATGCGGGTTCAATAAAATACATAATCTAGTTAATTAAGTGTAAATCACACGATAATAAACTGATATTGTCATGTAATTCCATAAAAAACAATCGTTTATCAAGTGCTATCTTAAATAAATTGACAATAATTTGTGGTATAAACAATGGTACAATTGTTATCCAAGTAAAACTAACGTTAATGTGCAATTGGGGAGTGGAATGTCATTCAAAATAATAAGGTTGCTAAAATACACTAATTTAGAACAATAAACGTAGTGTCATAAGTAAAGGAGAATTTTTTATCTGGATGGAGAGGGAATATTAGAGTAGAGAGTAGTACAATCTACATGAATGTCATTTTTATCATAATAGTAGATTTCACTTAGAATAATTACTCAACATAAAAGGCTTAATTTAATGAGTTCAAAAAAAAATTATTCGTTTTGTAAATTGTATTCCCCTATTTTCAAAGAAGATTCTACAATCGAGTATGAAAATAAATATGAAATGGAGCATTTTATTTAGATTCAATATTTTCCCTTCTATTAGCTCTTCCCATTGATCAATCAAAAATTGTCACATCAATCATTATTTGCATTTTACTATTGGTTACATGCTGATATTTTTTTTGCATTTACATATAAATAATTTTGCTTCAATATTTACGTTGTCAATGCACTTACAAACAAATCGGGATACAAAATTCAATTGTAGGTAACTATTTCCAAAATGTACTTTGCCTTTTAAAACAATAAATTTATACCTAGTTTTGAGCTTTAAATTGTAGAAGGAATTCTAATCTATTCCCCTGCTCTCTTGGTATACTATAGAGATAATAGTTTATTTTTCTATAATGTAGTAAATAATAGGCATTCTAACAATCAATAATATATTTAATATTGAACTTGAATTATCGACGAATAAGTTTAGAACGCAACAGGTGTGATTTATTATTATTTAATTGAGAATAATTAATCAGAGCTTCCTAAAAACCACAGTTATTAGTTTCTAACAATTAATGACAAACATATTTGACTCTGACTGAACTATGTGTTTTCAAGTGGCCATGTCTGAAAATAAAACAAATCTGTGTCGGAAATTTCCACAAGGTTCCCCGCGATTTTCTTTCCAGTTTTTAACTAAACTTTATGCCTTTTTGTACAGTTTATAATGATTGTATGATTCCATTAATTATCTGTTGAATATTTGAAAGAATCGCTGCCATGAATTTGGCCCACAATTTTACGGCATTGATTGGTAAGCCAAAGAACAATTTCACTCTCACATTTTGACAGCTGCGAAAGTTTCACAGCTGATTCCATCATTGTTTAGAAATGGGACCTACGATTTATGATTCTATTTTACTTTTCGTAGGCCTACTGTGCGCTTTTGGGACACTGGCTCTTCCAATAGAACGACTCGAGGTATGTTTTAATCAATGTTAACATTATGGAAACGTAGAAAAGAAGCTTTAATATTTGTGCACGTTGGTAGATGGTTATACAAATTTTGGTAGAGCTGCATTTTCGATAGACATCAAAATGAAAACGAATCCATCGATTGGTTCAATCAATTTGTAAAAATATTAACAATATGACCACTGGCGCGGCTTGGACGGGACATTTCTAAAATAAATAAGTTTATCTCATTTTGACAGACACCTTTGACTCGGCTAAATCCAATAAAGGTATGTCGTAACTTTACCAAATTCAAACTGTTTTAGAATTCCGAGTTAGAACTCGACACCGCCGAATTCGACGGCGACACAAACAACGACGCCGCCCTCAACGCGTCGCCCTTCGCTCGACTCCGTCGTCATCACCGTCGTCACCACCGGCCAGCGGACGACGCCGGCGAGCCCGACCTCCCCATGACGTCGAACACCGGCCAAGCCTACCCGGGCAATCTCGTCTACACCTCCACGGGAATCTCCTACAACATCCCGTACATCTACAGACCGGCCGATGTCCAAGCCAATGGCCAACCTCTTGACCAGCAGCTGCAGAATGTAGCACCACAGGCACAAGTGGAGGAAGCCGTTCCGGAGAAACCGAGAGAAGTACCCGGAGCTGAATTTCTGAAGAGAGTGGATTCGATTGCTGATTCCATGCATAAGTTCTACGCATCGGAGCATAATGACAACGAAATGTTCAAGATCGAAGGAGGTATGGATTCCATTGCGAAGCTGAGCGGGGGCGTGAAGACGCCGTTGGCTGACAAGAAGAGCGTTCCGGCCGTCACACTGCACCAGATCAAGAACCCCGTCCAAGGCGAGGGGCTGAAGGGCGTCGCGTCTTCGCCGTCGGTGACTGGAGGTGGCGAACCACGGCCTCAGGTCAACGCCCTCCCGACAATGCTGGGGGTCAAGACGATCCAGAACAGAGCGGCGGACGTCGGCGGCAAAGACAAGTCGAATCTAGGTGAGATTGTCACAGCTTTCTTGATTGTTATTCACATTCCTCATCATATTCTCCTCGGAGATCTCACAATTACTATTTAGTAACTTATAACTTTAGTCCGTCTGACGAGTGGCTCAGGTGCTAGAGATCTCGCCTGGCAAGTAAGTGGGAAGTCTCGGGTTCGAGCCCCGGTTTGGCAGTCTTCAGCGTTGTTCGTTAATTGTAATATTATTTTTGAGATAAACGATGCTAAAAACTTGTTAACCATGAGATAAATGAAATGAAATTGAAATAAAAAGACTCCATTCAAGCATTACACAGGCAGCAAAATGAGTTTTGATGTAGGTACCTACGCATTGCCAAAGTAAAAAACGGTATTTCAACGAAACTTGATTGGCTGATGGTCTGTTTCTTTGTCAATCAATCCTTGTTATCAATGAAATCAGAGCCAGCTATAAAGAGTTAGATGACGCGTAAGCACTGACTTCATCGGAAGAAGACATCATATCTATCAGCCGATCCGTTTCTTTCTAGTCCGTTTTTACTTTGGCCTAGGAACCACTTCGACGATTTCATGTGTTTGATTTTAACAATTGCAAATGCCTTGTAAAAATGCACAGCTTTTATGTCCACAGATTACTACGTGAAATATCTGGGCAAGGAGAAACTCCGTCCCATTCGTCAGTATCCTTCGCCAGATCGCGCTGCGCAAAACACCGGTCCCGTCGTCAGCGCCTCCCGCGGTACCGGCGACAACCTCGTCGCCATCCCCTCGGCCTACTTCTACCACGGGGACTCCGTCGACGTCCAGCAGCTCCTCGGCCCGGGGGACGTCAACCAAGCCTCCTCCGTCGACGACAACAGCAACGGCGCCGACCTCCACCACGGCGCCCACCGCGACGACTACAAGGCGATGCCCGCCTACATCCTCATGCCGCCCCTCGAGTGTCCGGCGTCGTGCGCGTGCCACGAGAACAAGGAGCACGTCGACGGCGTCAAGGGCTCGCCGCTCGGCATCGGAAACGGCGTCCACGGGTCGGCCAACAAGGACGCGGGAGTCGGAGGTCAGCGCGAGGACGTCGTCGACAAGCAGGCGGCGTCGAGGGCGTCTCGGTCTGCGGGCAACGACGGCATCAGGAATGAGACGTCGAGTCTGGCGGAGGCGGGGATGCCGGTGGAAGTCGTGACCGGGATATGCAGGAGCGCTAGAGGTTTGTCATGTTTAATAATAATAATAATAATAATAATAATAATAATAATAATAATAATATCTTGCACGAACTTCTTTGTTTTATATCAGCAATGCAATGTTATTGAATTTTCCACCTGGGGACGGACATTTTGTTGGCACGTTGACGGGTCAGATTTATAACTTTATTGAGGTAAATCGATGTATTTTGGTAATGTGAGTGATTCCTCTTCGTACTAAAGTAATCTCCGGAGCCTTTACAATTTCCCAGTTACCAATTAACTATAAAATATCGTAAAATAGCACAGAATCACAGCTATTCTGCGTGCCATCAAGATGGTGCCAGGCAACAATGAGACGACATCACGTGCAAACTATGAATTCTAAAATCATATTACTAGTTTAATAATTTTGTAATGTCCTAGAGACAATGCTTCGAATTAAAATAGTGTCCTATTTGAGATTAGAAACTACATTAAAGTTGTTATCGGCGATAGATTTCAATGAATGTGTATTTTCTGTCCCCAGCCCGACGATCTGCTGATTCAGTTCGACCAAAACGAACGACTCAAACGAAGGAATCGAAAGAAGTCGACGACTTCCGCAGTCTTCACGACCGTCTGGAGGCGTTCTCTGCCAACATGAAGAACCCGATGTTCGACAAACAGAAAGTTGCTCCCTCGCATCAAACCGCGAAACCCAAAGCGGAAGTCCAGCCGGAGGAGGCCAAGGAGGAAGACGACGTCGAGAAACCGGAAGTGGAGGCGAGCGCCAAAGCCACGCAACAGAAAGTCGCGCCGAAAGTTAAGCCCAACCCGACGAAGCAACAGGTGATTGAAGTGAAAAAGGAAAATGAACCGGATGTTGTGGAGGAGACACCTGTAGAAGAGACGCATGTCGGGGAACCGGAAATGCTGGAAGCGAACAAGCTTGAGGAGCCGGCGTTGGATTCTGGAGCACCGGAAGCGGTTCAAGAGCGCAAGATCAATAAACTGGAAGAAGTCCAGGAGCCGAGTGTTGTCCAAGTGGACGCCGATCAACAGGTCGCGGACTTCAGCCAACCGGAGGAGTCTGCGGCGTCCGAGGTCAACCCCGTGAAGAAGAGCGTCGCCGAAAACCCCGCGCAAACCTGCATGAACAAGCTGCAGAACCTGAAGGAGAAGCTGAGCCACCGCACGGCGTCGGCGCAGGACGAGCAGCGCGTCATGGAGGTGCTGTCCGAGTGCGTGGAGGCGATGCGCGACGAGGACGACCGCCAGGAGGACGGCGGGCCGAGCAAGAGGAAGTCGCCCGACTGCAAGACGATGCCGCCGTGCACCGAGGAGACGACCACGCCGGACACGCCGCCCACGGAGCACCCGACGAGGATGACCTGCTCCATCGCGCATTGCGGCGTCGACGCCTCCACCCCCGGCATCGTCAACTTCGACCACGATCCGTTCAACATCGACGACTACATGAGGCAGATGAGAATCAACAGCACGAAGAGAGTTCAAGACGGGGATTTCGAAGATCAGTCGCTGTCCATCAACGAGCTGCCCGAGGATTTGCAACGGGAACTCGTGAAGCTCGAGAACGCCTATCAGTACAAAGTGTTCCCGGGATGTAACGTCAACTCCCCGAGCTGCAAGGCAAAGGGCATGATCGATCGCCTCAATCAAAGGTTCGACAAAGAGAAGCTCGATCAAGAAGCCGAAGAATTCACAAAGGACAAGAAATATAGGAAAATGAAAACACGCAAATACAAATCAATTGATACTCCCGAATGCAAGACGCGACAAATTCACAAAAATATCGAGCAGCCGAAGACTCAAGATGAAGAGGAGTCTGTCCAATGCTTGGAATGCTGTCCAAAAGTTGACGAGTTGAGTCCACAATGTTCGGAGTGGAAAGCGCCGCAGAGCGACGAGACGCCGGCCGAGGAGGTGAAGTTTGACGACGCCGTCGACAGCGGGAACGAGTCCGACGTCAACCCGGCGCTGGGCGACGCCAGCTCGGAGTCCCGCGACGCCGAGGACAAGCCCTTCTTCCCTGATCTCAATATGAACGGCCTGCCCCGCAGTTTGGTGGAAGATTTGTCCAACTTGAGGAGAGTCATCGCCCTCCCATGTCCGGAGTGTTCGACTAGGACTCCGAACCGTTACGCCACGAAGAAGAGAATGGCTGGCAGATTATGATTATGATGCTTTGTAAAACAGCTTTATAACATCAAGTTTTTATGTTGTATTCTGATATTCCAGTGACTTTTGTATGTTTTTGAATAAATATCTTGTGTCTGATTATAATGCAGACCTGGAGAATGAAAGAGAAGTTTCAAATTATAGTTTGATGTAGTTTGGTATGTCCTAAAAGCTATGATTTTAAAATTGCTTATTCTTCTTTTATTTCAAAATGTTATCCAGAAGGTTCACTTCAACGATATTTTACGACAAAGTGTTCAAAAATATTATTTTTCTGTTTGTGGGAAAGTAGAACTGAAAATCTTATACCTTTCTTCATAGACTAGACGATGCACAGTGCTGAGTTTTAAAATAAATTCACCTCAAATTTAATCTTAGATGCGTCGCAAGCTGGATAAATCGCACATTTATTTTCTAATGATAAAAAATTACATAAAGATGATTTAATCAGTGACGTTATAGCAATATTATTTTTTGACTTTACTGCGGTATGCTAGCGCTTCACTTGACGAGTCAAAGAACACAGATTGAAGAAATTGTCGCTGAATGAGCTGTCAGCAAGAAGGTAAGCTATCGAAGAACCTTGATTGCATCTTTGAAGAATCTAGAAGGCTGTAAACGATGAAATATGAAAGTGTTTTTGTATTGGACTCGCTGTCAGTGGCTGTCAGTGAATATGAGAGTAATTTAATATGAAATCCTGTTTCCTGATCATCATCATAGTGACTGGTAAGCTATTTAAGTAAAGTGATACACTCTTTTATCAGGCAATTTATATCCAGGATATGCTGCATGAAATACTCAGTATTGACGAGATATTTCCCCTTTTATCCAATACCAAATTGATTCTACTTTTCCAAAAGAATAACTTTACACTTGTCCCAATTAATTTATATTACAATTAAACATTTTGAATATTGAAAGGGACAGCTGTTCTGTTTTATAACACGTCATTCCATAAGATAATGAAGTTTGACAGATATTTCTTTCTTTCTAGGTTCATTGGTGCAAGATTCAGCAGCTAGACCTCCCAACTACAAGTCATCCAAGGTACGTTCATTCTCTGCATTGACAAATTACAATCTTGATGCAGTCATTATGCTACTGTGACATTTCGTGTAGTATCTAGTAGGTGTCTATAGTCTACCTTTCTGACAATTGTATCAATTGTATCAATGTGCACATTAATTTATGAGATTTTCAAATTTGATTTACTGTTTTCAACACCTGCTAAGTTATTTTCCTGCACGAAAGAGAAGAGCAAGTTCTGAAGAGATTATCAGCTAATCCAAGTCAGTTGGCTCAGGCAATAAGGAACTTTTCACGTTAATCGCGAGTTTCTTTTTCAATTCCCGCGTCTGACGTCTTACTGCGACATTGCTTTGCATTTCTGAAGTATTTTCGTGTTTTTGACTTCGAGAGAAAAATGCTAGGATGGTTTACAACAATTTAGTCTTCTGAGGGAACTCTTTCAGTGTTTACAAGGTAAGTCAAAAGTTTCATCTGACTTCACAATCTGAACCAAAGGGCAGATTCTCTCCATTTGAACATTTAACATTGAACATTTGAACATTTAAGATGTGGTCCATTAAATTATTCTCTCGGTACATACCTAGAACCTATCTGCTATAAAAAAGTGACATTGGAACTGCAGCTAACACATTTGTTTGGCTATCAGTTCGCTTCATAGGTTGAGTGATACCTCAGAGGTAGAAAGCCGTAAGTCCATTTTCTAGATTTTGTGTTGCATATAATAATAATAATAATAATGTAATTTATTGAGCACATAAAATAGGTACATAATTGGTCTGTATTCAACAATCGAGTCGTTGATCTTCCATACATCCATCTCTTCTCTTCAGCTGCTTCACCTCTTCACCGTTTACCTACTTCTTCTTAATTCATAATAGTCATTAAAATTGTGCTTCAATATCAGTGGTAATATTGGAAGAACATCCAAGAATTTGCTTTTTAGCTGAGGGAAAACCACTGAAAAAACATTCTCAGCAGGATGTAATCTTGATTCTTGTCTTCCAATCTCATTACTTCATAATACTTCTAATTATTACCATTTCACTGATGTCAACAAATACAGTACAATTGAAGTACCTACCTATTCTCTCACCAATGACTCATGTCCCTATTACAATTTAATATGATTAGATGATGGCTTGATTTACCTATAAGAAAGTAAAAATTGACGTTCCTTTCATTGGGTTACGTGCACATACACAAAAGCTTCTTCATTTGTATCAAAAAGTATATTCATATTTGTAGAATAAATTGAACTGAACTTTGAAAATTAAATTAAAAAGGGAACTTTTCCACCGCTGCTAAGCAATGTCAAACTGCTTGTAATTAATCTACATCAATTTATTTAGTACCTATATTTATCTATTATCATTGACAGGTGAAAAGTAATGTCAATAATTTGAAAGGTTTATGAGGAATAGCTATTTTTTGAGGGAGCGTAGAGAGCGTCTGCACCGCTGCACTTTTATGACACTTTCTCTGTGTGTGTGTTTTTTTTTTGCCTGCACTGCCCAGGTCAAACCGCACAACCAATCGATCTGAAAATTTGCACACATACTTGTGATCTATGCGGTCTCTGTGATCGTTTTGGAACAGGATCATTGGATTGGTTTATTAAAGACAGTTCGACTTATCAATTCGAAATTTTTCACAGTTATCTATTGCAATTTAGAAGACGGTGTCTAAATCTTAACTTGAACGACCCACATAGTTTTAGTGCAATTAATAATAGATCAAGAAAAAAAAGATCCCATAGGCAAAAACATTAGTTACAATTTGTTGTACAAAATATTTGTGCAGAGCTTTTTTCCATGAGTGTGCAAGGAGCAACTCAACAGTATTCTAACTCATAATGAATAGGGATCAAGATATTAGGAAAATGGATAAAGAATTGTGTTGTGTGTTTGATTGAAGGAAACATACCAAATACACGACGGATGTTCTCATTTTATTAAATCCATATTTCACTACCACAATTCAAATTGGACAATTTGAAGCTCTCGCCAATGAAATTGTGTTTTGAGTGAAACTCTGAAATTTATTTGTCTGAGGACAGAAATTTTCCAATTTGAATTGTGTAATAGAATAAGGACTAAAGCGATTTTCGAACAATCGAATTTATAGTTTGACATGTAACAATTATCGATATTACGTTAACTCAGGCAACAATACCACTTTTTCCAGTAATCACTGAAAACAAGCATTTTTCTTCCTCATTCCCTTTGAGGATCATAATTTCAAAACGCAATGTCAAGAACACATGCTTTAGTATCGACATATCGATTTCATGCGACATAGAAGATTGCAATTATCTCCGTTTGATGTTTATTGATGACACATTGCGATTTGAAACTATATACTTTTAGTCTATAGTTTCAGTTTTTTGATGGAAAGCTGGCGAATGTCGTCACTTGCCTGATGAAGATGATAGAATAATCATCGAAATATTGTTTTAATGTGTTTTTAATTGTAATAACAGGAATCCAATAGTTGGTGTTTGATAATTAGTATACCAACTGGTATAGAATCTCTTCTTGTTTTAAAATAGACTCCTTGCTGCAAAGTTTCTTAAAATCAATCTCGATTGATGTCCAAGGTCGCCGTCGATCCGCCGCCCGCTGACGTACCTCCCGACGCCGATCATGACGACAACATGGACGCCAGCGACGTCCTCCGCCTCCGCCGTCGCAAGGAGCCCTTCGCCGAGCAGAACTGGAACCTCGACGACGCACCGTGGGACGGCTCCAACGGGAACGGCGTCGACCTACCCTGGGGCGACTACTCCAGCGATCCCTTCGGAGGCTATGGTTCAAGTTACGAAGACAAGTATCCGACGGCGAAGGCGGCCTCTGGCCCGTTGGACATGGAAGGTCTACCTCAATCGCTGCAGAACGAGTTGGTAAACCTTCAGATGTCCGCTACAGCTAAAAGTAAACAAGTGTGCGACAGCTGTGAAAGCGATGGCACTGCCACTACCGAGTGGACATTTAACTCGAATCCCGGGATTGCACCCTTGCCATCGTATCCGGGGCTTAAATCTAGTAACCAACCACAACCATGGATTATGGGAGCCGAAATGTTGCCAAATCAGGATTATCCCTCCCCTGGAAATATAAAGAATGTCGATTTTAATTTTCCTGATATTCCAAGCGAAGGACTTCCTGTCTCATCCACATATCCTTTGCGTGTGCAAGCCCCTCCCATGTCGGAGGTTACCGACGATAGTCTCTCTCAAAAGCCGTGTCAAGTTCCGATGAATCCAAACTATATGCCGTTGAATCCGATGATGAATATTGACAGCATGAATGTTGACAATAGACTAGCTCAGGAGCCGTGTCAAGTCCCAATGAAACCCAACTGCATGCCACCAAATCCGACGATGAATGTAGACAATAGACTAGCTCAGGAGCCGTGTCAAGTTCCAATGAAACCCAACTGCATGCCCACAAATCCGCCGATGAATGTAGACAATAGACTAGCTCAGGAGCCGTGTCAGGTCCCGGTCAAACCCAACTGCAAGACGATGAATCCGGCAGTGAGTGTCGAACAGCAACTACTCGACTTGGCGAGACAACAGCAAGACGCGGGGGACGAGTCACCGTATTACGTGTCCGACCCGGGTTACACGGATTTCAAGAAGAACCAACTGTTAAAGGCGTACACAGAGCAGAAAGATTGTGTTTTAGTACAAGATCCGCATTATATGATGTACAAAATGAACCAGCAGCTGGACAATGATTTAGGAATACAGGATCCTGCTGTTTTTGTAAATGATCCACAATATAAGTTAAACCAGAAGAATAAAGAGTTGAACCACGTTTTAGAAGAAAGCGATCCATCTATTTTAGTCAAAGATCCACAATACATGTTCTTCCAGAAGAATAAACAGTTGAACCAGGTTTTAGAAGAACGCGATCCATCTATTTTAGTCAAAGATCCACAATACATGTTCTACCAGAAGAATAAACAGTTAAACCAGGATTTAGAAGAACGCGATCCATCTATTTTAGTCAAAGATCCACAATACATGTTATACCAGAAGAATAAACAGTTAAATCAGAATATAGAGGAAAAGGACCCTTCCGTGTTAGTCAAAGATCCACAGTTCATGTATTACCAGAAAAATAAACAGCTAAATCAGAAAATAGAAGAACAGGACCCTTCTGTTTTAGTCAAAGATCCACAATACATGTTCTATCAGAAGAATAAACAGTTGAACAAGGAATTAGAGGAGCAGGATCCTTCTGTTTTAGTCAAAGATCCTCAATATATGCTGCAAAAAAAGAACATGCAGTTGAATAAAAAATTAGAATTAAGTGATCCTACTGTTTTAGTGACAGATCCGAAATATTTGTTGTGCAAGAAGAACAAAGCGTTGAATGACAGATTAGAGGAACGGGACCCTTCTGTCTTGGTTACAGACCCGAGATACCTGCTTCAGAAGAAAAACAGGTTACTCAATAAAGAAATTGAGGCCAAGGAAGGATCTATACTAGTAACAGATCCGGAGTACCTTCTTTATAAGAAAAACAAGTTGTTGAATAAAAATTTGGACGAGAAGGAGCCGGCTGTGTGGATATCGGATCCTGAATATGTACTTTATAAGAAGAACAAAATGCTAAATGCACGTTTAGATGCACGAGAACCCTCTATTCTGATAAGTGATCCTAATTACGTAATAAACAGGAAAAACGAAGCACTAAACTCGGATATCGAATCATTCGAGAAGCCATGTACAGTGCGCCCTCCAGAGAGAACGTGCAAGCCCCCATGCTTCCGCCACGGCACCCCGTTCAAAGCATTCGTCAACGACAAGTTGAAGACGTTGCAGGACAAGGAGGGTGTCCTCCGCAAGTACCAGGGAGAGAGGGGAAAAGGGCCTCCGAAGCCACCGACAAGCGACGCCGTCGCCGAGCGCATCGTCCAGTCGAAGAACAGGAATCTGGCGCAGGCGCTGGCCGAGGAGGACCAACAGACCGCGCAGCCCGTGCGTTCGTGCATGTTGATCAACAATCGCCTGCCGTGCGAGCCGTGCGGGCAAAAGGTCGACACGCGCGCGCGGAAGCGGAGTGTCGTCGGCGCGGTGCGCAAGAGCGCCGATAAGAGCTTCGACGTGCAACGGCTGCCGATTCTGATGCAAGCCGACTTGATACTGATCGAGAAGAACAGAGATTTGCCGCCGTTGGAACTAAAGGATGACGTTGAAGAGGAGGCGTCTTCCGGTGAAGATACAGATTCTGTTGAGGATACAGAGAAGAACAGAGATGAGCAACCGGCGGAATTTGAGGATGAGGTTCAAGAAGAGGCGCCTTCCGGCGAAGAGGTAGCTTCTGTTGAAGATACAGAGAAGAACAGAGATGTGCAACCGGCGGAATTTGAGAATGAGGTTCAAGAGAATGCTTCTTCCGAGGAAGAGATAGCTTCTGTAGACGATACACAGGAAGCTCAGGAATCCGTTGAGGAACTAAAAAATGCCAATAAGGAATATGAAGACGTGACAAAGGAAGGTCTGCGGGATATGATTCAACGGATTCTGGGACCCTTGCTTGAAATGTCCACCTCCATCGAGAAACCGAGCTTGTCAGAGGACTCCGGCGCATCCGACCAGCAACAGGACCTCGTCGTCGACGCCGCGGCGCTCTTCAAAGAGAAGAACGACGCCCTGACGCGCCGCCTCGACGACGAGAGGAGTCCGTCGAAGCTGCGCCGGCTGATCGACAGGAAGACCGAGCATCTGCGCGCGAAGAGTCAGGCGGAGGCGACGGCGGCCTCCAGGATGATGTCGGAGAAGAACAAGGCGAGCTCCGATCACGAGGTCAGTGGCAACAGAAGACTAGCTCGTGTCAGACAGAGAGACCTAACACCGCAGGGGCCGAGTAACTCTTCGAAGTTGCAGAATTCCAATCTAAATCTATGTCTTAATATAAGTTGTCCTTCGAACACGAATCTCAGTGACAGTTCGCGGAACAATGTCAGCATTGAGTTGAAGGAATCGGTACGGAAACCTGCGCAAACCTCTGAACTCGGGGTAACCACTTGCGTACCAGTCACTTCGTCCAATCAGACCAACATAAAGACCGGAAATTCGTCGAAGCAAAATCAAGTTATGACTAACTCCACAGTAAACAATACCAATGTAGCACCTACTTCAAATCAGTCTGGTTTGAAGTCTGGAAGTACTGGAAATAGCAGTGTGAATTCCACCACAGGTCAAGCTAAGAATGGAAACACTACAACTAATTCCACCAATAGGCTTGTCAATGGAGGCTCAGTAACTACATATGATCCGAAGAACGGGAAAGCATATTCTAGTAACGCGAGTTCAACTGGAAATCTTACAACTTGTATTGTAAAAACGACAACTATGAACCCTTTATGCACTAACTCAACAGGAAACTACATAAAACCTACCACGATATCTGGAAGCACCGTTCTGACAACTTCGAAATCTGCGAATGTCTCAAATAATTCTTCCAATTCCGGCCAACCAAAAAATATCACTATCTCTTATTCATACACTCTGAAGCCAAACGCTGGCCCTTCTACCTATCCATTCAATGCGAACTCATCATCAATGGTAGGAAACAATACAACCAATTCAACCAAAAGAGTAGGGAATGGAGATGTAATAATTATTGGTGAGCCGAGAAACAGAACTACTTTCAATAACTTCACTTCGTCCACAACTGGAAACAAGACAGAAAAATTCCCAGGAAGTACATCGAGTACCACGAGTAAATACACAACCAATAAGACAGACAACTGCGTTGGAAGTTCGTTGGGTTACACTAGTAAATTGCAGCCTGCAAACATAACATCTGGAACTTCATTGAGCACCACGAGTAAATATACTACCAATAAGACTGATAACTACTTTGGAAGTTTATCGAGTACCACGAGTAAATATACTACCAATAAGACCGATAACTACTTTGGAAGTTTATCCAGTACCACGAGTAAATATACTACCAATAAGACTGATAGCTACCTTGAAAGTATATCGAGTACCACGAGTAAATATACTACCAATAAGACCGATAACTACCTTGGAAGTATATCGAGTACCACGAGTAAATATACTACCAATAAAACCGATAACTACCTTGGAAGTATATTGAGTACAACGAATAAATATACTACCAATAAGACTGATAATTACCTTGGAAGTATATCGAGTACCACGAGTAAATATACTACCAATAAGACTGATATTTACCTTGGAAGCTTATCGAGCACCTCAAGTAAATATACACCGACAAAGACAGATACCACCATTGGAAGTTTGTCGAGTTATTCCAGTACAACCAGTAAGACACCTAACTACCTCGGAGGTTCAACTTATCAACCAACTAATCCCCAGGCAAACAAGACGAACAATTTTCTTCCTTGGGACACGATGACATCATCCACTAAGCAGCCAATATACCAAGCTACTCCGAGTCCTGACGAATGCAAACCAAATAGCGTTATCAACCATATTCAGTTAATCAATATCTTCAATCATCCGGGCTGCAATGAGACGAATTCTGACTGTTCTGAGATTCCAAAGAATAATTCTGCATATTCCTCAAACCCCTTGTCGAGTACCAGAAGCCAAACTCAAAGTTCTTCCACAACTACTGCTAAACCTCAATCTACTGCATACTATGGTCTGAACGCACCAACTACTGCTCAACCGCAATCTACTTCCTACAATGGTCTGAACGTCCCGGTCTCAGCACAGACCACAAAGCCGACGGAGCAGTGGTATACGAACACATCGCGGACCCCTGGGCCGCAGATGAATCAAACATCGACGAGATCCGAAGATCCGAAGAATTGGATGACGACTCAGAATCCATCGAGGGTTGAAACCTCGAAAAAAGTTGAATTTACCGAACCTGCTTCCAAGTTGAACGGATCAAAGATAGACCTTAATGATTCATGCGGTAGATTCAGCACCACAAATCCAGCTGGAAACGTTTCGCCAACAGATAGTAAGTCAAACGAAATTGTGTGTCCCAAAATTAAAGATCGTACGACACAAAAGCCCAAAAAAGGGAACGAATGTAAGACAACAGTTGCAGGTAAGACAACCGCGAAGAAAACTCAGAAAACTCGGAAGACGACAGCAGCCTGTACAACACGTACAACAAGATCACAAAACTCAAATGACATGGACGACATTGGTTGCTTCAAAATATCAGAAACCACTAAAAACTCGAAGTTAAGTTTTGACAGACGTCCGACAACTTCGAATCCAATTATGTTGCAAAAAGACTGTGAAAACTCCACGTCTAGACTTCTTGGAAGTACTACACCAACAAACCGGGGCAATACAGACCTTAATGGAAGCCAAAACTGTTCGCTGACAGCTCCGAAGCAACAAGTAAATGGTGTAAGAGAAAATGCGGAACAGTCTAGATCATCGAGTCAAATACAAAGCGCTTCGCTGAGACCAGCTGAAAACGTGTCCAAAATTATTCAGTGTTCTGACGGTCTCGAAATTCCCAAGCCATCAGATGTGTCTCAAAAACAAATAGTAGATTTTAATAGAACGTCACAACAATCAATTCCTGTTCAAAGTCCATCGAACAAAAATGGAAACAGATCGTCGAAAGGCAACAAGTTAGACTCCTTCGGATGTCCAACAGCACCGAGTTTTCCAGATGTATCAACACCTGCGTGGTCAAGTGACACCTTCCTGTTCTCACAAGCGTATGATTTGGGCTCTGAAACCTTCGACTGTCCTTCAAGTGAGGAAACGTCTTCCAAGTGCAAGCCAACAGCGAAACCGAAGAACAAGAAGAATAAGAAGGTGACCAAACAACCGGTATGTAAAACAAAGAAACCACCTAAAAGTAATAACTCTAAGCTTTCGTGTTTTCATTCCAAGGAAAAAACAACAACGCCAAAATACATTGATCAGCCGAAATGTGAGCCTACGCAGGCGCCTCATGGGTCTTGCGTGAAGCGAAAGCTTAGATGCCCAATAGGATTTCAGAAATTGTTCCATCCGATTGATGGCAAGTGTTGCACTTCCACCGTAAAGCACTCGAAAGACACACTCGCCCTCATGTGTAAGTTAGACGAGATGATGACGAAGATAGAACGAAGTCAACAACTGGCGAACGACGGAACGTCTCCATTGGGCTCTTTCATAGAAACAGGGTCCTCCAGACAACAATTCCCGCCATCGAAGCAACAGCTTGGGAAACCGGCAAAGCCACAAGTAAACGATCCGTACTTGAACGCAGTACAAGAAAATGCGGCTGCCAACAGAGCAGAGTTTCCTCGGGTTCTACTTGCCAATCAGATTCCGGTGAATTTGAATCGAACCGGCTACAAAAATTCCCCCGTTGGGTCGTTGGCAACGTATCAGAATGCTTCGTCTTCACAGAACAGAGTTCCTGAAAAAGCGCCGTTAAAGACTAAACTCATTCAAAGAGGTGAAGACGATCGCACGAAATATCTGTCCAGAAATATGATTTTTAATGCTCAGTCTGGGGATGTTGCTTCACAGGAGAATTCCGCGTCACAATACGCGTCCGGAAACGTGGATACATCAACCGCTCAGTCCCGATCACAAGCCGATTGTTTTGGGCCGTCGTTCAGGGTTACAACGCCGTCGTCAGGAATGTTTGACGAGGATAGACCCGACGACGATGGGCAACCGGGGAAATCAATCTTCGCCACTCAGAAAGCAAACGTCGCCGTATTGTATTCGCCGGGAAAGTCACTTTTGAACACGCCGTCGAGACTCGCAGGCTCGACGCCTCCGTCGTACTCGGGCGACGACGTCGACGACGTGTACCCAGCGTCGGCGGACAGGAAGACCGCCACGACGTCGGGTCAGGGGATGGTCGGCGACATGGCGGGCATTGCCGAGATGGAGGCGGTGATCGCGGAGCACGAGAAGAACTTGGAGGTCGAGGCGAAAAGGTTCAGAGGCAAGATGAAGATGTTGAGCGACCGAATGAAGACAGCTTGTGTGTCCTCTCCGACGACTTCCAAGTCTCCTGCCAGCATCGAATATGTTTCGTCGGCCTCGGTTTATGGTTATCCTATGACGGAGAATCCAACTACACCAATGTCACTCCGCAATTCCCCTGATACCGATATGTATGTTGCCCCGAAGATGTCTCCGGCTATCAAGACAATGCCGTCTGATTCAGTGGATTTGTTCACACTTGCCGATACCGATACTTCAGGTGCCACCAAGAACCGTCAGTCTAGCAAAACTGTTGATTTGTTCACTACTCCCGATACCGACATGTCGGATGCCACGAAAAACTCTCTGGATATCAAGACAATTGCTTCTAAGACAGTTGACTATTTCACTACTACTGGCATGTCAAGTGCCACAAAGAACCTGCCATTTGTCAAGACAAAAGAGTCTAATGCTACCACAACCAAACCTGGCTCTTCCAACTCATTTGATCCATCTACCCCTAACTGCCCTCCAACGGCCACCACATGTGCTCCAGGTTTGACGACGTGGTCACCCACTAAATCCACTAAATTCCCAACCACAACGATATGCGCCAGCAAGTGTCGCACAACTCGGAAACACCCGTGCAACAGGAAAACAACCTGCAAGTCCAGCTGCGCGCACACCTCCAAAGCGTTCGCGGAGTTCATCATTCAGGACAAGAACAGCGAGTATCTGTATCAAGACGTGGAGGTAGGCTCGACGACGCCGAAGAAGGTCGACAAGAACACGTTCAGGTTCGTGGACAATCGCCCGCTGACGTCTCCGTCGACCGGGGACAGCTTCACGACGTCGCCAACCGAGGCGGAGGTCACGAGCACTCCGGAGAGGGCGTTCAAGACGACGGCCGACGACGCCGACGTGCCGGTCCCTGTGAGGACGACGACGACGAAGGCGGCGAGCGCAGGAACGTACACGACGAGCGATTCCACGACGACGGCGGACTGCGACGACGATCTTGACTTTGAAAGCGTCTCGACAGGTGAGCGCAATTCTCGAATGTTATCAATTTTATTGCCAGTACTTAAGAGGTAGAAGGCCAGATGTGCCGTTTCAACACAGCGTGTCTAATTAACAAAGCTATTGGATGAGAGCAGAATACTGCCTCTTGATCTCATCTCTGGAACCAGATAAATGGACATCGGGCATTCTACCTCTGAGGTACAGATATTAATAATGCACTGTTACAAGCCACTGGAACGTCCCAGTACCTATACGCTGAAGATATGCAATTGTTGTTTCAATAAGTAGTATGTGTTAGTGACTTATCTAGACACAATTATCTGGATAATTATCTAGATTATTATTTTTTAATCTTTTATCTTATCTAGATAATTAAATAAATGGTTATCTTTAACTTTATCTATTAACAAAATATTGTTATCTATTGGCAATTATCTATATAAAAAATATAAAATTCAAAATGCATTTGTGCATTAACATCACGAGCCTCAAATGTCAGACGATAATATGAAAAAGGAAAATCATCTCCGTTAGTCGCATTAGTTGGCTTCGAAAATAATCGGGGAACTGTAGGTACTATTTGGTAAAAAAATATCTATTACTATTCCAATTATTTAGATAATAACTTTTAATGTTTATCTATTATCTAGATGATTTCTTGAAAATGTTTCTATTATCTGATCAAGATAAATTTTGGGCAGCTTATCTGTGTCTTTATCAAGATAAAAAAAAATTATCTGATCACAACACTGGTAGTATGATACAGTATGCTTTGTTTTCTTTTCGTCACATACTATTTTTTACGGTTGTTCAAATACATAAACATGTCGTATTCTAGTTTTTCCAAGGTCTACTCTTTAGAGCATAAACTTACACACGCATATTAATTCGCATGCAAATTGCAATACGAATGATCGCCTATCAACGTATTCCGCAGAGCATTTTCCTTGTGTCTATAAGCGGCTGTTTATAATTAGCGGGATTAATGAGTATTGCCTAATAGGTAATACTGTTCTTTGTGTTTTCACACTTTGCAGAGCCGGAAGTTACACTGTCGACGGTGAAGGAAATAAAAACAAAGCACGGCGAGCTGATTCCCGACGAAGCCGCCGCTTTTCCTCCGGAGGCGTTCGGCAAAGACGAGAGGACGTCCAAGCTGAGAGGCGAGCACACGCTCAAGTGGAAGAACACGCGACGAGGCTCGAACTCGCAGCCCGTCAAACACAGGAGCGCGTCCAGGCAAAAGAGACACGTCAGAACGAGGAACGTAGTCACCTGCAAAACTCCGAAACCCAAAGTCGTAACGGAAAAACCAGCCGCCAAAGAGAAGAATAACACTATCCTCCATAAAATGTGCGGTCAAACCGGGAAGAAGCCTTCGATCGACATCAAAACCTCCCACCACGAACTGGCTTCCGACATCGACCGCGAATTCAACAAGACTTGCAACTGCAGTGATGACGCCTCCGAGGGCGAAGCGGAGTTCGTCACCAACTCGAAAGCGTCAGTACCGAAAAACTGTCAGGGATATTGTAAAGCGAAGACGAAGAAACTCGATCATCAGAATTCCGATGACGGGAAACAGGGAAAATCGTCTCGCAGAGGGAAGAAGGCTTACTTCGAGCGTAATCCTGAATACGACGACGACGACGTGAGGCCGGCGAAGAAGTCGTGTTCGCAGAGACCAGCCGTGAGAAGAAACAAAAAGCCGGAAGCGTCAGACATCGAGACAAGGAACCACGAGCTGGTCTCCGAAGACGAGTTGAAGGCTGCACGGAACACCAGCGACAGCGAACGCTTGGACACGAGCTTGCGATACCACAACAATCAACTCAAACCGACGGACAAGGAGAGGAAGAACAAGGGAGGAGGCGATGGGGACGAGGAGCACGATTCCCAAAGCAAGTTCAAACTCTGGAAACACAAGGAGGAGCAGAAGAAAGACGAGGTTGATCCGAATAAACAGCGGCATTACGTGAAAGACGGCAAGCCGTTGGTGCATTTCAAAGACTGCCAACCCAAAGTTACAAACAAAACGAAGATCAAGTTCTTCAAGAAACAAAACAAAACGGAAATATGTGAGGGCGTGTTCATGAATGTCACGGGCGAGGACGATTTCACGGAGGGAGAAAAACCTCCGAAGAACGCAACTAATTCGGTAAAACTCGCCAAAGATGAGAGCATGGGTCCGATAAAAACTGGAGAAAATGTCAACAAGGGAACAAGAAATCTTGAAGATGGTGTAAATAAAGGGAAACCGGCTGCAGAAGATGAAAGCGAACTGCAATCAGCACAGAAGAAGGAGGCAAAATGTGATCAATGCGAAGTTGAGGAATGCAAAAGAGGATTCTTTGCAAAATTACGTGATAAATTCAGAAGAAAACCTCACAAATGTAAAGATAATGCTATTTTGCCGCCAGACATATGTTGTTCTGAGTCGGAGGACTCCAGTAGAGAAAACTCCGCTGAGCTCGATGATGATGTTTCCGAAGACTTGGGCGAGAAAATGGACCATGAGCATGATGATGCCGTTCAGAAGGAAGTTCGGCATGTGGAGAAGGATGGCGACGGCAAAGCGGACGAGAAGGATGGAGGCGGGAGTGAGGAGAAGGATGGGGACAGTTACTCCTTATCCGATACCCTATACTCGTTTTATAACAAATATTTTTAATTTTCACAGATCAGGGTGTTTCATAACGAATGTACAGTTGCATTATATTATATTAAATACATTTTCTTATAACATTGACTTCAGAGTTGGGTAAGTTACTTGTAAAAAGGAACTAGTTACTCTGTAAGTTACCTGGTCTCAAAAGGAACTAAGTTACTTGGTAAGTTACTTGATTTGAAAAGTAACTGAGTAGTTACCGAGAAATTTAAGTTACTTTTAAGTTACTTTAAAGTTACTTTTCGGATATTTTTTCGACAAAACACAAACGTGATCGAACTCCGCTGAGGGTTGATTTTGTTCGACAAAGCAATTTTATTATTTGTATTTAAGTGCTCACAGTCAAAATACAAATTAATAATAAATGTAATTTGCATTCGCGGTAATGGTAAATATTAATGCACGCACCTCTTCCTCTTCACTTCACTTCTTTAAATGGTCCATCCATGTGACAATCACTTTGATTTGTGAAACTCTACCTTATTGGGTATACATTTTATATAAAAGCTACCCTTATTGGCTAGTATGAATGACGTCATACTTGTTTTCATTTGGATAGGTATGATTCTCGGAAAAACTTGCAGCGCATCTGCAAGCATCCCCCAGCCCAACTACCTGCTAATGACTTGTGGAAGGAAATAGATCAATGGGAAGGAAGGACACACATTTCATTTCCTGTGATTTGTTGTCTGGGTTTATGATTTTCTCTCAAGAGATAGATCGGGAGTTTGTAGACTGTGAAAATATTATATTTTTGTCAAATTATTTCACCTAAAAGTAACTTTAAAAGTAACGAAAATTAAGTTACAAGTTCCTGTAAAATTGTAACTAAGTTACTCACAAAGTTACTGAGGATGAAAAGTAACTAGTTACCCCAAAAGTTACCTAAAAAGTAACTAGTTACCAGTAACTAGTTACTTTCGTTAAGTTACTACCCAACTCTGATTGACTTAATATTATTAATGGCTATCGCTACAGAAATGGAATTAAATGATTCAAGTGGAATAGGCAAAACATGAAGAAATATCACGAATATGTTTCATTTCCCGAGCATTCTTAAAAAGATTACAATCTATGTGGTTTAACATTCAGTTCACATTTAGGAATTTTATTTCCTTGATTGAGTTTAAAACTATTAATTATTGTGATTAGAATGCAAACAATTAAAAGTTATTCATGTAATTTCAGGAATATTTATATAAAATATATTAAAGTTTTATTGTCAGTGCATGACAGGCGATAGAATACAAAAAGTGTCTCCTGTGCACTTTCACTGAATATTACAAATTCGAGAGGTGGCGTGTTTCTGTCAGTAAAACATGGTAAAACACTCAAAGAAAATTATGGGTACATAAATGTGATTCAAGTGTATACGTAATATTTAGTGCACGAAATTATAGATCAAACCCAAAAGTGTGTAGAAGTAGACAAATTATCAAATCATAATATCTCAATCAATTTCATTCAATTTTATGATTATTGATCATATAAGTGTTAGAACATGTGAGTCATTTCAACTGCATCACGTAGTATTCATAGGTTGCATGTGATGTCATCTCATTGTTGCCGTCGCCATCTTAATGGCACGCAGAATAGCTGTGATTCTCTGCTTTTTTGACGATATTTTATAGTTAATGGCTACCTGGGAAATTGTATAGGCTCCGGAGATTACTTTAGTACCTACGAAGAGTTTAAATCACTCACATTACAAAAATGCATCGGTTTGCCTCAATAAAGTTATAAATCTGACCCGTCAACGTGCCAACGTAATGGGTGGACAATTCAATAATTTAGCATTGCTGATATAAAACAAAAGAAGTTCGTGCAAGCTATGAATTGAGCGTTGAATTTGAACGAGAGCAGATGTTACTTGCTGGACTGTCATAATAATAAGTAGGTATACTTTTTACACAATAGATTTTTACAAAAGTGTGTACCTACGTTACGTTGTCCTGCAACTCGGGGCCAGGCTTTCAATGTTCTGCTAAAACCAGTAGTTAAGTTTGAACGGTAAATGAATGACATTCAAGGAATGTCATTGGTTGTTGCCATAGAAATACAGTACTAATCAAATGTTTAAAATTTAGCAGAGGAAGGGCCGGTCTTTCAATACTCTGCTCAAGTCTCAATGAGCTGTTAACAGCTGTTAGTTAGTACAAAGCTCTGTCTTTTAATTGGTTGTTGCCATGACAATACAGTCCTAATCAACCGTTTAACAGTTAGCAGAGTATTGAAAGACTGGCCCTAAACCAGCCAGGTGACTGATGATTAAAATTATGATTGGCAGATGATGATGATGATGATGATGATTGGCAGATGATGATGATGATGATGGTGATGGTGGTGGGAAGGAGGCAGTCGTGGTCTATTATAGTAGGGAACCTTCCCAACATTTGCCCCGTGACTGAGTGAGCGAATCCAAGATTTAACCTCAGTCAGGAATGTCGGTCCCGGGAATCGAACCTGAAATGCATGGTACTACTTCAGCCTACTTGTTCCTCATGGTCACTTGATTATTGTTTTTGATACTTATACAGAAAATGCAACAGGTGGAAATTATTAAATTCTGTATTAAAGGTAATGCATGGTCCTTACCTAATATCGCAAATTTTGGTAACACGGTGCTCTTTAGAACCGTTCTTTACCGACCTTGATGCACCATCGAAGCTGCAAGCAAATGCGGTATTAGGTAAGAGTAATGGGTTTCTTATCAGGTTCATTATCGTAGTATATGAATTATCGGGTTATCGCATTATCGGGTTTCCTCTCCTCCCTTCTCTATATTACATTCTCACTAGTGGAGCCTGGCTCTGTTGAGAATATAGACTTAATAATAATAATAGTATATCGACACAGGTAGGTACTTTAGTTTCATTTGGACATTATGTGAGTTCAGTTTTATTTCAAGTAATGCAATTATCTCTTCGAGATCATGCAATTTGCAACATAGCTCTATTGATTGATAATGATGGAAAATTTAGTGAATCTCTCACTTAGGGATGGTGTTTTTGAAGGTAACCTGCGAAATAAAAACGCGCACCCCGACTGGGAATCGAACCCAGATCCTTCGGGTTTCCGGCCCTATAGGTCAGATACTCGGACTCGCAAGAGTTGTATGGCAACCCAACCTGCTGATTCAGAATGCGTCCCGATAGCTTAATGGTTAAAGCATAGGGCCGGAAACCCGAAGGATCTGGGTTCGATTCCCAGTCGGGGTGTGCGTTTTTATTTTGCAGGTTACCTTCAAAATAGCTCTATTGAATTTAGATATCACCAATTCGCACTTATTCGAGAATCTCCTTGAATAGATACGTTATTCAAACAATATCTGAACCAATATCTGTCAATATCTGTAAATGTCGTAGAAGATTGTTTGGATGTCATGTTGAGTATTCGAGAAAATAAGGATCACGACTGACCTCTGGTGGATTCTTTGGTACTAGCCATAGGGGGGATAATGGAGGATATCACGGGGATATTTTATAAAAATAAATTATATTAAATTTGCTTGAGTTGTTTGTTATGGCTGAAAAAGTAAACTTGTAACTAATTCTAAATTTCAATTGTTTCTCCGTTTTCACTGCCCTATGGAAACTTGAACTTCAAAATAAATAAGCGATTCTAAAAAAATTTCCTGCCAGGAGTGGCTCCATCACGTATCGCTTATTTGTTCGAAATATACCTATGACGAAAGGCCTTGGCCAAATAATTGCAATAAATCAAGTTCTCAATGTGACAAAACCGTTTAATTTTCAAATATCGCCACTCACTAAACCTGGCGCCACACTCAACTTACTCATCCTCTCCAGCTTCCTCATCCTCTTCTCCATCTCTCCATCCCCCTTCCTTCTTCTCCTCTTCCCCACTCTCCCACTTCGCCTCTCCATCCCATCAAGCCTCGTCTTCCTCGCACTCCCTCTCTCTCTCAACACCTTCATATTCTTCCTCTCACTCTTCAACACGTCACGCATCTTCGAATACCTCCTCGGTCTCTCTCCCTCCTTCACCATCATCTTGTTCCCTCTCAACCTTCTTCGTCCTCTCCTTCTTTCCGTGCCGTTGACACTTCCCGTCTCATTAATCCTGAGACTCCTCCTCCTGTACTCTTCGCTTCCATCACTGCCATCGTCGCCATCACTGCCATCGTCGCCATCACTGCCGGAGTAGTAACTGCCACTTCCGAGGTACCTCTCACCCTCCGAACCATCGTCGTCGTCGTCGTCCTCGCTGTCCCCGAACTCCACCTCGCCACTGTAGTAATACCCGCTGATTTGAGAATCTTCGTTTTCGAAGTCGCCGCTGTATGAACTTCCCCCGCTGGTTTCATTGCTCGTGGAGTTACGTTTGGAACCAGGGTCATTTGCGACTGTCACGTCAGAGATCATTTCTAAGTCTGGAAGTTTCTGAGCGACAGAATCGGCTGCCGCGAAAATGATTTCGAAGCTCTCGTCGTTACTGGATATCCCAGGGTTTTGTTTCTTGTCCGAGTTGTTTTTGTTGTTGACTTTCTTATTTGGTTTGTCGCTATTGGAAGTGCTTTTATTGTAATCGACGCTTGTTTCTGCGGTTCCGCTGTAAAAATAAGTTGAGTATAAATTGATTGCCAATTGATTCTTTAACTTACATTACTGTAAAGGAATTTTGGATTATAAATATTTACAATATGATTCTCGAGGAACAAACTACTCTCATTATTTAGGATCAGATTTTAAATACTCTGCTAAAACGTGTAGTTAAGTTTAATCGGTCATTCAAGGAATGTAATTGGAGTTAAAACAGTAACCAACTGCATATAGCCGAGTTTTGATAAACTGTGTTTAAGCATATCATCACCTTCTTCAAGCATTCTCTTTGTTTACTTCTCCAGCCGTTAGACGGGAAACAATTACATTAGATCCATGACGTCGATATTGTGATATAATCCCCATTGGCCCCGCAGGGCCTTTTATTGAATTTTTGATACAAAATAATCGAATTTGAAGCTATTTTGGCATCCTTTTCAAAGAAATTTTAAATGTGTGATATGAAATATTCTTGGGGAAACTTTAGACAAAATGCATTATAATCAGTAAATTTAGTTATTTGATAAAATCCCTAATGGCCCCGCAGGGATTTTGTTAGTAAACTAGAGAATATCGATAATGAATCGATTTTGGAATTCCTTTGAAAAAGGTTGCAATAATCAACGCAAATAAGCAATACGAAAAATCTATAGGTATTTGTTTTGGTATCATCGTTTAACGTGTAATATTAAATTTTACTCATGAGGATGATCAAGTTGGACAAATGAGTCATTGTCTCATTGGATAATACCTTTGTTCAATTAGTTTTGCAAAACTTAAGAACATTTTGAGAATTCAACCTCATAATGGAGCAAATCTGTGCATTTTTGGATCTCTTTATCAACATTTTTGTATATCAGGGGGTGATATCTGGGTGTTTCACGATGAAAAGTGGGGGGTCATTGACCCCCACTCCCCCCCCCCCCTTCCTACGCGCCTGATCAATAGCTTCAACAAAATTGATCTCAAAGATGATCGGGACGGAGATAGTTTTACAGAAGCTAGTGCTATTTTCACGAACCTCTGGTCTTGCTCCGGACGACTTCCATCTGCCGTCGGCCTCCACACGGCCGGCCTGAACTCCGTCCCCTGCTTCTCCCCGGACTCGTCATCCTGCGGGATCCTCTTGGTCGTCACCTCGGGCCTCGTCATCGGATACCGCGGCGGCTTCTTCACCACCGGCTTGAAGTACAACTCCGAACTGTCGTACGAGGACGTCACGACGTGGCCGTCGGACTGATCAGCAGCGTCTTCCGCGCTGCGGGCTGTCGTTGTCCTGACTTTCTGTTTGACGACGTGGTGGGTGGCGGCCTCCACGGACTGGTCTGACGCGGACTCCGAGCTCCTGGACTCTGGAGTTGTCGCGGGTCTCGGAGAGGTCGACGGCCTGTAGAAGACATAGTCGTCGCCGCGTGTTGGTTTCGTCGGACGAGGTGGACGCTTGAGAGTCAGCCTTTCTTCTGGATCATTGTTTTTGAAGCCGTACTCAAAACTCAGCTCAACATCTCTGAAAATATCAACATTTTGTTAGTAAGTTTTGTACTAGAAAAACGTTCTTTATAACGCGTTGATCTGAGAGGCTTCGTATTGTGTGCGAATATACCTCATCAAGTATTTCAAGTGCATTTCTCAATTACTCTGGACGCAAACCTAACCGTTTGCCTCAAGGATCTGTATTGGCCCCATCTGTTTCTACAAATGTAAATGTGACAACTTTCTTTTTTGTCAATGGAAATTAATCGTTTATTTGAGGGTTTAATTAATTCCTAATTTACGTATTCCATTCTTAATATCAGAATAAAGTCTAGTGAAAATGATTTGTCTACCCAATGTACTTGTCGTTCTGCACATTGTTATCGAGCTGATCATCGCTGTAGTTCTCGCTGCTGCCGTGAGAGGCGTCAGGTCGCTCCAGGCTGCCATGTTGTGACGTCACTGCAGGTGGCTCCTGGCTGCCACTGGCGCTCTCCTTGCCATGTTGTGACGTCACTGCAGGTCGCTCCTGGCTGCCACTGGCGCTCTCCTCGTCTTCATTGCCATGTTGTGACGTATCTTCAGGTCGGGACTCGGCGGCCGTCACGACACTGTCTGAACATGCAGGAGAGATCGTGTGTCACTCATGGTTGTGGCAATAGCATTAGATATAGTTAAACGACCTGCTTAAGTTGGGGCAAGCGCTCAGCCGTTCTAGCAAATTAAGAGAGAAAAATTGACCCATATGTGGGTGTAACTTGGTTAGGATGTTCACATGATCAGTCTGATTGCATATTGGTAGCAATTTTTAATTTTTTGCTTCGTGACTTGTAAATTAGGCGCCGGTTGTTCAAGAAAACCGCGCAAAACTGTGAAATTTCCGTTACGATTGAAGACGAAACCCGTTAACCAATTGATCTCAAATTTTAATAATGATTAGATAAAAAACAAACTTAGGGTTATATTACAACTTGACACATTTTTTAAATTAAATTTCATATGGCACCCATTGAAACAAGAAAATATAACATTTTTCAGCAAAAATCAACTAATTATTACTAATTAACAAAGCAAAAAATTTAAAATGTACTTTGTGATAACCGTAAATTTGTCTTTTATCTAATCACGATTCAAATTTCAAATAATTTCGTCTACCCATTTTGTCTCCAATCGTATCCAAAAAAAAGTTCTCGCAACACGCGCCAAAATCGCTAGCGCTTGTAGCAGCTTAAAACGGGAAACGCGCTGTTCTTTATAGTGTGTCTTTTTGAATTTTGTTTTCACACTTAACTACATAATTTTAATAAATCAGATATAAGCGAACATTCCAAGCTTAATCTACTAATTAAATACCATCCACTGGAGTACTTTGTGACCTCTTGTATGACCTCAGAGTGTTATATTGGTACGATAAGTACGTATTGAGGTCGTTCCTGGCGCCATAAAGTACACCAATGTGTGGCATTATTCAGTATAATAAGCTTCAAATGGTCGCTTATATCTGATTTTTTTAATCTTGCTTGTATGAACCAGGGACCCGAACCTTTATTAATAAAGGTTCCGGTTCCGGTTCGGGTTCCACAATTTTACTTTATAATAGTTCGGGTTCCGGTTCCGGTTCTTAAACAAATAATCTTAAAGGTTCGGTTCCGGTTCCGGTTCCGGTTCCGGTTCCGGTTCCGGTTCCGGTTCCGGTTCCGGTTCCGGTTCCTGCATAAAGGTTCCGGGTTCCGGTTCCGGTTCTCAAATTTTAAATCAAACTAGATTATAACACTTCAGTATGTCAGATTTAATGTAATTTTTGGATTTGGATTTTGTCCTATGAATGAAAGCACTGGTGTAGTGTCTGTAATATGCGCACAGAAGTCCCAAAATCTCAGAGTCAGAAGAGACAGTGGCGGCAATTTTCTCTATAAGACGGCGTAAACATTCATTTTGCCAGAGCTTCATAATTGTCAGCAATGCAGTTCTCATCGCAGTTGTCAGATTCAAAAATTGAAAACTCAAGCATCATTTGAAAATGAAGGATTTTCAAGAATTAAAAAAAGTCTACAAAAAATACTAATTAACAAATTTTATAAAAAAATATAAAACTTTTTACAACTTTGGGAATAATATTTTTTGAAAATATAATAATATTAATATCCAAGTGTTAAAAAATTAATTCGTACATGTTTCTTTTATTAAAAGAAGGAACCTTAAAGAACCTTTAAGAACCTTTAAGAACCTAATTGATTATTAAGGTTCGGGTTCCGGTTCCGGTTCTTTGGGAAACAAGTATAACGGTTCCGGTTCCGGTTCTGGTTCCAAAATTATAAAGGTTCTTACCGGTTCTAGGTTCTGGTTCCGTTTCCGGTTCGGGTCCCTGGTATGAACACAGAACTAAAAAAAAAATGAAAACCGTGCGCATCCCGCCACCATACGCAGGTCTCTTAATGAAATATGCATTTTTGAGCGAGCGTCTCCTTTTGGCTCTTTTGGCACGGACCTCTGTTTTTTTGTGTGTTTTTTTTGTGTGTTTTTTTTCTGTTACTGAGGCTATACATGTTACAGTTTTTCTTCGATCGAGCTGAAATTTTGCACACATGTTTATACATACTCTGGGCGTTGCTGACCCCAAATTGTTTTGAAATCCATTCATTGGTTAAAATTTAAATACATATCTCCTGATAGGCTGAAAAATGAAAACGGTCTTCCATAATTCTGATCAAACTCATATTTTGCATGATCATTAAGACCAATATTGTCTCTTATTTTACAAAATTTCATCCCAATCAGTTAAGAACGTATGAACTTATTGACATTTTTAATATCTGTCAGTAATGAAGTATCGAAATGAATATTTTCCAGTGCCAATTGAAAATTGATTCTGATTTGCTTTATGAACCAGGTGCTTAGATGCTATTTTAAAGTTTCGATGAAAATCATATACTTTTAAGTTGATATCATAATCAATTCAATATGGAAGTATATGTTTTCTGTGCGTTGTGTACGCATTTCCGGTTCGAGAATTTGCATGTACCCGTGCTCGCTCATCAACGCGTTACACTGAGCGTTTTCCTAGTTTATACTTTTAGGGCCAGTTTTTAAAACTCTGCTAAAACCAGTAGTTAGGTTTTGGTTGTTGCCAGAGCATAGTCCTAATCAACCGTTTAAAATTAAGCAGAGTATTGAAAAAAATACCCTGTTTCATGTCATGTTTGTTAGATCTAGTTCTCCCACGAGCCAAAGCAAGAGTGAATGGACTATACCTTGTGTGTTAAGCGGCACTTCAGTGATCTTGTGAGTGAATGGCCGTCCGTATGACATGGCCACAGCCGTGTGCACCAACTTCCCATCAATCTTGAGTGAATGCGTCGCAGAAACACTTCCCGAGGAATTGAGGTCCATCTTCAACAACTTCCTCACCAACTCCCTCAAGATCTGCTTCGTCTCCGTCAACTCCTTTGTCTTCTCGCCTTTCTCTTCGGGTCTCGACAAATAATCCTCTAAACTTGATTTCTCAAACTGTTTACTCGCTTGGGACACATTTCCATGATCCAATTCCGATAACTTGAAATACTTTCTCAACATTTCAATTTCCATTTTATTGAAAGGTTTATTTGACAAATCAATTGTGAAGCTTGTGTTGTCTTGCGTCACTTCCGGTGTCTGAACTTCCGTTGTCTGAACCTCCTGTTTCTGAACTTCCGGTGTCTGAACTTCCGGTTTCTGAACTTCCGGTGTCTGAACTTCCGGTTTGGATGGAGCGCTCCAATGCCAAGGTTTTTTGGTTATTACTTCATTCAAGTTCACATTTGCTACCTCAGTTGGCTTTGTTTGTAGCGTGACAGGTTCATATACTGTTGGTACCACACTGGCCCAAGCAAATTTAGAATTAGGTTTTGTAACATTTTCTTTGATATTATTTGGATAATTCGACGGTACGAATGGTGAAGGACGTATTATTTGTTGGTATCTTTTTCCATATCCATTAACATAAGTTTCGTTTGATCTTTGTAAAAAATTCAGAATATAATTCTGGCTGCTCGGTACAAATTTAGTGTTTAGTTGATTGAAACGATTTACTTGTCCCACTGTTTTAAGCGCGCCAGTTTCTTGTGTCTTGTCTGCTGTTGAAGTGTTGGAGACTTGTGAGTTGTCGGTGATGTTTGGTTTGAAGTACTCGAAGACTGGGATCGGTTTGAAGTCGGCTGAGTAGTTGATTCGAGTGAGAATCAGAGGTAGAAACGGCTTCTGTGTCACATTTCCATCCAGATGTGAGCTGAGGTTTCCTGTGAGATTATAGAAAGCAGGCAAGATTAGGAGGGGCTAGTGGTGTAAATTCGGTTTTCTTGATGTCCATAAATTTGCAAATTTCTAGAATATCGTTTCACCATGGCAACACAATTTTACATTCAAAACTGCACTTTTTATAAGACTGTAAAAGCGTCGAAATAAAGTGCTTTAGTAAACCCTTCATAGCTCCGTAAAATCATAGATCTTCTTATATACGATTTAAAATGTCTATGTGTAAACGGTGTACATTTAAAAATGTTATAATACAATATTGCGTTTGCAACTAATACACGAAATAGTGTTTTTTTTTCAAATAAGTTAAGTTAATGTGTGGGAAAGTATCTGAATACACTTTCAAAAATTTCTTTCTTTAAGGTTGCAATGTTAAAATGAACGAATATCTGTAACTTTGAGGTGATATAATAGTTAGTAATTTTAATTAATTTAAATGTAATTGTAATTTATTATTGATTAGTACGCTGGATTTAATAGTCAACCATGTTTATGGACAGCCGTCAATAAATTGATTTTCTCTCTCTCGAAAATCAGTTCACGTTGACCACTCTCTTGCCACATTATTATAGCAGAACAAACTCTATTTTTATGTCGAGCTTGGTTCGAATTATTTCTCACGATGAGTGAAATTCGGAGATCTCACATAAGTTGAAGAAAGTGCATTACATTATCGGAATTGTCTATTAATTTGACTCGGTGATCATTATTTGAAAATCTGTAAATGGTAATTAATTATTTCATATTTCAAAGGCAATGAAGAAAAAGTTCAATGTAATTTATTATTTAAATAACCCTTATGGAACCTTCATGGATCGAAATAATGTTTAATATGAAAAAGGGTTCCGGTTCCGGTTCCAATAAAAATAGTGGTTCTTTTCGATTCCGGTTCCAATCTCTGGTTTTAAATTAAAAAATGAATTTGTGTGCAATACTTTCAGCTGTTTTATTCTGTGCATGTATTTAATTATATCCAAATAAAAATAAAAATTATTTAAAATTAAATTAAAATTTAATTTAATTTTCTCAAATTATTTTACATCTGTCGAAATAATTTGTTTGCCAACTTTTGGCTGTGGTAAAATGTTCAGTGAAGCAATGAAGATTATTTAAATAATGACTTTGATATTCGGCTACAATTCACTCCCCATGTTTATTTTGTTGGTTTATAAGTTTTTGTTTGCCTGCACTGCCCAGGTCACAACATTTAACCAATTGATCTGAAATTTTGCACACACACACACTAATGAAATATGTATAATGTTTGGACAAGATCCTGCGATTGGTTGAAAATTGAAACTGGAACCGTTTATTCTTTCAAACTTGATCACTGGAAAAATAATTTTACGTGTCTTTGTTTAACAATTTTCAGATAATTATGTCAAAATCTTAGAGTTATTAACATTTTACGCTTGCTTTTAAATATTTGTCAAATAAATTCAAATACATTTAAAACATTTTCAATGCTCCTTTGAGGCCTCCAGGAATTTCCAATGTCAATTATAGAGCAAAGGTTGACATTCAGAGCGTTTTCCTAGTCTTATCAAATATTTAGAGATTGAAGTCAGTTTTCTAAGAATGTAAAAAAAAGGTATTTGAAGGGTACAGGGGAAGAACGCTGTAAGTCACATTCGGATGAAACTGAGATAAATGTTGAAACTTGTATCTTTCTTCCATACAGATCGATATTTCAATTGCTTTTTTCAAGACTTCGTGACAATATTTTCTAAAAACTTAGGGAATATTCTGAAAGCTCATAAAAATCACTGCAAAGGTTACACTTAAACTATTTTTTTTAATTGACTCATAGCGTTCTTTCTCTGAACCTACCCTTGATTTATTCTACCAACCGATACATACTACAATTTTCTCTTACCTACGGCATCGCCCACTAGCAAACTGGATCTTAAAATTGCGAAATATTTTAATTTTTAGCTTATTCTATTCGAGAAAATAAGGAACACGACTGACCTCTGGTGGATTCTTTGGTACTAGACATAGGAGCGATCAGGGAGGATATAATAAATTATATTAAATTTGTTTTAGTTCTTTGTTATGTCTGAAAAAGTAAACTCGTAACTAAATCTAAATTTCAATTGTTTCTACTGTTTCACTGCCCCATGGAAACACGAACTAAAGTTTCCTGCCAGAAGAGGCTCCATCACGTATCGCTTATTTGTAATAACACAATGTTCTCTTACCTACTGCCTCCCCCACTAGCATGAGCAGCAGCACAGAAGCCAGCGCCAGTAACCTCATGTCCGTGGCCATGTCAGCTGTTGCATCGACAACAATCACACACCGACTGTCGCCCAATCGCCCGCGTGAGCAGTTATGTACAGCGATACAACGTGGAAAGTCTGCGGGCGGAGGCGTCGTAACTCAGTCATAACGAGATCCGGCTCCATTGCCAGGGCTCCATTGAGGACGATGGAAAAGGAAATTGTGATACATTCTTCCGAACTGGTCCAAAAGTGTGATTTAGAGTTGTCCATGGGGGCTGTGAAAGGGTTTGATTGAAATCGTCTTGCTCTATTTTTGTTTATATTTGGAGCGATTGCATTTTTAGTATTTTGTTACTTGACTTGGTTTAAATTTGTCCGTCCGCAAGTTTTTTTAGTATACATGTGATGTGATCAAGATGAAGTTTGGTGTATGGGTGTCAATTTAAATGTTACGTATATTTTAAGCGGCACCAAATGTTCTTTAATTTCGTTTTGCTAATACAAATATAACGCAAATTGAATTGAATTATTAAATTTGAAAATATTAAGATTTTGTTATACTTCTAGTAATTAGTTACCCAGAAAAAAACACTCCGTGTAAAAAAGGCAGCCAAGTCACTTTACTTTTAAAAAATTCAACACCGAAAAGGAGTGATATCAAAAAAGGAGCCAAGTCAATGACATTTCCAAATATTTCATCGTATTTTTGAAATAAAAGAATAAACACCGAGAAATACTTTACAAAAGGACTTGGCGCATCGTTTTTTTAAAGACATCATTCTATCCTAAAAGTGGACAGAAATTTACAAGAAGGTACATATTCCTCTTTCTATAAGAGCCAGAATCTATGAATATCAATATCAATTTTATTAGTAATGGCTATTTTATAGTTTTGTCAATAGCGATAGAAGAAAGATTTCATGCTTTAATAGATAAGTAATATAAGGGTGGAAGAATTAAATAACAATTGGAAGTGGGCCCATACATGTTCTTGCAGTACTGTTAATATGGTGATATTAGAAGGGTATCTTTTCATAATTTGATCTTGACTGAAGGAAATCATGAAACATTGTCAAATAATTACTAACTATCTATGGAACACTATTATATATTTTTGAAGTGTCAAGTGTATTAAGATAATTTTTTTAATATAAATTCAATGTGACGTCACTGTGTACTTTGTGAAATGTATTGTTATTAAATGTGGATTAATTGAAATGTATTACATGATGCGAAGGTATAACGCATGAGACTTAATTATGTTGACCACGAAACAATATTACGAAGATAACTATTGTGTATTTATAGAAAACATAGGCAACAAGTTTAATCGCGTATATATTCAAATAGAAAATATTTTACAGTAGGTATGTATAATATGTAATTGAAAGATGTTTCCCTAAGATGTTTCCCTACGATTGTATATAAATGGCATATGCTTATGAATAGAAAAATGTCTTTAAAAAAACGATGCGCCAAGTCCTTTTGTAAAGTATTTCTCGGTGTTTATTCTTTTATTTCAAAAATACGATGAAATATTTGGAAATGTCATTGACTTGGCTCCTTTTTTGATATCACTCCTTTTCGGTGTTGAATTTTTTTAAAGTAAAGTGACTTGGCTGCCTTTTTTACACGGAGTGTTTTTTTCTGGGATATCACTTCTTTTGTTAGTTTATTCATACTGCTTGTAGCACATGTCCGAGCAAGGACTAATTTCTTTAAAAAAATACGCCTCAAACGATTTGGATAGGTACTAAGAAAAGTTGCGTTTGGTAAAGGATTAAAATGATTATCCAAGAAGAAAAGCTAAGGTTTCGTACCAATCGGTCCAGCCGATTTCGATATATGACGCCACTTCCGGTTTTGAAATAGCGGCCGAAAATAATGTCGTCTTGAATTCATAATTATAAGTCCTACAAAATTACATAATTTGATTGCAATCGGTACAGCCGTTTTCGATATATAACGTCACTTCCGGTTTTGAAATGGCGGCCGAAAATAATGTCTTCTTGAATTCATAATTATTAGTCCTACATTTTTCCAAAACTTGGTTGCAATTGGTACAGCCGTTTTCGATATATGACGTCACTTCCGGTTTTAAAAATGGCGGCCGAAAATAATGTCGTCTTGAATTCATAATCAATAATCATATGTCCTTCATATTTACATAATTTAGTTGCAATCGGTACAGCCGTTTTCGATATATGACGTCACTTCCGGTTTTAACAATGGCGGCCGAAAATAATGTCGTCTTTAATTCATAATTATTAGACCTACACATTTCCTAAATTTGGTTGCAACCAGTACAACCGTTTTCGATATATGACGTCACTTCCGGTTTTAAAAATGGCGGCCGAGAACACTGCAACCTTGAATTTATAATTATTTACAATGTACGTTTACTAATATCTATTTAAAAGTATAAAGTGGTGAATTTAGTGTCATTTAGCATATTTATGTCGTAATTTAGCATATTTATGACGTTATTTCCGGTAGGGTAATAAGAAAACAATCTAGTTTTATCTAGTTGATACTTCATGAACGACCATCTGAATTCATAATCCCTATATTTCCGTAAAATCGGTCATGCCGTTTGTAATATATGACGTCACTTCCGGTTTCATTTAGTGGTTCCTGCCGCCATTTCCGGTACCGTTAATTTGTTTATTCATTTTTCACAATTGATTTTTCAAATAAATAGCAGAATGAATACGCAGGAGCTAGTTCAGTTGGAATCGGTACAGGCGTTTTAGATATATGACGTCACTTCCGGTTTCAGGAATGGCGGCCGAGAACACTGCAACCTTGAATTTATAAATTATATTGTCTATGTTACAATGTAATTTAATTATGTTTGTATTTTAAGTATAATTTGTTGAAATAAGTTAAATATTGCGTATTTATTACGTCACTTCCGGTTTAGAAAATGAGAAAATAATATTTATTTTTTGATACTTCATATATATGACCATCTAAATCGAATGGCGCTAATTTCGTTCTAATCGGCCCAGACGTTTTTGAGATATGACGTCACTTCCGGTTTAAAAATGGCGGCACAAAAAATCACAAGAGGCAAGGTATCATCAGACGCCAAAAGTGCACATGTGGTAAAAGTTTCAGGTTGATCGGTTCAGCCGTTTAGGCTGTGGCGGTGACAGCAACTTTTCCTGATATCATCATCATCATCATCATCAGAATCAGAATCAGAAAGTGGTGTAATTTTATGTATTTCACGGCCCTCTAGCTCGCTAATGGCATAACATATTGTTCCCAAATTTGGTATATGTAGTAAGGTGGGCCATAGCTCGAAATTAAGATATTTCGCAACAATGTGAGATTTTCCAATTTTAAGATCCAGTAGGCCGAAAATGCCATGTTGTTGCTTATAAAAGTGTTTGGTCTGCTCCTCAGTTTATTATGCATTTACGGTATGTTAAGTGAGTGTGAGTGTACGGTACGACTTGGCTGGGTGGAGCGACCGCTCCACTAGATTTTTTCATGAGGAATATTAATTTAGTAAAAACACAATTCAAAGGTTTAAACTGAAGATTCAATCATGTATTTAATGAACATGAGCCTTTGTCAATTTTCTCAACCTTGTTTGTTTTTTTTCTTTATAAAGCTAATTGATGAAGTTTTATGTAAAAAAACGAAATATTTCATTAAATACATGGTTGAAGCTTGAGTGTAAAGTCTTTGAATTGTGTTTTTACTATTTTTACTATTTGTAATGATTCTTTCATATTTAGGGCCTCACAGTTCTGCTAATGGCTACGGGTGAATGATGATGATAATGATGGTGATAGTTAAATATTGCAAGGATGGACGGTGGGAAGGGGAGGTCGTGGAATGAGAGTAGGAAACCTTCCCATCATTTGCCTCTCGACTGAGAAAAACCACTCTTAGTCAAGAAAACGTCGGTTAGAATTGAACCCGGTACCTCCGGAGTTCAAGTTCAAAGCGTTAATGCCTGAGCCAACTTGCAATGCATCGTACGCATCATACGCATCATACGCATCATACGCATCATACGCATCATACGCATCATACGCATCATACGCATCATACGCATCATACACATCATACGCATCATACGCATCATACGCATCATACGCATCATACGCATCATACGCATCATACGCATCATACGCATCATACGCATCATACGCATCATACGCATCATACGCATCATACGCATCATACGCATCATACGCATCATACGCATCATACGCATCATACGCATCATACGCATCATACACATCATACACATCATACGCATCATACGCATCATACGCATCATACGCATCATACGCATCATACACATCATACGCATCATACGCATCATACGCATCATACGCATCATACGCATCATACGCATCATACGCATCATACGCATCATACGCATCATACACATCATACGCATCATACGCATCATACGCATCATACGCATCATACGCATCATACGCATCATACGCATCATACACATCATACGCATCATACGCATCATACGCATCATACGCATCATACGCATCGCATGATATTTATTTTTTATACTGATTTCCAAAATGGTGCTAAAATTATACCTACTTGTTTAAAAAAAGTCCCCGAAGAGATTTACAAAATGTACAATAATCTCACTATTTCTTTACGTGGTACCACACAAAAAACGAACCAACGTGAAAGCTAATGAAATATCTATAGTATTTATTTGAAAAACGTGTATCGTGGATGCACAGAACAATAAATAGACATAAACGAAAGACCAAAAGTCAACAATCACAATCCTTTTTACTCCTTTTCACATACAATCCTTTTCACAAAAAAGTATCTAGGCATTATTCAGCTCCAATTCCAGAGAAAAAGAAAATCAGAATATCTGAGATACCAGTAGATGGAAGCTATGATATTTGACCACCATCTTTAACTTGCAGGGTCGAATCAAATGCATCTTCCAAAAATAAAATTGTTCAATACATGCAAGAGCTGAATATTTCATCAAATGTTTTGTTTTTGCTTATCTACTGCACTAATTGACATGTATGTATGTATGTACCCAGGACCTTGTCCATGAATATCACTTGATAAGATAACATAATCAATCACTTCCAACTGCACAAAGTTGTCTTATCATCTTGAGTCGGTTACACATCGCGCTCCTAGAAGCAGGTACGTTTGTTTTCCACCTGTTGATGCGGTGATTAGGAATGTGAGGATCACGACATGAAATAATAATCACACGGTGCAAAGCCTAAATCAATCCTCAAGGTATTACCAATAGTTTAAGCTACAGTTAGCTTAAGCTCCACTTTAGAAAACTCGTGTATTACCATTATTTACTGCAATTTAATTCCGAAGCTTATTTCCTCAGTTTAAATTAACCTCAACCTACATTGACTGCAGTTTTTTACGCTATCCCGCATGATAGTTCTACTATAAGATGTCTATGGGTAATACCACACTTTCCGAAGGGGAGCTGAAGATTAATACTAAAGATTAAAACTGAAAATCTAATCTGTAGATTAAAACTGAATATCCAAACTGAAGATTAAACTTATGGTAGATTTTTAATACTCCACCGTACTCCACTGAATTTTAAATGGTTGATTATAGGACTATATTGCAATGGCAATATTTACAGCTAATTCCTTGAATGGACGTTTAAACTTAACTACCGGTTGTAGACAAGAATTAAATAACTACACTTAGAAAGCTATACTTTTATATATATTTTTAATACCTAATTTTTATATACCTATTAGAAAAACGCTCTATGTATAACTCGTTGATAAGCGAGCCTTCGTATAGCATGCGATTTGAAAGTTGCTGCTCTACAGAAATTGGAAATGCCAAGATAATTGAATGCTGGGCCGGAAGAACCATGAAACCAACAATTTCGTTATTCTGAGTAAAAAGCCAAAAACTATTTCAATGCCATATAATCTCAATTACTTATTTTGGAAGATATGTGGATGTAATTATATAGGTTTCATTCAATAAATAGGTACCTAAACACAACATTTATTACAAAAACTTATTTATTTGAAAAGGGTAATATTTCAGTACCCCTTCGATTTGTAACTTTTCCTCCGAGTTCCTCAATACTTTCGTTGATTATCCATCCACCAGTTTTGTTTTCTTCCATATATTTAAATGAACTAACGGTTTTGGTGACACAATGCAGTCCGCACCATCGGCTATCTAGAATCACATTCATGGTTCTTCCATGGCAACCAACATTCATGATCAATTTAAGTAATGTCAACATTTAAAAAATCAACATTTTAAGGTGGCAGTGGATAGACCTAGACATGCACATGCAATTCCACAAAAAAACCTATTTCGAAAAAAGTGTTGGTTTCATGGTTATTCCGGCCCAGCATTCAATTCATGAATAGTTATCATTGTAACGGTATGTAACAGGGGAGGGCGGAACTCGAGGTCAACCGGTGACCTCAACCCCTCGCTTAGCCGAGCAAGTGCTGGGGAGTGTTTGACAGACCAGCGACGCAGCAGGCTGTGTTGGACAGAATGGACAGGGAAGGAATTGACGATTTGATGTGTGATTATTGTGTTTACAGAAGAGTGTTTCTTGCTTTACTGGCTAGCTTTATGACGACTATTGCACCGATTACTGAGTGAATAAACCAGCATGTTTATAATTTGAGCTTGCAACTACTTTTGGCTCATTTAGCACGGACATAGTTTTTTTTCTGTTACTGATGCTATACAGGTCATAGTTAATTTCGATCGAGCGGAAATTTTGCACACATTTCTGGGCATTGCAGACCCTATTTTTTTTGAAATACGCTGATTGGTTCAAATTTTAATAAAATTATCTTTCGATTGGTTGGTCCGATCAATTTGAAAATTTGACAAGTTGGTCGTAATGACCAATATTGTCCTCAATCTGACAATGTTCAGCTAAATCCTCCCATTGGTTAAAATTTAAAACCATATTTCATATGATATTTGAAATTTAAACTAGAACCGTTTGACCGCTTTGCATGGTCATTGGGACCATGCGATCAGACTAATCTGTAGTTATATTCAAAAGCTATTGCCATTTTAAGGATATTTTATTCTATAATCTTGAAATATTTGAAAAATATATACCTACTAAATTTTAATCCCTGCCTTTTTGATTTTTCAGTTCAAAGGCCTGTAGAGCAGCTGATACTTGCAAACGCATATCACATCGGATGCAGTACGAAGGCTCGCTCATCAACGCGTTACATCCAGGTACAAGAATGCTCTCCGCCGCTCTCCTCCTCTCCTGCCTCAGTCAGGCCGCCGCGCAGACCCTCTTCACCCTCCCCGTCGTGCACTACAACGACTTCCACGCGCGCTACGAGCCGACCAGCTGGACGTCGGGTGCGTGCACGTCGGGGGCCGATTGCGTCGGGGGCGTCGCTCGCCTCTACACCGCCGTCGTCGACACCATGGCCGAGCGAGGTCCCAACGCCATCCTCATCAACGCGGGGGACAACTTCCAGGGCACGTTGTGGTACACGTTCTTCTCGTGGAATGTCACGGTCTTGTTCATGAACAAGTTCCCGCATGATGCGATGGTGAGTCCAGAAGGCCGGGAGGTTTGTGGATGTAAAACATGAGGACATAAACAACATACATAACTAGGAAAACGCTCTGAGTAACGCGTTGATGAGCGAGCACGGATACGCGCAATACCTCGAACCGAAATTATGTTTATCGAAAATGTCCTTAAAAGCCAATAATTCTAGAATTTCGTCACAGACTTGTATGAAAATCTCCAACGATTCCTAAAATATTGGTCCCAATAACCACGCAAAGTTTTAAGTTGATCGATTGAACCTTTACGATTGAACGATTCCTTGTTAATTTCCAAAAATCACAGGATATCGTTCAAAAAAATGTTAAACGGTCATATCAGTTTCATAATACGTTTGAAAGTTTCTGCTCTCTTGAAGTGAAGATTCGAAGATTCCGTGAAATATGAAATTCGAGAAATATGATAGCCAACACGCAAAATATCCGTAAACTGTCGATAACTTTTGAATGTAAACACAGTTTAGTCTGAAAATTGTCAAAAATACAGATAATGTTGGACCCGATGACCATACAAAATTTTAAGTTGATCGGTCAAACGGTTCTGGATTAAATTTCAAAAAGCACATGAAATTTTTTTTTTTTTTAATTTTAACCAATGGGAGGATTTGGCTGAAAATTTGTAAAATAAGAGACAATGTTGGTCCTAATGACCATGCAAAATATAAGGTCGATCACATTTGTCGAAGTCCATTTTCATTTTTCAGCCTATCAGGAGATGTTTATTTAAATTTCAACCAATGAATGGATTTCAAAAAAATTAGGGTCTGCAAACAGAGAAGGTTGGTTTTACATGTGTGCAAAATTTCAGATCGATCGGTGAAACGGTGCGACCTGTGTATCGGCTATTAGCAGCCAAAAACAAAAAAAAAAAAAAAAAAAAAAAAAACAGAGGTCCGTGCCAAAAGAGCCAAAAGGAGACGCTCGCTTCGCTCGCTCAAAAATAAATAAATTATATTGAATTTTTCTAATATTTTCTACTATTAAAAATTGTGTATTTGAGGGAAACATATGAATTAAAAAAATATAATAAAATTTCACATTGCTCTTTGAGATATTTTGTATAAACAAAATATAATGTCAAACCACAAGCAATGAAAACAAATTACAACTAAATCGGTTCTATAAAAAATATTGGACAGAATCTACTCATCTGAGTCTTTAAAATCACCATTAAAATATCAATATCACAGATCAAATCACTAGATAACACATCATTAAAAACAATGATGTTGGGATATGTTCCCATATGTTCCTTAGAACATATGTCTAATGTTGTGATAAAAGTCACCCCTATCGCGACAACCAGTCATACACAGACGTAGTAATTCGTATATATAAGTGGGATGATTTGCAACTTGCAAGACTGGTTTTATCACTGGCTTTGATCAGATCATAACGAGGTGGCTGTACCTACAATATGGAACTCTTATCTAACATCACGACTGACCAAATCTACCTGGGGATGCTTTAGTACAAGAGTTGTAACCGTTCTCTTTTTTGAATTAATCTCCTTGTTTTATATGATTATGATTCCATTTCTGTATTTCCTTTTAATATCTTTCGTTCAAAACTGTATTAAAAAAGGAATAAACTATTGTATCAGCAAATTAAACAAGATTGAATAATGAGTTATGTTACTATGGCAATTAGAGTGATGCAACTACCCTTTTGAAGTAACGGCGACCTAGCGTAAACAAAACGCTGACATATAGTGTATAATGGAACATTCCATTTGTTCCGTCAATTGTGCACCGATTATTGGGGGACAGGCAGATGGCCGTTTATGAACTATTTTATCAAGTGACAACTTATTGTAAGAGGGCGATGACACATATTGGGGGCCATGACCACCACCCTCTTGTCCCGCAGGGGCTGGGCAACCACGATTTCGACAAGAAGATCGCCGGCCTCCTGCCCTACCTGGATCAGCTCGACTGTCCCGTGCTCGCCGCCAACATCGACGACTCCGACGAGGACACATTGTAACCATGACCACCACCCTCTTGTCCCGCAGGGGCTGGGCAACCACGAGTTCGACAAGAAGATCGCCGGCGTCCTGCCCTACCTCGAGCAGCTCGACTGTCCCGTGCTCGCCGCCAACATCGACGCCTCCGACGAGCCGGACACATTGTAACCATGACCACCACCCTCTTGTCCCGCAGGGGCTGGGCAACCACGAGTTCGACAAGAAGATCGCCGGCGTCCTGCCCTACCTGGAGCAGCTCGACTGTCCCGTGCTCGCTGCCAACATCGACGACTCTGACGAGCCGGACTTCGTCGGCAAGTACGAGGAGTGGGTCATGGTGGAGCGCGCAGGACGCAAGATCGGCATCGTCGGATACGTCGTCAGCAACATGGATGTCAGTCACGAAACATCACACGCTCTTTTCATCGTTCAAGTCCAAGGTATTTCAAGTTCAAGTCAGACTTGAAACACCTTGGTTCAAGTCAATGCATAAACATTGCCTGAACGTAAAGCCTAGAGCAGGGGTCGGCAACCTGAGCCGCATGCGCCTCCAAAGTGGCTAAGTGGCTGTTTAAGAGGCAAACGGAAGCGAGCGGGAATCGCACGGTTCGTCAGAGCGTTTTTTTTTAAATTGTGTCTTCCCACTTAATAATTTTAAAAAATCAGATAGTAACTACCCATTACAGCCTAATAGACTAAATAATGCCGCACACTGGAGTTCATTATGACCTCTGGTACGACCTCAAAGTGTTAATACGATTATTTTCGATTATTTTATTACAAATATCGTATTTAACACTTTGAGGTCGCACCTGAGGTCATAATGAACTCCAGTTTGCGGCATTATTTAGTCTATTAGGCTGTAATGGGTCGTTACTATCTGATTTTTTAAAACTATTATGTGGGAAGACAAAATTTCAAAAAACGCTATGACGAACCGTGCGATTTCCGCTCGCTTCCGTTTGCCTCTTAAGGGTTCTATATATAATTTTAAAAAAGATCTATAATCGAAAAATGCGTAAATTCTAAAAAAATTGACGTGGGCAACAATTGGAGTTCAGTTTGGTTCATTTTGGAGCCCATCACTTTTAATTTGTTGAATTCTGAATAAATATTTGATTGGCTCCCATTATTATCGAATTAATAAATTTGTGAGAAATAGGCTCGTTGACCAAAAAAGGTAGCCGCGACCCCTGGCCTAGAGCCTGCTTCTTTTGTTTGTACTGGACGTGCTGCTTTTCAAATGGTTCTTCCAGGACTGTTTTAACGTCGTACAAGTCATTCATTCCAATAAGAAAGTCTCCTCTATATTGGATTTCAGAATAATTATTATTAGAATATGATTATCTAGGAATATAGTTTTAGAAAGCTTTCAGAAATCTCCGAATTATAAAATAAAACATTAAATAAGTACCAAAAGACGGCTGAAACCGGTAATTGCCATGTTCATGGTCATAACCATGGTAATTGGAACACATGATTGGGGTCTTAGAAATGACATTATGGTTCTGTCATAATACGTCACACACAGATTTCTTCGTGTGAAATGAAATTTAAATTTGACTTTTGTCGGGTGCTACGTGTGTTTGTGTTCATTGGGTTGATTATACTAAATGTACAAAAAAAAGCGAGACTTTTATATCAGGATATTTTTTTTAATCAAAATCATCAGATTGATTGCAAAATGATGATTAGAAAAGTAATGATGATCTAGCTGACCGACCTAATGCCCCCCCCCCCCCCCCCCAGGAGATCGCCAGCACCGGGAACCTCCGCTTCACCTCCGAGATCGCCGCCGTCAACCGCGTGACGCCCGCCATCCTCGCGGCCGGCGCCAACATCGTCGTCGCCGTCTCGCACTCCGGCGTTGACGTGGACATGGAGGTCGCCAGGAGCTGTCCCGACGTCGACATCATCGTCGGCGGACATTCGCACACCTTCCTCTATCAAGGTCAGCAAGAACATAACCGTTCTGATATGACAATGATAAGGAGCGGTTAATTTAGCAAGTTCCGGAGTTCGATTCCCGCTGACGTCAAAACAGACTGAGGCTCTTCCCTCAGTCGGCAGACAAATGATGGGAAGGTTCTCCACTGATAGTCCACAACCGCATAAAAACAACTGCAAGATGACACCTTAAACTTTTTTTTTTTTTAAAATTGACTCATGGCGTACTTGCCCTGTACCCTTCACTAACCGGAACCAACCGTTATTTTTATAGGAACAGGAACCGCAATCGGAACCCTTATTAACATTGCATTATTTTGGTTCCATTCCATAACGGTTCCATAAAGATTCTTTAAATAATTAATTTCATTGCATTTTCACTTCACTCCTTTCAAATCTGAAATTATTTACTACCATTTACAATTTTTCAAATAAATGAGCACAGAGTCAAATTAATGTTAGACATTTCTGAGCATGTAAGCCCCCAAAAAGTCGATTTTTATTATTATTATCTGAATTTGATAGAACCGAAATGGAACCGGAACCGGAATCGCGGAACCGATTATCGACGGAACAGGTTGGGTGCGAGTGGTAACGCTCTGAACTTGTATTCCGGAGGCCCGGGTTCGATTCCCGCGGCCGTCCTTCCTGACTGGGGTTTTTTCGTGGTTTTCCCTCAGTCGACAGGCAAATGCTGGGAAGGTACCCTACTAATAGGCCACGACCGCCTCCTTCCCACCTTCCATCCTTACCTACTCTTCACCATCATCTCCCAATCATCATCATAATCATTCATCCGTCGCCATTAGCCTCGCTGCAGAGCAGTGCTACGTTAAGCCCCAGACAAAATAAGAGATATTCATTTGGGTTCCAGTCCCTGCTTGTGATAAAGTTGCATGCATCTTCTGCAGGTGATCCGATGAACAATGACACGGTGCAAGGCGAGTATCCTATAGTCGTCACGCAAGACAACGGACATAGAGTGCTGATCGTCCAGGCCTACGCCTTCTCCAAGTACCTCGGCAACCTCACGGCGTACTTCGATGACGCCGGAGAAGTTCAAGGGTGGGAGGGAAACCCGATCCTGCTGGACAGCTCCATTGCTGAGGGTGAGCACACTTTGTAAGCGGTCTGAACATGTTAGGAGGCTTTAAGCGTTCGGATGTTTTAGGCAATTGAGAGAGAAACTTGTTTCATAAGTGGGTGTAACTTTGATACGATGTTCACATGATGATCTGATTGTATATTAGTAGCACTTTTTCATTTTTGGTTCTGCATGGTTAATTAGGCGCCGGTTATTCAACAAAACCGCTCAAAACTATGACATTTCCGATACGATTGGAGACGAAACCCGCGAACCAATTGATCTCACATTTTAAACATTATTAGATAAAAGACAAACTTAGGGTAATCACTTGGCATATTTAAAAAATTAAATTTCACAAGGCATTCAGCGACACAAAAATTTTAAAAGTTTTCACCAAAAATCAACAAATTATTACTACCTAATTAACGATGCAAAAATTAAAAATGTAAGTTTGTGTTTTTGTATAATCATGATTAAAATTTCAAATCATTTCGTCAACCCATTTTGTTTCTACACAGCTAAAAGTGATTGCCTCCATGCCACCTCCATGCCGGTGTCGACGTGGTCCTGTGGAGGCGGTGACGTCACTGTCATGTTACAGACCCCGACATCGTGGCCGAGCTGCTGCCATGGAAACAGGCGCTAGACCAGGAGACGAGGGCGCCGCTGGGGTACTCGTTGACCTCCATGCCGGTGTCAACGTGGTCCTGTGGAGGCGGTGACGTCACTGTCATGTTACAGACCCCGACATCGTGGCCGAGCTGTTGCCATGGAAACAGGCTCTAGACCAGGAGACGAGGACGCCGCTGGGGTACTCGTTGACCTCCATGCCGGTGTCGACGTGGTCCTGTGGAGGCGGTGACGTCACTGTCATGTTATAGACCCCGACATCGTGGCCGAGCTGCTGCCATGGAAACAGGCGCTAGACCAGGAGACGAGGACGCCTCTGGGGTACTCGTTGACCTCCATGCCGGTGTCGACGTGGTCATGTGGAGGCGGTGACGTCACTGTCATGTTACAGACCCCGACATCGTGGCCGAGCTGCTGCCATGGAAACAGGCTCTAGACCAGGAGACGAGGGCGCCTCTGGGGTACGCGTTGACCTCCATGCCGGTGTCGACGTGGTCCTGTGGAGGCGGTGACGTCACTGTCATGTTACAGACCCCGACATCGTGGCCGAGCTGCTGCCATGGAAACAGGCGCTAGACCAGGAGACGAGGACGCCTCTGGGGTACGCGTTGACCTCCATGCCGGTGTCGACGTGGTCATGTGGAGGCGGTGACGTCACTGTCATGTTACAGACCCCGACATCGTGGCCGAGCTGCTGCCATGGAAACAGGCGCTAGACCAGGAGACGAGGACGCCTCTGGGGTACGCGTTGACCTCCATGCCGGTGTCGACGTGGTCCTGTGGAGGCGGTGACGTCACTGTCATGTTACAGACCCCGACATCGTGGCCGAGCTGCTGCCATGGAAACAGGCGCTAGACCAGGAGACGAGGGCGCCGCTGGGGTACGCGTTGACCTCCATGCCGGTGTCGACGTGGTCATGTGGAGGCGGTGACGTCACTGTCATGTTACAGACCCCGACATCGTGGCCGAGCTGCTGCCATGGAAACAGGCGCTAGACCAGGAGACGAGGGCGCCGCTGGGGTACTCGTTGACCTCCATGCCGGTGTCGACGTGGTCCTGTGGAGGCGGTGACGTCACTGTCATGTTATAGACCCCGACATCGTGGCCGAGCTGCTGCCATGGAAACAGGCGCTAGACCAGGAGACGAGGGCGCCGCTGGGGTACTCGTTGACCTCCATGCCGGTGTCGACGTGGTCCTGTGGAGGCGGTGACGTCACTGTCATGTTACAGACCCCGACATCGTGGCCGAGCTGCTGCCATGGAAACAGGCGCTAGACCAGGAGACGAGGGCGCCGCTGGGGTACTCGTTGACCTCCATGCCGGTGTCACCGTGTTGGAGCGAAGAATGCGCTATCGGCAACTTCCTCACTGACTCGATGGTCTACGAGGTAAGTTGTTGATATTTCAATTTTGTTGATTCTGACGGACGCACCTCAGTGTTCAAACCCCCTACCTCCCCCCCCCCCCCCTCCATCCGGCACCATTCTGGATTGTCCTTTTCACCAGTGTGGACCTCCACGGACCGGTGCCCCCCAGGCTGACCTACAGTTCGTTTTTTCTATGTTTGAACTCTCACCAGACGGAGCCACCGTCAGTTGTTCTGCTAGGCCGAGAAAGACTTCATTGCGGGCTCGCCTTGCTATGCAGTCTTTCTCGGCCTAGCAGAAAAACCGACGACAGCGCATTCTGTTGAAAGTTCAAACATAGGACAATCTAACTGTAAATCTGACTGTCGGAATAATAACGTCAAAATCGTTACCGTCAACTCGAGTAAACTGCCAAACAATAAAGATGGTAGTCGTGGCTTTTATCGAAAGCCTCGACTGCGTCCCTAATTTATAAATTGAAAATATCCTATTTTTCAGGAATCCGATTCACGCGGTCACATGGATTAACATTGTGCCGAATCGGATTCCAGCAGAATCAGGAACATAAAGGACAGACATGATTCGAACCCTTGACATCAGCTTGAAGATGAATCTGTTCTTTGCAGCAACCGAATGTCCCCGGCTCTTCCGACTGGACGACCGCCGCCCTGGCAATAACCAACGCTGGTTCGATCAGATCATCGCTGGAAGCAGGCTGTGAGTGAGGGGGGATGATTAAGGTAGCACAACTGATGTCTCACATCTTCCAAATAAGCCTATTTTTGGCAGAGGTATCAATATTCACCATTTACACGATACCTGGAAATATGAACAACTTCTCGCGTCTAGATTTTGAGATATTGTAGTTATACATTTCTATTTTTAACATGTAGTCTTATGGGAGCCATTAAAATCATGACGATTTCCATGCTATTTTTGAGTTTTGAATTTTACTGAGGTTCAACGTTATTTCAAAAAACTGATTTCTAGATAGATAGTTGGACATTCTATTAGGAAAAAAATTGAAAACAATACCAACGTGTGCTATTTTAAAAGTTATCAACCAAAAACTAAGTGATTTCCCTATACCTCTTGTGTTACAGTTTTGTTCATTCTCGGAAGGCAATAAATTGAAACCTCGCTATACGACAGGGGTTGCAAATTAAATGACATTTTATGATTCATTTATACTAAAATATAGTTGAATTGTAGGAAAACGTTTTCTGAACTTGTAATTTCAAGATTTTTTTGTATAATATGTATATCACGATGGTACTACCTTAAGTACTAGATCTTCTCAGCAGCAATAGAACATTCTCAACTGTCCTCGAGGAGGCGTCTTAGATGGTCGGATTGAAAATCAAACGGGAAATTGAGTTTAAAACTTGGGAAGGATCACATTTTGAAAGAGTCTTTAGAGCCAGTCTTTAAGCCCCATTTACACGGAGCAACTTCTTGTACAACTTCTGTACCACACTTCTGTGTCACACTTCTTGAATGGAAATTAGAACATGTTTTAAGTTCTGTGACAGAAAGTTGCGTCGTGTAAATACAAAATTTTGTGAAAAATGGGAATGTGACACAGAAGTTGTTCAAGAAAACCTTTTTTTTCTTTCATCTTCAATTTATGTTCTTCAATTTCTTTTTCACTTATTTGTATACTTGCTAAGTTAAAATTTTGATCTTTAGTCTCGTTCAGCTACATACATCAACATAATTCAGTCTTTCTTTAGGTAACTTTAGTGAAAATAATGTGAAAGTCATAATCATCCATCTTTGTTTATGCATCCTACAGTTATCAATATGTTTGATCTGTTTGTCTCACAAGTCACAATCGAAGGTCAATGTGCTTCTTCTCATTGCATGTACCTCTGATATCTGTGATCTTTTCCATCCACAATTAACATGTATTTCTCGGCTTCTTCTTCCAGTGATCACATTCGGTACTCTGATGGAAGTGCAACCCTTCCAGAACACGATCGACACCGTGGCGCTCCAGGGAGTTCACATCCTGGAGCTGCTGGAGTTCTCCGTGTCCAGACCGTACACTTCCAGGCAGTCCAGGGGAATAGAGTTCCAGGGATTCCTCCAGTGGTCGGGTAAAGAAGCGATTTCTCAAGTAATGTTTTCAGATAATTTCGACCATGTACTAATCAATATATTAAGTGTAACAATGTGTTTAATTTACATTGGTTCGGAGCCACGCTTAATTCCCGCTATATAGTCAAATCAGTTGACAGCGTTTGTTCGTTTAAACGTATACTTTTTGTGTTTGTTTGTTTGTTTGTTTGTTCGTACTCGTATAAAGAATAGAAAATCCGTACATTTGCAAATATTTGAAAATGAAGGGTACAGGGAAAGAACGCTCTAAGTCACATTCGGATGAAACTGAGATAAACGAAGATTTATGTTGAAACTTGTATCTATCTTCCATACAAATCGATATTTCAATTGCGTTTTCAGGACTTTGAGGCAATATTTTCAAAAAACTGAGGGAATATTATGAAAGTTCATAAAAATAACTGCAAAGACACCATTAAAACTATTTTTTTTCAAAAAAATGACTTGTAGCGTTCTTTCTTTGTACCCTTCAAAATGTCTTTCACATCTATTAGCCCAGTACACACGACACATCCACCTCGAACATTGCATGTGACCTTGGATTTTAAAACCCATCTTTGTAATGTTATTTTACGCGCATACACATCGCGCATGTGTGACCTTGAACAATTTAACATTAAAATCCACACATCCAATTCGATCGAATGTATCGTGTGTATTGGGGTCTTATTCTTATTTGTTTATGCACACGTCAATGTATTCTCGTCCCACCAGGACTCCAGGTGACCTTCAACCTGACCAACCCGGCGGGGTCACGTGTGCAGCGCATGCGCCGTGCCCCAGTACCGGCCACTGGACGCGGTCACGTGGTACACTCTCGTGCTCAACGCCCTCCTGGCTGACGGAGTCGACGGCTACGCGGTCATCAGAGACAACGCCCGGAACAGGACTATAGGTTGATGATTATTCTTATTGTTGCCTGCCACCATCATAATGGCACGCAGAATAGCTGTGATTCTCTGCTTTTATGACGATATTTTATTGAGAGAGCGAAGCGAGCGTCTTCTTTTGGCTCTTTTGGCACGGACCTCTGAATTTTAATTTTTTTTTATTTTTGGCTGTTACCTGGAGCAATGGAAGTTGCACCGTTTCACCGATCGATCTGAAATTTTGCACACATGTAAAACCTACCTTTTTTGTTTGCCGACCCTAATTTTGAAATCCATTAGTTGGTTAAAATTTAAATAAATATCTCCTGATAGTCTGAAAAATAAAAAACGGTCGTCGATAATTATGATCAAACTCATATTTTGCATGATCATTAAGACCAACAATTGTCTCTTATTTTACAAAATTTCATCTTAATCAGTTAAGAACGTATGAACTTATTGAAATTTTTTAATATCTGCCAGTAATGAAGTATCGAAATGAATGTTTTCCAGTGCCAATTGAATTGAATATGATTTGCTATATTTACCAGGGTGCTAAGATGCTATTTTCAAGTTTCGATGAAAAGCATACTTTTATGTTGAATGAGTGGATCATATCTCAATTCAATACGGATGTATATGTTTTCTATGAGTTGTGTACGCATTTCCGGTTCGAGAATTTGCACGTACCCGTGCTCGCTCATCAACGCGTTACACTGAGCGTTTTCCTAGTAGTTAATTGGTACCTGGGAAATGGTATGTGCTCCGGAGATATCTTTAGTACGAAGAGGAATCACTCACTTTACAAAAATACATCGATTTACCTCAATAAAGTTATAAATCTGACCCGTCAACGTGCCAACAAAATGTCCGTCCTCAGGTGGAAAATTCAATACTTTTGCATTACTGCTAAAACAAAAGAAGTTTGTGCAAGCTATGAATTGGAAAGTTTATAGATTCACTTATTTGTTTTGACAGTTCTTGTTTTCAAGTGCAGAGAAACCGGAGAAACAATTTAAATTTAAATTTAGATATACACGAACTTTTGTAGCCATTACAAACAACAGAAGAATATATTTATATATACATGTGCCTTTTACATCAGCCATTGAAAAAACAACCCAGTATACACCATAGTGCAATATTCTAGTTTTGTAACAGACTATTTAAGAAAGTCAGGGCGCATGCCAGTTGCATTCATGCATTTTGGCTAAAGCCTGACAGCTGGCAATGTCAAAACACTGCCGCCGTGTTGGTTAAAGTGGTTGAAGCCACGGTCGTAATTTGAAGTATCTTAATCTTAGTACCAACTATGTTAATATTTATTTGAGCCATGAAAACGTCATGAAATTATAATCAACAATTTTTCTTTGACATTTTTACCAGAAGTTTTGTGTTTAGCTACTGTGTGTTTAATACTTTTTAGGAGAGTGAATTTCAAGTTTTACAAATGGTAGCAGAAATGGAAAAACAGTATTACAGTTTTACAAATGGTGGCAGAAATGGTACTCATTTTATAATATATTTTAATGTCAATTAATTGTATAGATAATCGGTTGTTGCAGTGTCTATCTTTCTATCTTACAATAATTTTATAAATGGTGACATAAATGGTATTCACATTTTAATATCGGTAATCATAAATAAAATAGATTCTGCCACGACTACCAACTGATGTCGATTAACCATCTTCAACGGCCAATATTCTTTGTATTCCTGTTCCTCCAGGACGCTTCGACCACGAGGTCCTGAGGGACTACGTGGCAGTAAGGAGTCCGATCAACCAGTGTCTGGACGGCAGGATGGTCGTCATCGACGCGGTCACGCCGATGTAGACGTCGTCTCGTCATTTCCGTCGCTATTCGTTCAAAACTCGGTCTTCCAGACGGAAGATTTTACTCGTATTTAAAATAAAAATCCATGGTCCAGTAGTTGTTTTGAAAAATGCACATTATTTTTTAAGGAAACCAAACAAATAGATTCAGATAATCAGAAAATATTTTTTTATTGAAATTAACAATATTTATAATTTTTTTAAATATTTAAATATTAAAAAAATCCTGTAACTTGCAACTCTGCTCTACTTATATTAAGTATTTAATTTAATGTCTTCCTACGAAGATGAGGAAAATTAAACACATGATGTATAAGGCCCGAAATAACCAAAGTTAAATTGTGCCGGATTAACTAACTTTTGGATTAAATTCAACTGTTTCAATCTTTTTGAGGTATCTGATTGGCTGTGCCGCCAATTTAGTCCAAAATTTAGTTAATCCGGCTCAGAATAACTTTGGTTATTTCTGGTCTAAGAAAATTATTTAGATGTTGGTGTCTATCTTTAATAAAATTGTCCTGGTATGTGAATAGGTACGTACCTATATAAAATCTAAATAAATACCTACTTAAATGTTTACACAACTTGGTTTGAATCTAGTGGCTGAATCTAGTTTAATCAGACTCTGTTGTTCCAGACGCATATTTGTGATTGTCTTTGTTTGTTTGTTTGTTTGTTTGTTTGTTTGTTTGTTTGTTTGTTTGTTTGTTTGTTTGTGAGATACAGTAATTTATTTTGGTTTCTTGTGCCTTATTTCTAAAGTTATTACTTTTCATTCCATTGTCCTGGACATTCTCAAACATATGATCCACTCATGTTTCTGCACCATTTAAATAATTAAATCAACATTTGACTTTGTTTGTTAAAAACATACATAGAAGTGCATTTTCACATCAGGAGGGCTATTCTAAATTCCCTTGTCGTCTCGTTTCACGTGATACGGGCTCACTGCACACTGGAGTGAGGGCGCGCCAAAGATAGGACGATAATTTTGTCCGCCGTAGCGTCACGAGCGTTTTGAGGGCAAAGTGTTTCATCTTTACTGAAATTCTTTGGTTTCAGTATCTTTGGAATTACACAACAGCTGATTTGTTGACAGCTTGACAGCTGACAGTTCAAACCTGTGTAGTTAAAAATAGTCGATCAAAAGTAATTCCACGCGTAGTAAATAATCATTTAAAGTTCCATTGATACCCAAAAGTCATTGGAAATCATCAGTGTGAGTAAAAAGCTATTATTAACAAGGAAATGTGTGGTTATTAGACTGAAGCCGCAATTTTACGAGCGGGTCCAGGCCACCCCGAATCATTGCTTTCACATTGCGCGCGCACAAGTTTACTGGGCAGAAGAAGGAAAAAAACTCTCTATGGGCAGACAAATTTCAACGAGCAAAAATTAAAGCTGGGCAGATTAAAAAAAAATAACTCTATGGTGAGGCAAAATTTAAACTTGTGAAAATTTCAAAATAAAAAAGTAGTACCCGTGATCGGATTCGAACCGGCGCCCCATTGCACCGCTGCCAAACGCCTTACCGCCTGAGCTACGAAGCTGCTGATGCCGGTATGAGTTGAAAACTACTACATAAAAATACACACAGGCGTAATGGAGGGGGCGTGGTGATTCGGGGTAGCGTAGACCCGCTTCTGCAATACGACACATGAAAGTCACCGCCGCCTATAGTTGACTGACAAACAGCCCGCTAATCTTACGAACTTGCTTTTGCCCTCAAAAAGATTGTGCTGCCATCTGCTGGTTGTTTCGCTTTGCACATGCCCTGACGTCAAGGAAATTTAGAATAGCCCCCCAGAGCAGTGCTTCAGGTTCTAAATCTAATAGCTGTGTCCAATGCACATCTCTATATCTCGCAGTTATAACAGTGTGTTCAGTTCAGAACTTCCTGATTGCATCCCGATGACAGCAGCCAATGGAACGTCTTGGCTGTGTCAACAACAATGTCCTCTATACATCGAGCTAGCCACCCAAGATCTATTGGCGTCCACGGGGGAGGGGGGGGGGGGGCGCTTCATCATAATTGTGTGTGATGTTTTTCGTATAGTTTTATAACATCTTTAAAAAATCATTTTAAAGTGTCAAAAAAACAAAACATGCCCTGCGGGGCAAGGTGGGGGCATCTCCTTCACCACACTAAAGTGTCAAATTTAAAATAAAAAATTTAACATTTCAACAAAATAACTCAAAAAGTTTCAAAATTAATTTCAAAGTATCCCATAACCAAAAAATGCCCTGCAGGGCAAGGTGGAGGGTGCACAACCCACGTCACCCCCACCCCTTAAACTCTTGGAAAATTGGTTTCCTTGACTTACCCCCCCCCCCCCCCCCCCCTCCCTTGGCAGAAATCCTGCGGACGCCCATGCCAAGATCAACTGAAGGGTACAGGGGAAGAAAGCTATAAGTCACATTCGGATGAAACTGAGATTAACAAAGTTTTATGTTGAAACTTGTACCTATCTTCCATACATGTCGATATTTCAAATTCTTTTTTTATCAAGACTGTAGTAATATTGTCTAAAACCCGAGAAAATCTGAAGCGCTCTTAAAATTTGCTGCAAGATGACACTTTAAACTCTTTTTTTCAACAAATCGACTTCTAGCGTTTTTCCCCTGTACCATTCAACTGTACAAGCCATACTAATGGTGACATCCTAGGCTATGGACATGAAGATTACTTCAAATTTGTTCTCATTTCATTATGAATATCAGTTTCAGAATGTCCAGTAGATTATAATGCATTATGTAAAGAATTCGAGTGTTTGGTTGGAAGTTTTGATAATGATTGTGACAGCAATCTAGTTTTTATGTCTTTTTATCTTTTTTATTTACACCCATGGTCAGAATAATTGACGGTAAACTGCAAAATTGGAGCTGGAATTACCGTCAATGAGGTGGTTGGTTAGTTTTCTTATAATCAAACCGTTCAATCCCATAATGCTCGCCATCTGCGTTTACCTCTGCGTTTTTGTCTGGATAATCCATAGTTTTGAAAAGTACTTAGAATTTTGCAAGCAATTTACGTGACTGCGGGTGAACCATGGCTCACATCTCAATAATATCTCATTGAGTTATTATTAAATACCAACTGCAAATTGAAACATTTGCTCGATGTGGAATACGATCCCACGTCCCTGAATTGCGGGTACAGTGCTCTAACCACGAAGCTAAACTGGCTGTCAATCTGCAGTGGTTTTGTTCCATGAACTATGTCCGAGATAAATGTACAATCTCTCAAAATTGACTATGAGAGATTGTACATTTTTAAATCATCGCTGAAAGAATTATTAATTAAGAATTGTTTTTATTCAATTGACGAGTTTCTTAAAGCAAAATGTATGTAGTTATAATGTATTATTGTTTTAATTGTTATGTATTGACTGACGTGCCCAATATCATTTAGTAATGATCAAATAGGGATGAATAAAAAACTTGAAACTTGAAACTTGATACACTTGCCAACGAGATCAGCCTGGGATTTCATGTTCATTATTCATAGTTCATTATTCAAGATCGTCAGATCAAAGTCGGCTCTGATCTCAATGTTGTAAAACGAAGAACAATCGGCTAGATCTGCTTCTACCGCTAGAGTTCACTGTAGCTTTTTTGGTCGAATCGGCTGCAGCCACTAGTCAGTTGCGCATACTTCAAGAGGGGTTGAGAACGAACTTTGAACCCAGTTTCCTACACTGCGTTGTCAAGAACTTCGCTTATTAGTTCGAATCATCATCGTAGACGATGTAGACGATGATGACGTAGACGATGATTGAGATAATAATTCTGTTCATGGGCATGCATGCTCGCTAGCAATGTTCAAAACACGACAATAGGTCTGTTCGTTTTGCTTACTGCACTTTACTGCTCACTGCAAATCAGTTCGTTTTGCATCAAACTTGCTGTTCCGTCACTGCGATTGTGTTCGATTTGACACTGACAGTAGCTGCGCAGTGACTGCTCTTACAGCTGGGTAGGGAGGTGATGTAACTGCAGTAACTTTGCAGTAGGCGGCAAAATGGCGGATGTTTGAAATGTAAAATGTGTTTCTTATGGATGGATAGTGAAAAAACGCCTAAGGAGGAGGGAAATGAGTATTTGTTTCAGAGTTAAGTTTAGTTATATGTTATTAAATGATACATATTTATATAAAAATGCATTGGGATTAGACAAGAATTCTATAAATGCAGAACATAACCTCACTTATTTTTACATTCTTCCCGCCAAATTCACAAACCTCCCAACCAATAGGAAAAGGCCAGCCTGCCATCCTGCTGCAAATGCGTTCGTTTTGTGTTGGTACAGCAAGCTACTGCAAGAGTTACCAGGACCTACTGTAAGCTGCTGCTACTGCAACTGCAGTAAGCAAAACGAACAGACCTAATGCCACGTCAAATATTTACATTAAAAATGGCATTTAGGACCGAGAAACACATGTTGCTACTTGCTTATCGATGTATAAGAACTACACAATCATGTTTGATGAGTCACAACTCTTTGTTAAAACTTAATCATCTTGTTATACCGTTTCATTTGTTTAATTGGTTAATATTTAGTTCAAAGTATTCAATTTATTTTAATTCGTTTTTATGTTTTACTATTTATGTACTTAATAAAACATCAGGTGTTTCTCCATGAGCGTTGCTCATGGAGAAACACCTCTTCTTACGTAACTGACATGAATCAGTTTACACGGTTCGATCTTCATTGAAGGGTTGTCAAGAAACTTTACCAAGCATTTACATGAAGATCAGCTCTCGAGAATAATGATTCCAATCTCCAGACCTCCCAACACCAACCACCAAGATTCTACATTTCTTCTCGGCGGTGTTTTTAATATTGCACCTAATGCGTGCTGCTCACAGAGAAAAACCTATTCAATAAGGTGAGTCCTGTAAACCTGAATGACTTAGTTTACACGGTTCCAGACTTGGGTAAATTACTTTTTAAAAGTAGTGAGATTATATTACTTATTACTTGGAAAAAAATGTAATAAAACTACTGGTAAATTACAACTTCAGAAATGTAATGAAATTACTTTACTTTTTAAGATAAAAAGTAGTGAAATTACTCTCAAAAATTACTTTTTCCAGAAATTTTTAACCAAAGGGAAAATTATTGGAAGCGGATACAAATAAGAATGTTTAAGAAGTCACAATAAGAGCGAAGTAATTTTAAGCCGTTTCCGTTTGACAATTAATTACTATTGTTTTGTACTTTGTGTGACTTTGCGTAGTGGAAATTAAAAAATAAGCCTGGCGAGTGCTGTCATCTATCCATATTTTTGAAAATTACATACAAGCGGAAAAGTGTGGGCGAGTCTCACGGTAACGCGTTACAAACGTCAAATTACTCTGATAAAAGTAGTGAGATTATATTACTTATTACTTGAAAAAATATGTAATGAAATTACTGGCTCGTTACCCAAAAAAGTAATTTCGTTACAGTAACGCGTTACTTTCGTTACGTTACTACCCAAGTCTGCACGGTTCAATATTCATTGAAGGGCTGCCAGCTATAGAGACGTTAACAAGTATTAACATGTAAGTAACCCAGCTCCCAGGACCTCCTTGCTGCCCATGTTGTGACGTGGCTCGGATTCTACGCTCTGTTCCAATGGAATCTGCTGGACGATACACAACTTGGGTGCGTGCGACTTATCGGCATGATCGCAAATGCAATACGTAGTTATCGAGAATCAGGAAGTGTTTCATCGAGCAAACGTCTTCCGATCAACTGTGACGTCAGATACTGTGACGTCATGGAATATTAGACAAGCCAATGAAGCCCATTAAACATCCTCTTTCATTATGTCATTGGAAAGTACAAGTGTTTGGGATTATGTCAGTGTTTCATAAATTAAGACACGGTGTTCCTCAGGGCAGATTGTAAAGACATATTTTATATTTAGTATCTCTTTTTTACGTTCTTATTTGTGTCAATTAGTATCATTTTATAGTTTGCTTTACCTTTTGATACTCTTTGAAACTTCGCGCAACATTTTATCTCAGTCATTTATATTAAATCCTTTGAATTATGTCCGTTTAATGTAACACATAAATTAATAAACTTGAAGAAGATATTATTATAAGCAATCTCGACGTCAAATCTCTTCTTCAATCCTCCGAAGCTCCGTTTGACTCTAGTCAGATGATCTTTAACAGCATCAATCTTCAGCCAGAGCCACTTAGTGTTTTGTAACAAGAAGAAGATTATGAGAGAACAATATGTTCATGGCCGCGCATGCGCGAACAATGTTCAAAACTATCCGTCCTCCATCAACTGGGACTTCATTGAACTTATGATGATGGACGTTAATCCATCCAGCTAAGGCGATAGAAAACCCTGTTTTATAAAGGTGAGTCCTGTAAACCTTTTCAGATTCTATCGAATATGTTGTGAAGATCAAACTGTCCATGTCACATGTAAAGACGTCATAGAGAACTCCATCAGACGCACAAGAATAATATCATCAATGTATATTTTATTTAAGAATAAGTCTGGGTTTAAGTCACGACTGAACAGCGTTCAATTGGTTAGTGTCTTGTTTAAGAGGACATTTGTACATGTTTCAAAACTTTCCCTGTACTTCACAAGATATTTATTCTCATTGTAATTGTTCATTGATGCCATTAGCATTATTAATCTAAGATGCTTCTTGAGCTTTTCAATTTCGATTATTATTTTAAAAATTCAACCTCTGTTTCGTAATCGAGTCTTAAAGACATTTGTGGATTTGTGAGAGTTTTGCATATGTACCACGATTAAATAAGTATTTATTTAGAAGTACGTTGAATCCATTAGAGTGATTAATCTGCAATTCTGTCTCAGTAAATTCGTTTACGATTATTAATTTCTTTCAAATTTCTACATGAATGTAGTAAATAAGATCTGTAACAGAGTCTGTTTACAGCGTTTTAACTGTGGCTTGGATTCAACGATCTGTTCCTGTGGAATGGCGTATCACTGTTTGTCATCACGGCGATAATGAAGGATATTATAATATATTGCCGCCTCTTTGTTCAGCCTCCCGTTCGATATACAGCATATGTATGGGACTTATCGGCATGATCGCAAATGCTATCAAGAGCCTCCGACATTGATCAGGAAGTATTTCATCGAGCAAGCGTCTTCCAATCAACTGTGACGTCAGATGCTGTGACGTCATGGAATATTATAGACAAGGCAGTGAAGACCATGAAACATTCTCTTTCATTATGTCATTATAATGAAAGTACATGTGTTTGGGATTATGTCTGTCTTACAAATTATATATCTTTGTGTTCTACAGGGAAGTTTGTAAAGATCTTTTTTTTTCATTTAATGTATGTTTTAAATGCGTTCTTATTTGTGTTTAACAATTAGTATCACTTTGCTTTACCTTTTGATACTCTTTGAAACTTCACGCAACATTTTATCTCAGTCTTTTATATTGAATCATTTGAATTATGTCCGTTTAATGCAACACATATATTAATAAACTTGAAGGAGAAAATATTATTAACCGTCTCGACTATCAATCTCTTAAATCCACCGAAGCTCCGTTTGACTCAATGCGAAGTGTGGTCGGAAGATACAAATAGTAATCTTTAATATCAATTTCAGACATTCACGGCTCCACTGATGTTGAGCAAAGTCTCAAATACATCGTCGTTGTCGTATTCGCAATGGTCGGAATAGGAAGGAAATGTCAGTCTAGGCTGAGGTTCTATCTGTTATCTCCTGACCTCGAATCATTCGCCCTCGGGAATTTCGCTTCTAGATATGTGTGTAGCGGTGCGAGTCCTTCAGGTTCGTGCAGAACGAAATAGGAGAAAAGTCGCCCGATCAACGATCGACTACATCAACCAGCGAAGCAGGGTGGTTGAGACAGACGAGACAGAAATGACGGTCATCAGAATTCATAGACGTTGTCTCATTAGGTCCATGTTCAGATTCTATCGAGCATGTTGTGAAGATCAACTGTCCAAGTCACATGTAATGACGTCACGGAGAACTCCATTAGATGCACAAGAATAATATCATAATGTATTTATTTTAGAATATGTCTGGATTTGAAGTCACGACTGAAGCATTTAATTTGTTAGCGTCATGTTAAAGAGAAATTTGTACAAGTTTCAAAACTTTCCCTGTCAGGATATTTATTTTCCATTAATTGTACATTGAAGTATCATTATTAATCTAAAATTTGTTTTTTAGCTTATTCAATTACGATTTGTCATTTGCCATTTGTTAAATTATCATTTGTCATGACTATGCTTGCCACTCAGTTTAAAGGGCATTTAGGAACGAGAAACACATGTTGCTACTTGCTTATCGATGTATAAGAACTACACAATCATGTTTGATGAGTCACAAATCGTAAAATTTATTTATCTGGTTAAAATGTCTCATTTCTTTAATTTTTTTCGATTTTATTTTATAATGTTAATTATCTCCTGTAAATAGATTGTTATAACCCCGTATTTGTGATCGTCCCACACCTCTGTAATAACGTGAATATCTTGTCGTGATTTCAGAAGATGACACAACCCGACCCCATATCACCCCTGGACCTCGCCTTCCCAATCTTCACCCCGGAGCAGAGCGAAGTGCTTTAGTTCCTTTTCGCCACCCTGAGTTTGTCCCTTAATGTTACCACCATATGCACGTTGCTCATGGAGACAAACCTCTTCTTTTATGTGAGTCCTGTAAACTTTATCGGGACAACAATCAGGAACATCGATCATGAAGAATATATTATTGATCGTTTCGACGGCAAATCATTAGCTAATCCGCCGTACCGCATTTAACATGGATCATTGAGTCTTATTATCTGAATTCTCGGCACAAAACATCTTGCAAAACGCTTCTAGCCATGAAATGTTCTTTTCTTACTTATGTGTTTTATAACAGGAAGGAGGATAGGTGATGTGACGTCATAGACTAAATCATGGCAGTCCTGACGTCATTATTAGAAGCACAAGACACATTGCCTCAATGTACAGACTTCACTAAGAAGATGAGAATTATGGATATAAAGTCTTGTCGGAACAGCGTTGAAATTGTCAGCGTCTTGTTAAAGAGGACATTTGTAAATGTTTCAAAACTTTCCCTGTCAAGATATTTATTGTTCATTTAATTGTACTTTAAAGACATAAGCATAATTAATTTAAAATGTTTTGGGATCATTCATTGACAATTATTTATTTTAAAATTCCAACCTCAGTTTCGTCATCAAGGTCTATCAAGACATTTGTGAATTTGTGAATGTTTTGCGTATGTACCACAATTATATATCTCTATTATAGTAGTACATCAAGCTGTACTCGACTACTAGATGCATCGACATGCACTACTCCTGCTGTCGAACACACAGGACAGTGTCCAGCCGCAAGAGAATCCTGCGCCTTCTCATCGCCGTCCACATCGAGGAGGGTCGTGAGGTCATCGTCTACAGTAGTTTGGTGTGTAGCTCCTTGACAACTACTAGATGCATCGACATGCACTACTCCTGCTATCGAACACACAGGACAGTGTCCAGCCGCAAGAGAATCCTGTACCTGAACATCGCCGTCCACTCCTACACCTTCCTCCTATAGTCGGCGTCAAGCAGCGCAACGGCTTGACTAGCTGCGAGTTGTTGAGCGAAAACAATCAGCTGTCGACTCCTAAAACGAACATCGTCCCGCTGACCATCATCGATGTGATGTACTCGATGATCGTGAGGAACATCGTCAAGGTCAAGAGAAAGACATTAGGTGATGTTGACAATATGGTGCTTTAACCAGGGGAGTCATAAGATTGACGAACAGAGTAACTGATTTGTCTCGTTTTTATTGCAGAGCAACAATCACCACCAACATCTACGTAAATGACATCAAGCGAACTCTCCTAAGCTTCAACTTCAATAAGTATACATTTGAACCACCAAGTTCAGATGATTGCTTGTGGAGGTGAGGTTCTGTGTTTAGCTATTTAGTGGCGGTGTCGAAGACTCGCTAATAACCTTGTTATTGAACGCGCCTTTGTTCTACAATTGTAAGTTATTCTGCAATTGCTTTAGCGTGATTTAATCCTCGCTTTCATCATGATACTTTTTAAAACTTCGTGCAAATACTATGTTTCAAACAATGATTTTATAATATTTTAATTATCTGCGTTCCATAAAACAATTTTGCTAAACATCTTTAAATCCTGCACAACTTTAGCCTTGTTTTAAATATATTTTTATTAAAGCACTTCTCAAAATCAGAGGCTATATTCATATTGCCTTCAGTAATTTCATAATAATGTATCTACAAATATGAATCTCTGGCCGTAACCAGTGTGCTGAATCAAGCAATAACTACGCTTGAGCCGCTCTCCTCTTAGCGAGTTACCGCCTCCTGGGGACACATCCCCAACGCCTCCACCTTCAACACCACCGAAGAAGATTTCACATCCGGACTCGTGCTTCATAGCAGTGATTAGAAACATCGGTCTGGTCTACTGCTGGTTATAATGATCATCATTGATTAGCTACGAGATTGTGAGAGTGACCATGTTATAAGAGGAAGAAGAATCTGAAGAACATGGACATGTTACCGCGCATGCGTTATAATATCAACTGTTCTAGACACAATGTAGGGACGTCATACTGACTTCTTGCATTTGACGATCCATCTACCCATTCTTGTGATTAAATTATGTGTGTTTCATAATTAAAGCTTACTCCATTTGAACGTCAAGAGATAACATCTTCTGGCCAGACAGATGCCTATGGTGGCTGGACCATGTTGACATCAATATGTTAAGCGTGGAGGGTTTGCGCTCGCAATTTTTTGTGATATTCACAGACGTGGTGAGATTCCACTCCATGACCTAATTCATGTTATTATTCATGAGTATTGTTGGATAATGATTTTGATGAAAATAAATAAATTCATAGACGATTACGCGATCCAGATTCTCATCAGTTCGCCCCATTCTCAGAAAAACTCTGGATTGAAGGCGAGCATAATGCATAATGTTATAACAGGAAGAAGAATCTGAGAGAACTTCAGCTCATGAAGGCAAATCACTTACATCTTCCTCAAATACATATATTTTCATTACACTTCCTTAGCTGTTAACAAACCGTGTGTAACAATCCGAGTGACAAATACCGTGGATTTGGGATAACATCTGCAGTGTTTTATACATTATAGCACGGTGTTCCTCGGGGCAGATTGTTAAGAACTATACTTTATATTTAGTATATTTTATTTACGTTCGTTATGAGTGATGCAGTTAGTGCCATTTATGTTCTGCTTTCATATTTTATATTCTTTGGAACATCGCCCAATTTTCTATCTCAGTCATTCATAAGTATACATTGAATTACTTCCGGTTAATATAACAATTATCTTGATCTAAGCTTTATAACCATCTGCCAAGCTTTTAAATTGATTAAAAGGGTACCAATTTCAAACATAGCCTTTAGTAACTCCTAACAGTCTCTTGCATTTACTAACTTGACAAATGTTAAAATAGATATTTAATTAAACTGTTGCTCTATATGATTGTATCGTGCCTACTTGTTTAGTATATGTGCTTGTAATGTTTGAATATTTGACAAGTCCAATACCAATGTGTTGATCAATCGGGACTATCGTCAGGAATATCTATCATAAAGAAGATCGACGACCGTCTCGACGGTAAATCGTCCCCAAATCCGCCGTACCGCGTTTAACATGGATACTCCAGCATCGTGGATGTTGTCTTGGGTGAAGAACAACCGTACTTTCTCCTACTCATGTGTTTTATAACAGAAAGGAGGATCGGTGATGTGACGTCATTGAGTCAATTATAGAAGTTGTGACGTCATTATTAGAAGCATACAAAACACATTGCCTCAATGTACAGACTTCACTGAGAAGATACGAATTCTGAATTTAAAATCAATGTCGAAACAGCGTTTAAATTATCAGCGTCTTTGTTCAAGATATTTTATTGTCCCCTTAATTTTACATTAAAGCCATTATCATTATTAATTAAAAATGTTTTTTAGCTGATTTATTTTCAATTTCCAATCTCAGTTTCGGAATCAAGGTCTTAAAAAACAGAAGCTATTCACCTTGCCTTCACTAATTTCAGAATGTATTTAATATTGTACTCTCTGACCGTAACCAGTGTGCTGAATCAAGCAATAACTACGCTTGTCCCGCTCTCCTCTTAGCGAGTCACCGCCTCCTGTAGACTTAACCCAGGACACACATCCACAACGCCTCCACCTTCAACACCACCGAAGAAGATTTCTGATCCTGTTTCATTACCTACTTCATAGCAGTGATTGTAATCATCGGTCTACTTGAAAGTTTCATAAGTGGTGTTGAGTTCTTGAAATCCTTCCTATTAAGTTATTCCACCAACACCGTCGCTGATCTTCCATGGCAGACATCGGCGTCATCATTAGCCTCATCCCCTGGTGGCTGGACCATGCTGACATCAATGTGTTGAACGTAGTGCGTTGGCGAGCAATGCATTATGTTATAACTGGAAGAAGAATTTGACAGGGCTTCAGTTCAAGAAGCCGTCAAATCTCTTAATTAACACGTTGTTTATGAAAGAATTATCGTGAATACGAATATTTATCTTGAATTAATTTTTTGTTCTTATGATGCTCTTAAAACTCTCATATTATTTATTAATATCGTCATACTTCACTTTGTACACGTCAAAGAGATCATTCTCCGGCCAGACATAGGTGATTCGTATTGATTTTGTTTTAAGTAATCAATCATTGAGGACACGCAATATTTGATATTAGACAATAATATAAATATTAATTATCTTAAATGTTACCGTTGTTAAATGATTGAACGATTCCTCATCTTCTTATTCTTTCTCTTCTGCTTTCTTCCTAAGACTTCGGCTGGTTCATTTACTGGAATTATATCATGTCTCGCCATCTTTTTTAGGTGACCTTTTTTTAGAAGTTGCACCCGCAATTCCATAGATATCATATGAAATCATGTGAAATTGCAAGTGGAGAAGGACGAAATATGAAGCTCAATATATGAAAGTGTAATGGATTTATTGAAATCAGATCGTCACAATTCATCGTGGGCATGTCCCCGAGTTCTATACTTCCAAGACCGATCTTTTGACTTGTATTCAGGTACTTGACGGCAATCACAAGTATCAAACGTGTTCTCGACCCTCGTGTCCGGACCTCAAGGCTCCGTGTCCTACCCCGTGTCCTACTATACTTCCAAGCACACTCTTGACCGATCTTTTGACTTGTATTCAGGTACTTGACGGCAATCACAAGTATCAAACGTGTTCTCGACCCTCGTGTCCGGACCTCAAGGCTCCGTGTCCTACCCCGTGTCCTACTATACTTCCAAGCACACTCTTGACCGATCTTTTGACTTGTATTCGGGTACTTGACGACAATCACAAGGGCTCCGTGTCCTACCCCACATCTGAGAGCAGCGCATGCGTATTGAGATCTACGGATGCCAATGTGACGCTCCATTGGGAATGAGACGGGAAAGATCCCGGACGTGGACATCACTGATAGTTCGTGGTTCAACAACAACGTGAGACTCTCATATTATGTATTGCTGCGTAGTACAACAGCTAGCGACAATATGGATCATGAAGAAGATCAACTGTATCACGACTTAATGATGCGGCAAGAGCAATTACTGGAAAATAAAACCTCAAAGCAACGACCATCTTGAGTCACCCTTACATGAACCTTCGACATTGATCAGAAAGTATTTCATCGAGCAATCGTCTTCCGATCAACTGTGATGTCAGATTCTGTGACGTCATGGGCTATTAGACTAGGCAGTGTAGATCAGTAAACATTGTCAATAATGTCAATATAAAGATCATCCGTGGGGTTTGGGATAACATCCGTGTTTTATACATTATAACACGGTGTTCCTCAGGGCAGATTGTTTAGAACTATTTTATACTTTGTAGATTTTATTTACGTTCATTAGGTATTATGAGTTATAAAATTTGTTTTATTTTATGTTTTGCTTTAATTTTTTATATTCTTTGAAACATCGCGGAATTCTCTATCTCAGTCATTCATAAGTATACTTTGAATTACTTCCGGTTAAAATATAAATTCTCTTGTTCTAAGCTTTATAAACATTAGCCAAGTTTTAACATTTAAAAAGGGTACCAGTTTCAAATATAGCCCTAAATTATTCCTAAAAGACTCTTGCTTTTACTCACTGGACGAATATTAAAATATATATATTTTAATCAAACTGTTGTTGTACATGATTGTATAGTGTCTACCTTGTTTAGACATGTCCAATATCAATGTATTGATCAATCAGGACTATCATCAGGAATATCCTTAATGAAGAAGATATTAATGACCGTCTCGACGGCAAATCCTTAGTAAATCCGCGGGTATGTTTTTTCGGTGTAGTAAAACCGAACTTTCTCCTACTCATGTGTTTTATAACAGGAAGGAGGCTCGGTGATGTGACGTCATTGAGTCATGCATGGCAGTCGTGACGTCATTATTAGAAGCATTCAAAACACATTGCCTCAATAGTCAATGTACAGACTTTACTGAGAGATAATAATTATGTCGGAACAGCGTTCAAATTGTCAGAGTTTTATGAGTTTATTATCTTTTTATGTTCGTGGAACTTGAAGAAGATATTATTTATTGTCTCGATGTAAAATCTCTTCTTAAATCCACGGAAGCTCTGTTTGACTCAATACGAAGTGTGGCCGGAAGATTCCAATAGTAATTTGGAACTGTGTTCATCAAGAATCAGTGATCAGAGACACTTAGTGAACAAGAAGAAGATTTTGAGAGAACATGTTCATGGCCGCGCATGCGCGCTATCAATGTTCAAAACACGATTCTGTGACGTCGAATATTCATACACATTTACACGGCATTTATGAACGAGTAACACATGTTGCTACTTGCTTATCGATGTATAAGAACTACACAATCATGTTAGATGCGTCACAACTCTCAAAACTTATTTATCTGGTCATACGGCTTCATTTGTTTCCTTTTGTTAAATTTATTCAATTTTTTTATTTTTTTATTTATTACTTAATATTATTTCCTGTGATGAGATTGTAACACCCTCAGATTTGTTCGAGTCAACGCTTCTGAAATACCGTGAATATCTTGTCTTGATTTCAGAAGATGACACAACCCGGATTCACCCCAATAGTCACTCCTCTGGACCTTGAATTCCCAATCTTCACCCCGGAGCAGAGCGAAGTGCTTTTGTTATTTTCGCCACCCTTAGTTTGTCCCTTAATGTTACCACCATATGCGCGCTGCTCATGGAGAAACACCTCTTCTTTAGTAACTGACATAAATCAGTTTACACGGTTCCATCTTCATTGAAGGGTTGTCAAGAAACTTTACCAAGCATTTAGATGAACCTCAGCTCCCGAGAATAATGATTCGAATCTCCAGACCTCCCAACACCAACCACCAAGATTCTACAATTCTTCTCGGCGGTGTTTTTAATTTTGCACCTAATGCGTGCTGCTCACGGAGAAAAACCTATTCAATAAGGTGAGTCCTGTAAACCTGAATGATTTAGTTTACACGGTTCAATATTCATTGAAGGGCTGCCAGCTATAGAGACGTTAACAAGTATTAACATGTAAGTAACCCAGCTCCCAGGACCTCCTTGCAGCCCATGCTGTGACGCGGCTCGGAATCTACGCTCTGTTCCAATGGAATCTGCTGGACGATACACAACTTGGGTGCGTGCGACTTATCGGCATGATCGCAAATGCAATACGTAGTTATCGAGAATCAGGAAGTGTTTCATCGAGCAAACGTCTTCCGATCAACTGTGACGTCAGATACTGTGACGTCATGGAATATTAGACAAGCCAATGAAGCCCATTAAACATCCTCTTTCATTATGTCATTGGAAAGTACAAGTGTTTGGGATTATGTCAGTGTTTCATAAATTAAGACACGGTGTTCCTCAGGGCAGATTGTAAAGACATATTTTATATTTAGTATCTCTTTTTTACGTTCTTATTTGTGTCAATTAGTATCATTTTATAGTTTGCTTTACCTTTTGATACTCTTTGAAACTTCGCGCAACATTTTATCTCAGTCATTTATATTAAATCCTTTGAATTATGTCCGTTTAATGTAACACATAAATTAATAAACTTGAAGAAGATATTATTATAAGCAATCTCGACGTCAAATCTCTTCTTCAATCCTCCGAAGCTCCGTTTGACTCTAGTCAGATGATCTTTAACAGCATCAATCTTCAGCCAGAGCCACTTAGTGTTTTGTAACAAGAAGAAGATTATGAGAGAACAATATGTTCATGGCCGCGCATGCGCGAACAATGTTCAAAACTATCCGTCCTCCATCAACTGGGACTTCATTGAACTTATGATGATGGACGTTAATCCATCCAGCTAAGGCGATAGAAAACCCTGTTTTATAAAGGTGAGTCCTGTAAACCTTTTCAGATTCTATCGAGCATGTTGTGAAGATCAAACTGTCCATGTCACATGTAAAGACGTCATAGAGAACTCCATCAGACGCACAAGAATAATATCATCAATGTATATTTTATTTAGGAATAAGTCTGGGTTTTAAGTCACGACTGAACAGCGTTCAATTGGTTAGTGTCTTGTTTAAGAGGACATTTGTACATGTTTCAAAACTTTCCCTGTACTTCACAAGATATTTATTCTCATTGTAATTGTTCATTGATGCCATTAGCATTATTAATCTAATATGCTTCTTGAGCTTTTCAATTTCGATTATTATTTTAAAAATCCAACCTCTGTTTCGTAATCGAGTCTTAAAGACATTTGTGGATTTGTGAGAGTTTTGCATATGTACCACGATTATATAAGTATTTATTTCGAAGTACGTTGAATCCATTAGAGTGATTAATCTGCAATTCTGTCTCAGTAAATTCGTTTACGATTATTAATTTCTTTCAAATTTCTACATGAATGTAGTAAATAAGATCTGTAACAGAGTCTGTTTACAGCGTTTTAACTGTGGCTTGGATTCAACGATCTGTTCCTGTGGAATGGCGTATCACTGTTTGTCATCACGGCGATAATGAAAGATATTATAATATATTCCCGCCCCTTTGTTCAGCCTCCCGTTCGATATACAGCATATGTATGGGACTTATCGGCATGATCGCAAATGCTATCAAGAGCCTCCGACATTGATCAGGAAGTATTTCATCGAGCAAGCGTCTTCCAATCAACTGTGACGTCAGATGCTGTGACGTCATGGAATATTATAGACAAGGCAGTGAAGACCATTAAACATTCTCTTTCATTATGTCATTATAATGAAAGTACGTGTGTTTGGGATTATGTCTGTCTTACAAATTATATATCTTTGTGTTCTACAGGGAAGTTTGTAAAGATCTTTTTTTTTTCATTTAATGTATGTTTTAAATGCGTTCTTATTTGTGTTTAACAATTAGTATCACTTTGCTTTACCTTTTGATACTCTTTGAAACTTCGCGCAACATTTTATCTCAGTCATTTATATTAAATCATTTGAATTATGTCCGTTTAATGCAACACATATATTAATAAACATGAAGGAGAAAATATTATTAACCGTCTCGACTATCAATCTCTTAAATCCGCCGGAGCTCCGTTTGACTCAATGCGAAGTGTGGTCGGAAGATACAAATAGTAATCTTTATTATAGATCATCGTCAGTCCGGGCCACTCAGTTTAAACGGCATTTAGGAACGAGAAACACATGTTACTACTTGCTTATCGAGGTATAAGAACTACACAATCATGTTTGATGAGTCACAAATCTTAAAATTTAATTATCTGGTTATATGGTTTAATTTCATTAATTTTTTTTCGATTTTATTTTTTAATGTTATCTCCTTTAAAAAGATTGTTATAACCCCGTATTTGTGATCGTCCCACACCTCTGTAATAACGTGAATAACTTGTTGTGATTACAGAAGATGACACAACCCGACCCCATCTCACCCCTGGACCTCGCCTTCCCAATCTTCACCCCGGAGCTGAGCGAAGTGCATTTGTTACATTTCGCATTCCTCAGTTTGTCCCTCAATGTTTCCACCATATGCACGTTGCTAATGGAGACAAACCTCTTCTATTATGTGAGTCCTGTAAACTTTATCGGGACAACAATCAGGAACATCGATCATGAAGAAGATATTATTGACCGTCTCGACGGCAAATCCTAAGCAAATCCGCCGTACCGCGTATAGCATGGGCACCTAAGTCTTCTCCTCTGCATTCTCGGCACAAAACATCTCGCAAAACGCCAATCCCCATGAAACGTACTTTTTCCTTCACATGTGTTTTATAACAGGAAGGAGGATTGGTGATGTGACGTCATAGACTGAATCATGGCAGTCGTGACGTCATTATTACAAGCATACAAGACACATTGCCTCAATGTACAGACTTCACTGAGAAGATGAGAATTATGGATATAAAGTCTTGTCGGAACAGCGTTGAAATTGTCAGCGTCTTGTTAAAGAGGACATTTGTAGTTGCTTGAAAACTTCTCCTGTCAAGATATTTATTTCTCCATTAATTGTACGTTGAAGCAATTCGTATTATTAATATAAAATGTTTTTTAAGCTTTTTCATTTACGAATATTTATTTTAAAATTCCAACCTCTGTTTCGTAATCGAAGCCTTAAAGATAGTTGTGGATTTGTGGGAGTTTTGCATATGTACCACGATTATATAAGTATTTATTTAGAAGTACGTTGAAGCCATTAGCTTAATTAATCTGCTTTGCTGTCTTAGTACAATCGTTTACGATTATTGATTTCTTTCATATTTCTACATCAATTCCGTACTTAAAATCTGTAACAGAGTCTGTTTACAGCGTTGTGACTGTGGCTCGGATTCAGCAATCTGTTCCTATGGAATGGCGGATCACTCTTGCATCGCTGTAGCTGCGATGCATCGCATATGCCCTACCACAAGCATATGCCCTACCACAAGCATATGCCCTACCACAAGCATATCTTAGAAGGGCATATACATATCTATTTGTAATACAATGTACGAAAGCTTGGAAAAATAAACAAACTTGAAACTTGAAACTTGTGACATTGACGGTGTGGCGCTGTATGACAGCTGCTCGGTCGAGAGAGAGATATTATGGTTTATGGCGCTCAACAGCGAGGTCGATACCACACAAGAGTCATAGACTTATCGGCATGATCGCAAATGCTATCCTAAGCAGTCAGAAGAGCCTCCGACATTGATCAGGAAATATTTCATCGAGCAAGCGTCTTCCAATCAACTGTGACGTCAGATGCTGTGACGTAATGGACTATTAGACTTGAAGATGAGTAAACATACTCTTCCTTTAATATTATCAGTGACAACATCAGTGTTTCGAACATTTGTGTTCCTCGAGTAAGACAAAGATCATCATCATAATCATCAGTATTTTATAACAAAAGCAGTGACTATGAAAACATATGCATGTTTTCAAGACGCTATGCAGTTACATAGTTATGGAAATTATGACGTCATTCTAATTAATTACCAATGTGTTGTTTATTTTAGTTCTTTAATAACTTTTCATGAACGAGTTTTCCATGAAAACCACTAGGACGTGCTCAAGAGAAACTTCATTCCACTGGATCTAACTGCCGATATTACGACAGAACAGAACGCCAGCACGTCATCGGTCTGCCCTCTGCAAACTATTCACAGAGTGACGAATGTTAAAACAGGAAGAAGGATTTGAGAACGTGCGCATGCGTCATAACATCAACTGTTTAAGACACATCGCTGTGACATCATAATAAAAGCTGTGACGTCATTCTAATTTATCACCAATGTGTTTGTTTATTTTAGTTCTTTAATAACTTTTTCATGAACGAGTTTTCCATGAAAACCACCAGCATGTCCTCAAGAGAACTTCAATCAACTGGATCTAACTGCCGATATTACGACAGAACAGAACGCCAGCACGTCATCGGTCTGCCCTCTGCAAACTATTCACAGAGTGACGAATGTTAAAACAGGAAGAAGGATTTGAGAACGTGCGCATGCGTCATAACATCAACTGTTTAAGACACATCGCTGTGACATCATAATAAAAGCTGTGACGTCATTCTAATTTATCACCAATGTGTTTGTTTATTTTAGTTCTTTAATAACTTTTTCATGAACGAGTTTTCCATGAAAACCACTAGGACGTGCTCAAGAGAAACTTCCTTCAACTAGATCTAACTGCCGATATTACGACATCGAATATAAAGTCGTCATCGGTCTACCCGCAGTTTCACACTCTGCACAGAGTCCGCAGTTTGTTCTTAATGTTGCTACGAGACCTTGATAGTGACTAATGTTATAAGCGGAAGAAGGATTTGAGCATGTTCACGAATGCGCGCTAGCTGTGTTCAAAACACGACGCTGTGACGTAGAATATTTATACACATGTAAACGGCATTTAGGAACGAGAAACACATGTTGCTACTTGCTTATCGATGTATAAGAACTACACAATCATGTTTGATGAGTCACAAATCTCAAAACTTAATCATCCGGTTATATGGTTCCATTTCGTTAATTTATTTTTATTTTATTTTGTTTGAATTCTTTTCTTTTATTTAATATTATCCTTTGTAAAGAGATTATCATATCCCCGGATTTGTTATCGTCGCACGCTGCTGAAATAATGTGAATATCTCTTCGTGATTTCAGAAGATGACACAACCTCAATGACTCCAATAGGATCACTCTTGCATCGCTGTAGCTGTGACTTTGACGGTGTGGCGGTGTATGACCGTTGCTCGGTCGATTTACCACCACCAGAGTGATAGACTTATCGGCATGATCGCAAATGCCATACTAAACAGTAAGAAGGGCCTCCGACATTGATCAGGAAGTATTTCATCGAGCAAACGTCTTCCAATCAACTGTGACTTCAGATGCTGTGACGTCATGGACTATTAGACTAGGCAGTGTAGATCAGTAAACATTGTCAATAATGTCAATAATGAACAACTGTGGGTTTGGTATAACATCAGTGTTCCATACATTAACACGGTGTTCCTCAGAGCTGATTGTTAAGACCTATTTTATATGTAGTTTATGTTTTCTTTACGTTCATCATGAGTGATGCAATTTTTGCAAATTTGCTTTGCTTTCATTTTTCATACTTTAGTAATAACCCTTTGTAAGATATTTCATATTTTATTTCATGAATCAAAGAACTTGTATAAGATATATTAAGCGTCTCGACGTCAAATCTCTACCTAAATTTTACGAAGCTCCGTTTGACTCAATACGAAGTGTGGCCGAAAGATTCCAATAGTAATTTGGAACTGTGTTTATCATGAATCAGAGATCAGAGTCGCTCAGTGTTTTATAACAAGAAGAAGATTATTAGAGAACATGTTCATGGCCGCGCATGCGCGCTAACATTGTTCACAACACGACGCTGTGACGTCGAATATTTATACACATTTAAACGGCATTTAGGAACGAGATACACATGTTGCTACTTGCTTATCGATGTATAAGAACTACACAATCATGTTAGATGAGTCACAACTCTCAAAACTTAATTATCTGGTCATATGGTTTCATTTGTTTACTTTTGTTAAATTCATTAAATTTATTTTAATTTGTTTTATTGTATTATTTTATTACTTAATATTATCTCCTGACGAGATTGTAATATCCCCGGGTTTGAGAGCGTAGCACGCCGCTGAAATAACTCGAATATCTTGTCTTGACTTCAGACATTCACGGCTCCACTGATGTTGAGCAAAGTCTCAAATACATCGTCGTTGTCGTATTCGCAATTGTCGGAATAGGAAGGAAATGTCAGTCTAGGCGGAGGTTCCATCTGTTATCCTGACCTCGAATCAGTCGAGTTGCCGGATAGAACACCTCAGAGACGAGTACATTTTCATTATATCAAGACTCGGATGTGGGGTCCTTTTCCGAACACGACGTAAGAGAGAAGGTGACACAACCCGGACCTATACCCCAATAGTCTCTCCCTGGACTTGGAACCAGGTATTCGCCACATAGTTGCGGTGTGCTTCTGTTCCTTTTCGCCTTCCTCAGTTTGTACGGCAATGTATCCACAATCTGCGCGGTGCTCCTGGAGAAAAACCTCTTATATCAAGACTCGGATGTGGGGTCCTTTTCCGACCACGACGTAAGAGAGAAGATGACACAGGCCGGACCTACCCCAATAGTCTCCCCCTGGACTTGGAACCAGGTATTCGCCACATAGTTGCGGTGTGCTTCTGTTCCTTTTCGCCTTCCTCAGTTTGTACGGCAATGTATCCACAATCTGCTGCGCGGTGCTCCTGGAGAAAAACCTCTTATATCAAGACTCGGATGTGGGGTCCTTTTCCGAACACGACGTAAGAGAGAAGATGACACAGGCCAGACCTACCCCAATAGTCTCTCCCTGGACTTGGAACCAGGTATTCGCCACATAGTTGCGGTGTGCTTTTGTTCCTTTTCGCCTTCCTCAGTTTGTACGGCAATGTATCCACAATCTGCGCGGTGCTCCTGGAGAAAAAACCTCTTATATCAAGACTCGGATGTGGGGTCCTTTTCCAAACACGACGTAAGAGAGAAGGTGACACAGGCCAGACCTACCCCAATAGTCTCTCCCTGGACTTGGAACCAGGTATTCGCCACATAGTTGCGGTGTGCTTCTGATCCTTTTCGCCTTCCTCAGTTTGTACGGCAATATATCCACAATCTGCGCGGTGCTCCTGGAGAAAAACCTCTTATATCAAGACTCGGATGTGGGGTCCTTTTCCGAACACGACGTAAGAGAGAGATGACACAGGCTGGACCTACCCCAATAGTCTCTCCCTGGACTTGGAACCAGGTATTCGCCACATAGTTGCGGTGTGCTTCTGTTCCTTTTCGCCTTCCTCAGTTTGTACGGCAATGTATCCACAATCTGCGCGGTGCTCCTGGAGAAAAACCTCTTATATCAAGACTCGGATGTGGGGTCCTTTTCCGAACACGACGTAAGAGAGAGATGACACAGGCTGGACCTACCCCAATAGTCTCTCCCTGGACTTGGAACCAGGTATTCGCCACATAGTTGCGGTGTGCTTCTGTTCCTTTTCGCCTTCCTCAGTTTGTACGGCAATGTATCCACAATCTGCGCGGTGCTCCTGGAGAAAAACCTCTTATATCAAGACTCGGATGTGGGGTCCTTTTCCGAACACGACGTAAGAGAGAAGGTGACACAGGCCAGACCTACCCCAATAGTCTCTCCCTGGACTTGGAACCAGGTATTCGCCACATAGTTGCGGTGTGCTTCTGTTCCTTTTCGCCTTCCAGAGCTTGTCCGTTATCTTCTCTACTATATGCGCGGTGCTCACGGAGAAACTCCTATTCTATAAGGTTAGTCACGTGAACCTGAGCATGGACAATATACATTGAAGGGTGCCAGCTATAGAGACGGATAACAAGCATTACATGTACCCCAGCTCGCGAGTATCTTTGGGACCTACGCATTATTTATTTATTTGAAAACGTAACGCTTTTAGGAATACACATTTTAACACTCAACATTACATTGATAATGCATGTCAATATATACGTCTGAATAAACAATTATACCAATTTAAAATCACATCACATATTATTACTATGCTTGTCTGTTAACTTATGTCACATCGAGCAAGCGTCCTCGAATCAACTGTTACGTCATATGCAGTGACGTCATTTTATTGTCACGGATTAGAATCCGCAGCTCAATTTCAAAGTTTTCCTTTAAATACATTTACATTGGTATGATTTATATTTAGTGCAATTTATGATTTGCTTTCAGTTTAATACGCTTTGAAACTTTGCGCAATACTTCTTGTCAGACATCCATATACCATACTTAACAGCGTTCTTATTGCTAGCAGCGTGTGCATTATGTTCATTTTGAGAAGATATTTGATGATTTTTAAATGTTTTACATGATATAAAAATATATTTAGATGTTCTTGTTATTTAATAAGCACATTGAAACCAGCAACTGAATAATCTCCACTGCTGATTGAGCTAAATGGTGTAAAAATATTTATTTTGAAATGTCAACATCGGTTCCAGAGTCAAGACTGTAACAAGTTCGAATATAACTGCTCTTTATTGCTCGTACGCGTTGATATACGCAGATATATGACGACATAAGTTGCTGTGTATTCACTCGTAACGCTCGTATCTTTCAAGTCCTTTTTACCCCTGTTCTGTTTAGAGTTTCACCTATCTGCAAATTTCAGGCGCGGTTCTAGGACCAAAAATGTGGGCGGGCAGACGAAATTTTGTGAAAAACACGACCCGCGGGGGGTTTGGGGGGCAAGACCCCCCAATCGCTCCGCGGGGATTTTTTTGAAAATTGATGAAGCTAGAAGCGTTTTTGAGCGTTTTCGGAATATATTTACCTGCATCTGAAACTAAATTTAGGGACACTTATAAATATAAAACAGCCACCTAATCTAGCTTAATATGGAGGAAAATACTCAACTTTTGTTTTACGTGAAAATAAAATTTGTAGTTTTTAGCCATATTTATATCTATTTTTGTTGTAAATTGTTTTTTTAATACAGAATGATACGAATTTTAAGCAAAAAGGGAAAATTCTGGGTGGGCCACGGCCCACCCAGCCACCCCCTAGAACCGCGCCTGGCAAATTTATTATTTTTAACAGAGATCTGTTGAAATTGATGGGGGATAACCGGAAAAAATACCATCTGTTGCGGTAGAATAGACCACCAACATGCACAATTAGCCAACATCTCCGACATTGATCAGGAAGTATTTCATCGAGCAAGCGTCTTCCAATCAACTGCGACGTCAGATTCTGTGACGTCATGGGCTATTAAACAAGACAGTGAAAACCAGTAAACATTCCTTTTCATTATGTCATTCATTATAATAAACATCCATGATTTTCTCATGGATTTTCATGATTTTCTCGTTCATTATGTCATTATAATGAGTGTACATGAGTTGAGGATATCATCAGTGTTATCAATTATACATATTTGGGTTCCTCAGAGAAGATTGTAAAAATATTATTTTTATTAATAGTATGTTTTATTTACGTTCTTATTTGTTTTTACAATTAGTGCTATTCTTTGCAAATTGTTTTCACTTTTTATACTCTTTGAAATATTGCGCAACACATAGGCCGGTCTTTCATTACTCTTCTAAAGTCTCTTCAAAACTGTGTCTTTCAATTGGTTGTTGCCATGACAATACAGCTCTTTAATGTAACACACATTTAATAACCATGAAGAAGATACAATTAACCGTCTCTTAAGGTACTAATAAGTACCTATTATAAGTATTTACTTAGTATCTATTTATGACATAGACAAAGTTATGTGAAAAAAGATTAATTTTCAAATAATGAGAAGGTTGGTTTGTAGAAACCGGTAATCGACTCTCGGGTGTTACGCACTTCCTCATGTGTTTTATAACAGGAAGGAGGATCGTTGATGTGACGTCATTGACTGATTCTTGGTAGTCGTGACGTCATTAATAGAAGCATTCAAATCACATTGCCTCATTGTACTGACTTCACTGAGAAGTTAAGAACTATGTTGGAGCAGAGTTTAAATTGTCTGCGTTCTATGTGTTTATTATCTTTTTATATATTCGTGGATTTCTTATGGTTTTACATCTAAATATTATCAAGATGTACTCTTAATTTAGTATTACGTTGAGACCAGTAGCTGTTAAAATCTGCACTTTTGTTTGAGACGATTCGTTTACGAATATTATAAAGTCGCCTGATCAACGATCGACAACATCAACCAGGGAAGCAGGGTGGTTGAGACAGACGAGACAGAAATGACTGTCATCAGAATTCATAGACGTTGACTTATTTGGTCCTTGTTCAGATTCTATCGAGTATGTTCAGAAGATCAACTGTCCATGTCACATGTAATGACGTCATGGAGACCTCCATCAGACGCACAAGAATAATATCATCAATGTATGATTTCTTTTAGAATAAGTCTGGGTTTTAAGTCACGACTGAACAGCGTTCAATTTTGTTTTAGGCCATTTGTACATGTTTCAAAGATTTCCCTGCCAAGATATTTTATTGTTCGTTCAATTGTACATTGAAGCAATTCGCATTACTAAAATGCATTTTTAGCTTATTAATTTACGATTATTTATTTTTCATTCCAGCATCAGTTTCGTAATCAAAGTGGCATTTAGTAGATTTGTGAAAGATTTGCATATGAACGACGATTATATATTTCTTTAATAATACGTTGAAGCCTTTAGCTTGATGCATCTGCATTGCTGTTTCAGTAAATTCGTTTACGAATTTTATTTATTTCAAATTTCTACATCAATTCCGTATTTAAAATCTGTAACTCTATGTTGACAGGACTGTTGCCGTGGCTCGGACTCAACGACCTGTTCCGATGGAATGGCGGATCACTGTTTGTCATCACGATCACGATGTTGGAAGAAAGAAAACGAAGTGCAAGTGCGGGCGCGCGCATAATGTAAAGATCATTGTATATTCTTCTACCATGGGCAGCTCGTATATGACAGCAGCTTCCGACACAGCCTACTTGTGTCTGGAACTCATCAAATTCATAGCTAAAGCTATAATAAGCGATCAGGGTCTGGAAGTATTTCATCGAGCAAGCGTTTTCCAATCAACTGCCACGTCATATGCTGTGACGTCATGACTTGAAGATCAGCAAACATTCTCTTCCTTTAATATCATCAGTATTTCAAAGATTATCTCTGTGTTCCCCGAGTCTGATTGTATAAATATTAATTTTATATTTAGTATGTATGTATATTTTATTTATTTTCACTATCTTTGTGTTGCAACTTGCTTTCATGTTGATATCATTGAAACTTCGCTCAATATTTTGTCTCAGACATTGTAATTATATAGTTAAGAAGACATTATTAACCGTCTCGACGGCAAATCTCTAGGTATAAATACGCTGAGCTCCACACGAAGTCTTGTACAGCAGTATTCTATGACAGGAAGCAGTGACTTTGAAAACATGTGCATAGCATTCAAGACGATCTGCAGTTACTATGTTATGGAAATTGTGACTTCATTCTAATTTATTACGATTTATTACTAATTTATCCGAACGTCTCAAAGTATTATTACTATTATTAGTTACCATAATTGTTCTCATTTGATATGTTTGATTTTTCTTCCTCTGTTCAGGATTTATTCTGTGTTTGTTTTGATCAATTAGTATCAATATTATGATTTAGATTGTTTCTTCCGATTGTGTATTTTATTTGTTATATTATGTTAATGTTATTATTTACCAATTTATATTTTTGTGTATAATACCACGGACAAACACCTCCTAGGTGTTTCGTGGTCTAGTGACTGTATACAGTGTATTATTTATTTGTGTTTCTTAATAAATAAATTTAAAAAAAAATGCGTTTGTTTATTTTAATTCTTCGATTACTTTTTCATGACGAGTTTTCTATGGAAAAGTCTTGCATGTCCTCAAGAGAACATCTAATACCGAAAGAACGACTACGAGTACAAGGTCGTTATCGGTCTGCCCTCGTAACAGGCTTCGATTGGAGTCTGCAGTTTATCCGTGATCATCCTCGTCTAGTGTTATAACAGGAATAATAACTTGAGAACGTGGCACCGCGCATGCGCCATAACATCACCTGTCAAGACAAAACACTGTGACGTCATTATCATTATCAATGCGCCGATGGGGACATTTTTCTTATTGATCATTTACGAGTAGGAAAGCTATTAACGTTAATAAATTACTTGATATCCACTGTTTTAACTCTTAATAATCTCATATTATTTCATTGATGTCTGGATACTTCAAATGTGACCAATGAAGGTGGGCGTTGCCTTATGAAAGACAAAATTATTACCATGGTAACTCAAGGGTTTTTAGAAAATAACAATTTTTTATTCAAACATAATATGAAATTCAAAAAGATCAAAGAATTTAGCTCATCACTTGTTTAATAGTTTAATTAACCACTTGAAATAGTACAATCAATATATTTAAACTCTTCATGTTTGATGATATGCTGGACAATTATTACAGTGGTACAACGTAACAAATTATATTTTGTCGGGTATGTTGCCAAATTGTTTTACTTTTTAATGGCTTCTGTCACTGGATTGTTTCGTCAACTTAAAAAGAACGGCTCTTATGAGAAGTTAATTAAGACTGAACAATATTCAAGTAGATAGTTGGCAATTTGAAGATTGTAAAACTGTTAAATTCTGTAAGAAACAGCTGTTTGCTGTTAACTGACAGTTGTTTGGTCACTGACAGCTGTAAGTAATCAAACATTGACTTTTGTTTTATGACGTAGTGGGGGGAGGAGATCTACATTGGTCAATTATGTATTCATAATTTTATTTAATTTGTTTGCAGAACATTATATGATTATTTTTTGCTCACTGAATTATGTTATTTTATTTCTTGTATTCCACAGATAAGCCATTTAATGGCTTTGTGGCCCTTGAGCCGATTGTATTTATTTTGTGTTTTTCTTCAATAAACAAGGTTTTTAGGGCATCCCCACACCTTATTGGAGTGAAAACAGAAAAATTAAAAAGAGATAAAAATCAAAATAACTACCTCAGAACCAGTGTTGGGTAAGTTCCTTTTGAAAAGGAACTAGTTCCAGTTCCAAGTTCCTCGCCGAAAAAAGGAACTAGTTCCAGTTCCAGTTCCTTCAATAATGAAAGGAACTATTCCGTTCCTAGTTCCTTTATAAAAGGAACTTAGTTCCTTTTAGTTCCTTTTTAAAGAAATTTGTAATTTTAATTGGAACATGAAAAATGGCAATCTGCAAATTAAAAATTGAATCACTGAATCAAAGCAGATTATTTTTAGATGCCAAATAGCTGGACATCTGATTTCTGACAGAATTAAACAAATCATATGTGGCTTCTAGATGATTGCAGTTTTTCGGAGTAAAAGTACAGTCAAGTTTAAAAAAAAGGAACTTAGCAAAAATCGTTACAGTTCCTCAAAAAAGGAACTAAACCGTTCCATAGTTCCTCCCTAGAAAAAAGGAACAAATACGTTCCATAGTTCCTAAGAAAAGGAACTAGTTCCTAGGAACGGAACTATTTCGTTCCGTTCCTACCCAACACTGCTCAGAACGTCTCAATATTGATTTCGAGTATCAAAAAACCAAATAAATAACCCCCCTTGACGCATGGCAAGTTATGTTCCTTCACTTGCCCCCCCCCCCACCCGGGCAGAAATCCTGCCAATAAACCATCCCCCACCTTGTAAATCGATCAGTGAGTCTGCCCCCGTTCCTGACTTCTCAACCCGAGTGAGAAATGTTATAAAAGAAGAACAATCTCAGCGAACATGATCATGTTACAATCACGCGTAAACACATCAAATGTTCAAGACAACTGATGATGTCGTCATTATTATTTATTAACAATGTGCAGCGGATTTGATGGGGACATTACTCATGTACGAGTATGAAGGTTGAAAAACCACTGTTTATATGGTTTAAACGTTCATACAGATAACTCCCTTGTAACGTGTCTGGTTATGTTTAATATAATATATAATGCAAATTGCATTCACGGTAATTAATCGATCTGATTGATTTTAAAGTGTATGATATTGAGATATTTTGAAAATCCGATACAATAAGTCATTAGTTGCATCCCATTCAGCTCGTGTATTTATAAAGGTCACGCTTCATTGGTATTTAGAATCAATGTATAATGCATTTCCTTTTACACAAAAACAGGTTTGCCACACTTAATTACCAAAACTAATGTGGGGTTCAACAAATAATAGTTTTGGTACACCTGATTTCGGATTTCCAAGATTTCCGATAATTGCCAAGATTTCTAAAGATTTCCGAAGATTTTCCTGATTTCAAAGATTTCCCAGATTTCAAAGATTTCCAAAAAATTCAATGATTTTCGAAGATTTCCGCAGATTTCCCGGGATTTTTGCAGATTTTACAAGATATGAGATTTCACAAGATCTCCGAGTTTTCACGAGATTCCCAAGTTTCCACAAGATTCCCAGAATTTCCAAGATTTTCCAAGATTGTCAAATGTTTCTAAAGATTTCCAGAGAGTTTAAAAGATTTCCTAAGATTACCACACAGTAATTACCAAAACTAATGTGAATCCAACCCATCTTTGAAAGATCTCACTGAGTCCAGAATCTAGAATTGCGTTCAAGAAAGAGAACTGTTCTTACCAGCTTGCAATTTACCTTTGTGATATAACATGGGGTCTTGAATTCATTTGAAATAATATGAACACATAGATCCACCACATGATCCACCATACATGCTATAGTGATGGTTATGGTAGTTGACAACAACACATCTACTGTCCATGTGGGTTATTGGACAAAATTTGCAATATTACGGTTGGTTCTATAGTCTGCCAAAATGTAAACACTTCGAAAATGCTTGCAGTAAGCTTCAGTAACCACATTACATTAGATAATGCATAGATTAGATTAGATTGGTATTGATTAATGACGGTTTGACAACTAGACCAATAATTTAGCGAACATTAAATTAATTTTGTTGATCAAATGGAGGTCATAGGGTGGGGTCGACCTAAGAGGCCCAGTCCGGGGGAGTCCAGCACTGGTGGGAAGGCCAGGCCAGAATGGGGACGGACCGTGGGGCGGGAGGGTTCGGGCCGGGGGGTCACGAGTCAGTCTCGAGAGGGGGGGCCGGCCCGAGGGGACAAACGAACCCGAGGGAGGGCATGGGTAGGTCGACCCTGGCTGACTGTTGTCTAAGCGTTTCTATTGGTTTGTTGGTCAAGAAGAAAATTAAATACGGAATAAATCCAACGAATTTCAATCAAATTATCTACTTTTTTGGTAGATATTACGAAATTAGGTAATTTTTGCTAATTTACGTAATTTGGCTCCTCTTGGTTTGTTGGTCAAGAAGATAATTAAATACGGAATAAATCCAACGTATTTTAACCAAATTATCTACTTTTTTAGTAGATATTACGAAATTAGGTAATTTTTGCTAATTTACGTAATTTGGCTTCTCTTGGTTTGTTGGTCAAGAAGATAATTAAATATGGAATAAATCCAACGTATTTTAACCAATTTATCTACTTTTTTAGTAGATATTACGATATAAGTTAATTTTTGCTAATTTACGTAATTTGGCTTCTCTTGGTTTGTTGGTCAAGAAGATAGTTAAATACGGAATAAATCCAACGTATTTTAACCAATTTATCTACTTTTTTAGTAGATATTACGAAATTAGGTAATTTTTGCTAATTTACGTAATTTGGCTCCTCTTGGTTTGTTGGTCAAGAAGATAATTAAATACGAAATAAATCCAACGTATTTTAACCAAATTATCTACTTTTTTAGTAGATATTACGAAATTAGGTAATTTTTGCTAATTTACGTAATTTGGCTCCTCTAGGTTTGTTGGTCAAGAAGATTATTAAATACGGAATAAATCCAACGTATTTTACCAAATTATCTACTTTTTTAGTAGATATTACGAAATAAGGTAATTTTTGCTAATTTACGTAATTTGGCTCCTCTTGGTTTGTTGGTCAAAAAGATAATTAAATACGGAATAAATCCAACGTATTTTAACCAAATTATCTACTTTTTTTAGTAGATATTACGAAATTAGGTAATTTTTACTATTTACGTAATTTGGCTCCTCTTGGTTCGTTGGTCAAGAATATAATTAAATACGGAATAAATCCAACGTATTTTAACCAAATTATCTACTTTTTTAGTAGATATTACGAAATTAGGAATTTTTTGCTAATTTACGTAATTTGGCTTCTCTTGGTTTGTTGGTCAAGAAGATAATTAAATACGGAATAAATCCAACGTATTTTAACCAAATTATCTACTTTTTTAGTAGATATTACGAAATTAGGTAATTTTTGCATATTTACGTAATTTGGCTCCTCTTGGTTTGTTGGTCAAGAAGATAATTAAATACGGAATAAATCCAACGTATTTTAACCAAATTATCTACTTTTTTAGTAGATATTACGAAATTAGGTAATTTTTGCTAATTTACGTAATTTGGCTCCTCTTGGTTTAAAGTCAAGAAGAAGCCATGAAATACGGACTAAATCCAACGCATTCCAATCAAATTATCTATTACTGTGTGGTAGATATTACAAAATTAGCTAAATTTTGCTAATTTGCGTAAAAAAACATATCTTGGTTTGTTGTTCAAGAAAAAGCAATAAAATACGGACTAAATCCAACGTATTTTAATCGGATTATCTACTGTTTTGGTAGATATTACGAAATTAGCTTAATTTTGCTAATTTGCGTAAAAAGCTTCTCTTGGTTTGTTGTTCAAGAAAAAGCAATGAAATACGGACTAAATCCAACGTATTTCAATCGGATTATCTACTGTTTTGGTAGATATTACGAAATTAGCTTAATTTTGCTAATTTGCGTAAAAAAGCTTCTCTTGGTTTGTTGTTCAAGAAAAAGCAATGAAATACGGACTAAATCCAACGCATTTCAATCGGATTATCTACTGTTTTGGTAGATATTACGAAATTAGCTTAATTTTGCTAATTTGCGTAAAAAAGCTTCTCTCGGTTTGTTGTTCAAGAAAAAGCAATGAAATACGGACTAAATCCAACGCATTTCAATCGGATTATCTACTGTTTTGGTAGATATTACGAAATAAGCTTAATTTTGCTAATTTACGTCATTTGGATTTCTTGTTTTTTTTCGACGCCTTCGAAAGCGACGCCTTCCTCTTCAAGTTCATGACTGTAGATGGAGCGACTCTTCTATCCTCTTCAAGTTCATGACTGTAGATGAAGCGACGCCTTCCTCTTCAAGTTCATGACTGTAGATGGAGCGACGCCTTCCTCTTCAAGTTCATGACTGTAGATGGAGCGACGCCTTCCTCTTCAAGTTCATGACTGTAGATGGAGCGACGCTTCTGTCCTCTTCAAGTTCATGACTGTAGATGGAGCGACGCCTTCCTCTTCAAGTTCATGACTGTAGATGGAGCGACGCCTTCCTCTTCAAGTTCTCGACTGTAGATGGAGCGACGCCTTCCTCTTCAAGTTCATGACTGTAGATGGAGCGACGCCTTCCTCTTCAAGTTCATGACTGTAGATGGAGCGACGCCTTCCTCTTCAAGTTCATGACTGTAGATGGAGCGACGCCTTCCTCTTCAAGTTCATGACTGTAGATGGAGCGACGCCTTCCTCTTCAAGTTCATGACTGTAGATGGAGCGACGCTTCTGTCCTCTTCAAGTTCATGACTGTAGATGGAGCGACGCCTTCTTCTTCAAGTTCATGTTGTCGTGTATGTACTGACGGGTGCTTTCTATCGTGCTTGACGGAGCTAAACACAACACGTCTGCTCCGCGACGAGCTGCTGACTTGAATGATCCCGGGGGAATCTGCACCACCTGGATGCGAGGCTGTGAGAGGGAGAGGGAAGGAAGATGGGATGCTACCTGGGATGGAGAGAGAGACAGCTGGTCGTATCGATCTGGTACAGAGAGGGGGTTGCTATAGTGATTGATGAGTTCATCTTGTATAGTCCAGGGGGTGAGCGCTGATTTATTGTCATGACATTTTCCTTTCGTGTCATACTGTAAGTTTTCACATGGCCTTTATTTTCCACAAAAATGTGTTTCTTCCAAAAACTGTATGTTTATGCATTTTTCTTTGTTCAATAACTTAAATATTAATTTTTAACCTCTACAAGAGCAGATATTTAAATTTAAAGGAAAAAAAAAATAGTTAAATGACAAATTGATGTAAGAACCTGTTTACTAATTTTGAAGTTAAATGTTTAAATTTGTGATTTTAGCATAAAATAATTTGGTACTTATTTAATATTTATTGCCGAATGGTTTCGGTAAATTGTGTTTTCATGATTAAATGTTAGTTTTATTGGCAGTGCGAAATTTTAATGTGATTCTATGTATTGTTTTAATTGTTTGAGAGTTCTTCATTACATGATATGATCCCATGATAATCTTAATTTCCATAGAAAATTTTCACTTGCAAAACCATTTAGATTTTTCTAGTAATCAGGTGGATTTTAAAATTGTATGCAATAGAAGTTTATTTTGTTTATATTTTAGTCTGCACACCACCAGTAGGGAACCTTCCAATCATTTGCCACTCCCCTGAGGCAAACCTCGAAAATACCTTTGTATATGTATTTAGGCCTAAGGATTGTAATTCCAGAGCGTTACTGCCATAGCCAACTTGCTCCGCAATAACATAAAATTGAATTTACCTTCCTGCGTCAAACTAGAATTATGATTCATAGCCTGTAGGGTGATAAATTGACGGTATTAGTATTATATAATTATATTTTGCACGGAAACAACCGGAAGAATTATTGTCGAAATGTATAATTTGACTCTGCATAAATATTTTTAATTCGAATTGAATAAATAGAACAGTGCTGCCTCCTTCCTACCGTCTATCCTTCATTTCGTCATCGTCATCGTCATCGCCATCGTCATCGTCATCGTCATCGTCATCGTCATCGTCATCGTCATCGTCATCGTCATCGTCATCGTCATCGTCATCGTCATCGTCATCGTCATCGTCATCGTCATCGTCATCGTCATCGTCATCGTCATCGTCATCGTCATCGTCATCGTCATCGTCATCATCATTCATTGTTAGATACTAGTCTAGTTGCAGATCAGTGCGACGTTAAAACAACATTAAATATATAGTTTATAATCAATGTTTTATGTAACATTAATGTTTTATGTATACCCAACGGCTGGTGTGTTGGATACCTCGGTTCTCGTTAGATCACCGAGGTTAAGCAACATTGAGCGCGGTCAGAGGTTGGATGGGGGACCATTCAACTCTGCCTTGCCAGTTGCTGCCGTTGGGCCAGAGAGACTGGGGTGTTTGGGGGTTAGTGTGACGACCTCCCTCCACCTGTTATCAGTCTCTCGACGGCGCGGGTTGTGGAGGCCCGTTCTGTGAATGTCACACCGTCCTTCGGATGGGACGTTAAGCCGTTGGCCCCATTGGTATCTTTCGTCAGGAGTAGGCTACATGCCGGTACCGGGTTTCCTCTCCTCCCTTCTCTATATTACATTCTCACTAGTGGAGCCTCGGTTCTGTTGAGAATATAGACTTAATAATAATAATAATTGTTTTAGTGAAAGAATTGTACTATTAAAACATCAACGAATTGTCATTTTGTCAGAACGAGCAACATTTTTTTACGGAATCTAAAAAGTTTTGAAGCGAAATCTTAAAATTTCTATAATGGCCGAACGTTTAAACTTTACTTATATCTTTTGGACATAATGTAATTATAATAAACATGAAATGTTATTTAGTTCGCATTTAGCTTGTATTTTTCTAAACATTTAAATCGTTATCAAATGTTTTTTGTTGTCTGTGGCTTAACGTCGCTGTTCAGCGAGGCTAATAGCGACGGATGAATGATTATGATGATGATTGGGAGATGATGGTGAAGAGTGGGTAAGGATGGAAGGTGGGAAGGAGGCGGTCGTGACCTATTAGTAGGGTACCTTCCCAGCATTTGCCTGTCGACTGAGGGAAAACCACGAAAAAACCCCAGTCAGGAAGGACAACCCCGGGAATCGAACCCGGGCCTCCGGATTACAAGCTCAGAGCGTTAACCACTCACCCTAGTTGCAGAACAGTACGACGTTAAATCAACATTAAATACAGTTTATACCTAATCAATGTTTTATGAAACATTGTAGTAGTGAAAGAATTGCACTATTAAAACAACAACAAATTGTCATATTGCAAGAATGAGAAAGAGTCATTGTTTTCTGAGTACTCAGAAAAATTCAAAATATTGTATAATTACATTATTATACCAATACATTACATTATTATTATAATTATCCTCTTACATAATGTACACTATTCACGCATGCGCATATCGCGTATGTCCGGGTGTCCTGTATGTCCTGTATGTCCGACAATGGAAATGAATCGAACTGTCATTTCAAAAAGTCAAAATGTCAGCACGAATCTTTATATCCACTTTCAAGTAAGTTATAACAATAATTCGTTCAAATAATATACGAAATCACATTCTACATACCTGATCGATGAATTAACTCCGTTTTACTAACGTTTGACAGTAGTTTGAGAGAAATTACATGAGAAGCAAGAGTGTAGCCAACTTGCCAAGACGTGTAGCCCATGGAAGAACAGACAAGTTTCGAAACTTTCAAATTTGCGCAGTATAGGCCGTGATTTTTTTACATTGAACGAAAATTGGAATACACTCTTGGGACCTTGACTTAGTAGAACCACGGGTAAAGCAATATATCCCCATAAAAAACGCTCCGTGTAAAAATGCCAGCCAAGTCTCTTCAACTATAAAAAATAGAAGAAATCAAAAAATTCAGCACTGAAAAGAAGTGATATCAAAAAAGGAGCCAAGTCAACGAATTTTCAAAAATTTAATCGTACCATTGAAATAAAAATATAACCCACCGAGAAATACTTAAAAAAAGGACTTGGCGCATCGTTTTTTTAAAGTGATTTGCCATGAAGAATTGCGAAAGCATCGTTCCAATAGGTCCAGCCGTTTTCGAGATATGGCATCACTTCCGGTTTTCAAAATGGCGGCTGAAAGCTCTTACACATTGTAGGTATTAATATGTATATAAATACTAATATTTCATTATAAGCCTTCTGAATATATAGTTGGTTTTTATACTAGGAAAACGCTCAGTGTAACGCGTTGATGAGCGAGCACGGGTACGTGCAAATTCTCGAACCTGAAATGCGTACACAACGCACAGAAAACATATACATCCATATGGAATTGTTATGATATCAACTTAAAAGTGTATGCTTTTCATCGAAACTTTAAAATAGCTTCTAAGCACCTGGTTCATAAAGCAAATCAGAATCAATTTCAATTGGCACTGGAAAACATTCATTTCGATACTTCATTACTGACAGATATTAAAAATGTAAATAACTTCATACGTTCTTAACTGATTGGGATGAAATTTTGTAAAATAAGAGACAATATTGGTCTTAATGATCATGCAAAATATGAGTTTGATCAGAATTATCGAAGACCGTTTTCATTTTTCAGCCTATCAGGAGATATTTATTTAAATTTTAACCAATGAATCTGAGTAACGCGTTGATGAGCGAGCACGGATACGCGCAACACCTCGAACCGAAATTCTGTCTATCGAAAATGTCATTAAAAGCCAATAATTCTTAAATTTCGCCACAGATTTGTATAGAAATCTCAAAACATTCCTAAAATATTGGTCCAAATAACCATGCAAAGCTTTAAGTTGATCGATTGAACCTTTATGATTGAACTGTTCCGTGTTAATTTTCAAAAATCACAGGATCTCCTTTAAAAAATATACCTGAGACCACTCATATGATATAAGTGTGTCTACACAATATCAGATCGACTGTTAAACGGTCATTATCAGTTTCATTTGCGTTGGAAAGTTTCTGCTCTAACTACCTTGCCTTGAACTGAAGAGTCGAAGTCGCCGTGAATTTGACAGCCAACACGCAAATAGTCCGTAAAATGTCAATAACGTTTGGATTTAAACACAGATTAGTATGAAAATTGTCAAAAATGCAGATAATGTTGGTCCCAACCATCATGCGAAGTTATAAGTTGATCGTTCAATCGGTTCTAGTTTAAATTTCTAAAAACACAGGAAAGATGGTTTTAAATTTTAACCAATGGGAGGATTTGGCTGAAACTTTGTTTGATTGGGTACAATGTTGGGGGTAATGACTTGTCAAAATTTCAATTTGATCAAAACAACCAATCGAAAGTTAATTTTTTTTAAATTTGAACCAATCAATGGATTTCAAAAAAATTAGGGTCTGCAACAATCAGAAATGTTACGTACATGTGTGCAAAATTTCAGCTCGATCGAAGAAAAACTCTGACCTGTATATCGTCAGTAGCAGAAAAAAAAAAAAAAAAAAAAAAAAAAAAAGGTCCGTGCCAAAAGAGCCAAAAGGAGACGCTCGCTTCGCTCGCTCAATAAAGAGGACCGTCTGAATCAATTGGCGCAAATTTCGTTCCGATCGGTTAAGCCGTTTTTGAGATATGACGTCACTTCCGGTTTCAAAATGGCGACTACCGGTTTGATTTATAAAAAGGCACCTCAGACGCCAAAAGTGCACATGTGGTAAAAATTTCAGATCGATCGGCTAAGCCGTTTAGGCTGTGGCGGTGATAGCGGTGTTTCCTGATATCATCATCATCAGATAGGTTTTAAAAGGGGTGTAATTTCACTGTTTTCACGGCCCTCTAGCACGCAAATGGCATAACCTATTGTTCCCAAATTTAGTATATGGAGTGGGGTGGGCCATAGCTCGAAATTAAGATATTTCACAACAATGTGAGATTTTCCAATTTTATGATCCAGTAGACCGAAAGTGCCATGTTGTTGCTTACAGTAAAAGTGGTTGGTCTGCTCCTCAGTTATTAGGCATTTACGGTATGTTGAGTGCGTGTGAGTGTACGGTACGACTTGGCTGGGTGGAGCGACCGCTCCACTAGATTTGTTTTAGTAGTGTATAACGTCGCACTGTTCTGCAGCTAACCTATTATGATGATGGGAGATGATGGTGAATAGGAGGTAAAGATGGAAGGTGGGAAAGAGGCGGTCGTGGCCTATTAGTTGGGTATACCTTCCCAGCATTTGCCTGTCGACTGAGGTAATACCACGAACAAAACCGTCAGGAAGTACGCTTTTTAACATTTCCCAAACTTTGGTACGTAGTTGGTAATAAATTAATCATAAATTCGAATCACACAACTTAGATGATGGTGAATAATAGGTATAGATGGAAACAGGGAAGGAGGCACATTGTAGTAGTGAAAGAATTGCACTATTAAAACAACAACAAATTGTCATATTGCAAGAATGAGAAAGAGTCATTGTTTTCTGAGTACTCAGAAAAATTCAAAATATTGTATAATTACATTATTATACCAATACATTACATTATTATTATAATTACCAATAATTTGTGTTAAAAAGAAATTCTTCACAAATTTCTGAAATACACAAAAGAAGATAACATTTTGCAAATACCTACTAAAACAAAATATTTGTTAACGGAATTAATCAAATGAGTTTTGAAGCAAAATCTTAAAATTTCTATAATGGCTGAACGTCTTAACTTTACTTATATCTTCTGGAGAAAATGTAATATTGTCACGAGAATAATCGTTCTCGTTGGGATCTTGATTATAGGGGGAGGGTTGTAGCTACAGATAGGCATAATACCAACTTTAAGAGTGGTTTATTAGACAGAGCAAGTAGAAAAGGTTAACAATGGTGTAGTGAAGCTACAAGGGTGAAACTGGGCACTTATCTCATTGGCCACGTGGTCCCGCGTCCGTCCCGCGCCTCGCGGTTGTCCTGCGTCCCGCCCGTGGAGTCTTCCAGGTGTTGTCTTGGCTAGATCTTGTCGCCGACTCCCCGAAAGATCGCCTCGTGGGCTCCCAGGTTCGACTTCTCAATAGCTGACCAGGCAGTATCAGATGTATCGCGTGATCTGAGTGCACTGGCCGCTGCCACAGTCCTTCCTGATAGGCAGCCCGCCACGCAGGATTGTACCGCGGGTCACGAAGTATTCGGGATAAGAGTGAACACTAGGGTGGTTCTAGAAGGATGGCGGGTTATTGGGGTGAACTAGGGTGTAAGGTAAAGGGGTTTAGAAAGTGGGGTATGTAATGGAAATACGAGGTATCGTGACAATATATAATAAACATGAAATACTATTTAGTTCGCATTTGGCTTGTATTTTTCTAAACATTCTGTGAAAAGGGACCTGTGGGTGAAGGATAGTGATTTCCAGAGAAAAAAAGAGGAAAACATTAGGAATAAATCATACAAAATATTAAATTCTCATAATAAATAAGAAAGTTAATTATTTTTAAATTTTATTATTCGAAAACTTACAAAGCAGGAAAAATAAGTTTATAATAAAGCAACAGGCTTTAAAATATTTAAGATTTTTTTTAGTATTTGTATTTACAGAAATTGAAGAAAACACGACTAGGTAGCAGATAAAGCCACAATCCGAAAAACGATAAAATAGCTATTTTAACACATAATTGCATTTTGCAGCAAACTAACTCTTTCACCCACAGGTCCCTATTCACAGATCGCATCACATATACCGATTTTGCCACGGTCGTCCCTCATCACTGGAGAGTTTCCCTCAGACTAGAAACAAATATAGGGAAGGTTCCTTCTTCATAGACAGGGCCAAGTACCCAAATGAATCTCTATTCCGGTTCCAGTACCAGTTCTTAATTCACAGCTGCCTCTCACCCCTGTCTGTGCATTAATAGACTCACCGTCCACCCCCTCCCCCCCCCCCCTCATAACCATCAACAAGTAGATCAATACGTCACCGCCAGGTGATTTACAGACAAAGATAAATCTCTTTGCGATTCTGTGATTCAGAGGCAGAAGGGCGGAAGTCCATTTTCTCGATGTTGCGAACTGAACACTATTGATGTAATCAAGCTCTATTAATTGCCATTTGACTGATGCCAAATAATACAGTTATATTGAAGTAGGTATTCTCTTACACAATTACTCATGTAACCATTACAAATATGACTGGATGAAGACATTACTTGTTTATGAGATCACCTCAAGCAGGTTGGGTGAGTGGTAACGCTCTGAACTTGTATTCCGGAGGCCCGGGTTCGATTCCCGCGGCCGTCCTTCCTGACTGGGTTTTGTTTTCCCTCAGTAGACAGGCAAATGCTGGGAAGGTACCCTACTAATAGGCCACGACCGCCTCCTTCCCACCTTCCATCCTTACCTTCTCTTCACCATCATCTCCCAATCATCTTCATTATCATTCATCCGTCGCCATTAGCCTCACGCAGAGCAGTGCGACGTTAAGATGTTTTCCTTATTCGAAATGTGTGTAAATATATTTTAGACTTATCAGGTACCGTATGGAATAAAAAGAATTGAAGATTTAAATATAGAAATTCTGTGCATTAACCTGAAATGCACAGAATTTCTATATTTAAATGTTCAATTCTTTTTATTCCATACGGTACCTGATAAGTCTAAAATATATTCACACACATTTCGAATACACACATTTTAAATATATTTTAGACTTATCTGGTTTCCTTCAATTGAACATTTAAAAAGAATTGAAAAGAATTGAACATTTAAATATAGAAATTCTGTGCATTAACCTGAAATGCACAGAATTCCTATATTTAAATGTTCAATTCCTTTTATTCCATACGGTACCTGATAAGTCTTTGTCTATTTAAATGTTCAATTCTTTTTATTCCATGGTACCTGATAAGTCTAAAATATATTCACACACATTTCGAATAAGGAAAACATTTCGTTCTCCACCGAGCAAGTTGGCTCAGGCAATGGCACTTATCGTCCCGAGTTCGAACCCCGCGTCCGTCCATCCAGACTGCGTTATTCGCGACGCAAATGATGGGAAGGTTCCATGCCAGTTGGCCACGACTGCCTCCTTTCCACCGTCATCGTAATCACTACATTTCATTCGGTGCCATTAGTCTAATTGCTTAAGAGGCAAACAAACGGAAGCGAACGGGAATCGCACGGTTCGTGAGAGCGTTTTTTTGAAATTTTGTCTTCCTACTAAATAATTTTAAAAAATTTGATAGTAATGACCCATAACAGCCCAATAGACTAAATAATGCCGCACCATGGAGTTCATTATGACCTCTGGTGCGACCTCAATACGATTATTTTACTATAAATATCGTATTTAACACTTTTAAATACGATTATTTTACTAAAAATTATTCTCTCTCTCTCTCTCCCTCTCTCTCTCTCTCTCTCTCTCTCTCCCTCTCTCTCTCTCTCTCTCTCTCTCTCTCTCTCTCTCTCTCTCTCTCTCTCCCCCCCCCTCTCTCTCTCTCTCTCTCTCTCTCTCTCTCCCCCCCCTCTCTCTCTCTCTCTCTCTCTCTCTCTCTCTCTCTCTCTCTCTCTCCTTCCCCCCCCCCCGCCCCAGATGCCCGGGACGATCGGACGGAGCTCCTCATCTCGCCAGAAGAGTCTGAGGCGAGACTTCTTCCTCAACCTTCGTTGGGGAGAGTCACAAATACTGCTGGCCTATCTGACCATGTCAGGCGCCATTAAAGAATAGAATAATTCTGAATTTTAAACAACTACTAACTGGCCTATGTGCCAAAGTACAACGAGTGAAAATATATAGCATAATAATAAATTGAAACATTATAAAACTACATCGAATATAAATTAAAGCTGGCCAGTATGACCATAGATGTCGAGATGCCATTAAAACCGGAAGTGAAAGAAAATAGTCTGAGGCACTGAAAAGAGCAGACGCACTCTCGACGCTCCTGAATTCTGTATTGCACGACATGGCTTCTTACATCACTCAGCAGTCAGCAGTCAGTCCACTTTCTCAACAAGTCTCTCAGAAGAAAGATCGTTCTCATTCGAAGCAAGTCCGACCTACATTCATTGAAGAAATTCCCAGTCTATATCAAAATACTCCTCAGCAAAAATTGAAGAAATTAGACATCAAGATCAACCACGACATCAACATCAAAATCATACGACGATAAGTGAAGAAATCAAGATGAAAATCATCTGAAAACAAGTGATGAAATCAAAATCAAGATCATCCGACAACAAGTGAAGAAATCCAAATCCAAATCAAGATCATCACAGGCGAAGAAATCAATATCAAAATCAAGATCATCCGACCAGTGAAGAAATCAAAATCAAGATCATCCGACAACAAGCTAAATCAAAATCAAGATAATCCGACAACAAGTGACGAAATCAAAATCAAAATCAAGATCATCCGACAACAAGCTAAGAAATAAAAACCAAAACAAGGTTTTGGTTCCAACTGCGTTGGATTCATTCCGTAGTTTTTGAATTCATTGATATTTCAGGATGTTCATAAGAAATGCAACATCATAAATACATTTTATATGAAACTGCGTTGGATTCATTCCGTAGTTTTTGAATTCATTGATATTTCAGGATGTTCATAGAAAATGCAACATCATAAATACATTTTATGCGTTCCAACTGCGTTGGATTTATTCCGTAGTTTTTGAATTCATTGATATTTCAGGATGTTCATAAAAAATGCAACATCATAAATACATTTTACTGAAACTTCGTAAGATTTATTCCGTAGTTTTTGAATTCATTGATATTTCAGGATGTTCATAAGAAATGCAACTTGAGAAATACATTTTATATGAAACTGCGTTGGATTTATTCCGTAGTGTTTGAATTCATTGATATTTCAGGATGTTCATAAGAAATGCAGCATCAGAAATACATTTTATCATATGAAACTGCGTTGGATTTATTCCGTAGTTTTTGAATTCATTGATATTTCACGATGTTCATAAGAAATGCAACATCAGAAATACATTTTATATGAAACTGCGTTGGATTTATTCCGTAGTTTTTGAATTCATCGATATTTCACGTTCATAAGAAATGCAACTTGAGAAATACATTTTATATGAAACTGCGTTGGATTTATTCCGTAGTGTTTGAATTCATTGATATTTCAGGATGTTCATAAGAAATGCAGCATCAGAAATACATTTTATCATATGAAACCGCGTTGGATTTATTCCGTAGTTTTTGAATTCATTGATATTTCAGGATGCTCATAAGAAATGCAACATCAGAAATACATTTTATCATATGAAACTACGTTGGATTTATTCCGTTGTTTTTGAATTTATTGATATTTTACGATGTTTATAAGAAATACAACATCAGAAATATATTTTACATGAAACTGCGTTGGATGTATTCCGTAGTTTTTGAATTCATTTATATTTCAGGATGGTCATAAGAAATGCAACATCAGAAATACATTTTATATGAAACTACGTTGGATTTATTCCGTAGTTTTTGAATTCATTGATATTCACAATGTTCATAAAAAATGCAAAAAAAAAATTAAAATTAAAAAATTAAAAAAAAACATTTGAAAACATTTAAATTGAGCAGATATAAAAAGCAACAACCGCCTTGCAAGTAATTACCTTTAAATAAGTTTATTTTACATAATAAATAAAAATGAAACGTTTACACACATGTCAATTGCAGGAAACGACAGTGAAAAATACTTCGTGTAGACAATATTGTGTCACATTCTGGCGCATGCGCAATGTTCTTTCTCTGAGTTGTTATTGACAGTGGCGGCGCTACGGGGGGGCACGGGGGGGCAACTGCCCCCCCAAAAACTTGGCTTGCCCCCCCGGTTGCCCCCCCACTTGACGACTCCCATATATATGCACAATTTACCTGGCAAAAAATAATATAAAATCATAAATAAACTTGCAATTACAGTAATTATCCAGATTAAACCTAAAAAGCATAAAGTTATTGTACCATGGACGACAATTTTACTTTTCCCAACACATCCGACAACATCCGACAACAAGTGAAGAAATCCAAATCCAAATCAAGATCATCACAGGCGAAGAAATCAATATCAAAATCAAGATCATCCGACCAGTGAAGAAATCAAAATCAAGATCATCCGACAACAAGCTAAATCAAAATCAAGATTATCCGACAACAAGTGACGAAATCAAAATCAAAATCAAGATCATCCGACAACAAGCTAAGAAATAAAAACCAAAACAAGGTTTTGGTTCCAACTGCGTTGGATTCATTCCGTAGTTTTTGAATTCATTGATATTTCAGGATGTTCATAAGAAATGCAACATCATAAATACATTTTATATGAAACTGCGTTGGATTCATTCCGTAGTTTTTGAATTCATTGATATTTCAGGATGTTCATAGAAAATGCAACATCATAAATACATTTTATGCGTTCCAACTGCGTTGGATTTATTCCGTAGTTTTTGAATTCATTGATATTTCAGGATGTTCATAAAAAATGCAACATCATAAATACATTTTACTGAAACTTCGTAAGATTTATTCCGTAGTTTTTGAATTCATTGATATTTCAGGATGTTCATAAGAAATGCAACTTGAGAAATACATTTTATATGAAACTGCGTTGGATTTATTCCGTAGTGTTTGAATTCATTGATATTTCAGGATGTTCATAAGAAATGCAGCATCAGAAATACATTTTATCATATGAAACTGCGTTGGATTTATTCCGTAGTTTTTGAATTCATTGATATTTCACGATGTTCATAAGAAATGCAACATCAGAAATACATTTTATATGAAACTGCGTTGGATTTATTCCGTAGTTTTTGAATTCATTGATATTTCACGTTCATAAGAAATGCAACTTGAGAAATACATTTTATATGAAACTGCGTTGGATTTATTCCGTAGTGTTTGAATTCATTGATATTTCAGGATGTTCATAAGAAATGCAGCATCAGAAATACATTTTATCATATGAAACCGCGTTGGATTTATTCCGTAGTTTTTGAATTCATTGATATTTCAGGATGCTCATAAGAAATGCAACATCAGAAATACATTTTATCATATGAAACTACGTTGGATTTATTCCGTTGTTTTTGAATTTATTGATATTTTACGATGTTTATAAGAAATACAACATCAGAAATATATTTTACATGAAACTGCGTTGGATGTATTCCGTAGTTTTTGAATTCATTTATATTTCAGGATGGTCATAAGAAATGCAACATCAGAAATACATTTTATATGAAACTACGTTGGATTTATTCCGTAGTTTTTGAATTCATTGATATTCACAATGTTCATAAAAAATGCAAAAAAAAATTAAAATTAAAAAATTAAAAAAAAACATTTGAAAACATTTAAATTGAGCAGATATAAAAAGCAACAACCGCCTTGCAAGTAATTACCTTTAAATAAGTTTATTTTACATAATAAATAAAAATGAAACGTTTACACACATGTCAATTGCAGGAAACGACAGTGAAAAATACTTCGTGTAGACAATATTGTGTCACATTCTGGCGCATGCGCAATGTTCTTTCTCTGAGTTGTTATTGACAGTGGCGGCGCTACGGGGGGGCACGGGGGGGCAACTGCCCCCCCAAAAACTTGGCTTGCCCCCCCGGTTGCCCCCCCACTTGACGACTCCCATATATATGCACAATTTACCTGGCAAAAAATAATATAAAATCATAAATAAACTTGCAATTACAGTAATTATCCAGATTAAACCTAAAAAGCATAAAGTTATTGTACCATGGACGACAATTTTACTTTTCCCAACACCTCTTGTTTTAGAATAGAAACGTGAATTTTTTGCACGTGTGGCATTTCATGGCCCTCGCCTTTCTACTGTTTTCCTGAGTAAGCATTTCTATGATTCTTTCTTATATCGTGATAAAACCTGCACAACGATAATTTGTATATATATTGAACTCAAGGGCGTATTCAGGGGGGCGCCGCAGCCCCCCCACCCCGAAATCAGGGTTTATCTAAAAATATATGTACATTTAAAATAATGTGTGAAAAAATAACTTAATAAAATAGACAGATCATGTCAAAAACGTTCCAAAATGGCTAGAATTGAATTAAAATTCCAAAAAATTTCCGGGGCTAATCGCCCCGGACTTACATGTCTTAGAGAATTGAAGATATTTAACTATTCTTAAACCTCTTGGACCAATTTTTGAATATTTTGTAATTTATAATTCCCCAATACACTTCGATTCAAAATTGCACCTAAACGAATGACCTTGATCCAAAAGGTCCAAAAGTTCCACTGTGGTTTTTCAAAATATTAGTAATGTCCCTCCCCCCGAAATTTCATCCTGGATACGCCCTTGAGTGAAATTGTATTTCGTGGTTTTGCTGAACCCTACGGTGAGGGGGGGGGGGGGGGGGGTCATGATTTTGGTAAATATGACGGCTTTTCGCTTTGCCCCCTCAAGGAATTGCCTTGCCCCTGCTCTGCCCCCCCAACGATTATTTCCTGGCGCCGCCACTGGTTATTGATGAGGTGTCTACTCCAAACTGTGAGTCAAACCATCCTTGCTGTTATAACACTACAGTTGTACATAAGCACACGAAAAATCGTGCTCTATGACTGTGGAATAATCAGTATAACTCAAGTTAATGGAGTCTTAGGGCTTTCTTGAGTTAGAACGTGGTCCAGAAAGAAATGTAAACCAATATTATTACCAACACAGGTAATGCTGAGTGGTAACGCTCTGAATTTGTATTCGGGAGGCCCGGGTTCTATTCCCGGATCTTGTCAAAGACTTGGACATTTTCTTGATGAGTTTCGAGTCAATTTGTCTATGAGTCATGCTCAATGTCTTTAGATGGGGTTTTAAATCCAAACTGTGAGTCAGGTCATGGGCCGTATTATACATATGGCAGCATTGGCAGTCTGCCTAGGGCCTACGAAGCTTTTGGGGCCCACGAAAGTGCCAGAAAATTGATTTCAAAGTGTCAAAAAAACAAAAAATGAACTGCGGGGCAGGTTAGAACAAGTGTCCCACCACCCCAAAGTGTCAAATAAAAAAAAAATTAATATTTCAACAAAACACACCTCATAACGTCTCAAAAATTGATTTCAAAGTGTCCAAATAAAAAAAACACCCTGCGGGGCCTCCACGTCCCCTTAACCCGTCAAATGTTGTTTTCCTTGCCTTGCCCCCACTTGGCAGAAATCCTGCGGACGCCCTTGCCCATTGTTTTCTTCAGCTTAAAACACTAAAGATCATTGATCGTCTCCTCGCTTATTATTTTACAAATTTACTACTAGAAAAATTAAAATATTTCGAACAGGGGAGGGGGGGGGGGGGGGGGGAGGGCCTACGAAAAAAGTACTGCCAAGGGCCTACGAAGGTCTAAATACGGCCCTGAGTCAGATCATCATTCCTGTTATAACACTACAATATCAACAATTTGGTACTGTGGCAGACACATATTAAAAAACGGCAACCAGCAGATCCTGCCCATTGCTTGTTTGAATGAATTTCATCCTTCGCTTAATACCAGTCACGTGATTGCAAGAGTTATTCCAGTGGGACTCGAACCCAGGTCTCTAGTGACGTAACGTGGTTCTATCATAGTACTATTTATAACTCCATGGTTCTATCCTCGTCTACACGTTGAAATATCATGGCTAATAATGACATTAGATCACATGACTCGGGCTCATGTGAAACTGATAGGAAGATGCAAAGAACGTTCACAAAAAAACTTTCAGAAATAATAATCACTGCTGAAAATTAATTATCTACTAAAATACGTAAATAAAATATCGCGGAATTTCCTAATGATTTTGACGAATGTTATTGAAACCTTATTGAAATTGAAAATTTTTACCTGTCAAACTCCTGACGAAGTTCACTGAAAAGAGGGCGAAATATAGAGATTTCCAATAAAAAATAGGTTGTGAAACGATCAAAAAGAGAGTATTAAATATAACCAAATCCAAACTTAAGAATCAAGAAACGAAATAATAAAAGTTATTGAAACAATTTAATATTAAAACCAAATAGATTTTACAGGTAAAATCCGCCTTGCATGTGTACTTATTAAAATATTATTGACAAACACCTGATTTTACACATAAAATACAAATTCATTAATTTAAATACAAATTACACTTTTAAACACATGTAAAATACGGAATCACGAGCAGGGACGACGCTAAGGGGGGGCCTGGGGGGGCCACGGCCCCCCAAAAAATTTGCGCGGCCCCCCCTGTGCCCCCCCAAACCAAATGTGGGAAAATAAATATCTTGAAAGTCTATCCTTTTCTTTAATTTTTTGCACTGTTCAAATTATCAAATAAAACATCAGCTGACAATGTTTTGCAAATAGGCGACTTTCGTATGCCAGACATAATGAAGTTCCTAAGAAGTATAGCAGGGTTGACAAAAATTGGATAAGAAACGTAGCTCAAAAATAAGGAAAAAATCTTGCAATGGAGTCTCTAAGTTTCAAATTAGGAAAGGAGAGATTGAAATGGTTTGGTCGATTGAAAGGGATGGGACAAGAGAGGATACCGAGAAGGAAGGCAGATAGAGCAGCAATGGGAGGGAAAAGAATGGCAGGGAGACCGCGAACGAAGTGGATGAGTGGAGTGAAGGTGGCTGTGGAAAAAGTGGAGAGTCTTATAATGGTAATGGACGAAAAATGGTGGGAGGACAGTTCATAAAATTAGTGTAGGGATAATTTTTTTAAGGCTTCAGTTTTTTTAATTATCCTCACCAGGCGCGTAGGAAGGGGGGGATGGGGGGGAGAATCCCCCCTCTGATTCAATACCCCTCCCTATGTACTTATATATTTATGTGTCAAGAAAAATGTGTGCTTAAAAAGTGTTAAAATCGCATAGAAATGCACCAAATTGATGTCTGAAATTCAAAAAATTTCCGGGGCTATGCGCCCCGGACCTGCATTTTACTGGGGACCCTCCCCCCAGACCCCCATTTTCTTCGTAGACACTATAGTATCTCCATGGCTCAAGTTATTTTACATATTATTCCCCCCCCCCTTGCAAATTTAGTTCCTACGCGGCTGATCCCTACGCCACAATATGAAAATATACATGTGAAAATACGTTTGCCCCCCCTAAAAAGTGTATTGCCTTACCTAGGCCCCCCCTGTATAAAAATCCTATCGTCGTCCCTGATCACGAGTAATGTGAAAGTCTTGGCAGTTTTCTTGACGACTTCTTCCAGTCAACATTATCCTTTCCCTGTGGTCTTATTGAAGCTGCTTCAAATCCAAACTATGATTCAGATCATCCTACCTGTTATAACACAAAACAATATTGGTGTGTTAAATACATTTAAAAATAATGGCAGCCAGCATATAATGAAGACGCTTCGTCCCTGCTAAATACCTGTCAGGGATCCTAGAGTTATTCGACTTGTGGTCGCCAGGAAGCTGTGATCTGCTAGAATGTGATTTCTAACTCTCCCGAACTCTTGTCTTGGTCTTATTGAAGATGTTTCAAATCCAAACTATGATTCAGATCATCCTACCTATAATAACACAATAAATAATGTTGGTGTGTTAAATCAATTATAAAGAATGGCAGCCAGCAAATGATGCCTATTGTATCTGAAGACCCTTCTCCCTGCTAAATACCTGTCAGGCGGCATGCAAAAGTTATTCCAGTGGGATTCGACACGCGGTCGCGATTTAACTCTTTGAAGCATGGTGGTATTAAAAATATACCACATTAAAAACCACTTTCCCGACCTTTGCAGCACAGTGGTATAAATTTAATACCACTTCGATTTTTTTTTATTTTTTTTAAATTTATTCTTCAAAGAGGGGGTTCCAGCTGGTTACGGCATAGGAATGAGAATTTGCTGTAATTCATACCAAAGATTAGTGAAACCATATTACATAGGTACAACTAGAAAAAATATTTGCCCCTTACCGTATGATATAATTAGATATTCTTGATTTGATGTTCTGTTTTCTCCCTTAAGATAACACAGGGAGACGTGAAATCTTCCAGTAATATTGGTCTTAAATTGCTCCTAAAACCGCAAGAGGAATGACAAAATATTGAAAATAGTCTCAAATTAAAGATAATAATTTTTAGAATAAACTGCCGTCTGAAATATATGGTCACCGGCCAAATAAGAAAGAAAACGTGAATAATGTGTGAAATTTATCACGTAGCACTACAAATATGAATTATTTTGGGATAGTTTATTTGGAACTTCAATTAAGAACATATAATTTGAGTCATACGGTAAGATATAATGTTTTTATGCTGTTATTTGAGGTATTATTTCATCAGAGATTTGTATGAATTACGGCGAATTCTAAGCACCATGGCTGAATCACTGGGAACACTTTAATGTAGCGGGCTCAAATCCAAATTATGAATCAGATCATCCTACCTATTATAACACTAAACAATATTGGTGTGTTAAATCAATTTAAAAAACGGTAGCCAGCAAATTACTGCTTGGGACAAAGCCAGCTTCGACCCTGCTAAATAACTGTCAGGTGACATGCAAAAGTTATTTCAGTGGGATTCGAACCCAGGCTTCTTGTGATGTCACCTATCCCAGTTGGTTCTATCAGACAGGTAGACTACACGTTGAAACAATATGGCTCCTGTAATAACATTATGATTACATGGCATCAAACTATTAAGTCGAGGCAAGAAAATAATTCAAGACTAATGAATATTCCATTTTATAGTGTTCAAGAAGCTCGATTTTAATCGAGCGCCTAATCTACCTCTTTTACTCAATATTGTTTCGGAGTCTTGCTCATGGCTCAAGTATTACTTTTCCTTGGTCTTGGACTGTGGATTCAATAGAGCCGTCGCAATGAGTCCGTTGTAGGTGCAACTGTCACTTGTAATTTGGTTTAGTATCTTTGGAGGGTCATCTCCAGGACATTTTGCTTGGCGCTCCTTTTAGATCAAATTACTTTTAAGAGGTTTGGTTAAGAGAAAAGGAAACGCACTGTTGGTCAAAGCGGTTTTTTGGAAACTATCTTCATACTTACATAATTGTAAAAAATCAGATAGTCGCGACCCATTAGAGTTAGATAGATAGATTTGTATTATCCTGATAGATCAGTACATGATATTGGAGACATGTCAATACAGAGTCATTGCGGACTGCGGTAACAAACAAATACGAATAATACATTTAAATTCATAGGTTGCATGTGATGCCATCTCAATGTTGCCTGCCACCATCTTGAAAGCACGCAGAATAACTGTGATTCGCTGCTTTTTTGACTTTTATTTGTAGTTTGTCTACCTGGGAAATTGTATAGGCTCCGGAGGTATCTTTAGTATGAAGAGAAATCACTCACATTACAAAAATACCTCGATTTACCTCAATAAAGTTATAATCTGACCCGTCAACGTGCCAACGTAATGTCCGTCCTCAGGTAGAACATTCAATAATTTTGCATTGCTGTTATAAAACAATTAAAGAAGTTCGTTCAAGCTAGATAATCTCACTGAGTTCTATACTCTGATACAGAATGTTGCTAGGCACATGGTTTTTCTTACACGACATATAAAAGTGCAGCGCGCGTCATTGTACTGACCTCATGACCTATCTAAGATATTAAATGCAAGGCTAATGAGCGAACTCAGTCACTTCAAAGCGTGTCAGATTCAGAGATGGTCTTCAACGAACAATGTGAGTTAAACACAATTACATTCTCAGAAGTAAGCTTCTTCTAAACAGGCAAAGAGTTCGACATTATATTTGAGTCCAAACTCCTTGTCACATTTAAAAAATCATTTGGACACTGATTCTCTATCTTGATATGCAAATATCAATAACTCAATATCAATATCAATAATATCAATATAATACAATAATATAATATCAATATCTTGATGTGTCAGATATATCTACCCATAAGACAGTCTACATTACAGGTAATTAGAGATAATAAAAGATGTTGTAATACAAGTAGATACCTAATATAAGAACAACGTGCTAGTCAAGTATTAAAAGGAATTTACAGAAATATTTCCAAGTCTATTTGAATTTCCATAATAAAAAAGATAATATCATGTAGTTTTATTGGATTTTTTTTTATTAATAATATAAGTTTAATTTGTTGATAGTTATCAACAAATCAACAAATCAACAAACAAGGCCCTCTCGTCGCCGAACTTGACACGCCCGTCGACGACCCTCTCGTCGCCGTCCTTAACACGACCGTCGACGACCCTCTCGTCGCCATCCATGACACGCCCGTCAACTTATCCTTGACACGACCTTGGACTTAGACCTTGGCCTTAGACCTTGGCCTTAGAAAGTTTCTCACGATTTTTTTGAAAATGTAACTAATCGCTCGCTGCTGACTGCTCAATTGTGCTGTTAGTGTTCGCCCACTCATAAGCCGGCAGCGACTTTACAATCCTAAGTGTGCCACGGCCGCGGCGTCCTGAGCTCCACGTTGGGCGCCATTTGCCACCGCCGCGGCGTCCTGACCCCCCGTTGGGACGTCATTTGCCACGGCTGTCCCAGAACAGGGTGAACTGGTCCGGCTAGTTCCTCAGTCGGGACTCGGGTCGTAGACACGTGAGGCAGAAAGTCGTACAAGTTATAACAATGGAGTGAGGACTGGTTGAAATGGGTGCATCATACGTAAATACAAAGTTGAATGGTAACAAAACCCACGTCTCGTGGTTTATTAACCCAGCCTTCACCGTACAATTAAATAGCGAACAGAATGATAATAAACTAAATGTGATATTGATTGTACATTAAAAAAAGTAATGAGACATGGCTCCGAAGTGAATTGATATTACTATTTAAATTGAACAATGCAAGAAACAAGGAAAGATAATTAAATAATAAAGTGAGGCAAAAGCCTGACTTAGCCTGACTCTTTCTTCTCGAGAAACTACTCGCAATGTCAAAATCGGCTAGTGGTGACCTTGTCGGGGTCAGCACGTCGTATTTATCGTTTCAGAATGTCTTAGTTTTGCGCGGTTTTGTTGAAAACCGGCGCCTAATCAAAGCAAAAATGCTAGGCACAAAGCAAAAGTGAAAAAGTGCTAACTGTGTCGAGTCACCCAACAGTTTGTCCTGATTCCAGACTGGTTCCTGCGCCTCCTGGTTGTTCTCTTCTTGCACACGTCACACTGCCAGGAGGGAAACTCGGAGCCCGTCTGCAGCTTGAGTGACGGACATTTCCACTGCCGCAATGTCAAGTCCTTCGCCTTCATCACTCATCAGCTCCCGTCTCGCCCAGTCACGTGGTTCGAGCTCGCCGACAGTCCGCATGTGCAACTCACAAGTAGAGACTTCAACCACGAGGCATTCCGAAACACGTCAAGGGTCGACATTCTGAGTTGTGACGTGGTCACAATCAATCCGGATCCGTTCACATCCTTGCCGAAATTAACAACACTCGCGATCATTTCCAACAATCTAACCGAGATCAGTTCAAGGTCATTCGCAGGGTTGGAACATATAGAGGTAGTTGTTCTCGATGACAACCAGATAGCGTCAGTTGCTCCGGACACTTTCAGGAACTTATACAATCTGAAGAATCTGTATTTGAGCAAGAACAGATTAGCTTCCATAGTTAAAGTGTTTGAGAATCAGAGGAATCTTCTGACACTAGACTTGGTGCGAAACAGGATCAGAGTTTTGAATGACAACTCGTTCAAGGGTTTGGTTCTGTTGAGACACCTGGATTTGAGTTACAACAGGATCCAGAGTATAAGTCCCAGAGCCTTTGCTGAGCTGTCGGAATTGCGGGGTTTGAAACTCGGTTATAACAATCTCCAGAGTCTGTCTCCAGAGCTATTCCAGACCAACATACGACTCCTGCACTTAGACCTGTCGGGGAATAACCTGGCCAATCTGGCGAACTATCCTTTGAACATTCCGTCGTTAACAGACGTCCATCTGAATGATTGTAAAATACAGTCCATTCCAGTTGATTATTTCGCAAACTTGAAGAATGTGTCTACACTATGTTTAAAGAGAAATGAGCTGAGCCGGTTTGAGGATGTTTTGGTTGAAGCTTTGCCGAGACTCAGTCGTCTATTACTAAATTATAATAAGTTCACGTCGTTCAGCCGGATCGCGTTTAGAAAGCTGAATCCGACTTTTGCAGCTAAAGTTGCGAGGTACGGAGGATTTAGAATTGCGAATAACCCTTGGAATTGTGAGGATCCTGTTGGGGAGGATATGATACATCTTTGCCAGGGAGGAGAAATCGTGTTCTAGAGGTTCATATGATCTAGTTCTGAAACAGGATAAATCAATCTATCATATATTGCCGATTATCATCATTAGAGGCAGTACCACCATGATAATACTAAGTATGGATACAAGGTAAAGATTATTTTACTATCGACAATTGACCAATGTAGATCTCCTCCTCCCACTTCGTCATAAAACAAAAGCCAATTCGAAACATTGACTTTAACAACCAACCAACTGTCAGTTAACAGCAAACAGCTGTTTCTTACAGAATGTAACAGTTTTACAATCTACAAATTGCCATTAATAATAGTTTTGATTTAAACTATCTACTTGAATATTGTTCAGTCTTAATTAACTTCTCATAAGAGTGGTAGGGCCGTTCTTTTTAAGTTGACGAAACAATCCAGTGACAGAAGCCATTAAAAAGTAAAACAATTTGGCAACATACCTGGCAAAATATAGTTTGTTTCGTTGTACCACTGTAATAATTGTCCAGCATATCATCCAACATGATTTATATGAGTTTAAATAGGTAATACATTGATTGTACTATTTCAAGTGGTAAATTAAACTATTAAACACGAGTGAGCTAAATTCTTTGATCTTTTTGAATTTCATTTGTTCGAATGAAAACTTGTTATTTTCTAAGTACCCTGGAGTTACCATGGTATTGGTAATACTTTTGTCTTTCATAAGGCAACGCCCATCTTCATTGGTCAATTGTATAAGAAACTTTGATTATTCAACATGTAACTAATACATAATTTCAATTGAGGGGCAGTAGCATGAACAGTCCAATAATGCGATTATAATACCTCCAGAGTGCTTTGACGGTTTAAAACGCTGTATTGAGCATAGTATGAATAAATAATGGTGATTATAGCAAGAGTTAATCCTTTTAATTGACTTGTTTAAGATTTCTGTCAGGGGAATTTCAGTTCGAGGTGCTCGCTCATCAACGCGTTACACTGAGCGTGACCCAGTAGAAAGCAACTGATTAGAGGTAATCAGTTGGAATTGCTCGAAATTTCTGGCCAGAGGGAAGGTGGGACTGTGCTTCAAATACCTTCGTATATCGATACATCGTTAGTAGTCATTTCTAGTTATTTAGAAACATTATTCTGTGACAGCAGTTGGCTCAGAAACTTATTTATGTTGTCCAGAAATTATGAACAATTTATGCAAATATTTTTTAAATTCAGCTGTAGGGAACTTTATCTAGTTGTGGAATGAATTTAACACTTGAAATATTGTATGTAAATATGTATATGATGTATAGACGAATAAAACAAAATATTTTGTGGAATAACGAACTGTTTAACGATAATTACATTTAATGATACCATACCTACATGTATACATATTTTATCCTATGAGAGTATCTATCAGTCAACACTTCTCTTGCCTTTCTGTTATTGATGTTTAAACATTTTTACAAATATATAATATTTTAATTAATTTTATTTGTAGAAATACCAAATATAAAATATCTCAAGTATATAATGTCTGATAGCATAGAGAGCGCTAAGGTCATCATATAAAATGTCACGGGGGGGCAAGGGGGGGGGGGGGGGGCGCTTGCCACCTTTCTGGTGGTCAGGAAACATAATTTTTTATGTTTATGAATAGATTAATTTTGTAAACAAAAAACTAATAAAAACTCATTTTCAAAGGTAAAAAAAAAAAAAAAAAAAAAAATGCTCTGCGGGGCAGAGTGGTGGGTTTCCCTCTACCACCACAAAGAGTCAAATTTTAAAAGATATTGCATATTTCAACATAATACACTTCACAACGTCTTGAAATTGATTTCTAAGTGATAAAAAATAAAAAAATGGCCAGCGGGTTAATGTGGTTACTTTCCCTCCACCACCCCAAAGTGTCAAATTAAAAAAAATTAAACCTGGGAAATTTGTTTTCTTTTTCTTGCCCCCCCCCCCCCCCCCCCCCCCCTTGAGGACACCCATGACGTCACACTGCATTAGTCTAGAGCGTCTTGAGTTGCTCTCGCTCGCAGATGAAGAGACTGAGAGTCGCAGCATCTCTCACATGCAGTCCCGAGGTGGCGTTGACGATCAGGTAGGGTCGGTCGACGTTGTTGCCAGATGGCTCGCCGGCAGCCCAGCGCTCGTAGCCAGTGTCAGCCAGGTCCCCGTCTACACACACAACACACAGATGAGGCGTGCAGTCCCGAGGTGGCGTTGACGATCAGGTAGGGTCGGTCGACGTTGTTGCCAGATGGCTCGCCGGCAGCCCAGCGCTCGTAGCCAGTGTCAGCCAGGTCCCCGTCTACACACACAACACACTGATGAGGCTGTGCAGTGCCGAGGTGGCGTTGACGATCAGGTAGGGTCGGTCGACGTTGTTGCCAGATGGCTCGCCGGCAGCCCAGCGCTCGTAGCCAGTGTCAGCCAGGTCCCCGTCTACACACACAACACACAGATGAGGCGTGCAGTCCCGAGGTGGCGTTGACGATCAGGTAGGGTCGGTCGACGTTGTTGCCAGATGGCTCGTAGCCAGTGTCAGCCAGGTCCCCGTCTACACACACAACACACAGATGAGGCTGTGCAGTGCCGAGGTGGCGTTGACGATCAGGTAGGGTCGGTCGACGTTGTTGCCAGATGGCTCGCCGGCAGCCCAGCGCTCGTAGCCAGTGTCAGCCAGGTCCCCGTCTACACACACAACACACTGATGAGGCTGTGCAGTGCCGAGGTGGCGTTGACGATCAGGTAGGGTCGGTCGACGTTGTTGCCAGATGGCTCGCCGGCAGCCCAGCGCTCGTAGCCAGTGTCAGCCAGGTCCCCGTCTACACACACAACACACAGATGAGGCGTGCAGTCCCGAGGTGGCGTTGACGATCAGGTAGGGTCGGTCGACGTTGTTGCCAGATGGCTCGTAGCCAGTGTCAGCCAGGTCCCCGTCTACACACACAACACACAGATGAGGCTGTGCAGTGCCGAGGTGGCGTTGACGATCAGGTAGGGTCGGTCGACGTTGTTGCCAGATGGCTCGCCAACAGCCCAGCGCTCGTAGCCAGTGTCAGCCAGGTCCCCGTCTACACACACAACACACTGATGAGGCTGTGCAGTGCCGAGGTGGCGTTGACGATCAGGTAGGGTCGGTCGACGTTGTTGCCAGATGGCTCGTAGCCAGTGTCAGCCAGGTCCCCGTCTACACACACAACACACAGATGAGGCTCCCGAGGTGGCGTTGACGATCAGGTAGGGTCGGTCGACGTTGTTGCCAGATCGCTCGTAGCCAGTGTCGGCCAGGTCCCCGTCTACACACACAACACAAGACACTTAGAACATGATTTCAACTTCTATCATCTGGAAGAGGGTGCTCGGCGCCCGATGTAATCGACTTTTATTTGACCAGGAACAGAATCTGGATAAAATGAACGTAGAACGATTTTGCCGCTTGATGCATGCACATTTTTGGATACGATTGGAGACAAAATGGGTTGATGTTATTATTTTAAATTTTAATAATGATTAGAGCAAAGACAAAATTAGGGTTATCACAGTCTTGGTACATTAACTTGTACGTTAATTTATTCTTAACGACTAACGACTGTGTTATTTCATGAGAAAGTATGTTTTAACATAGAAAATAATAATGATTTGTAAATAATACAACCACACAAACATACAAATAGTAAGGTGAACAGGCCTTCGTCCTATCTTCCCATCTCCTACCATATGGAACAGGCAGGATATACTACTTTTCATTTCATAAAGATCGGCTGACTAGTGCAGCAGCAAGGGAATAAAACGTTTTGAAAACGGGTTAACTATTCATTCCAGGAAGGTTAAAGTGAACAAATATTTTTGTTTTATTCTCAATCTCATATGAAAGACAGCGTAATTGATAGAGCTCCCACATAGAGCGATAATGCAATTCCTTATCGATCGTTCGAGTACATCTTGAAGACTGGCATGACCTGCTAGCGATCGAGTACATCGTCTCTAAAGTAACATGATCGCATTCTCACCTCTGATCGTTATGAAGTTTCTGTCCTCCAGGATGTGATGAACTCCGACCCATCACCACAGGAAGTTGTACTTGGCGTAGAGCGCCTCCACTTGAAGACCGGCATGACCAGACTAGCGATCGAGTACAGCGTCTCTAAATTAACATAATCTCCGTCTCACCTCTGATCGTGATGAAGTTTCTGTCCTCCAGGATGTGATGAACGCCGACCCAACACCACAGGAAGTTGTACTTGGCGTAGAGCGCCTCCACTTGAAGACTGGCATGACCTGCTAGCGATCGAGTACAACGTCTACAGAGTAACATAATCTCCGTCTCACCTCTGATCGTTATGAAGTTTCTGTCCTCCAGGATGTGATGAACGCCGACCCAACACCACAGGAAGTTGTACTTGGCGTAGAGCGCCTCCGCTTCGAACTCCGAGTTGAGGATGAGGAGGTGCGCGCCCTCGGCCCGGCATGTCTCCACGGCGTCCACCCAGGTGGCGCCACCGACGTCGTGGTATCGGTAATAGCCCATGCCCTTCACCAGCTCGTACCCGTCCCTGTTAAGTGTTAGAGTAGTAATTCTATACGTCCGATCAAAAACAATAGTTACCTATGAGAACACGCATTACATCGTTCATGTTGAGTTATCCAAAACGAATTATGAAGGACATTCACTGCATACTGGAGCTTATCCATATTTTCAGTCAATAGATGTTGTACTTGGCGTTGAGGGTCTAGCCCATGCAGTGATTTATTAATAAAAAAAAAATCTCGTGTATAAATACGCACATGAAAACTGTCAACACCCAGTGTCAACACCCAGTTACAATCATAGTAGTGGATATAATTAATATCTCAACATTTAGTTGGAAAGATGAAGAAAGAGCTCATGTGTTGTTGGCAAAATTGTCTCAGGTTTGTGATGCATGTGCCCTTTTATTAGAGTAAAAATTGCTGTTTTTCGTAGGATTTCCTTCAACTTCAGGTCTTGATTTGAGAAGTAAAGTCATCTTCAGACTGATTTTGGCAATTCTTTTCTGCATAGATAAGTTCCAACAGAAGTGTCTAACTTATCAGGATGCGGAAGAAGTCTTTGCTAAACTGAACCCTTCCAAGTGAAAATATTAGCATTTTGTTGTCAGTCCTATGCAATTCTATGCGTTCTATGCAATTTACTATGTATTGATTAAAAGCCAAACTTATGAACTTAAGTGCCCCATCCATGTTGAATCTTACATGCCGACTTGTAAGGCAAACCGGGTGACCTTGGCATGAAGGCAGGCAAGAAGGATTTCTGTCCGTGTTTGAATTCTTCAAGCTTCACTAAAAGCCCCACACATGATGAAATTTCCAGGCTTGTCAAGTAAGTTCGTCATGCAAGATTGACCGTGTACGAGCTACGATCACCACACTTTACAGGGATTGGAAACCGTCTGCGTATTGTGACGTCACTCCCATAAGACCAATGCTAAATGATGGCGGCTGAGTGCTTGGGCCGCCGATTTGCACCTGATGACTTCCTGCACCCGTTTACTTCCGGCCGGTGACCCGCGAAATTTAAAAAAAGTACGCTTTTGGAGTGTTTAAATTTGATTCACACAATTGCCGCCAGGTTTTAAAGAGCTTCTCAAACTTGCCGCTGCTAAAGATGATAGCGCATTGTCGAATATTTGAATTCTGTTCTGGCGGGAGAAAAAGACATGTGTCACGTGAGCGACATCACAGCCGCTTGTTCTATGATTGTTGTGTTCAAGGTGACCAAGCACATGGCCAGCTAGTCAGACAGTTTCCGATCCCTGTAAAGTGTGGTGATCGTAGGTACGAGCTATGTAAGGCAGTTAGGAGGATGGGTATGAAGAGTTCAGTTCTGTCACATGCAAATACGGATGTTTGGAAACCATATCCGTAAAGCTTCTACATATTGGCGGATGCAAGGACTAACCAGGTCATGTCTTCTTCGCATATGAACGGCAGTTTGTCGGTACAGGCGACATCTGCCATACCGGCCGAGCTGTAACTGCCGCAGTTGTTGGCCGTGTTGAATGCTGGGAATCCCGGAGCCCAATCCGCGTAGCACTGCCTTGACACCAGCTTGCCTGTTCATACACGTCACGTTACTAGATGTTACAAGAGCAGCGTCTATTACCAGACATGGCAGTATCTAGATGCTTGTATCGATACGTCTAAGATACATAATTGTATCTTGTATTTTAAATTCCCATTTCTAAAGTGTTTGTTTCATTTTTGAAGATTGAAAATACCAGATACATTTCACGCACTTAGAATATCAAAGAGAGCAGACAAGCATAAAATATACTTTGAATAGATGAAAAGTTCAAAAAAATGTTGAGTAATGTTTTCTTACAAATATATTAAAATTTCATTTAAATTACTTGTATCTATTTTGAAATATCTAAATATACTATCTTGTATCTTGTATATAAAATACATCTCTAAAATGTATAATATATCTTGTATTTTAGGTACCCAAATTGCAGAATCAGTATAATATTGTATTCCAATTACATTGAAATGTACGATATCTGTCTAAAACCTGTACCGGTAGGTACATTTTACCAAATGTTAAATCCCACATCTGCCACCAAATGTAAAATCCCACACCTGCCACCAAATGAAAAATCCATGAACACGCCGATAATGGGAAATACATCCAATTTCCGTCAAATGTTATATATTATCCTTCATCACTATCAAATCGTCGGTTAAGTACTTGTTTGTCCCTTATCCGTTTTTTGATATTCGGAGATAATGAGGTTTAAAGATTGAACTCATTCTCACGGATTCTTACGGATCTCTTGAATAATATCCAGTTATATTTTTCTACCCTGTACTCTTTATTACCCCAATATATGGCACCCCCGTTTGGATATAGGACAAAGAAAGCCATGGGAACGAATTATTATGTGTTACGCATTTTGTATATCCAATATTTACGTATAGTATTTTGTACAGAAGAAGGTACATTTCAACAATTTATGAATGTTTTCATTATTATAACTAACACCCTTTTATTTTATTTAAAGAAAAAACAATTTTTTTTTTTTTTTACATTAAATAAAAAAAAAAACTATCTTTTTTCTATCATTTTTGAACTAAGTTTAAGGGGGAATTGAATCTACATTAAAAGGTTCTTTATGTAGGAAAAATTTGTCATTTAAAAAAATCAAAATTTCACCCAGAAGCGAATAGCTAAGAAATGAATAGTATTTTTATGTTTAATGTAAAACTCGAAATTTTCAAAAAGTGGATATAGATAGCACAAACAAGTAATAAACCGACGTGTGGACAAGCAATTATAGAAGTTCTGAATAACATCTATGAAACACTTTGAATCTGGTGGTTGCTTCTGTGTCACCTGGCATGGAGTGGAAGTTTCCCTCGCCATACAAGTCGTGAACACCGAGATGTATTCTGTTGTACCCGTTGTCTGTCATGAGTTGCTTGATGACGGCCGCTTCAGCCGGTGTGTCCGGATAGGCCAAGTGACTGCGTCTGTACATGCAGTACTGCAACAAACACGACATGGTACAGGACTCCGAGATGGATTCTGTTGTACCCGTTGTCTGTCATGAGTTGCTTGATGACGGCCGCTTCAGCCGGTGTGTCCGGATAGGCCAAGTGACTGCGTCTGTACATGCAGTACTGCAACACACACGACATGGTACAGGACTCCGAGATGGATTCTGATGAACCCGTTGTCGGTCATGAGTTGCTTGACAGCCGGTGTGTCCGGATAGGCCAAGTGACTGCGCCTGTACATGTAGTACTGCAACACACACGACATGGTACAGGACTCCGAGATGGATTCTGATGAACCCGTTGTCGGTCATGAGTTGCTTGACAGCCGGTGTGTCCGGATAGGCCAAGTGACTGCGTCTGTACATGCAGTACTGCAACATTAAAGACGACATGGCCACGGGTTTTTGAACTTCTTCAGTGGTTGTCAATCTCAGAGGTCTGACTACAAAATCTAAGTCGAATTGTAATGGACTACTAGTCATTATCTTGCTATATGACGTCACGAATTATACAGATGACAGAAGGATGTGGGCCGTGACCGTCAAGAAGGCTGTGACAGCACAGTAATCAATAGTAATCAAATAGCAAATGGATATATTTTGAAATTTAACTGTCTTTCCCCCACACGTTTGATTGGCTCCCTCTCCCACTATATGGAAAATGCTGCTCTAGTGTGAGTAAAGAGAACTTTTATGTTACATTGACTCGTCCTATCACCATTGGTCCATTCTTGTTTACCTAGAATTGTTCAAAATTGTGATCTAAATCGAGCATGGCCTCTGAAACCTGACCACGTTTTCAGAAAGGAATAAGAAGTGAAAATGAGAAGTGAAGATTTCAGTATTACAGTTATGTTTAAGTTGTTAACTTTTCTATATTTGTATGAACTCAATTTGTTCATCTTAAAAATGTTCATCAAACTGGAGGACAAATTCCAGGTAAAATTAAGAAAAGGGGTTGAATTGTCTTTCATTATAATTGTCTGCCTTCTAAATTATAATAATCATAACAAAATCACACTGGATAATTTTTTGATTCGAGACCGACAGTAATAATTAATATTTGACTGACATTAATTGAAGATTAGCGAAGATAAAACTACAATTATGTTTGAAGAAATTCGGTTATAATATTATTATTTTAAAGTTTGGTTAAGTTATACGGGCTAAGTGTGCTATCTGACCTTGGACGCGGCGTTCCAGGAGACGCTCCTGGAGGATGAGAAGTATCGTCCTGATCCAGGATCCTGCGCCAGGACGAGCTGGAGCAAGCAGGACGCCAGGACAACCAACATGGCGGCCTCCATGATGCAGGTGAAGCACTGAGTGTGACACTTCAACTGATCACGCTGCTCTTATCAATAACTCTTGACATTAATCTCTCTTGATCGGCAATTATACTTCATTTCAGATAATATCAGATTTTGATTCTGATTCTGATCTGATCTGATGTTTATCTGGTTCGGAGTACTCACAGGTGTGTTAAAAGTATTTATAGTCAAGTTGGTGTGTTGCAGTTGACAATTACTGACAGTTCAGATTTTTAAAATTATTACATCAGTAAATCGACAAAATGTAATAGTAATAACATATTCCTGAGTAAATTGTTCTATCACTTGTAAAATGCAAATATAAAGTTTGTAATGCAAGAAATTTTTTAAAATATATTCAATTACCTATCAATAGGATGGGAAAGGACCTATGAACGAATAAAATGTAATGAAGCGAGCGGAGCGAGCGTCTCCACTTGACACTTATGGCTCGAATTTCTGTTTTTTTTTGTTTTTTTATCTGTCTGTGTGTACTTTTGGCGTTTCCTGCCACACGAAGTAACGGATCAGGCCAATTTTTTCACGAAACTTATATCACTATTCTGGTTATGGTCAAAATGATTTTCAGCAAGTTTGCTCGATTGGTTTCATCGGAAACTTGATTTTTGTATCGTAGCAACTAAATCTTCTACGAAATGTTCATAAAATACCTATGGACCATGATTACTGCATTTCTTTGGAGAGAAAACTTTTATTTAATAAACAAAACACTGTCATCAGACATGACTGCCACTAGGACACAGTATAGTAAAATAATAAATTGAAATTGAGAATAATAAATGACTCATGGCTAATATTATAACTAATATTGATTATAAAGATGATTACGTAAAATGGAAATGGAGCCCTTCAATGATAAAGTAGTCATCATCATATCAGTAGATATCAGTAGATATCAGTAGGCAGTGACATTTGTTTCACAATTAATTTGACATGGACAGGAGTTGTTAAACATTTTTGATATTCTGCCTGTGATTATTCTTGCTGTTTTGCGATGCTTTCTTCGAAGTATTTGGTACACATAAGGTTTTGTGGTAATCTAGCCATTTTCTGTAGAAAAATGTAACATTTCTGTGATTTTGGGAGTGATGGGAAAGTATTTTGCTTCTCTTGGATTTATATTGAATGGAAGGTTTTGTGGCAATCTTCCCAGTTTCAGAAGAAAATTTTAACTCTTATGTAAACCTGTAAGTGATTATTTGAGGAATTATGTGGGATTATTTGCGATTATTTGATAGATCATGGTTAGATATGCTGCACACCGGTGCTCGCTTATCAACGCGTTATACCGAGCGTTTTCCTAGTTTACAAATAATACACATTTTAAAATTTAAAAAATCCCATAAATCTAACTCACAGAAAACACAAGAATTTGAGCTGGTTTCTAAAAATGAAATATCCAAAAATCACAATACATGTTTTCTTTATTGATTTGCAGTCGACCACGTTGCTGTCAATGGTATCAATTACATTTTTTGCAATCAGCGACTACTTGAACATTCCTGTCTTTTTGACAGCCTACAAATTGCACAGTCAACCTAATACAGACACCATCCTTGAAATTTGCGTCATCAGGAGGTATAACATGACGTCATGACTACATGATCTCGTGCTGGCAGATGACGTGAGTGAAACCATGACTACATGATCTCGTGCTGGCAGATGACGTGAGTGAAACCATGACTACATGATCTCGTGCTGGCAGATGACGTGAGTGAAACCATGACTACATGATCTCGTGCTGGCAGATGACGTGAGTGAAACCATGACTACATGATCTCGTGCTGGCAGATGACGTGAGTGAAACCATGACTACATGATCTCGTGCTGGCAGATGACGTGAGTGAAACCATGACTACATGATCTCGTGCTGGCAGATGACGTGAGTGAAACCATGACTACATGATCTCGTGCTGGCAGATGACGTGAGTGAAACCATGACTACATGATCTCGTGCTGGCAGATGACGTGAGTGAAACCATGACTACATGATCTCGTGCTGGCAGATGACGTGAGTGAAACCATGACTACATGATCTCGTGCTGGCAGATGACGTGAGTGAAACCATGACTACATGATCTCGTGCTGGCAGATGACGTGAGTGAAACCATGACTACATGATCTCGTGCTGGCAGATGACGTGAGTGAAACCATGACTACATGATCTTGTGCTGGCAGATGACGTGAGTGAAACCATGAATACATGATCTCGTGCTGGCAGATGACGTGAGTGAAACCATGACTACATGATCTCGTGCTGGCAGATGACGTGAGTGAAACCATGACTACATGATCTCGTGCTGGCAGATGACGTGAGTGACATGATCTCGTGCTGGCAGATGACGTGAGTGAAACCATGACTACATGATCTCGTGCTGGCAGATGACGTGAGTGAAACCATGACTACATGATCTCGTGCTGGCAGATGACGTGAGTGAAACCATGACTACATGATCTCGTGCTGGCAGATGACGTGAGTGACATGATCTCGTGCTGGCAGATGACGTGAGTGAAACCATGACTACATGATCTCGTGCTGGCAGATGAACGGTGCATCGTCATAGCTCGTGAAGAGGCCTTCATTCCCCGCTAGCTTCACGTAGGGGTACTTGGTGTTGAGGCCGCTAGGTTCGCCCTGGTACCAGCTGGTGAAGTTGCTGTCATAAAGGGGCTCGTCTGTCAAAAGAAACACATAGTATTAGAAGAACGCTCAGTGTAACGCGTTGATGAGCGAGCCTTCGTACTGCATCAGATTTGTTATGCGTTTGCAAGTATCATCTGCTCTACAGGCCTTGGAACTGAAGCGTCAAGAAGGCAGGGATGAAAATTAAGTACACATTTTTCAAATTTTTCAAGATTATAGAATAAAATGTCCTTAAAATGACAATAACTTTTGAAAATAACGACATATTCGTCTTGAAATTGGCAAAACATGTTAGTCCCAATGACCAGCAGGGCGATTGTATAACTTTCTTAGCCGAGATTATGGATCGTTATCTATACCAATTGATGAAAGTAAACTATTAATATCATTGTTAACCATTTGAATTGTGGAAAAGCTACTAGGATATGAAATATAATTACATTATTTATTTCAGGAAGTCGACTTTAAGCACTTTGAATTGCTTTACCTTCTGATGGGCTTAATTACTTTCATCAATTTGGTATCGATAACGATCCATTGTCTCGGCTAAGAAGTTATACAATCGCACTGCAGGCAAAGTTTTAAGTTGATCGGTCAAACGGTTCAAGTGGAAATTTTCAAAAATCACAAGATAGATCGTTTTAAATTTAACCAATGGGAGGATTTGGCTGAAGCTTTGTAAGATTGGGGACAATGTTAGTTGCAATGACTTTTCAAAATTTCAAATTGATCGCAGTAACCAACGTTTCAATGTCGATCATTCTTGCAGTGAACGGTACTTACTGACGTCCGAGAGCGTTTGCGTCCTGAAAGCGTAAGTTTCAAGACCTGTGGCCCTATTCTAGAGCTTTTAAATTTCCAATTCAGATGGAATTCGATTCCATTCAATGTTAAGCCGTGACCGGATTCCATCAGAATGGAATTGGGGAAAACGTTCTAGAAAGGCCCCTGGCCTCTTGGGCTGCGATCGTGTAAAATGACAACTCCCTTGTCGAAGCGACAAGCTTCTCATCTCAATGTTATTCACGGCCTTCTCGCTTCAACAAGGAAGTTGTCATTTTACACGATCGCACCCCTGGTCTCATCCAAGGACGACTATAACGACTCTCACGTACCGAATATGGTGATGAACTCCCTGTTCTCTAGGATCTGATTGAGTCCAGCAGTTCCGTGTACTCCTCGGCAGAGTGCAGCACCAGCAGATGCGAGTCCTCCGCTTCACTACTTGCACGTACCGAATATGGTGATGAACTCCCTGTTCTCTAGGATCTGATTGAGTCCGACCCAACACCAGCTGAAGGAGTACTTGTCCAGCAGTTCCGTGTACTCCTCGGCAGAGTGCAGCAGCAGCAGATGCGAGTCCTCCACTTCACTACTTGCACGTACCGAATATGGTGATGAACTCCCTGTTCTCTAGGATCTGATTGAGTCGGACCCAACACCAGCTGAAGGAGTACTTGTCCAGCAGTTCCGTGTACTCCTCATCAGAGTGCAGCACCAGCAGATGCGAGTCCTCCGCTTCACTACTTGCACGTACCGAATATGGTGATGAACTCCCTGTTCTCTAGGATCTGATTGAGTCCGACCCAACACCAGCTGAAGGAGTACTTGTCCAGCAGTTCCGTGTACTCCTCGGCAGAGTGCAGCACCAGCAGATGCGAGTCCTCCGCTTCACTACTTGCACGTACCGAATATGGTGATGAACTCCCTGTTCTCTAGGATCTGATTGAGTCGGACCCAACACCAGCTGAAGGAGTACTTGTCCAGCAGTTCCGTGTACTCCTCGGCAGAGTGCAGCACCAGTAGATGCGAGTCCTCCGCTTCACTACTTGCACGTACCGAATATGGTGATGAACTCCCTGTTCTCTAGGATCTGATTGAGTCCGACCCAACACCAGCTGAAGGAGTACTTGTCCAGCAGTTCCGTGTACTCCTCGGCAGAGTGCAGCACCAGCAGATGCGAGTCCTCCGCTTCACTACTTGCACGTACCGAATATGGTGATGAACTCCCTGTTCTCTAGGATCTGATTGAGTCGGACCCAACACCAGCTGAAGGAGTACTTGTCCAGCAGTTCCGTGTACTCCTCGGCAGAGTGCAGCACCAGCAGATGCGAGTCCTCCGCTTCACTACTTGCACGTACCGAATATGGTGATGAACTCCCTGTTCTCTAGGATCTGATTGAGTCCGACCCAACACCAGCTGAAGGAGTACTTGTCCAGCAGTTCCGTGTACTCCTCGGCAGAGTGCAGCACCAGCAGATGCGAGTCCTCCGCTTCACTACTTGCACGTACCGAATATGGTGATGAACTCCCTGTTCTCTAGGATCTGATTGAGTCCGACCCAACACCAGCTGAAGGAGTACTTGTCCAGCAGTTCCGTGTACTCCTCGGCAGAGTGCAGCACCAGCAGATGCGAGTCCTCCGCTTCACTACTTGCACGTACCGAATATGGTGATGAACTCCCTGTTCTCTAGGATCTGATTGAGTCCGACCCAACACCAGCTGAAGGAGTACTTGTCCAGCAGTTCCGTGTACTCCTCGGCAGAGTGCAGCACCAGCAGATGCGAGTCCTCCGCTTCACTACTTGCACGTACCGAATATGGTGATGAACTCCCTGTTCTCTAGGATCTGATTGAGTCCGACCCAACACCAGCTGAAGGAGTACTTGTCCAGCAGTTCCGTGTACTCCTCGGCAGAGTGCAGCACCAGCAGATGCGAGTCCTCCGCTTCACTACTTGCACGTACCGAATATGGTGATGAACTCCCTGTTCTCTAGGATCTGATTGAGTCCGACCCAACACCAGCTGAAGGAGTACTTGTCCAGCAGTTCCGTGTACTCCTCGGCAGAGTGCAGCACCAGCAGATGCGAGTCCTCCGCTTCACTACTTGCACGTACCGAATATGGTGATGAACTCCCTGTTCTCTAGGATCTGATTGAGTCCGACCCAACACCAGCTGAAGGAGTACTTGTCCAGCAGTTCCGTGTACTCCTCGGCAGAGTGCAGCACCAGCAGATGCGAGTCCTCCGCTTCACTACTTGCACGTACCGAATATGGTGATGAACTCCCTGTTCTCTAGGATCTGATTGAGTCCGACCCAACACCAGCTGAAGGAGTACTTGTCCAGCAGTTCCGTGTACTCCTCGGCAGAGTGCAGCACCAGCAGATGCGAGTCCTCCGCTTCACTACTTGCACGTACCGAATATGGTGATGAACTCCCTGTTCTCTAGGATCTGATTGAGTCGGACCCAACACCAGCTGAAGGAGTACTTGTCCAGCAGTTCCGTGTACTCCTCGGCAGAGTGCAGCACCAGCAGATGCGAGTCCTCCGCTTCACTACTTGCACGTACCGAATATGGTGATGAACTCCCTGTTCTCTAGGATCTGATTGAGTCCGACCCAACACCAGCTGAAGGAGTACTTGTCCAGCAGTTCCGTGTACTCCTCGGCAGAGTGCAGCACCAGCAGATGCGAGTCCTCCGCTTCACTACTTGCACGTACCGAATATGGTGATGAACTCCCTGTTCTCTAGGATCTGATTGAGTCCGACCCAACACCAGCTGAAGGAGTACTTGTCCAGCAGTTCCGTGTACTCCTCGGCAGAGTGCAGCACCAGCAGATGCGAGTCCTCCGCTTCACTACTTGCACGTACCGAATATGGTGATGAACTCCCTGTTCTCTAGGATCTGATTGAGTCCGACCCAACACCAGCTGAAGGAGTACTTGTCCAGCAGTTCCGTGTACTCCTCGGCAGAGTGCAGCACCAGCAGATGCGAGTCCTCCGCTTCACTACTTGCACGTACCGAATATGGTGATGAACTCCCTGTTCTCTAGGATCTGATTGAGTCGGACCCAACACCAGCTGAAGGAGTACTTGTCCAGCAGTTCCGTGTACTCCTCGGCAGAGTGCAGCACCAGCAGATGCGAGTCCTCCGCTTCACTACTTGCACGTACCGAATATGGTGATGAACTCCCTGTTCTCTAGGATCTGATTGAGTCGGACCCAACACCAGCTGAAGGAGTACTTGTCCAGCAGTTCCGTGTACTCCTCATCAGAGTGCAGCACCAGCAGATGCGAGTCCTCCGCTTCACTACTTGCACGTACCGAATATGGTGATGAACTCCCTGTTCTCTAGGATCTGATTGAGTCCGACCCAACACCAGCTGAAGGAGTACTTGTCCAGCAGTTCCGTGTACTCCTCGGCAGAGTGCAGCACCAGCAGATGCGAGTCTTCTGCTTCGCACGCGGCCGTTGCGTTGCTCCACGGCAGATACTCCTCGTGATACTTGTAATAGCCCAGGTTAGGAAGGAGATCGAAGTCCCACCTGAAACGAAAGAAAATATCGCCGACTTAATACTTGTTTGTCCTTTATCCACTTTTTGAAAATTTTGAGTTTATTATTGGATATTGCTTCTTGATACTCCTTTAACTACATAACATAAAATTAAAAATTTTCCAGTAAACCTTCATTTCTGAGCTATTCTCTTCTAGTTTTTTTTTAATGCTAAAATGTTTCTTAAATAAGGTACCTTTTGATGTAGATTCAATTCCCCCATAAACTTAGTTCAAAGATTGATATAAAATGTAAAATATATATACATGGTATTTTGCTTCTTTACACGGCGTATTTTTAAATTTTAAATTTTAAGAAATAAAACTATTACTTATTTTTTAAATTAAAAATGTTATTATTTTTCTTCTTACACTATAATGAAATGGTGTAACAATTATGAAAAAATGCTTAAATATTTAAAATGTACACTCCCCCAAATAATAAACGGTACGTACTTGGTACAAAACGTATTGGCTGCTGGGCCGGTTCCTTGACAAACAATCCTTTTTATTATCAATGAAATCAGAGCTCACCTAAAGAGTTAGATAATGCGTTAGCACTGACTTCATGGGATGATGCAATCAAACCTTAATCAGTCAAATCATTTTCTTTCGAGTACCGTTTATTATTTGGGGGAGTGTACCCTCTTCTATACGTAACATCAGCTAGAATGTATGTATTTAAAATGAACTCACCAGAGATTCTTCTCGCATATAAAATGCAGGATCTCGCCGCAAGCTTCGTCCTTGAGTCCCTCTCCTTGAGTGTATCCTCCACACCTGTTGTCGGCGTCTCCCGTGGGATATCCTGGAGCCCACTCCGTGTAGCACGAGTCCGACATCACGTTACCTAGCAACAATATCACGTATAACATTACCTTTCTTTGGTCTGGGGCTTAAGAGGGCTTGGTAGTGAGCGTGGCCTTGACGAGTTTTTTAATCGATTTTTATTAATATCTTTTTCCAGTGTAATTGTTAACAAAATAGGGCTATGGACGTGAATTCAGAACAGTTCAATGAAAATAATTTCATAGTTTGGAAAAAGTTATTAGTTTTATTTTGTCCAACAGGTGTTTAGAACCCGAAAATTTTCACGTCCATAGCCTTATTTTGTTAACAATTACACTGGAAAAAGATATTGATAATAATCGATTAAAAAACTCTTCAAGGTCAAATTCACTACCCAGCCGCATCGTTCTGCAGCGAGGCTAATGGCGACGGATGAATAATTATGATGATGATTGGGAGATGATTGTGAAGAGTAGGTAAGGATAGTAGGTGGGAAGGAGGCGGTCGTGGCCTATTAGTAGGGTACCTTCCTAGCATTTGCCTGTCGACTGAGGGAATACCACGAAAAGATCCCAGTCAGGAAGGACGGCCGCGGGAATCGAACCCGGGCCTCCGGAATACAAGTTCAGAGCGTTACCACTCTGCCATACCTGTTCCGTAACATGGACATGGAAGACATGTTGGATCTGCATCAATCAATTGTTTGCAAGTCAAGCATACTACTACGAAAACGCGCTGTGTACCGCATTGATAAGCGAGCCTTCCTATTGTATGCGATTTGATATGCGTTTGCAAGTCTCTGCTCTACAGGCCTTGGAACTGAAGCATCAAGATAGCACTGATATAATAGTTAAAATTATTGGCATTATTTTGCAAATATTTCAAGATTATAGTACATAATGTCTTTAAAATGACAATAACTTTAGAAGATAACGACAAATTAAGCTGAAAATTAGCAAAAATACCTAAAATGTTAGTCCCAATAATCATGCAAAGTTGATCGGTCAAACGGTTCCATTTGAAATTTAAAAAATCACAGGATATATGGTTTTACATTTTAACCAATGGAAGGATTTGGCTGAAACTTTGTAAGATTGGGGACAATTTTGGTTTTAATGACTTTGCAAAATTTCAAATTGATCGGACAAACCAATCGATTTTTTAATTTGAACCAATAACTGGATCCCATTCAAAAGCCATGGCATAGACCGCAGATTACGTTAGTATGTGTAAAATTTCATACCGATTGGTTCAGATCGAGTGCAGGCAAAAACAAGCACAAACACACAGAGTAAGTGCTAGAAGAGACCTTGGTGACGCTCACTTAATTACCTTGTATCGTGTAGTAGACTCCCTGCTTGTAGAGGTTGTGCATGCCAATGTGTATGTCCTGAACGCTGTTAGCCTCCATGATGCCCTCCAGTGTTGCCAGCTCCTCCAGCGTGTCCGGGTAGGCCAAGTGGCTCATGTTGCCTCGACAATACTGCGTCACATGGGAAACAAATTCATTAAATGGCAGTTTGTTCAATTGATACTTAACTGCTTGTCCCATCTTAAGGTTTTTTTTTAGCAAGCTGCGCTTTCTTATCTGATTTTTCTCCTTTATTAAATAGTGTATTTGGTTTTGACGTGAAAAATACCTAAGTAGCTTATTTCGTATAACAAATTTAAGAATATCGTTCGATTCCAGTGTAGAAACACCCCTCTGCCATGGATGCTAAAGCTATAAACTTTGCATGAAACATCTATGACCAATCGTGACGTCAAGCAAGAACGATCGTGAAAAACATTTGAGTTGAAGAAGGAATCGAAGAAAGTATCTGGACATCGAAACTGTTCAGGAAGAATTCGTTACCTGCGCTGCCAGATTCCAGTCAAGTGCTGTTTTGTGGAAGTAGTAGCGGCCATTGAAGTCATAAGAAGATCCTCCGTTCTCTTTCTTGACATCAATCTTCGCATCTGCATTCGGGTTTTCTCGGAGCCCACTGTCAATCTTTGCATCTGCCTTCGGGTTTTCTCGGAGCACGCTGTCAATCTTTGCATCTTCATTCGGGTTTTCTCGGAGCACGCTGTCAATCTTTGCATCTTCATTCGGGTTTTCTCGGAGCACGCTGTCAATCTTTGAATCTTCATTCGGGTTTGCTCGGAGTACGCTGTCAATCTTTGCATCTTCCTTCGGGTTTGCTCGGAGCACGCTGTCAATCTTTGCATCTTCCTTCGGGTTTTCTCGGAGCCCACTGTCAATCTTTGCATCTTCATTCGGGTTTTCTCGGAGCACACTGTCAATCTTTGAATCTTCATTCGGGTTTGCTCGGAGCACGCTGTCAATCTTTGCATCTTCCTTCGGGTTTTCTCGGAGCCCACTGTCAATCTTTGCATCTTCATTCGGGTTTTCTCGGAGCACGCTGTCAATCTTTGAATCTTCATTCGGGTTTGCTCGGAGCACGCTGTCAATCTTTGCATCTTCATTCGGGTTTTCTTGGAGCACGCTGTCAATCTTCGCATCTTCATTCGGGTTTTCTCGGAGCAAGCTGTCAATCTTTGCATCTGCCTTTTCTGCCACAACGAAAACGAAGAAGAGGCACAACACAGAAAGGAGGTAAACGTGTTTCATCTTCTGAAATTGTCACTGTGTAATCTCTGTTATTCTAATACTTTGTCACTTGAAACAAATTGACTTATGATTTGTAATAAACTTCACTCGTATCTTCTGTCTTAATTAATAACGTGAACTGATTGTCAGTTATAAACGAGCGGCGAACTGTTCAAGTGTTTTCAGATGATAAGAGATAAAGTGAAGAGTAGGAAGGTAAAGGCAGTTCGATTTAAGATACTCCTATGTGTGGAATTGATCCAATCAATATCAAGCAATATTAGAGCTTCCTACCTGAATAGGAAAGTCATGAATTAAGAAGGGCCAGACAAAAAGAAATATGATAAAAAGATAGGGTCCAAATATAATTTTTGTTTATGACTGACTTAAAAGAAAGGGGTATGATAACATCCCATTTAAACCTAGTATACACTACCATTTCGATGAAATTAGTACCGACTATTCACTTTTTTATTTTTAAATCAGTTTCCGGTTTTAGTCCAGTTTTTAGATCATTTTTTTTGTCTGGGGCTTAACGTCGCACTGTTCTGCAGCGAGGCTAATGGCGACGGATGAATGATTATGATGATGATTGAAAGATGATGGGGAAGAGTAGGTAAGGATGGAAGGTGGGAAGGAGGCGGTCGTGGCCTTTTAGTAGGGATCCTTCCCAGCATTTGCCTGTCGACTGAGGGAATACCACGAAAAAACCCAGTCAGGAAGGACGGCCGCGGGAATCGAACCCGGGCCTCCGGAATACAAGTTCAGAGCATTACCACTCAGCCACACCGGTTCCGTATTTATATACCACTCGTTTACACAAAATGTGATACATTTTATATGCGTTTTATGGTGAGGTAGTACATTTCCGGACTTGGGAAAGGAATAGCATTAAGAAAATTGAGCAAGGAGTAAGAATCCGCGACTCAACCCACCTCTAACGCAATCCTGAATCTCTCCTCTTACAATGTTAGAGAACAGGGCCTCAGGTTCAAGATCCAATATGCTTGTTGGATGTGTATAAAAAAAATATTTATTTCCTCGACATAAAGAAATTTGACAACATGTTTTAAAGTACCTATTGAGAATATTGGTACAATACTATTAACAGTATTACAAATACCATCATAAAACTGATACAACTGATACAATCTTCAGTTGTATATTATTAATAATGTACACTGACTATGTTAAAAGTACTGCATTTGTACATATTCAAAAAAAATACCTATACAAAGGATCTACATAATAGAGTATATTGTTGACCAATAGAGGCCGGTCTTTCAATGCCTTGCTAACTTTTAACAATCAATTAGGACTATATTTCCATGGCAACAACCAATGAAATCCTCGAATGACCGATTAAAACTTAACTACTAGTTTAGCAGACTATTGAAAGTATATTGAAAGTATATTTCCTGAAATACATTTTACAGTGCATTAAAAAAATTAGGTAATTTAAAGTAATACAAGTGAAATTATAGATTTTGAATACATGATACACCAATTCATTATTATGTACAATTTCCTGATTGCACTGTTGGTAGGTACAAAATGTGTTACATTTATATACCTTAACATATTAACAGAAAATATTAGCTTATTCATTAAACATGTATTCAGCATAAAAAACTAACGCAAAAAAGAAAACCCTAATTCACTCTCTGACTAATGAATCAGTAAGGTATTTTGCATAAAAAGTATTCTTTAATGAAAATAATTAATATATTATTTTAGTACGGGCCTAACAACATAGGTACAGGCATTAACGTATTATCTAACGTATCCAAGTTTTGCATATCTATTATCTAAGTTCCGCCCAAATCTTACTTTCTTTATTACAGTTTGGTATGACCACAATACACCTTTCTGTAGTAGATAAAATAACATAAAATTTAATTAATTGTGGTTAAAGGCGAGATTCTTTGATATTTATAACTAGTTTTCTGATGAACTTTGGAAAGACATCCTAGAAAGCCGCGAACTCTCTACTGTCTGATCTTCACTACTGCGAGTCTGCGTAATGGCTTCCCTCCAGTAGCCTTGAGCTCTCCTCTCCATCAACACCATGAAGACGAACAGGAACACTCCCTGCATCGTCGCCGTGATGCAGAACAAGTAGGCGAAGACGTTGTCCAGATGAGCGAACAACCCGAACACCCACGTCAAGCCGAACAGCAGGAACAAGAAGACAAGGGTGCGGAGTCTGCGCAGTGATATCGTCCGATCCTCAAGGCCGTGTCTCTGGAGCTGAACGTCGTCCGACCAACAACACCAGGAGTTGAGGCGGATGAAGATGACGATGAAGACTATGACGTTTGTAATCATGATGAGCGAGATGGGGCTGAGGACAGTGAGAATGAAGGCAATACCTTCTGGGTAGCAGAAGTTCCGATCTTCGGTTTGGACGTAGAGAGCAGGATCAATACAAAGAAGAACAATAACCGGAAGAAAAGGGATGCCCCACGCTAACATTGATACTTTCACAAGGATATCTGGAATTCCCTTTGCACCAAGAAGTGTCAAAAGACGAAGCATCTGCAGAGTCGACATTGCGAGCATCCAGAACACACAGGCAAGGACAGAGTAGTGAAGAAGTGCTCCAAGGAAGATGCAGACTCCGCCGTTCTTCTCAGCACGTACAGTTGCCACCAGGAAATAGGCGACGAAGTTGAGAGCCACGGCTGCCGACATGTGGAGCAGGAACTTGTTGCCGAGTTCACGTCGCCATTGTCGGAAGCAAATGGCGGTCAATGCAATCAATGACAGACCGATGATGGAGAAACTGCAACCTACCATTGATATGACGTCAAGGGCTTTGTCAACATCACCTTTGCTTACTGTGATCAGCTCAGCGAAGTTTGTCAAGTGATTACAGCAACATGTGTCCAGGGAACTGTTTGTAGAGTTCATCAGGATACACCCTTCCGTTGACCAGTTATTCGCGTCAAAGTCCCAATACGCACATTGCTTTCTCCCTGTCTCACTCCTAGGTTTGAAGCTTATGTTCACGGTCTGGTCAGCTGGAAATGCCGAATGTGAACCAGTCGCATCTGCCAAGATTATGTTGATGACGTAACTAATGACAGTGTAGTTGGAAGTACTTTGAACGAAGGATGCGTCGTTTGAAAAAACAGCGAAAATCAGTCTTGAATGTTTATCGATTACTGACTTTGGTATGATTGCTGCTAATTCCAACTGATTTGAAATAGTTAATTCTTCGTTTGACTTGATTAATGATAGATTTGTTATTTTGCTTTCTTCTGAGCTCTCGAGCGACATTCCAACTACTGGATTGTCAGGGTCGATGTTGGAAACAACTAAAGCCACATCCGATTTCACTGACTGAACAAACTCGGTGCCATTTTCAATAATCATGTGCTGCAAGATGTGCTCCAAATCTTGGAGAATTTTCCGAGATTTGCTTGCATTCTTTTTCAGAATTTCTTCGTTGATTTTAAATACTTCGTTAACAGCTTCAGTCACGAAGCCCAGGTCTTGGCTTATTACGGGTGAATCAGTCAGATTGCTGAGGATTTGTTCCATCCTGTCCAGCGTATGCTCATCGGTGCCTCCTAGAATGAAAAATAGCGCAGTCAGAATATGATCAACTATGAAGTATAAGTAGTCAAGGAATGATTGTCCACGAATACCTGCAAACGAGCTGCATATTTGCACATTATTTGCTGCATTGTAATTTAAACTAGGAAAACGCTCAGTGTAACGCGTTGATGAGCGAGCACCTATTATTAGGACTCCATGGCAACAACCAATGAAATCCTCGAATGACCATAAGAGTACCGTGGTGACGCTCGCTACGCTCGCTCAATAAATTATGATGAATATTAGATTGAATGAACATATTAAATCTTATACATTCCTAGACGTCTAATTCTTATGGCGCAATTTATGTAGTTGATAATACGCCCGCCTTGCCTCGGTTAGTGTACATACTCCTAACGCTAGATGGTGACACCGAAGATGTCCAATCACTGTAATAGGCCAGCTTAGTGATTGAAACTTCTAGCAATGGAGTATATTACACTAACCTTAAGGGGGGATGCCCAAGAAAAGGTCTCCATAGATATCTGAATTAATATGCTTATTTAATAGATAATTTCCTTGTGCATCATATAAACGCAAGAAAAAGTAGGGTAGCCGAACTAATTTCCAAGATATATCACTTTACTAGGAAAACGCTCTGAGTAACGCGTTGATGAGCGAGCACTGATACGCGCAACACCTCGAAACGAAATTATGTTTATCGAAAATGTCATTAAAAGCCAATAAAAATTCTTGAATTTCGTCACAGACTTGTATGAAAATCTCCAACAATTCCTAAAATATTGGTCCCAATAACCACGCAAAGTTTTTAGTTGATCGATTGAACCTTTATGATTGAACGATTCCTTGTTAATTTCCAAAAATCACAGGATATCGTTCAAAAAAATTTTAAACGGTCATATCAGTTTCATAATATACGTTTGAAAGTTTTTGCTTTAACAACCTTGAAGTGAAGATTCGAAGATGCCGTGAAATATGAAATTCGAGACGTATGATAGCCAACACGCAAAATATCCGTAAACTGTCAATAACTTTTGAATTTAAACACAGTTTAGTCTGAAAATTGTCAAAAATACAGATAATGTTGGACCCGATGACCATGCAAAATTTTAAGTTGATCGGTCAAACGGTTCTGGTTTAAATTTCAAACAGCACATGAAATATTTTTTTAAATTTTAACCAATGGGAGGATTGGGCTGAAAATTTGTAAAATAAGAGACAATGTTGGTGTTAATGACCATGCAAAATATAAGGTCGATCACATTTGTTGAAGTCCATTTTCATTTTTCAGCCTATCAGGAGATGTTTATTTAAATTTCAACCAATTAATGGATTTCAAAAAAATTAGGGTCTGCAAACAGAGAATGTTGGTTTTACATGTGTGCAAAATTTCAGATCGATCGGTGAAACGGTGCGACCTGTGTATCGGCTATTAGCAGCCAAAAACAAAAAAAAAAAAAAAAAAAAAAAACAGAGGTCCGTGCCAAAAGAGCCAAAAGGAGACGCTCGCTTCGCTCGCTCAATAAATTTGAGTTAGCCCTATCTTTAACATAATAAGTCGAAAAAACACGGTAATTTTCCTAATAAATATTAGATTTGAACTATTTTCAAACAATAGATTTTTTCCAAAAACTAATATTATGTGTATTAGACATAGAGGTATTTATTAAGATTTTTATATAACCACCTAGCCGTACGTTTTTAAAAATTAGGCGCCAAATACTAAATAATTTTCCTATACCTCCTGTGTTAAAATTGCTTAATCTTCCGAAGACATCATATTGAAAGCTCAATATAATTCGAGAGTTGCAAGTTACAAGACATTTGATGAAACTTTTACATAAAAATATAGTTGAAATGTTGAAAAAATTAATAAAAGCCGTACATTTCAACAAAAAATATTTTCGGAAAATCTACTTGGGCATCCCTCCTTAACCTCCATCCGATGTATGATTCCCTATTCATTGGGCTAACCTTTGTGAAGAAAACGACTGGATGTTCTCAGTGCCTCTTTCAAACCAACATGTGATGCTTCACAGGTAATTCTCTGCCAGTGATGTTCATCAGTCCGATTCCTCCTCAGCACCTGCTTCGTCTCCTCTGCTCTCCAACTCCATCTCCACACGTCACCTGCGATCTCCTCCACGCCGCGTGTGACGATGACGTCATCGATGTACCACGTGACGCGGGCTGGTGGCAAGCTGGGAGGAACTGTGCAGGTGGCCTCCAGGATGTTGTCAGACCTCGACTCGGAGAAGTCCAGACGTGGCTGGGCAGACGGTGGCTCTGTAACAACAGAACATGAAATATGAAGCCTCACCAATGGACTGCTACCTTGACGCGGTGGTGGGGCTTAAGGTAGCACAACTGATATCTCATATCTTCCAAATAAGCCTATTTTTGGCAGAGGTATCAATAATCACTATTTACACTATACTGTGAAATATGAACAACTTCTCGTGTCTAGATTTTGAGATATTGTAGTTATAAATTCCTATTTTTAACATGTAGTCTTATGGGGGCCATTAAAATCATGACGATTTCCATGCTATTTTTGAGTTTTAAATTTTACTGAGGTTCAACGTTTTTTCAAAAAACTGATTTCTAGATATATTGTTGGACATTCTATTAGGAAAAAAATTGAAAACAATACCAACGTGTGCTATTTTAAAAGTTATCAACCAAAAACTATATGATTTCCCTATACCTCCTGTGTTACAGTTTTGTTCATTCTCGGAAGGCAATAAATTGAAACCTCGCTGACAAACGGGTGTGAATTTTACATGTTTCGCTGTTCTTGTCAAACAAAATTACTCTGTCAAAGTCTGCACTCACTGACTGCCTTGATAATCCTTGCCCTGACATCTCTCTTGTTCCTGCATCTCAGCAATCCCTTCTTCTGGTCCGCTACGCTGTAGGTGGCGCCGCAGACCGGATGTGTCAACTTGCTGGACCATCTCCTCAGCCCTCTGGACTCGTCGAATATGCAGCCTGCTGGATCGCTGGTCGTGCAGGTCACGTTCACTGTGTCTCCAGGAGGCACTGACATGTCTTCCACGGGGCTTATGCTCAGCGTTCCGTCTGTGCCTGCAACAACAGTGTGACTCAGACGTAAGCCTGCTGGATCGCTGGTCGTGCAGGTCACGTTCACTGTGTCTCCAGGAGGCACTGACATGTCTTCCACGGGGCTTATGCTCAGAGTTCCGTCTGTGCCTGCAACAACAGTGTGACTCAGACTCTAGGATTGTAACTAGGAAAACGCTTAGTGTACCGCGTTGATGGGCGAGTACGGGTTCGTGCAAATTCTCGAATCGGAAATGCGTACACAATGCACAGAAAACATATACATCCATATTGAATTGAAATATGATCCACTCAATCAACATAAAAGTATCTGCTTTTCATTGAAACGTGAAAATAGCATCTAAACACTGTAGTTCCTAAAGCAAATCAGATTCATGTTGCAGTGGAGAAACAGTTATCTCGATACTTCATTTCTGACTGCTATTAAAAATGTCAATAGGTGCATACCTTAATAACTGATTGGGATAAAAATGTGTAAAATAAGAGACAATTTTGGTCTTAATAACCATGCAAAATATGAGTTTGATCAGATTAATCGAAGACCATTTTCATTTCTCAGCCTATCGGGAGATTTTATTTAAATTTTAATCAATGAACGGATTTCAATAAAATTAGGGTCTGCAAACAGAAAAGTTTGGCTTCATATGTGTGCAAAATTTCAGATCGATCGGTGAAACATTCTATTGCTCCAGGTAGCAACAAAAAATACGGAAAAAACTGAGGTCCGTGTCAAAAGAGAAGAAAAGAGTCATTAGCTTCGCTCGTTTAAAAAATGATAGTACAATTTTTATATTGAGATTAAATGCTGTAGGTTTACAAATTAAAAGAACGTCACAATTTTGGAGTAAACATGTTGACTTGGAATATTGACTCCGCCATTGTCAGTGAGAAACGTTAATTTCTTATTTTTGGGGAAAGATTATTTAGATTAGATTAGATTATGTGTGTGTGTGTGTGTGTGTGTGTGTTTTTAAAGGAAGTCTTATCCATGGGGATATCCTTCCGTTTCTCGAGTGTAATTTCCGATTGTTATCTAAGAAAATATGGGATTGACGGCAATAGTTGCATCAGTCTTGTATCAGTGAGAAATAGTGATAGCATTGATCCAAGTTAAATAGTTTAAAACGTTGAGCCAATAGGCAGCGTGTTTAGACTACAGGTAGCGCTACAAAAAGTACAGACAGAGCCACCTAAGCTGTGGGAAGGAAGCTTACCTTTTGGCAAGGCGTCCAAGTCGCTGCAGTTATACGTTATGTTGCTGCACATATTACGCATTATCAATTCTTAAAATTTACACAAGTTTATCTAATGTTTATTCGCCTACAAAATATTAATAATAAAGTGTTCACAATTTCACTGAATCTGATCACAATATTAATTTGCGCGACTTGGATCCGTTTCCGAAATATGTTTAGTACATTTGTTGACATTTGATCGGTTGACGTTTGCTACGTCACAACCAATGAGAATTAAAACAGTTGAAGATCTTTCCCGTAAAAGTTGCACATTTCTTTTACTGGTGGCGCTGGGGGTATGAACACTCGGTGCCCATAAAACCAATATAATGTTTTTAGGTGGAACCGGAACCGGAACCCTTATTAATATTTATTATTATTTGGGTTACATAACGGTTCTATAATGGTTCTCTAAATAATTTATTTAATTTATTTTCTACTTCATTGTCTTTCAAATCTGAAATTATTTACTGCCATTAAGTATCAGTTTTGCTAATAAATGATCACCGAGTCAAATTAATGTTAGACATTTCTGATGAGTTAAATTCCCAAAAGTCGATAAAAAAATATTTAAATTATTGTCTGAATTTAATGTAACCGATTGGAACCCTTATGGAACCCAAATGGAACCGGAACCGGAACCGATAATTTGGGTTCCAGTCCCTGGAAATAACATCTCATCACACGTCCCTATTATCATAATTAAAGGGTACAGGGAAGAACGCTGTGAGTCCTTATTTTTTTGGAAAAAATTAGTTTAACTTGCAGTGATTTTTATGAGCTTTGAGAATATACCATCGGATTCTAGAAAATATGCCACAAAGTCGTGAAAAACGCAATTGAAATATCGATCTGTATGGAAGATAGATACAAGTTTTAACATAAAACCTCGTTTATCTCAGTGTCATCCGAATGTGACTCATATCGTTCTTTCCCTGTAGCCTTCAATTTCCCTATTACCACATACCTGTGTACTTAGTCAGTGCATACATAGTCCTACTCTGATACCTCCAGCCCCCCTTCTCTTCTCTCACTCTGCAACCCACCACCAGCAGCCCTTGAGACCTCGCCATCACCGTCAAGCCACATCGCCCAGCTGGTAACTCCGTCTGGTATCTCTCGACAGCAACTCTACCGGCCATGAAGTCCGTCCATGTCTCCGTCAGGTTCATGATGTCAATCGCTCCGGTCTCTCTGTCCACTTCGATGTCCCAGACGTTGAACTGACATTCGTGGATGGAGCTGTCGGCGTTGCAGATGATGTCGGAGACGTTCTTACGCTCGTGTGTGGAGGCAGTTGTGATTATTTGAAAAGTCCATGTCTCTGGAAATAAGTGAGTCATGAGTGTAAAGATCGACGTAAGCTGTTAAATCGAAGTAACGTGGATGGAACTGTCGGCGTTGCACTGGCGCGTAGGAAGGGGGGGGGGATGGGGGGGGATTATCCCCCCCACTCGAGCAGACTGACCCCCCATTCACCATACAAAATTAAGCTTAGTGTCCAAAAATCACTTAAAAATTGTTAAAATTCTAAAAAAACTGCCCTGCGGGGCAACAATTAGAGGGTTTCTTGCTTCAGTTTGGGCATTTTATAGCCCCAGAATCACTTTTAAATGGTATAAATTCTAAAAACCGCCCTACGGGGCTAAAACTGGGGGGCTTTGCGCCCCTGACCCCCCCCCCCCCCCCCCCCCCCCCTCTCCAAGTGTCGCAATCCCACCCATGAGAAAAGTAGTGCCGTTGCAGATGGTGTCAGAGACGTTGTTACGCTCGTGTGTGGAGGCAGTTGTAATTATTTGAAAAGTCCATGTCTCTGGAAATAATAAGTGAATCATTAATTTTAATTAATTCAGTTCTTAGGTTTGGCTATTGATTAATAAATAACACCAGTCGTTGGACTGTCACAAACCTTAAAAGCTTTTTATTAGCAATATTTCGTTTACAATTCAATAAACTTCATCAGGCTGTCAAATGACATGTCAAGAAAAAACAAATTAGAAAAACAACATTTCAACTACTCTATGTACCTACATTTCCAAAGATTTCAAATTGTCAAATAGCTTTGTTAAAATCAATCAATAAATAATAAACCTTGGATTATAAAAACTAAATCACCTGTTGCCACCTTTCAATTATTTCTGCTTTTAAAGTTGATGCCCAAATTTCATCAAATTCGTGGCTTGGTTGACTGATGATGGCTAAACCTTCTTTATTTAAATATGGTCCCAAGCATGCCATTGTGGCTGCTTCCTTAAATCTTCTCTTGCTCCAACTTTCTTCCTTCCAAATCCTTCTCGTCTTCTCCCATTCTACTTGATGCATGTTTTCAAACGCGTGGTCTGCTATCAAGGATGATTGAAAATAGGATGATTGAAAAACAGAAGACAAAACCCAAATGAAGAAATAGGGCAATCATCCTTGATAGCAGACCACGCGTTTGAAAACATGCATCAAGTAGAATGGGAGAAGACGAGAAGGATTTGGAAGGAAGAAAGTTGGAGCAAGAGAAGATTTAAGGAAGCAGCCACAATGGCATGCTTGGGACCATATTTAAATAAAGAAGGTTTAGCCATCATCAGTCAACCAAGCCACGAATTTGATGAAATTTGGGCATCAACTTTTAAAGCAGAAATAATTGAAAGGTGGCAACAGGTGATTTAGTTTTTATAATCCAAGGTTTATTATTTATTGATTGATTTTAACAAGCTATTTGACAATTTGAAATCTTTGGAAATGTAGGTACATAGAGTAGTTGAAATGTTGTTTTTCAAATTTGTTTTTTCTTGACATGTCATTTGACAGCCTGATGAAGTTTATTGAATTGTAAACGAAATATTGCTAATAAAAAGCTTTTAAGGTTTGTGACAGTCCAACGACTGGTGTTATTTATTAATTCATTAATTTTAAGATCGACGGAAGCTGTTAGGGATGAACCAGCGATATCTCATCTACCAACAATTTTTTCCAAACCATTGTATTTTGTTCCTTATAGTATTATTTACAATAAGATCAAAAAATGTATACTTTACCGACCTAACTTTTATGTAAAACGTTTTCAAAGTTCAAGATTTTTACATGGCTCTTATGGGGGAACGAATTATTTTCCTACATTATTCTAAATTATTTTTAATCCGCACCAACAATTTCAACAGAAAACAATTCACATATTCTTCGACCAATATTGAATGCATTGAAAACTTAAAATACTTTTGTCACCGACTTAATTTCTGAGATAATGGCATTTAAATGTTTGAAAATCTTCATTGACCATTTAATAACATGGGACAACTGTTCTAGTCAAAACCACAGTTGTATTCTTAACAACATTATTTTACGAAAACTCTGTTAAAAAATTCCTCATCATCTCATATAGTATTATTCTCCATATACTAGGAAACGCTCTGTGTAACGCGTTGATGAGCGAGCACCGACACGCGCGACATCGCCAATCGAGCACGGATCCATTCAATCAAAGAAAACTTACCAATTTATAACCAATTTACTTGCAACTTTTCAAAACACTCTGGAACAATTAAACAGACCATCAATACCATTAAATTGATACTTTTCCATCAATCTCTTTGGACAGATATTCAAAACACTTAGCAATAAAACCGATTGGGCTGGAAATGTGTAAAATATGATAAGCATCTAGTCGAAACGTTGTTTTCAATATAACTGTGAAACACGATCCATATCCAGAAATAAGTATTAATTTGAAAGGAAAGAAATGGAAGGAAGAGGCATGGCAGACAGTTGAAAGAATGGAACGCAAAAACGGAAGTAGGAATGAATGGAATCATGCAAAGAACGATTAGGGATTGGAATGGGTTGGACAGTGTTGTGGTTGAGGTAGGGCTTGAGAAGGATTGTACGATGAAAAGGTTTAGGAATGTTTTAAGATCTATTGATGAACATTAGTTTTTAAGTATACCTTACCTAACCTACATAATTATTTATTCAAATTCTATATTTCCTTGCCTTTAATTAAATTTTATATATCCTTGTATATTTAGGTATTGTACTATATTTACTGTCAAAATTCCATTTGTTAATTAGTGCTAAGTTTATATTATCATAATTGAGCGAGCGAAGCGAGCGTCTCCTTTTGACTCGTTTGACACGGACCTCTGTTTTTTTTTGTTTTGTTTTTGTTTTTGGATGCTAAATGGAGCAACTGAAATCGCACCGTTTCACCGATCGACCTGAAATTTTGCACACATGTAGAGACAACCTTCTCTGTTTGCTGACCCAATTTTTTTTTGAAATCTATCAATTGGTTAAAATTTAAATAAACATCTCCTGATAGGCTGAAAAATGAAAATGGTCTTCGACAAATGTGATCAACCTTATATTTTGCATGGTCATTAAGACCAATATTGTCTCTTATTTTACAAATTTTCAGCCTAATCGTCTTATTGGTTAAAATTTAAAAAAATATTTCATGTGCTTTTTAAAATTTAAACCAGAACCATTTGACCGATCAACTTAAAAATTTGCATGGTAATCGGGTCCAACATTATCTGTATTTTTGACAATTTTCAGACTAAACTGTGTTTAAATTCAACAGTTATTGACAGTTTACGGATATTTTGCGTGTTGGCTGTCATATTTCTCGAATTTCACATTTCACGGCATCTTCGAATCTTCACTTCAAGGTTGTTAGAGCAGAAACTTCCAAACGTATATTATTATGAAACTGATATGACCGTTTAAATATTTTATGAACGAGATCCTGTGATTTTTGTTAATTAACAAGAAATCGTTCAATCATAAAGGTTCAATCGATCAACCTTAAAAAACTTTGCGTGGTTATTGGGACCAATATTTTAGGAATTGTTGGAGATTTTCATACAAGTCTGTGACGAAATTCAAGAATTATTGGCTTTTAAGGACATTTTCGATAAACAGAATTTCGGTTCGAGGTATTGCGCCGTATCCGTGCTCGCTCATCAACGCGTTACTCAGAGCGTTTTCCTAGTATTATGATCAACATTAGTGTTAAAGCATACAGTTTTAAATGAACATTTAATTATATAAACCCTTCTAACCGTTATAAATTCGATTCATTTACGAAAAATGTCAAAATATTGCATCAGCGTAGTAAAAAAAAATGTAGTCACACAACTCGTATTTACTGACCGATTTCCATCAAAATATGTATTAAACTGTGCATTTTTTGAAAATCATATAAATCTTACCTTGAGCTATGACAATGATGCAAATGTACGAAACCAGTGACTGTGACATTTCCAAGAGATGATGTGACACTCACTTGTTGCTCACTCGCTTCTTACACTCAATCTGAGGACCTCTGATGCAATCGCAGTCTTTCGACCACCAGTATTCATGTCCTAATCTTGAAACCACACTTTCCTGTCGGGCGCGCGCTCTTATCGTATTCGGTGTTATTACTCATTTAGGATGACTATTTTAATAGCAAATTATGTTTCGCAGATTAAAGCTAAGACATTTTATGAAATCCAAAATCATTTAAAATTTAAAATTAATAGGAATATTTTATATCTCAATGTCGGATAACACCATCAAGTTGGCCTACAATAGGTCGCAAGTAAACTTGGTGGAGTTATTTCTTACCCATTAGCGTTTAAGTTTTTTTTGTCCCTAATTTCAGCAGTATCCAAATTATGGGGTTGCAATAAAAACAATAATTTTTGTTGGTACGCCTTTGTTCTACCATATTATCTAACTTTTTAGCCGTTTGAGCTAGATCGCTTTTTTAAGAAAGATAGCTTTTGTTCTTAACAAATATTTATGCTTAACTTAAAATTACACCCCAAAAAGGGAGATAATAATAAAATTTTGAATATCCCCCCCTCCCGCCCAAAAAACACTTTTAATAATCGCAACAATATAAATTCATCATAAGGTACTAGGTATATAACTGTGCCAAGTCGCTTATAGGGCATACTTTTTTTTTGCAGCTACACGCTTTTGATTAATGCTAAAACTAAAAAATCAATAGTTAAGGTGATCTAAGAATTTACTGTTATACCATGTGCCAGCCGAGCGACCCCCCCCCCCCCCCCCCCCAACCACGGAAGGTCTCAAAGTGATTTCCGGTTCCTGAAGGTACCCACAATATACTTTGAAATACTGTAAGTACATTTTTTCAGACGGAAATCAGATACAAATGCTCGGTTTTGATGCATTTGGTGTTTTTTCTATACACCTTGTATTCGAGTCGTAATATTTTTTACCTTTATTCCAAGTGTTTACGACAAATATGTTTTGTTCTCTATCTGGGATTTCAATCGGTATTTCTGTTCCCACGTTCTCCCTCGCGTTCTCCTCTACCATGCGGTCACAATTATGATGTTATCTTACGTAATTGCTCTTGGATGGAACTCAAATCAATAATCAATCAAGCTTTATTTATGATACCATTATTACAAAAAATATTGTGTCACCGTTTAACACCATTGCTTTTTGAGCGAGCGTAGCGAGCGTCACCATGGTACTCTTATGGCACTTTCTATGTGTGTTTTTTTTCTTTTGTGTGGTCACAGCCCAGGTCAAACCGCTCAAGCAATCGATCTGAAATTTTGTACACATACTAACGTAATCTATGAGGTCCCTGGGATCGTTTTTGAAGGGCTCCTGTTATTGGTTCAAATTTAAAAAAAATTATCTTTCGATTGGTTGTTCCGATCAATTTGAAATTTAGCAAAGTCATTTCAACCAACAATTTACCCAATCATAATAAATTTCAACCAAATCTTCCCATTGGTTCAAATTTGAAACCATTTTTACGGTGATTTTTGTAATTTAAACTAGAACAGATTGACCGATCAACTTGAAACTTCGCGTGGTCATTGGTACCAACATTTTAGATATTTTTGCCAATTTTCAGTCTAAAAGGTCAGTCTTGTCGAGTCGGCGTACACTTTTGCCCGATACTTCTGCATCCGATCGCGGTCTCGCACTGCTTCATCATCGTTCTTCCGTCTCAATATGGATGGAAACTTATCCCTTAACTCTCTACCAAACATTAGAAAAGCAGGGGTTACTCCTGTTGTCGCTTGTGCAGTTGTCCGATACGCAAAAAGGTATTCCCTTAATGCGACTTTCAACGATTTGCCTTCGGCTTGAGCGATGCGCATTTGTTTCATAATTGAGCGATTCTGACGCTCCACCTCTCCATTAGCTTGAGCCCATTTTGGAGTTGTTAAGCGCAGATGAATGTCATAATTCTCGCAGAATTCCTTAAATTCATTTCCGGTGAACTGAGTTCCATGATCCGCAGTGATTGATTCAGGTAAACCAAACCGAGTAAACATCTCTTGAAGTGCGTCTATAGTTTTTTCCGCTGTTATTGAGCGCATTATCTTTACTTCATAGTATCGTGAATAATAATCTACCACCACGAATAAATACTCGTTCGCAAGCTTCATGAAATCCATTGCCAGATGTTGCCAAGGACCGTCTGGTAATTTTGTCATATCCATTGGTTCTGGTGGATTATAATTGCTAACTAATTGACATCCATGACACTTCTTGACAAATTTCTCAACATCTTTATCAATGTCAAGCCACCAGACTTTTGTTCTCACGCGCTGTTTCATTTTCACCACTCCCGGATGCCCCTCATGAGCAATTTCCAATACCTGCTTTCGGAGATTTTTCGGAATAACGATCCTGGTGTCTCGCAGAACAATATTATCAACTACACAAAGTTCATTCGCGATATGTTCAAACCGCTTCAGGTCTACAGACCATTTCCCACTTTGTAGTGCGTTCCGAAGTTTGATCATTTCTTCATCTCGTGCAGCTTCTTCTTGTATCTTCGATAATGGCATGGAATTTGGAACAGCTTGTTCAACAACCCAGTGTACATATAAATCGTCATATCCCTGTGCCGGTGCTTTCAAATTAGCTGGTAAAAGTCTTGACAAAGGATCAGCTATGTTAGATTTACCTGGTTTGTATATCACTTTATAATTGAAACCTTGAAGACGCATGATCCACCTCTCAATTCTAGCGCATGTTTTGGTCCTTGTTGTTGAGAATATGAATTCCAGTGGTTTGTGATCTGTGATCAATTTGAATTCTCCACCCAAAACGTAAAATTGAAATTTCTCACAAGCCCATACTAACGCCAGGGCCTCTTTCTCGACCTGACTGTATCGAGTCTCAGCATCTGTAAGTGCCCGACTTGCGTATTCAATTACTCGTGGTCCAGTACTGGAGTTTTGCAACAGAACACTTCCCAATCCGTAAGGACTAGCATCTGCAACGATGAGTGTCTCTGCGTTTTGATTGTAATAATACCCCAATCCAGATGACTCGTCAAGGCATTTCTTCAGTTCCTTGAAACTTTCTTCCTGTTCGCGTTCCCACTTGTATGGAACGTTTTTTCTCATTAACCTCCTGAGGGGGTATGTAATTGTCGAGTAATTTGGAATGAACCGGTGATTATATCCAACTAATCCAAGGAAACTTTCCAGCTCTGTTCGGTTTGTCGGAGCTCTGCACTGTTGAATTGAACTCGGGCGCTCCTCCAGTGGACGAATTCCATCTTTAGAAAACCAGTGTCCCCGATATTTAACCTCAGGCTCTCCAATTAGGCATTTCTGCAATGCTTTCTGCAGCGTAATGTGCAATGTTTCTGTTGTCTTCTGGCGCCATATTGACGGCACTCTCAGCTATAAATACAGATCTGGTGACTGCAGCTGCATTGAAACCAACATGATTGTGGTGAACAGTGTTGGACACCTGTTGCTCTGTGTTGTCTTGATATGTTGGACAGACTCGACCAACGCACAGGTAAGTTCAAATCAAATATATTATTAAATTATACCTACCAACACTTTTGGGTACATAATACATAATGAAAGACGTCTATTACACAATTGATATGAAGGGATGTGCATTGTGAAAAATATCCGACCGAACCATTCGAGTTGTGAAAAGCAACTCGTTAAGTCGAGTAAAAGAGGGTTGCGCACGCAAGTGCAATGAGACATGTGATATAATCGGCAAAAATGTGCGGCGAAGAATGAGCAATTTTATAATATCTCATTGGCCATAATGAGCAACCGATAAAAATCAACAGGTTACTCAAAATAGCTCAGAATTGGTAAAAGAGAGGAACAAACTAATAATTTTATCAGATTCAGTGGAATTGATTACACTTCATACATTTTGCACAGCGAAATATCCTATGGCGTATTATTGTAAGAATGCATACAATGAGTAATGTTTACTAACTGCTGCAACTAAGGGTATGAGGATCATACCAAGAGTTGCTAATTTATGCCACCCATCGCGCTGTCTCTCATTTTCAGAAACAAAAGAGAGTCAACACTTGTTAAGATAAAAGTCTAGATTACGCAAGGCTTGCTATCATAATTCTGGTTAATTGCGCGCCAGTCCTGACCTCTATGTGCGAGCAGATAGCTTGCAGATTGAACTTGACCTCTGTGTCAGTAGCAGTTGTGCATCAACACGGACCAGACACTTGGCGATGGCTCTCACAACTCTTCACTTGATATTGTGCGGCTTGCTGGCTGCACAGTTGATGCACAATGTCCGTGGCAAACGTATGTACGAGTTTTTAGAATTTTAAAAGATATGCATTTTATTTGTGATTGTATTTGGTGTGCTTGGACGAATATCTTTTGTTTTGAGCATTAAACTGTGTTTCACTGTTGCTACTCGCAGAAATGTGCGATTCGGAAAAAGAAAATTTACTAAAAATGCATGAAAATGCATGGCATTAATGACATTTAATTAGATTAGATTTTAGATTATTATTGTTTAATGGCGCGTCAACGACGAGATTATATTGCGCACATCAAAGTTTACTTTTAACTTTGTTGATCACAAGTGGAGGACATGGGGAGGGGTTGACCTAAAGGTCCCGAAACTGGTGGGAAAGCCAGTTCAGAATTGGGACAGACCGGTGGGGTGGAGGAAACTTTCGGGCCGGTGGGACCCGATTTCAGGGGGATCACCATCTCAAGGGGGGAGGCCGGCCCGAGGGGCCCGCGAATTTGGGAAGGGCACGGGACTAGGTCGACCCTGGACTGCACTTAGTTGGGACCAACACTCGTTATGTGAGGTGGCCCCTTAAACCCCACCACCGCGTCAAGGTAGCAGTCCATCGGTGGGGACATTTAATCGTGTTCTGTATTTTGCATAATTAGTCCAGGCAAGGAAGCGATAAATAGAGCCTAACCTGGAACTAATTGCAAGAAACAGATTTTTCACGGTAACTTGTTCAGCATTCTACGCTGATTACGACCATATAAAGTCTACTCCAAAAATATGTTGGGAAATTGCAAAATTTTGCCATTTAAATGCAAAATTTTTAAAACACTTAATATTTTTTATGAAGTGTAAATTATTCATTTTAATTGTGTTTCATACATAAAATAAAGTGTTTATATGACGCATTATGAAAAAATATATTTTTAAAAAAATGTGCTTTTTCAATGTTTATTAAGAATTTTGTAAAACTTTGAAGTATTTTTTAATTCATTGCTGCACCTGAACCAAAAAAGATATAACCTTCAAATTTGCGGCAAATTGAAGATAAAATAGCAGCAAAATTTTGTAGTAAATATGAGTAAAAGTCTACCATCAGAACAATTGCAACAATGACATAATTTTTATTAGCCGTTTAAAAATAATAACAAATTCAATGTACATAATATTTTAATATTTAATGAAGAAACAACACGGCAAAAATCATCAAACCTATGCAAAAAAAACCTTCTTATATTAGGGTTATTCAGATGTCATCAATGTCACCTTCAGCCATTTCAGGTTTTGCAGAGTTTTCGTAGCTTGCTCCATTGCAGGGTCATAACAAACCCTTTGCAATTACATCTGATTATTTTAACCGAGGCGAGCGCCTCCGGGACATATGTCTCGCTCTCAGGGACATATGTCTCGCTCTCCGAGACATATGTCTCGCTCAGGCGAGCGCCAATTCTTTTTAAACGGCTAATAAAAATTATGTCAATAAATACCAACTGCAATGTGAAAAGATTTTCCTCGAGTGGGACTCGAACCCACGACCTTCCGATATCCAGTCAGATATCCAGTCATTGCAGTTGGTATTTATTAACATTCACCTAACTGAGCGATTCAGTAAAAATCATATTTCAAAAATTATGTCATTGTTGCAATTGTTCTGATGGTAGACTTTTACTCATATTTACTACAAAATTTGGCGGGTTATATCTTTTTTGGTTCAGGTGCAGCAATGAATTAAAAAATTCTTTAAAGTTTTACAAACTTCTTAATAAACATTGAAAAAAGAACATTAAAAAAAAATCATAATGCGTCATCTATTAACACTTTACTTTATGTATGAAACACAATTAAATGGAATAATTTACACTTAATAAAAGATAATAAGTGTTTTAAAAATTTTGCATTTAAATGGCAAAATTTTGCAATTTCCCATCATATTTTTTGAGTAGACAATATATGAACGTAATCAGCGTAGAATTCTGAACAAGTTACCGTGAAAAATCTGTTTCTTGCAATTTGTTCCAGGTCAAACCCTTCGTTGCCTGGACTAAATATTATACTGTGAGTTATTTCAATCCCAGAAAAAACACTCCGTGTAAAAATACCAGCCAAGTCTCTTTAACTATAAAAAAAAAATAGAAGAAATCTAAAAATTCAGCACTGAAAAGGAGTGATATCAAAAAAGGAGCCAAGTCAACGAATTTTCCAAATTTTAATCGTACCATTGAAATAAAAATATCAACCCCCGAGAAATACTTAAAAAAAGGACTTGGCGCATCGTTTTTTTAAAGACACTTTTCTATCCTAAAAGTATAGGAAGAACTCTACAAGTATATTTTCCTGAGTATATCACATTCATTATCGACGAATCATACTACGTTTTAATATAACTAGTACTCTTACCTACTGGCAGTTTTGGTATTTTGTCAATATTCAGAGGAAATAAACGGATAAACGAATAACGAATAAACGGAAGCGGCCTAGTCTATTCGTTATTGCCACTATTTCTAGGGTCATATTAATCAATCATACTTCTCAATATCGTGACTGAGGGAAATAGCGAAAGCGCTCATTACAAGAAGGCCGTCAATGAGATTTGTATAAGTGACTAGTGCACTGAGCCATGCTGCTCAAATAATTACTGACTAGATTTTTATCTAAAGTAATACGTTATGTAATTTATGAATTTTTTTGGTATAAAATGTTAATTAATAGCAATTAATTACACGGCGAGAAGGTTCAAAGTATAATGCTGTAGTAGGTATGTTGATGTACCCACAAAACTATAGGTACCTACCAATCACAAACACAACTGTTCTGTATTTATTGCTTGTAAGACAATGCTATGTTTCTTTGCGTACTTATATTTAAATTTAAAACATTTTACAGAATGTTCAATATTTAATTTGAAAGTTTTGTCCCAATTTTTCTAGGCATTTCTGAACTACGTAGTATGTGAGTGGCATAAGCTTAAGAATAGAAAAATGTCTTTAAAAAAACGATGCGCCAAGTCCTTTTTTTAAGTATTTCTCGGGGGTTGATATTTTTATTTCAATGGTACGATTAAAATTTTGAAAATTCGTTGACTTGGCTCCTTTTTTGATATCACTCCTTTTCAGTGCTGAATTTTTAGATTTCTTCTATTTTTTTTTATAGTTAAAGAGACTTGGCTGGTATTTTTACACGGAGTGTTTTTTCTGGGATATCACTTCTTTTGTTAGTTTATTCATACAGCTTGTAGCACATGTCCGAGCAGGGACTAATTTCTTTAAAAAAATACGCCTCAACCGATTTGGTTACTATGAAAAATTGCGTTTGGTATAAGATGAAAATGATTATCCAAGAAGAATAGCTTAAGTTTCGTTATAATCGATCCAGCCGTTTTCGATACATGACGTCACTTCCGGTTTTGAAATAGCGGCCGAATTCCGGTATAGGTAATAAGAAAACAATCTAGTTTTATCTAGTTGATACCTTCATGAACGACCATCTGAATTCCTAATCCCTATATTTCCGTAAAATCGGTCATGCCGTTTGTAATATATGACGTCACTTCCGGTTATATTTAGTGGTTACTGCCGCCATTTCCGGTACCATTAATTAATTTATTCATTTTTCACAATTGATTTTTCAAATAAATAGCAGAATGAATACGCAGGAGCTAGTTCAGTTGCAATTGTTACAGGCGTTTTAGATATATGACGTCAATTCCGGTTTCAGGAATGGCGGCCGAGAACACTGCTACCTTGAATATATAAATTGTATTGTCTATGTTACAATGTAAGTTAATTATGTACGTATTTTAAGTATAATTTGTTGAAATAAGTTAAATATTGCGTAATTATGACGTCACTTCCGGTTTAGAAAATAAGAAAATAATATTTTTTTTATTGATACTTCATATAGATGACCATCTAAATCGAATGGCGCTAATTTCGTTCTAATCGGTCCAGACGTTTTTGAGTTATGACGTCACTTCCGGTTTAAAAATGGCGGCACAAAAAATCACAAGAGGCAAGGTATCATCAGACGCCAAAAGTGCATATGTGGTAAAAGTTTCAGGTCGATCGGTTAAGCCGTTTAGGCTGTGGCGCTGTCAACAGGGTTTCCTGATATCATCAGAATCATCATCTTCAGAATCAGAAAGTGGTGTAATTTCACTGTTTTCTCGGTCCTCTAGCGCGCAAATGGCATAACCTATTGTTCCCAAATTTGGTATATGTAGTGGGGTGGGCCATAGCTCGAAATTAAGACATTTCACAACAATGTGAGATTTTCCAATTTTAAGATCCAGTAGGCCGAAAATGCCATGTTGTTGCTTACAGTAAAAGTGTTTGGTCTGCTCCTCAGTTTATTAGGCATTTACGGTATGTTGAGTGACTGTGAGTGTATAGTACGACTTGGCTGGGTGGAGCGACCGCTCCACTAGATTAAAATATTGAAAACTACAAAAAAAACACGTGAAAAGTCTACCCACATTTTTTAAGAACGGGTAATCAGATTGTCTTCAAGTCTTCAAAGTTCAATGTCTTCAAGTCTCTTAAGCTGAAAAAAAATTTATATAAGTAGGTACTCTAAAGTGAAATACCGGGTGGCGCAAAAACCTCCCGTTCTAAAGGTCATCCCGACAAACTGTAAAAGATACAAACTGAAAGTGTCACACATTATACAACACATTGAAATTTGAAACGAGAATTGATAGATGTTTGTTCCAGTGTGTGTTTTTATATGTTATTGACTAAATTAATTTCATTGCTCAATTGCACGAGCATAATACTAGATTTAAATGTGACTTTAAAGTAGGTAGCTATGGGCATAGGTTATAACTTCATTTGAAGATATACCTATACTTACATTTACATGGAGAGTAAACTTTTAAATGTTGTACAGGAAGAACTCAAAGTTTTGAGTTAAGTGATAAAGGCAGATTTAAAATACCTAGTGTTAAGAAAATTTCTTATGGAATTTTTTTTTATTCTGTATGTAGTTTTGTTGTAATGAGTATAAATGAGATTTTGTATTTGACGTGACTAATGTATGTAACCAATCTAGTCAAATAAACAAAACAAAAATTAAATTATTAATAAATGGAATATTCCCTAAACTCACGTTAAATAAAAACTAAACGCCCTATAGACCATTTTAAATATTATCTCGGTGGCTATTCTTTCTAAGAAAAATCATATGCAGTTTGATTTCCAGACATCTTACTCCCTGTTTCAACAATAGGTAAAACAGGGACTAACGTGTCTGGAAATAATACTGCATATGATTTCTCTTAGAAAGCAGAGCCACCGAGATAATATGTAAAATTGTCTATTAGTCAAATTTTTGGTTATTACTATCAGCTGCTCTACAGGCCTTGGAACTGAAGCATCAAGAAGGCAGGGATACAAATTTATTATAAATTTTTCAAATATTTCAAATATTTCAAGATAATAGAATAAAATGTCATTAAAATGACAAAAGCTTTTGAAAATAACTACAAATTAGACAGAATAAAGGCAAAAATACCTAAATGTTGGTCCCAATGACCAATGACTAAACATCTATTTAATATCTTGGTTTATCAAATGCATTTAAAAAGTACTCTACGTCCGTGCATCTAGCATGTTAGTACTTTTTCAGCTAATTTGGAAGAACTTGTTTTTCTTTGCCTCATTTGAAATTGTTTCCTGCCATTTGGTGATATCTGGTGGTAATTATGTAGTGAGCTCTGCTTTAAAAAAAATTCAAATACAGTTCCGTTATCCTAATATCTATATTTAGTTATTTAGCAATGGATAATAACATAAATAGATATTAGGATCACGGAACTACATGTGATATTTTTTTAAAGCAGAGCTAACTAGATGATTTTTAATGTTGTCTATTCCCAGTCACCTTTCGAAATGAAACAGACTGTATGTACCTACAGTGAATTTCATACTTCAATCGTACCTATTCGCTAAAAAAATATCAGCACTCCCCTCTGGTGGTAGAAATGTGGTACTTGAGTAAGTAGGATCAGCATTCATTCTCCATAAGAAACGTATTTGATAGAACATTAAAAACAATCATGAGTATAGAAAAGATTCTGCTCTTTCGATATGTCACCTCACAATTTTTCTCACAATTATATACAATAATTAAATTGGGAGGTGACTGATCGAAAAAGAATAATCTATTCTAAACTCGATAAAATTTTAAGGTTTCAATGTTGAAAATTGCAGCGTCATAATCATACAAACATGAAATTCTTCAGCCAATGAGAGGACAGGAAAAGGTTCAACGGACCAATCAGACGACTTTAGGAAGCTTTATTTACTTCATACAGAAATGTATTTAATAAATATTTATATACAATAATTAAATTGGGAGGTGACTGATCGAAAAAGAATAATCTATTCTAAACTCGATAAAATTTTTAGGTTTCTATGTTGAATAGTGTATGATTTGGATGCATCTAAACTCTACACGTTTCTTATGGAGAATGGATGATGATCCCACTTACTCAAGATTCAAGAACCACATTTCTACCACAGAGGGCAGTGTTGATCTTTTTTTAGCGAATTTCTTCTCCCTCTCCTTCTCTCCAGTCTGCCTCGGCATACGCGGCCGCATGTCCGTGTCCTACAACCGCGAACGCCACTACCGCAGCCTCCACGAGCGCTACGCCAACTGCACGCACGTCGACGGCAACCTAGAGCTGACATCTGCACCTCTGTCTTCTTCCTTCTTGTCTTTCCAGTCTGCCTCGGCACACGCGGCCGAATGTCCGTGCCCTACAACCGCGACCTCCACTACCGCAGCCTGCACGAGCGCTACACCAACTGCACGCACGTCGACGGCATCCTGAAGCTGACATCTGCACCTCTGTCTTCTTCCTTCTTGTCTTTTCAGTCTGCCTCGGCACAAGCGGCCGAATGTCCGTGCCCTACAACCGCGAACGCCACTACCGCAGCCTGCGCGACCGCTACACCAACTGCACGCACGTCGACGGCAACCTGGAGCTGACGTGGCTCCAGGACGAGCATCTGGACCTCGGCTTCCTGGAGCACATCCGCGAGGTTTCGGGATACGTGTTGGTGTCGCACGTGGACGTGAAGCGGCTCGTCTTGCCGCGCCTGCAGGTGATACGTGGCGGCGAGTTGTTCAAGTTGAACTCGAGGGAGGTGGAGTTTGCGTTGATGATCGCGTACACCAAGATGGACAGTCTGGAGATGCCGGCGCTCAGAGGTTTGTTAAGTTCACATCACACGATACAATTCAAGTTGGGTTGGACAATTCAACTATCAATTCAGTAGTACAGAAAAATATCTCGTCATTAATAATACACAAAAGAATATTTATAAAATTTTTTATATGGTGGCAGATGTAGGTATTTTTTAACCTCCTCATGGCTCGGGCCAGCGGATATACAGAATATTTTTTAATTTTAAAACTACTTACTTATGTTAATTAGGGTCGTGTAAGAAACATTTGTTTGAAAATTTCTTTTGTGGGTAGCTCGATTTGCGAAATATGAGGGGGCATAATTTTTAATCAAAAGAGTAATTAACGGCTGATTATGCAAAAAAAATAAAATATTATTAGGTTTAATTAAAGCAATGGGACATTGTACACTTTAAAAAATTACCATACATGTGGATATAAGTGCTTACGTATTTTATAAACTTTTACTTAAATATTTTGTAAAATTTCTATTTCTTTTGGAATCCATTTTGTTTTTGGCCACATCAATATTTGATTATTCATCACACAGTCATCTGGAGTCCTAGCGACTAAGAATGCTGCATTGCTGCATTCTACTGGAAGTTAACTTAACTTCATGATTTACCGATATTTCAATGCAATATTCGGCAAAATGAAAAACTTTATGTATAAACGATTAAGGTGTCAATCGTCAGTGACCTTTAAGCGCCTGAGGGACTAAATATTCTCACCTAAATATTCTCAAATCAAGACCTGAAGTTGAAGGAAATCCGACGAGCAGCCAAGAACAGCAAACTTTGACATAATGTTGTCGGCAAAACATGCGCTCATTCTTCATCTTTACAACGAAATGTTGAGATTGTTGAGATGTAGAGAATTACAATTTTGTGTGATAGTACACAAAATCAAAATCTGGGTAATTTATGGCTTATAATCTGTTATATTAGCCAACTGAAATTGGACAATATGAACACAATTTGTCTAGATGGACACTATAATTGAAACAAATCGGCGAAAATGAGAAAACAACTTAATAATAATATGTAATCTTTATTATTATTAAGTCTATATTCTCAACAGAGCCAGGCTCCACTAGTGAGAATGTAATATAGAGAAGGGAGGAGAGGAAACCCGGTACCGGCATGTAGCCTACTCCTGGCGAAAGATACCAAGGGGACCAACGGCTTAACGTCCCTTCCGAAGGACGGTGTAACATTCACAGCACGAGCCTCCACAACCCGCGCCGTCGAGAGACTGATAACAGGTGGAGGGAGGTCGTCACACTAACCCCCAAACACCCCAGTCCCTCTGGCCCAACGGCAGCAACCTGGCAAGGCAGAGTTGAATGGTCACCCATCCAATCGCTGACTGCGCTCAATGTTGCTTAACCTCGGTGATCTGACACACCAGCCGTTGGGTGCTATTATTTTGTTGCTCGAATTGTTCCACTTACGGTGTCAATCATCAGGGACCTTTAAGGGGGTTCCGAGGTATCGGCATAGGAATGAGAATTTGCTGTAATTCACACCAAAGATTAATGAAACCATATTACATGCAACTAGCAAAAAATATTTGCCCCTTACGGTATCATATAATTAGATATTCTTGATTGAAGATCATCTTTTCCCCCATAAGATAACACAGGGAGACATGAAATCGTCCCGGAAAATTGGCCTTAAATTGCTCCTAAAATCGCAAGAGGAATGACAAAATATTGAAAATAGTCTCAAATTAAAGATAATAATTTTTAGAATAAGACTGCCGTTTGAAAATATAGGGTCACGGGCCAAATAAGAAAGAAAATGTGTATAATATGAGAAATTTACCATAAATCTGACAACGTTGCACTACAAAAATGAATTATTTTGGCATAGTTTAATTGTAACTTCAATTAGAAACATATAATTGTATCATACGGTAAGGTATGATACAGTTTTATGCAGTTGTTTGAGGCATTGTTTCATCAGAAATTTGTTTGAATTACAGCGAATTCTAAGCACCATGGCTGGAGCGATGGGTCCACTTTCAGCGCCTGAGGGCAAATACCAGAACACAAACGCCCATCAATGCTCTACCAGTGTAATGGACCTTCAGACAAATGTAATGTCTCATGCAGGGCTGGATTACACTGTTTGGCGCCCCTAGGCTAATTCACCAGATGCCCCCCCCCCCCCCCCCCCCCCCCCCCCAAAGGACACATTTATTCCACCCTGTCTATTTTAATAGCCCTCAACTTGCCCCAAAGGGCCTCATTTTGATTTTTTAACACTTTTATAATGATTCTTGCAATTTAAAATGATGCTCTTTTCTCTTAAAATCATGTAACGACGCTGTTATCACAGAAAGTGCCTAAAATGGGTTATCAAACCCGCGAGGATGAAGGCATTAGAACTTAGAAGGCTATACACGCCCAACAGGTATTTTTTTAAGAATGTATACACTTTTTGATTGAATCTTGGGCGAGGAAATGGCGCCCTTTTCTATCCAAGTCACTGTACCACCTCAAGTTAGGAACTCTACCATTTGCATGGGGGGAAATCTCCAAATCACCCATTCTATTAAAATGACTATGCACAAGACTATATCTTGACTATATCTTGACACAAGTTACCATATTTTCAGATTACCTACTTTGTATTGATAGTTTGTTTATGATTTCATATTTTTTATCATAATTTGGCATTTATTTGACACTGCGGCGCCCCCTGGAAGCTTGCGCCCCTAGGCTATAGCCTAACTAGATTAGATTAGATTAATAGGGTTTAACGGCGCGTCAACGACGAGGTTATATTGCGCACATTAATTATTTACTTTAAACTTTGTTGAATTAAGTGGAGGACATTGGGAGGGGGTTGACCTAACGGGCCCGATCCGGGGGAGTCCAGCACTGGTGGGAAGGCCAGGCCGGAATGGGAACGGACCGGGGGGTGTAAGGATTCGGGCCGGCGGAACCCGACTTCAGGGGGATCACCATCTCGAGGGGGGAGGCCGGCCCGATGGGGACCGCAAATTCAAGAGAGGACATGGTTAGGCCAACCGTGGCTGCTCTTCGTCTGGACCTCACCACTGACCTGTCCGGCATGGGTAGCCCTTACACATGAGCATATGCTCGCCGGCGTAGCTGCAATGGATCGTTGGCCAACACAAACCCCACCACCGCGATAAGGTGGCAGCCGTCGGGGGGATAGCCTAACTAGCCTAATGGGTAATCCGCCCCTGGTCTCATGTTCCAGACATTCTCGCCGGAAGTGTCGGTATGCTGAACAACTACAATCTGTGTCACACGAGGACTATCAACTGGGACGAGATCATCACTGGCGCCGGAGCCAAGCACGTCTCATGCCCGGTCTCATGTTCCAGACATTCTCGCCGGAAGTGTCGGTATGCTGAACAACTACAACCTGTGTCACACGAGGACTATCAACTGGGACGAGATCATCACTGGCGCCGGAGCCAAGCACGTCTCATGCCTGGTCTCATGTTCCAGACATTCTCGCCGGAAGTGTCGGTATGCTCAACAACTACAATCTGTGTCACACGAGGACTATCAACTGGGACGAGATCATCACTGGCGCCGGAGCCAAGCACGTCTCATGCCTGGTCTCATGTTCCAGACATTCTCGCCGGAAGTGTCGGTATGCTGAACAACTACAACCTGTGTCACACGAGGACTATCAACTGGGACGAGATCATCACTGGCGCCGGAGCCAAGCACGTCTCATGCCTGGTCTCATGTTCCAGACATTCTCGCCGGAAGTGTCGGTATGCTGAACAACTACCACCTGTGTCACACGAGGACTATCAACTGGGACGAGATCATCACTGGCGCCGGAGCCAAGCACGTCTCATGCCTGGTCTCATGTTCCAGACATTCTCGCCGGAAGTGTCGGTATGCTGAACAACTACAACCTGTGTCACACGAGGACTATCAACTGGGACGAGATCATCACTGGCGCCGGAGCCAAGCACGTCTACGTCTACGACTTCACTCTGCCCGAGCGCGAGTGTCCGGCTTGTGACGCCTCGTGTGAGCACGGCTGTTGGGGCGAGGGGCCGCACAACTGTCAGCAGTTCTCCAAGACGTCGTGCAGCCCGCAGTGCCATCCGGGCAGATGTTTCGGTCCCAGTCCCAGGCAGTGTTGCCACGCGTTGTGTGCTGGTGGTTGTCGTGGGCCCAAGAACAGCGACTGTTTCGTGAGTTTCAAGCGTTAAGAGGGCTGAGTAGTGAGCGTGGCCTTGAAGAGTTTTTTAATCGAATTTTATCAATATCTTTTATCAATGTTATTGTTAACAAAATAGGGCTTTGTACGAGTATTTAGAACAGTTCAATGAAAATAATTTCATAGTTTGGAATAAGTTATTAGCTTATTTTCTCCAACAGATGTTTAGTAAAATAATTTTACTAATTTTCGGGCACTATAAACATCTGTAGGAAAGTAAATCTAATAAACCATTATAAGCTATGGAATTATTTCCATTTAACTGTTCTGAATACTCGTACAAAGCCATATTTGGTTAACAATTACATTGGTAAAAGATATTGATAAAAATCGATTATAAAACTCTTCAAGGTCAAACTCACTACCCAGACGTCTTAAATATTATCCTACTAGAGGCATCCGTAAGGTAACGGGACGCACACGGTTCTTCAAAGTATATATTTAGTATTGTCTACACACTAACATAATCATAAAACAAGATATATTGTCGACCATTCTTGGAATACTTGACTAAATAATACCACACACTGGAGTACATTTTGATGCGACCTCAAAGTGTCAAATACGAAATGTATCGTAAAATATACGTACCTTTGAGGTAGTACATGATGTTATAATGTACTCCAGTTAAGGCCGGATGATCCAGTAAGAATCAGAATAAAATTTCACATTTAACGAACTTTTATTTTCCCCAAACCAACAACTAATAACTAGGGCTAGGATGTTTAGGACATATGCTTTTTTACTTTTATGTTCAGACACTTCTAAAAATTATATTTAAATGATTTTTTTAAAGATTTATGACTATTATTATTCAAAGTATTGGGATATTTCGTCATGTTTTTGTAAAATTACAAAAAAATCGAAGCTGTGGACAAAATAATTAATAATTTTACAAAAACATGACGAAATATCCCAATACTTTTAATTGCTTTGATATATAAAAGTGTTTCATGTATTTCCGATTTCATAAATATGTGTTTAATTTTGCCTGAAAATTCCTTTTTCTCACATTTATAAATTCAGTCCTTTTCTTGCTATATTAGGGTCTTTTTGTCATTTCTTAAATTATTAGGGAAAATAATATGTTTAATGTTTGTTGCAAGTTACAACAATTTTATGAATTTTGGTCTCTATAGACCACAATTGATAAAATTTCCATCCACCATTTGGATGGCCATCAATAATCGGTTTAATGTTCACAAATATTACATACCATAAATTTCATTGGTCCGTTTTAGGGATTTTGTGGTCCTTTTTTAATAGTTTTAAGGTAATACAAGCGCGAGCGATTTTGCTGCTTTTTGTAGACACTTTTTGCGATACGATTGGAGACGAAATGGGTAGACCAAATTATTTGAAATTTTAATCGTGATTAGATAAAGGACAAACTTAGGGTTATCCCTTGGTACATTTTTAATTTTTTAATTCGTTAATTAGTAATATTTAGTGGGTTTTGGGTGAAAAATTAGCTATTTTCTCGTCTCCCTGGGCGCCGTAAAAAATTAAATTTCAAAAATATGCCAAGAGATAACCCTAAGTTTGTCTTTCATCTAATCATGATTAAAATTTGAGATCAATTGGTTTACGGGTTTAATCTCCAATCGTATCGCAAATTTCATCGTTTTGCGCAGTTTTGTTGAATAACCGGCGCCTAATTAACGATGTAATAAGCAAAAATTAAAAAGGGCTACTAATATACAATCAGACTGATGATGTGAACATCCTGTAAAAGTTACACTCACTTATGAAACAATTTTTCTCTCTCAATTTTCTAAAACGGCCGAGCGCTAGTATCACCTTAAGTACCTTGATTGCCTTTTTGGACGTTTCATAGGTCATAAACATCCAAGCACACATTGCTAAAAGTAAAACATTGTTGAGCGAGCGAAGCGAGCGTCTCATTTTGGCTCTTTTGGCACGGACCTCTGTTTTTGCACACATGTTAAACCAACCTTCTCTGTTTGCAGACCCTAATTTTTTTGAAATCCATTCATTGGTTAAAATTTAAATAAATATCTCCTGATAGGCTGAAAAATGAAATCGGTCTTCGATAATTCTGATCAAACTCATATTTTGCATGATCATTAAGACCAACATTGTCTCTTATTTTACAAAATTTCATCCCAATCAGTTAAGAACGTATGAACTTATTGTCATTTTCAATATCTGTCAGTAATGAAGTATCGAAAGTAATGTTTTCCAGTGCCACTTGAATTGAATCTGATTTGCTATATTTACCAGGGTGCTTAGATGCTATTTTCAAGTTTCGGTGAAAAGCATAATATCATTTTTTATTGATTGAGTGATCATATTTCAATTAAATATGGATGTATATGTTTTCTTTGCGTTGTGTACGCATTTCCGGTTTGAGTATTTGCACGTCCCCGTGCTCGCTCATCAACGCGTCACACTGAGCGTTTTCCTAGTAATAAAACATTGTGTCCCCCAGGCTTGCCGGAGCTTCACCGACGACGGTGTGTGTAAACACAAGTGTCCCCCGTTGAAGAAGTACAATCCGACCACCTACTTCTGGGAGACAAACCCCGACGGCAAATACGCCTACGGTGCGTCCTGCGTGAAGCACTGTCCCACGCACCTTCTGCAGGACAACGGCATGTGCGTGCGACAATGCCTGGACAACAAGATGGCTGACAAGGGTCGCTGCGTGCCGTGCGACGGACCGTGTCCGAAGACTTGCAAGGGGGCTACATCTGTACACGCAGGGAACATCGATACCTTCAGGCAAGGGCGGGAGGGCCGTGGCCCACTCTCAAAATCAGGGTTTCATCTAAAAAAATTAAAATAAGCACTTTTAAAATAATATGTGAAAAAACACGTAAAAATAGACGGATCATGTCAAAAACCTTCCAAAATGGTTAGATTTGAGTTAAAATTCAAAAACATTTCCGGGGCTATGCGCCCCGGACATGCATATCCTGACAAGTTCATTAAATTTACCTATTCTTAAATCTCTTAAACCAATTTTTGGATATTTTGCAATTTATAATTCCTAAAATGGCTATACACTGTGATTCAAAATTTCAAATTAACGAATGACCTTGATCAAAAATTTTCTCGGGGCCAAAATATCCATATATCCATAATATCCTAAAATTGGTATAAGAGATTAAGAATAGGTAAATTTATTAATCTTATCAGTATATGCATGTCCGGGGCGCATAGCCCGGGAAATTATAGGAATTTTAACTCAAATCTAAGTATATTTTTGAAGGATTTTGACAGGATCCGTCTATTTTTACTTGTTTTTTCACATATTAGTAATGTCCCCCCCCCCCCCCAGAAATTTCATCCTGGATACGCCCTTGCCTTCAGGGACTGCACAGTCATCGAGGGCTCGTTGTCGATCCTGGATCAATCCTTCAAGGGATTCCAGCAAGTCTTCAGCAACTTCAGTTTCGGTCCGCGTTTTCCGAAGATGCATCCCGACCGGCTGGAAGTGTTCAGTACGCTGAAGGAGGTTACGGGATACATCAACGTCCAGGTCAAACATGAACACTTCACGAACTTGTCTTACTTCAGGTAAAACCCACAGTCTTTTTAAGGTATATGGGGGTATTTGGGAGGCTTTGGCAAAACTTTGTAAGATTGAGAACAATGTTGGTTGCAATGACTTTGCAAAATTTCAAATTGATCGGACAAACCAATCGAAAGATTTTTTTTTAAATATTTGAACCAATCACAGGATCCCGTTCAAAAACTATTCCAGAGACCGCATTGATTACGTTAGTATGTGTGCAAAATTTCAGATCGATTGGTTGTACTGTTTGACCTGGGCAGTGCAGGCAAAAAAAACTCACAGAGAAAGTGCTGTAAGAGTACCGTGGTGACGCTCGCTACGCTCGCTCAAAAAAGCTCACTTCACTTGTTATAAATAATTATGTATTATCATGGTCTCGTATCTCTGACATGCTTATGTCAATAGATAATCGCGTTTGCCTCTCTATCCGAGGATATTTGACATGTTGCGACTTGTAAACAATTAGCTCGTCTTCTGTCTAAGGAACCTGGAAGTGATTGGCGGACGCTCTCTCAACGAATACTCTGCCTCTCTGCTGGTCGTCAACTCATCTCTCAAGTCTCTCGGCCTCACGTCCTTGCAGAAGATGGAGTCGGGAACAGTAGCGCTGTTGGAGAACAAAGATCTGTGCTTCGTGGACGAAATTAATTGGAAGAAGATCAAGAAATCCGAGGAGCACGAGATTCTGATACAAAATAACAAGCCTAATTGCAGTAAGTTTCACCATGGATTTAAAATTGATTCAAATGCTAGCTGATTTCGATGAAACTACGGACCTCAATACAAGTCAATAGTAAAATATTGGAATTGATTATACATAGGTAGTAAAAATTTTGAGGTTTGACAGGTTTTGTAGATACCTATAAATAATGTTAAAATAATGTGTGTATTTTCTTATATTTTATATTTATATTTTCTTGGCGAAATTGTGTTCCATGATTCCATGATGCATGATCCATGATGTTCCATGATGTTCCATGATGTTCCATGATGTGTACCTACATGATTGTGTTCATGTATTATGACTCGATTTTTTGTGAAATTATCACATTGGAACATATTTTAAAATGAGGGAGGAAAACGAAATTGATCCGTATTCACTTCCAACGTAATGTACAGGACAGTAGTTGAACTTCAACTGTGAATAACAGAATTAACTTAATTATGAAAATAATCAGTAGGGTGCTGTGCATAAAAGACGTCACGCTTAAGGTGGGAGGGGGTGCACCATTATGGGACACAGTATGACAGGGTGGGGGGTTTGGAGGCAGTAGGACGTCACGTTTTGATATAGATATTTTTAAGCATTTTAAATTTCATTTGATAAATGTCGGGATCGGAAATTTCGCTAAACACGATAAATTCTGATAAATTTTTCAGTCAAAAATATTCTATTTTAGGGGGGGGGGGGGATCTCGAAAAGTGTGACACAGCGTGACAAGGGCGAGGGGGGTGTCAAATATCCCATTTTTAGCGTAACGTCCTTTATGCACAGCCCCTAGATACGACACGAGTTATTAAAAATGTACTGAGAGTGACGTTTCGAGTGATCTGTTTCACTCCTCATCAAGCTCTAAGAGATAATCTGATGTGTGTTTGCGCAGCTGCCGAGGGTATGATCTGCGACGCGCAATGCTCCTCGGATGGATGCTGGGGTTCTGGACCAGATCAGTGTTTGTCCTGCGCTCATTTCCATCTGGGTGGAAAGTGTCTAGAGAGCTGCGACACTATCTCCGGGTATGTTATCTCTGATGTTAGAGATAGGTAAACAATGCCATAATGCAAATGGTTAGTAATTGAAGTCTTTAACTTTTTTAGTTAAAGATTTGTAGTACTTGAACGGGGAAAAAATAGGGAGTAATTTCTTGTAATTTCTTGTAATGCCCTGCGGGGCAACAATTAGAGGGTTTTTGCTTCAGTTTGTGCTCATTTTAGAACCCCACCAAGGGCGTACGCAGGGTGGGCTGAGAGGGACATGCCCCCCCCCCCCCCCCCCCGAAATCAGGGTTTCATCTAAGAAAATAAGCACATTTAAAATAATATGTGAAAAAAAGAACACTTATAAATAGACGATCATGTCAAAAACGTTCCAAAATAGTTAAAATTGAGTTAAAATTCCCAAAAATTTAAAATTTTTTGATATTTTGTAATTTATAATTTCCCAAAATAGCTATATACACTGCGATTCAAAATTGTACCCTTGTTTTCCACTGTGATTTTTCAAAATATTAGTAATGTCCGGCCCCCCTCCCCCCGAAATTTAATCCTGGATACGCCCTTGAGCCCCACAATCACTTTTAAAATTCTAAAAATCACACTGCGGGGCTAAAAATGGGCGCCTTCGGAACCCCAGACCCCCTCCATGAGTCGCAATCCCCCCATGATGTAAGTAGTTCCTACGCGGCTGTTCGTCCGGCTCGGAAACGCTCCGTCGTTCGTATCGGATCCTGATCGACGTCTTCTCTTCAGGATCTACGAGGCTGGTCCGAAGCTGTGTCTCCCGTGCCATGCCGAGTGCGAGTCAGGATGCTCAGGCCCCGGGCCGGACCGGTGCACGCGATGCAAGCGCGTCCGAGTCGGTCCCGCATGCGTCCCGCACTGTCCCGACGGCGAGTACAACGACGCCGGCGAGTGTCGGGCGTGTCACGAGAACTGCGTCGCCGGCTGCACGGGGCCGCAGAACAACGTCGGGCAAGACGGATGTCTGGCCTTCGAGAAAGCAGTAGTCAACGAGGATGGCGATGTGGTGAATATACTGGATGGCGCAAAAGAAATCAGCCTCTTTGAGAGGTCACTGCGGAAACTAAAAGAAAGCTGCGGAAAGAGCTGAAACTTTCACACGTTCGCAAAAAAAAAGATCAGCACTGCCCTCAGGTGGTAGAAAGTGGTACTTGAGTAAGTGGGATCAGCATTCATTCTCCATAAGAAACGTGTTGAGTTAAGATGCCTCCACATCATACACCATTAAGGTGGCGCGATCACTCGAAGTCATAGTCTCAAATCTTTATAATATTTTGTGTACTTATTGATAATCATGCCATACACAATCCCTGAAAAAATTAAACACTTCTCGTGTCTAGTTTCTGAGATAATTTGAGTTTTCTCCCCCATGTTATCTTATGGCAGCCAAGTAAAATCGTGTAAGCTAAAATGGAGTTCTAATCTTTTTGTACCGTTAGATTTTAACAAAAAAACTTTTTTTCTGGTAGACATATGGACATACCATCAGGAAAAAAATTGAAAACAATACCATCGTGTGCTTTTTTAAAAGTTATTAACCAAATTCGAAATGATTTTCCTATACCTCCCATGTTAAGTGTCTTTTGAGACACTTCTGTCTTTTGAGAATGATCAAAACCTTAACATGGGAGGTATAGGAAATAATTTCGAATTTAGTTAATAACTTTTAAAATAGCACACGATGGTATTGTTTTCAATTTTTTTCATGATAGTATGTCCATATGTCTACCAGAAAAAAAGTGTTTTGTTTAAATCTAACGGTACAAAAAGATTATAACTCCATTTTAGCTTAAAAATGACACGATTTTACTTGGCTGCCATAAGATAACATGGGGGAGAAAACTCAAATTATCTCAGAAACTAGATACGAGAATTGTTTAATTTTTCAGGGATTGTGTATGGCATGATTATCAATAAGTACACAAAATATTATGAATATCTGAGACTATGAATTCGAGTGATCGCGCCATCTTAAACATAGAACCCTAAAAACAATCATGAGTATAGAAAAGATTATGCTTTTTCGATCTGTCACCTCACAATTTTTCTCCGATTTAAAATTGCAGCGTCATAATCATACAAACATGAAATTCTTCAGCCAATGAGAGGACAGGAATTGGTTCAACGGACCAATCAGGCGACTCTAGGAAGCTGTATTTACTTCATACAGAAAGTTTTTTAATAATCATTTAGATACAATAAATAAAATTCTGGGATGACAGATCGAAAAAGCATAATCTTTTCTATACTCCTTAAAATTTTAATGGTCTATGTTTAATAGTGTATGATTTGGAGGTATCTAAACTCTACACGTTTCTTATGGAGAATGAATGCTGATCCCACTTACTCGAGTACCACATTTCTACCACCAGAGGGCAGTGCTGATCTTTATTTAGCGAATAGAACAAATATGAAAATTTAATATGTGAAATGTTCAGAAATATTTGAGTATCATCCGAGGTGTCATCCTATGTGTAACGAGTGCTGCTTGTGTTCCAGGAGAGCTGCTTGAGAAGTGACGAACCATGTCCTGACGGCTACTACTACGTCTGGCCGGATGAGCGGGGCGCTCTGACCATAGACATTTATACGGGGACGAATGTCTATGCTCTGACGACGATGTCCGGCAAGACTGTCTGTCGCAGGTGTCATCCGAGATGCAACAAGTGCACCGGCTTCGGGTTCCACACGAGCCAGTGTCAATGCAGATCGTTCACGCGAGGGGAACAGTGTGAAGACGAGTGTCCCTATGTAAGTCACGAGAGAGAGAGAACTAAAAATTTCGCCACTAAAAGTATCAATAGATAGCGCTGCCGTCACTGTAAATATTTTCAAGATGGCGGGAGGTAAGGGTACTCTGTTCACGTCCAACGTGATTTCTTATGGCAAAACATGGTTCAAAAACACGCAATTTACACGATATTCAGACAATTGATGTCCATTATAATCTGATACTAAGATAACTTATGAATGTATGAACATACAGTAACTATTCGTTTCTGTTGATGGATACTAGATAATTGTTAATTAAAACTTAAAATTCTAAGTAATAACAGTTCTGGAGTGACATGATTGGTTGGTCGATGGGCGGAGCTATAGCTTCTCATTGGCTGACGCATTTCATGTTTGCATCATTCTGAGACTGTAATTTGAACTCGAATAAAAATTCTGAGGTGACAGATCGAAAAAGCATAATCTTTTTTTTACTGGTAATTATTTTTGAGGTTCTACGTTTAATAGTACCTGATGTAGAGGTGTCTAAACTTAGCATGTTGCTTATGAGAAATTGGTTCTAATACCCCAACCTGTAGTGCCACTTTCTGCCGGCAGAGCGGATGATGATTGATTTCTAAACGCCACCTATCGAAAAATATTAACATCTCCCCACCGAGTGAGCATTCAGTACGCATACACTTCAATACACTTTCATGTCAATCGAGTCAGTAAAAGCTATAACATCGCGAAATAACTGAATTTTCAACAATCAAATTCAATCGGCATATTTCATTACAGCACACATTCATTCAAACTCTTGCGTGAACTAGATGTCTATCCACCAAAAGCACCATTTGACAGATTGCAATTGTTTTATCACGGCCTTCTGATCGAGGCGTCTTACTGCTGCAGGGTTACTACGGCGACGCCACCTCGAAGGAGTGTGTGACTTGCTCTGGAGAATGTCGCGGCTGTCACGGCCCGGGCGTGTCCGACTGCGACGACTACAAGGTCTACAGAGTGTCTGCAGACAACACAACTGTTACAATATCGTGCATTACTGCTGCAGGGTTACTACGGCGACGCCACCTCGAAGGAGTGTGTGGCTTGCTCTGGAGAATGTCGCGGCTGTCACGGCCCGGGCGTGTCCGACTGCGACGACTACAAGGTCTACAGAGTGTCTGCAGACAACACAACTGTTACAATATCGTGCATTACTGCTGCAGGGTTACTACGGCGACGCCACCTTGAAGGAGTGTGTGGCTTGCTCTGGAGAATGTCGCGGCTGTCACGGCCCGGGCGTGTCCAACTGCGACGAGTGTCTTCACTACAAGGTCTACAGAGTGTCTGCAGACAACACAACTGCCTTCGACTGCACAGCCAACTGTCCGCCCGATCTGCCGCACAGGATGTTCCCATCCAATCTCAGTGGACCGTATTGCTCGCAGACCAGCAGTGACTAACGACATATTCTATAAATTATTATAATTAATGGTATTAGTTTATATCGTTGGATATCGCAGTGGGATATTTATATGTGGGTACCTAAATATAAGGTATTTCTGATACAAATAAAATTTATAATTACATTATATTTTTTAACCACAGTATAATTAATTATAACAATATTTTAATTAATTATACAACAATAACACAGTTTTCAGGGGTATGGGAGGGGGTGGGGGGGAGAAGGGATAATTGGGACTGAGATTTTAAAAACTTAAAGTGGTCCCAGTGCTCCAGCCAAGGTGCTTAGAATTCGCCGTAATTCATACAAATCTATGATGAAATACCTCAAACAACAGCATAAAACCATTATATCTTACCGTATGCTCAAATTATGTTCTTAATTGAAGTTCCAAATGTGAACTTGTGAAACTTGTGAAATACTTGTGAAAAATTGGCAGCACGGGGTGAGTACAGCTCCTTTAAAGTTGGTGCGCACCCGGATTTATTAATGGTTATCATGAAACCAGATTATTGGCCTAGTGGTACAGCGGTTCGGAGGTTTTTTCTTCATCCACGACAAAGTCAGGGGACTTCGTAACACAAATCGGCCAATGGCATTGCTCTAAGAAAGGCCCTTTGACAGTTTTCCACTTAAATATTCGGAGTATTTCTAATAAGGTGGAGGAGCTGGAACTGTTTCTAGACTCTTTGGATTTTTAGGTTGATATCTTGTATATCACGGAACATTGGCTGAAAGGTGGTCATGAAGACTTGGTAATTATCAATGATTTCACTTTGATCTCTAGTTATGGTAGAACTTTTAGAAAAGGAGGTGGCGCCTCTATTTATGTTCGTAACGACAAAGCTGAATTAGTCGCAGCCATGTCTGTACTTGATCCTGTTGAGTCGATCTTTGAGTCGTGTGCTATTGAAGTTAAAACTCAAACTGCCTTTGTCTTGGTTTGTCTTTACAGGACTCCTGATCCAGCATTACTAGATCAATTCTACTATCATTATGAGAATCTTCTATTCAACTTATGCAAGTCTAATAAAAAGGCAGTGATTTGTGGTGACTTTAATGTAAACACCCTACTGAGCAAAAATGAATTGCGTATTAATGAAATCTCAGCTGCTTTCGGGTATAGCCCCATTAGTTGCGGCAGTACTAGACAAACACCCACATCTAGTACGTCTATTGACCATGTGGTGTCTAACTGGGATGAGATTGTGTTTCTTGGGAATGTGGATCCAGGTCTTTCGGATCATGCTGGACAGCTTTTTATTGCTCCATCTGTACCTAACACTAACATTCCGCCTACGGGCAAAGCTAGGACGACGAGACGGTTCGCGGACAACTCTATCCAAGACTTCATTCTGGACTTGGGGGCAGTCGATTGGTCAGGAGTCTATATGGACAGCACTGTTGACGAGAAATTTAATTCCTTCCTACGTAGCTTCCTACTCCTCTTTGAAAAACATTTCCCGAAAAAGATCCAGCCTACGAAGAATAACACGAATTCGAAGAAATGGGTCACGGCGGCGATAAGGGAAAAAAGCAGATTGAAGAGAGAATTGGTTCCTTTAGTGAAGTCCGGCCTAGTTGACCGCTCCGAACTAAAAAAGCTTGAGAAAGAACTTAAGGCGGACATAGTAAGCGAGAAGAGGCTACACAACTCGAAGCTTATTTTGAAATCGAACAATAAAAGTTCGGCTCTCTGGAATATTGTGAAGTCCGCAACGGGGAAGACACGGAAAGGAACCGAGCGCCTCACTTTGATTTCTGATGGATCTGAAATACATGAGCCTGATGTAGTAGCCAACTTGTTTAATGACTACTTCCTTTCTGCTGGCAAAGCCAACTTAGATCAAGATGATGAAGCGGGTGCCATTAGTATGGACATCCTCCAGTCAGCAATTCCTGTCACATCTCCGATCTTCGAGCTCTCTTCGGTAACACCGGAAGCACTTGTCAAGACAATAAAGACATTCCAACCCAAATTCTCCTCCGGCTGGGATGAAATCCCGATGGCATTACTAATTAAATGTGGACCTTGGATATCTGTTCCTTTTGCCCACATTGTTAATCATTCGTTCCACACAGGAATATTTCCGGAAAAAATGAAAAGAGCCATCGTCAAACCGATTCATAAAAAGGGAGCAAAGTCGCTATGTTCTAACTACCGGCCCATCTCCTTGCTAACGTCATTCTCAAAAATCATGGAGCGTATCATGCATGGACAACTAACGGACCACTTGCTATATAATGGCTTGCTTTCTGAGGACCAGCATGGCTTTAGGGCTGGATTTTCCACTACTTCTGCAATCTTCCAGCTGATGAACAATGTGATAAATGGTCTGGACGAGAAATCTGCTGTCGGAGCCATTTTCTGTGACCTATCTAAGGCCTTCGACGCCTTAGACCATCCGCTACTACTCAAGAAAATGGAACACTATGGGGTTACTGGAATTGCGGGATCGTGGTTCTCTTCCTATATCTCTGGCCGAATGCAGCGTGTCGCCGTTGATTGCTTTGGATCATCAAGATGGGCAGAAGTGACTTGTGGCGTTCCCCAGGGGTCAATCCTGGGGCCGACCTTGTTCTCTATATTAGTCAACGACCTGGCACCGTTTATTGTGGCGAATAATCCCAGCCGTAAGGTTATTCAGAATGCTGATGATACTACTGCTTGTGTCAAAGCCATTAACGACACTGACCTCGAGCAAGACCTACGGTGTACGCTGGAAGAGCTGGGATACTGGTTTGAAAAAAATAGACTTAAACTCAACGGGGAGAAGACCTAGGCAATGGTGTTCAACCTTCGCGGGGTGACCATTCTTCATTCGGTGCAGCTGACGACCCAGACGAGATTTCTTGGTCTGGATGTGGATCACCACCTCCGATGGGAACCTCACATCAACCAGTTGGTTTCTAAGCTGGCTCGTGTCTGCTTCCTCATTAGAACTTTGGCTCGCCAGTGTGACCTCGCCACCTTACGTTCAGTCTACTTTGCTCACTGTCAATCGCTTCTCAGCTATGGTTTAATTTTCTGGGGTTCGGCGCCATTATCTTCAAAAGTATTCAAGGCTCAGAAAAGGATAGTCAGAGCTATGACTTTTAATCACTCTAGAGTTTCATGTAGGCCTCTTTTTAAAGAGCTGAAGATCTTGCCTTTACCAGCTTTATATATACAAGCTACATGCATGTTTGTATACGAGAATATGGACATTTTCCCCACTGGCAGAGATAACATCTACAACACGAGAAGCGCCAACAACATCAAGACCTCGTACTGCAGGCTGGCGGCGACGTCCAAGGGTGTGTGTCAGGCGGGAAGAAGATTTTTTAATTTTCTTCCAGCATCTTTTAAAAGCTCTACAAGCCGTTTGAACTTTAAGAGGTCTCTTGGCGAGCTGTTACTTTTACAGCCAACTTACAGCAATGATGAATATTTTAATCTTGATTTTACTGCAACTGATTTTAGCCTGTGACTATACACATTTGTGATTTTGTGTGTGTGACTGTTTCCTATCTGAAATGTTTTTATAACTGAATCATTATTTTAATTAATAATCTCATGTATCTCATGTTTGACTATGTTTTCACATTATGTAATGTATGTATACAAACAGCTCAATAATAAATAAATAAATAAATAAATAAATGAACTATTCCAAAATAATTCATACTTGTAGTGCAACGTTGTCAGATTTATGGTAAATGTCACACATTATACACACTTTCTTTCTTATTTGGCCGGTGACCCTATATTTTCAAACGGCAGTCTTATTCTAAAAAATTATTATCTTTAATTTGATACTATTTTCAATATTTTGTCATTCCTCTTGCGGTTTTAGGAGCAAATTCAGACCAATATTACTGGAAGATTTCAAGTCTCCCTGTGTTATCTTATGGGGGAAGTCAGATCTTCAATCAAGAATACCTAATTATATCATACGGTAAGGGGCAAATATTTTTTGCTAGTTGTATGTAATATGGTTTCACTAATCTTTGGTATGAATTACAACAAATTATCATTCTCATTCCTATGCCGTAACCCTGGAACCCCCTTAATATCACTAATTAACGAAACATTATTATAGACAACAAAATATTTCATAATAAAATATATAATATTTATATTATAAAATTTTAAAATAAATTATACATTTTACGAATACTATACGAAACCCCATTGTGTATTACTTGTAGGTCCGTGATATAATTCCAACCATCTACATAAACCTCAAAACGTCCAGGAAATCGTCAATTCCCTATCAAACAATTCTTAAACAACAGAACACCAATTCCATATTCTTCTCCAATTCAGTCTTCTTTCTCGTTTTCTTTATCCACTTTGTGTCCTTGACTTGTTTTTACCTAGATATTGGTATATATTGTTATTTGATGACCTAGTATTATATAAAACACTGAACAACATCGTTCATATATTCTAAAAGATAATCTGGCATTAGACCTTTAACAACCTTATGTATAAAAACTAGTACTTTTAATGAAATTCTTTGTTTAATGGACATCATATTTAAACTATCTAAAATGGTTTTAGTTGCTGTAAATCTATCACAATTTAATACTAATTTTAATGCTATATTCTGTAATTTATGTAACTTGTTTAATGCCAAATTATCTATTTGGCAAATTATTACAAATAATTACAAACAAATAATTACTAAGATACATCTTAAAACAATTTTCATGTCTCAAATTATAGCTCATATTTGTAGTTATATTTCTATATCTGATGCGAATACCAGCTCACGGTATTTCATATTCTCCAAAACAATTTTTACAACCCCTACTTTGACACCTTTTGCACTGTCAATCTTGTCATTCTAGACCTCCTTTAGATTGCAGATCTGACAGACCCAAGGTCCAACATGTTCTAAAATGATTTTTAACTTATCTAAATATTTAGTTTTCAAACAATTTCGCTGTGCACAACTCAACTCTTACAACTATTACACACTTGCTACTGTAACCAAATGATAGTTTTATCTGGAATCTGTGTTACGATCTGTTACAAGAGTATATAGTGTATCTATCTATACTTGGTGCAATTGCCGATTAGCCCACTTGAAGTCCACTTGTACTTAGCATGTCAGCGTTTGACATACATATCCCCTGTCATTGGAGCTGGATTTGTACTCGTTTGTATTATCTTTCGAATTACTGGTTATTAGTTTATTTTTGTGTTTTATATGTACGTATTTAAAGTGGTGATGACGGAGTAGGATTGGCTCCGAGACAGTTGGCTAAGTTACTCCAAAAAAGGAACTATAGTTCCAGTTCAAATGAAAAAATGAACTAGTTCCAGTTCCTAGTACCTTTCAAATAAAGGAACTGGAATTTACCAGCAAGGAACTATGTTAAGTTACATTGCCCTCCAAAAACCGTCCTTTTTTAAATTGCCAAGGTCTCTTTATTGAGTGAGCAAAGCGTAAACAGTATGTTTTCAGAAATAAGGTATCCACAAAAATGGATCATTGTTCATCTAGTGGAGCGGTCGCTCCACCCAGCCAAGTCGTACAGTACACTCACACTCACTCAAAATACCGTTACTGCCTAATAAACTAAGGAGCAGACCAAACACTTTTACTGTAAGCAACAACATAGCATTTTCGGCCTACTGGATCTTAAAATCCGAAAATATCACATTGTTGCAAAATATCTTAATTTCGAGCTATGGCCCACCCCACCCCATATACCAAATTAGGTAACAACAGATTATGCCATTTGCGAGCTAGAAGGCCGTGAAAACAGTGAAATTACACCCCTATTAAAAGGTATCTGATTATGATTCAGATTCAGATATCAGGAAACACTGTTGACAGGGCCACAGCCTAAACGGCTAAACTGATCGATCTGAAATTTTTACCACATGTGCACTTTTGGCGTCTGATGATACCTTGCCCTTACAAATTTTTTGTGCCGCCATTTTGAAACCGGAAGTGACGTCATATCTCAAAAACGGATGGACCGATCGGGACGAAACTAGCGCCAAACGATTCGGACTGTCATCTATATAAAATATCAATAGTCTAAATAGAAATGTACTATTACCGAAACCGGAAATGCTGTCATAAAAATGAAAAATCAGACTCAAATCATATTTTATAACAATATATTCAGAAGATTTTTTATGTTATATAACATTTATAAATACATATTTTAGGTGGCACTGACGCCAGCCACCATTTTGAAAACCGGAAGTGATGCCATAACTCGAGAACGGCTGGACCGATTGGAACCAAACTTTCGCTATACTTCATAGCATATTATTTATAGCATTTACATAGCAACAAGCAAAACTTTTCTTAGCTACCAAATCACAAAGGCGTATTTTTTTAAAGGAATAATAGTCTTTGGTGCCACAATATAATGTTACAAGCTGTAAGAATAAACTGAAAAAAGGAGTGATATCCCCATAAAAAACACTCCGTGTAAAAATACCAGCCAATTCTCTTCAACTAAAAAAAATAGAAGAAATCTAAAAATTCAGCACTGAAAAGTAGTGATATCAAAAATTGGACAAGTCAAAACTTTTCAAAATATACTTGGCGCATCGTTATTTTAGGACATGTATAGATGAGTACATTTCATTTCCTGCCCACTTCTATACTATTTATATGCACGATGCGCCAAGTATTTTTTGAAAAGTTTTGACTTGGCCAATTTTTTGATATCACTACTTTTCAGTGCTGAATTTTTAGATTTCTTCTATTTTTTTAGTTGAAGAGACTTGGCTGGTATTTTTACACGGAGTGTTTTTTATGGGGTTATAAATACAGTGCAAATCATTTCATAAGACGTACTATAGGTTTATTCGAAATGAACTTTATAATAACGAAATATAAGTTTCAACGTTCCTTTCAAAAAGGAACTTTTTTGAACCCTGCCCACCTGCTCCGCAGGGCGTTTTTTGGATTTTGGTTTTTTGGATGAAACTATTCGTAAAACTCCAGAAAATTTGTATGTTTTCCTGACATCCAGGGGGGGGGGGGTAATCGCCCCCCTTGCCACTCCCTGTGTACGCCCATGCTTATGGCACTAAACCCCAGCTAGCCGCGCTTCGTGAATGTGGGCCAAGAAATCCATTAAAACTATCAAATAACGCCAAAGAGCCCAGAATCACAGCAATTCTGTGTAACATGTAAACAGCACAGCGAGAGGACGGACTCGAGGTCAGCCTATCTTGATTGGCAACCCCTGAACGCTCGAGTGAGAGCTCCCAGAGTTGTTTCCCAGCCAGCGAAGTGACTGGTTGTATGTACAGAACATTCTAGAACCTGACGTAGGCTGGTGATTTTGTACGTAGATAGAAAAGTGTTGCTTATAATTTGCCGGACTGTTCTACGACGATTTTTGCAATTATCGTGATTAAAACAGTTTAGATTAGTATTGTTTAATGGCGCGTCAACGACGAGGTTATACTGCGCACATTAGTGTTTACTTTTAGCTTTCTTGATCATAAGTGGAGGACATGGGGAGGGGTCGACCTAACGGACCCCATCCGGGGGAGTCTGAAACTGGTGGCAAAGCCAGTTCAGAATGGAGACAGTTCGTGGGGGGATCACCATCCCCCGATTCAGAGGGGACCACCATCTTGAGGGGGGAGGCCGGTCCGAGGGGTTCACAAGTTTCGGAAGGGCATGTGACTAGGTCGACCCTGAACTGCACTTAGTTGGGACCAAACTCGTAATGTGCTTCCTCGCGTCCAAGAATCACGTGGCGCCCATACCCCGTCCCGCCAGCGTTCACCACCCTGCCCACACGAAAGGGGAAACGTTATCTGAGTGGTGCCATCAAGATGGTGGTAATGAACGACTTGTAATTTTGAATAGACCTCTCGCCTAGCCCTCAATGATGAACACGTGCCACTGTCGCCAGGTGCTTTATCTTGCCTGTCAGGTCCAAGTGTCGGTCAGCTGATATCGGACTGCTGTATAAAGCTGATTGCTTCTCATCTTCTGCATCACTTCAACATGAAGCTGGCAGGAGTTGTGTTGCTCGCCCTTCTGGGCCTGGCACTGGCTGACGTCACGACCTACGAGGGGTGAGTAGCATATATGATTTAAAGTGGTCCCACTGCTCCAGCCAAGGTGCTTAGAATTCGCCGTAATTCATACAAATCTCTGATGAAATAATACCTCAAACAACAGCATAAAACAATTATATCTTACCATGTGCTCCAATTATATGTTTTTAATTGAAGTTCCAATTAAACTATCCCAAAATAATTCATATTTGTAGTGCAATGTTGCCAGATTTATGGCAAATTTCACACATTGTACACATTTTCTTTCTTATTTGGCCCGTGACCCCATATTTTCAAACGGCAGTTTTATTCTAAAAATTATTATCTTTAAGGTGATGCTAGCGCTCGGCCGTTTTAGAAAATTTAGAGAGAAAAATTGTTTCATAAGTGAGTGTAACTTTACCAGGATGTTCACATTATCAGTCTGATTGTATATTAGTAGCCCTTTTTAATTTTTGCTTATTGCATCGTTAATTAGGCGCCGGTTATTCAACAAAACTGCGCAAAACGATGAAATTTGCGATACGATTGGAGACCAAACCCGTAAACCAATTGATCTCAAATTTTAATCATGATTAGATGAAAGACAAACTTAGGGTTATCTCTTGGCACATTTTTGAAATTTAATTTTTTACGGCGCCCAGGGAGACGAGAAAATAGCTATTTTTTCACCCAAAACCCACTAATTATTACTAATTAAAGAATTAAAAAATTAAAAATGTACCAAGGGATAACCCTAAGTTTGTCTTTTATCTAATCACGATTAAAATTTCAAATAATTTGGTCTACCCATTTCGTCTCCAATCGTATCGCAAAAAGTGTCTACAAAAAGCAGCAAAATCGCTCGCGCTTGCAGCACCAATAATGTGTCATTCCTCTTGCGGTTTTAGGAGCAATTTAAGGCCAATTTTCCGGGACGATTTCATGTATCCCTGTGTTATTTTATGGGGGAAAAGATGATCTTCAATCAAGAATATCTAATTATATGATACTGTAAGTGGCAAATATTTTTTGCTAGTTGTATGTAATATGGTTTCATTAATCTTTGGTGTGAATTACAGCAAATTCTCATTCCTATATGACGTATAACTCTGGAACCCCCTTAAGTTTGTAAACTAGGAAAACGCTCGGTGTAACGCGTTGATAAGCGAGCCTTCGTATTAAATACGAATTAGTGTGAAATCTGTTCCTCTACAAACCTTGACCCTTATAAGATAATCAAACTCTTTAAGCGAATCTATCTAAGTGTCGATATAAAAAATTGATAGGTACATTTTGACATATATTTCTAATCGCAAGCCTAAAAATGTCAGTAAAGTGTCAATTAACTCTTGAAGTGCATTGCAGATTTCTCAAAAAAAAAATTATAATGTTAGTCCCAATGACCATGCAAAATTTGGTGATGATCGGTCAAAAGTTTCAATTTGCACACAGCCCCATTGCCAAGCTCAGTTTTCCGATGAAACGATTTTGCTTTGCTGAACAATTTTTGATTTTGCTAGAAATCAAATTAGCACTCTGCACTGGTTAGTATGAATGTTTTGTGAAAAAATTAACTTGCTCCGTGACTTTGTTTCAAATTTAATGCGAAAAGCACAAATAAACAAAAAAACAGGGATTTGAGCCCTAAGTTTAAAGTGAAAACGCTCGCTCCGCTCGCTTCACCACTCTCTATCAAGCTGTGTGTATTTTTAAAGTTGTTTTTTTGCCTGCACTGCCAAGTCAAACCGTTGAACCAATCGATATGAAATTTAGTAAAAACACTGTTGTCAGAAGTTTTTTATTTTTTTTAGATTTTCATCAGGATCAAACAGGTTCTTTTAAAATTATAAATGGAACCATTTGACCGATCAATTTGAAAAAAAAAATATATATATCACCATACATTATGCGCAAAATTTTCAAAGGTGTATGGGGACTTTACATGGAAAGTTGTGTTCCAGAGTAAAACCAGAGTAAAATCCGTAATGTCAGTATTCTTCATGTATGCGCAAATTGACATTTTATCACAATCAATAGTCACATATTTTGAATAAAGTCATGAAATGTCGGCTTGTCATCGTTAATTGTTCCGGCCTTTGGAGGTTTTCTGGACGCAGGCTATTTATAATTGCTCAATAATCGATTTTTCGACATCCAACGAACAGCTGTAATCTCTTTACAACCATAGTAATATTTTTGAAACTTTCACACATCAAACCAAATTTTGTGTATTATAATAATATGTGAAAATCAGTTCAGTGGTTTGATCACAGCGATCTGGACCATTGGACTTTTTTTTTTATCCACTCGGTACATCCAATCAAGTCATTCGTTCTAAATCAATGTTTTCAGTTATTGTTTAAAACTTTCGAGACGCAATTTGTCCATTTATCAAATCTTCACAAGTGTCTAATCTTTTCTGATTTTTTTATACCAAAAAAACCCATTAATTTGTATTGTCAAACAAATGAGAGATAAATCATTTCAACAGGTTTTTATCAACAATCAAGGTTCGAATGATTCGGCCGAACTGATTATTTAAACACTAAAACGAGATAATGATATCGGAACGTTTTGGTGCTCGACTACTTGTGACGTCATTTGAAATATAATTCAATCAATTAGACTGAAAGACAGATATTAATCGGAGTTTGATTAATATGTGAAAAATATTCTTTGTTGTGTGAACAAATAAAAACCACGAGATCTGTTCAAAAACGAAAGAACCGATTCAATCCTGAAATTCAATTAATGTCGGGGACATGGGCACCCATTGTGATTTATTATAACCCCCCCCCCCCCCCACCCCCCCCTTCAGCAACAAAAAAATGTTTCTATACGTCTGTTCACGTCGAATGTTCTGAAACTAGGCTAATAGTGACGGGTGAATAATTATGATGATGATAGGGAGATGATGATGATGTGAGTATGGAAGGTGGGAAGGAGGCGGTCGTGGCCTATTAGCCGTGGAACCTTCCCATTTCGATGCCGGTTCCGGTTCCATTTTGTTTCCACAAGGGTTCCAGACCATTTTAAATATTATCTCGGTGGCTCTGTTTTTTTAGGAAAAATCATATGCAGTTGGATTTCCAGACACCTTAGTCCCTGTTTCAACAATAGATAAAACAGGGACTTAGGTGTCTGGAAATAATAGTGCATATGATTTTTCTTAGAAAGCAGAGCCACCGAGATAATATTTAAAATGGTCTATCGGTTCCATCAAATTCAGACAAATAATTCATATGTTTTTTTAAATCGACTTTTGTGGAACTAACATGCTCAGAAATGTCTAACATTAATATGGCTCCGTGATCATTTATTTGAAAAACTGTAAATGGTTCTGTAAATAATTTCAGATTTGAACGGCATTGAAGTAAATATTCAATGAAATGAATTAATTAAAAACCTTTATGGAACCATTATGGAACCCAAATAATATTTAATATTAATAAGGGTTCCGATTCCGGTTCCGGTGTCAGTACCTAGTTGTAAACTATCTGCACTGTTTCAGATACAAGGTGTACAAACTGCAAGCCAGTGGTCCCCACCAGATCGCGCTGGTCAACAAGCTGGACGGACGCCCCGGCTATGACTTCTGGTCCAGGAAGGCTGTGGAGGGACGACCGACGACCATCATGGTCTCGCCGGAGCAGCAGACCATCTTCGAGACGTACATGAGCCGTCATGGAGTTGCGCTTGAGGTCCTTATCCAGGATGTTGAGACGTGAGTGTTCGAGACGTCTTTCAAGGCCACTGTTCATAGCTTGCACGAACTTTTGTTTTATATCGCAATGCTAAATTATTGAATTGTCCACCCATTACATTGGCACATTGACGGGTCAGATTTATAACTTTATTGAGGTTAATCGATGTATTTTTTAATGTGAGTGATTTCTCTTTGTACTAAAGTAATCTCCGGAGCCTATACAATTTCCCAGGTACTTATTAACTATAAAATATCGTCAAAAAAGCAGAGAATCACAGTTATTCTGCGTGCCATTAAGATGGCGACGGCAACAATAAGATGACATCACATGCAACCTATGAATTACTTTTCGAAATGAATGGTACAGGGGAAGAACGCTATGAGCCCATTTTTAAAAAAAATTAGTTCAAGGTGTATGCAGTGATTTTTATGAGCTTTCAGAAAATACCCTCGGTTTTTAAAAAATATTGACAAAAAGTCTTGAAAAACGCAATGGAAATATCGATTGTATGGAAGATAGACACAAGTTTCAACATAAAACTTCGTTTATCTCAGTTTCATCCGATCGTGACTTATAGCGTTCTTCCCCTGTACACTTCATATTTAATCACTCGCCTATAACATATTTACATTGTAGGTATATAATGCTGAAAATAAGATGACATCATGAGGAAAATGTTCTGCCCTAAAAGTTCTTGAGGATTTGTTAATTTTCAATTTAAAAAACGATTATAGTTCCTTGTACTCCTTTTTGCCTTTGGGGTAGTACATAGTAAAATGAGATTCTGGCAACAAACATTCCTTAATAATTTAAAGCGGTCTCAAAAGTTTATCAAAATATTTAGCTGCAGTATTTTGGTTTGCTTCTGACATTCTTCGGAGAGGATTTCATTTGCCCTGTCCTTCTCTCTCTTACCCTTGACTTCTGACTTTGAGTTTGCCAAATCTATCGGCAATTCACCTGGTCTCTTGTGTATCCAGAGATGACATTAAATAATGCTTTAACCATTATGAATTAACCGTTATGTAACAGAATTCTGACAGTAACCGTTGCATCTTTGCTGTGATAACATTTTGTGAAACACAATAAAATCAATGGAACATTGATTTTGTGCAACATTTTGACCCTTCTATGTAATTTCTGGTATTTATTTTATTTGTCGCATTATCAAATCCCCCAGTGAAATATACTTTTTGTGTTATATCATCCTCTATCATTCCCAATTTGTTGTATAAATACGTTTTCATGAAAATATAAAAAATTAATGTCTTCCCTTTATTGACTCTTGGAACTGGCCCCAATAAAGAATTAGTTCATAAGATTATATCCCATCCATGTATTTTTATGTAAAACACACAAGTCTTCTAACGATATCATATTCTTGACATTGTGGTGTGCTTCGTGCTCTCAAGCAATCACCGATATCAATGCACTCGATACTTATATCAATAGCAGGTGGCCTCTAAATATTAGGTCGCAGGAAAAAATTGATATCACTATTATTATTGGACGAAAATTATTCCAATTGAAGCCAAGGACAAGAGTAAAGGGCTTTTCGGGACCGATTTTTAAAAATGATACATGCCAGAATCATTTTTTATATTGATACAGTTAGTAAGTTGAATAAGACCTCATTTTTAAAACAAAGTACGTTCTATTGTTAAAATAATGTCTGTATACACATGTGATCTCAGAGCTGTGTGGTATTATCCTGAAGACACATTCTGACACTTTTCTGAATGTACGCAGAGTCTTCGCCAAGGAGCGCGCTGAGGTTGCACGAGAGACCGTCCCTGAGGGCAAGATCTCCTTCACCACCTACCACTCTCACGCCGTGGTATGTTCTTTTTCATCAGCTCATGACTCGAGTACTTTTCTCTGCGAACGTATTAGTGCACTATTTTGTACTTCCCTCAATAAGTCGGTCACGGGAAATCCAGGTAGCTGTCAGCGAACAATGGAAGGGAGTTGGGGTTTTGACCGATTTTGCCAAGCGTGGCCTAATACGTTGGGAGAGAAAAATACTATAGAGTAGAGATATTCAGTTATGATTCCAGACCATGTTATAAATATTTGAGACTGAGAGTCACAATGAGAAATATTGAATTTGGCTTGAAGCTATGCTAGTGAACAATTTCAGCCCTTTGCTTCGAGATTGCAAGACCCGAAGGCCCTCAAGAAAAAAATATATTATAATTTTCCATTATTGTTCACATGATGACATTCTAATAACTTGGCACCACCATTAAATGTGAATAAAATTTGACTTTACGAAATTTACATTGTTACCTATAATTTCATACGTTTTCAATTATTAATCGTCATCCCGACCTCCTGTCCCGCAGATCAACGCCTACCTGATGGAGATCGCCACCAACTACCCGAGCGTCGCCACCCACGTGAACCTCGGCACCAGCTTCGAGGGTCGCGCCATCAACGGCCTGGTCTTGTCGTCGAACCCCGGCGCCAACAACCCGATCGTGTTCGTCGACGCCGGCATCCACGCGCGAGAGTGGATCGCCCCGCCCACGGCGCTCTACATCATCCAGGAGGTCGTCGAGAACCCGGCCAACGCGGCGATGCTCGACGGAGTCGACTGGCACATCTTCCCCCTGCTCAATGCTGACGGATACGAGTTCTCCAGGACTAACGTAAGTGACTGACGTAGCGTGTTTAGGTTACAGAGAGAGCTGCGAAAAGTACAGACAGAGCCGCCTGGGCTGTGGGAAGAGAAGCTAACCTTTGGCAAGGCGTCAATGTCGCTGCAGATACATTATGTTGCTGCACATGACGCATTATCACATCTTAAAATGAACACAAGTTTATTAAAAGTTTATTCGCAATCAAAATAATAATTCAGTGTAAGTACACAATTTCACTGAATCTGATCAAAATATTAATTTTCGCGCCTTAGTTCTAATTTCGAGTAAATTTGAGTACATTTGTTGACATTTGTTCGGTTGCTAGGTCACGGACAATGAGAAATAAAACAGTTGAAGATCATCTCCTATAAATTTTGCCTATTTCTTTCACTCGTGGCGCTGGGGTTTGAACGCACGGTGCCTATCAGCGATCATGTAACTTCAGGCAGAGTGTGATCGTATCTTTCTCACCCTCCACCTCGACGGCAGGATTTCTGTTAGAGAGGGCGGTTCATTGGAATCTAAGGGGAGGGTTTTAATGCTTTTACTATTATTTTCCTTGATTTCGATGTTGGAGCGAATGTGACAGCAATGTTCTTGCCTGCAGACCCGCATGTGGAGGAAGACGCGCTCGACCGTGTCGTCGACGACCTGCCCGGGAGTCGATCCCAACAGGAACTTCGGCTGGCACTGGAGCGGTATGTATCCACAGCAAGCTAGCTCTCTAGGGGGGGGGGGGGGGGGGGCAGCTTACCCCAATGCATTTGACATTTCACAGTATTTCACTAACTTATTTAGAGTAGTATTTAGAGTAGAACCCCGGTTCGGTCGGATATTTTTCATACGCACATGATTGATTGTTGCTTGATGTATGTTGAAGAGGGCGGCACCAGCACCAACCCCTGCTCTGACATCTTCCACGGACCCAATGCCTTCTCCGAGTCCGAAGCCGCTGCTCTGCGAGACTACTTGGCCACAGTCAGCAGCCGCACTTCCATCTACCTGACGATCCACAGCTACGGCGAGGTAACTCCTTCGTACTTCACTCAAGTCACTCACCACTCACTCAAGTCACTCACCATTCACTCAACTCACTCACCATTCACTCAACTCACTCACCATTCACTCAACTCACTCACCATTCACTCAAGTAACTCACCATTCACGCAAGTCACTCACAATTCACTCAACTCACTCACCATTCACTCAAGTCACTCACCATTCACTCAAATCACTCACCATTCACTCATATAATAGGGTTGATTGATAAGTGGGGCCTCAGATGAGAATATGGACCTAATACGAAGCAAGTTTCAATTCAATCAATTTTAAAATATTTTATTCACACAATATCTAACAAGGATACAAAGTTGTATACATAATAACCAATTCATAAGTGATGGTATAAGGAAAAACAAAACAATATTGCAATGAAAGAAAGATAAACAAGTGTGAAGACCGCATAATGCAATAGCATTGTGTGCGGGCCATCTATTTACAAAATATTAAAAGTGAATGAACTGCACAGACCATTCACAACACAGACCGGATACATTAATAAATGTATACACAATTTATGTGATGAACAAATTGATAAAATAATGAAAAGTGAAGTTATAAATAATGAAATAACCCTTGAACAAGTAAGCAATACGTAATCAGGAAAAGTACACAATGATATTTATTTGTATTATTTTCTTTTTATGTGTTACCTAAATAAAGAAAATTAAATAAACCAATTAATAAAATAAAATAAAGTATACAAAATAAACTGGACACACTCAATCACAGGCTAGTTCAGTGCACCTTGTGCACCGAACTGCACACAATGTGCACTGGTGCCCACTGAACTAGCCTGTGATTGAGTGTGTCAAAAAAGTGTGTTAAAAAGCAATTAATATACTGATTTTTGGGGGGAGAAAAGGAAACCCCCAACAGTGTCATCTCCCTTCTTGACCTGCAATAACCTTGGTTAAGGTTTCACAAAATGGAACCAAGAAATTAACAACTGATATTGGCTTACAAAGTGTCAAACTAAATGCAGTGTAATACCCCAACCCCTCTCGGTTTTAGGTAAAATTGCCATTTCGAAAGCATGTTTCATTTAGCCTAAATGAAGTGTCAGACCTTTCCAGAATGTTTCATGCTATGTTATCGATGTAAAACCAATATTTGAGGAATGTTTTTGTTCTGTGCAGATGTTCCTGTACCCGTGGAGCTACAGCAACCCACCCACGCCGTCCAACAACGCTGAACTGGTAAGTTCTACCTGTTGCGTGTACACTCCGGGGATGTTAGAGGGAAGAAAGTGCCCCAACACACCCCAACACACCCCCATGCCGGGGCGCACTTCTAGTACATTATATTATATTTAGATATAGATGACGAGTTAGCATAGAAATAATCGGATTATGCCATTATTTCAACTTATCTGTTTTTTTAGAATACCGTTTTCACTTTGGTCAAGAGTACCATAGAGAGTAAGACACGCACATTAAAAATGTCTAACTCACAAATTTTGTTTATTGAATAGGTTAGTTTTGCTTTTTGACACTGCAATTGCGCAATACAATGTTATTCAGAAGTATTTACAGAGTAAAGGTATACGTTTACAGCTCGGCGTTCGTTCGACGTTCGGCGCACAGCGCTCGCCGTTGAGCCTCCTGATTGGCCAACGCCGAGCGCTGGCGTTCAAGGTCAAAGATAAACCATGTTCATCTTTCAGCGCTAGCGCTGAGCGTCGAGCGTCGAGCGTCGAACGTCAAGCTGTAAACGTACCTTCATGCTGAGAAAAAGCTGCGTCCGCAATTAGATATTTGCGGATGTCAGTCCTCAACACCACATGGCCGTGTTCTAATAATCTTATGGACGGAATCCAGTAGACTCTGGACACTTGCAGAGATACATCTGTAATCCTTGTTGTTTCTCCCCACAGCTCCGCGTAGGCCGAGGCGCCAACACAGCCCAAGTCGCTGCCGGAGGAAACTCATACGGAGTCGGCATGTCCTTCACGGAATACGGTATGACAACACGTGTCTTGGTTACATTCATGTCATGATATGGTGTTCATTCTGTTTGAGCTTCATATAGAATGAAGTAGGGGAGACGATACTCTCCGCTGACGGCAGGTAGCAACAGGTTGTACACCCACCTCCAAGTGTTCCTACCGGTGTATACATTGTGCTCTTATGAGAAACACAGTACGAACACTTGGAGGTGGGTGTACCTTAGAACAACTTGAAGGGTACAAGAAAAGAACACTGTAAATGTGGATGTCCATGCTCCGTCACCGTCCGTCACCGTCCGATGAAAACGACAGAATGCGATCACGTGACCCGTCTCGACCAATCCGTCGCCGTCCTAGATTTTTGGGGATGGCTCTGATTGGTCGAGACGGGTCACGTGATCGCATTCTGTCGTTTTCGTCGGACGGTGACGGACGGTGACGGAGCATGGAAATCCACCTTAAGTCCATTTTTTGAAAACATAATCTTGCAGTGATTTTTATGATCTTTCAGTAATACCCTTGGTTTTTAGAAAATATTGCCACAAAGTCTTGAAAAACGCAATTGAAATATCGATTTTTAAGGAAAATATAGTAGGTACACTTGACACGGAATTTGCAGCAGCAATAAAACTATTTTCTCATTTTCTCATTGGAATCCCAACTTTCCTCGCTAATTTTTGCAATTTTTCTGGCACTACCTCCACTTTAACCCTTAAGAATTGAGGAGCAAAGAAAATCCACATTTCGGAAATGTATACAGCATTTTATTGGCGATTGTATTTTGGCATTTGCCCTCAGGCGCTCTCCAAATGGAGTAGGAGATAAAAGTTTCAACATAAAACTTCTTTTATCTCAGTTTCATCCACATGTGACTTATAGCGTTCTTTCCCTGTACCCTTCATATCTGAACATTAGAAGCAGTAGGGCGGAAGTAAATTTTTCACGATTTATTCTTGCACACTTTTGGAATCGAGTAGTCAAGAAGCATCAAATCTTAAATGCAAAATGACTGAAGTCCACACATTGAGTTTTTACGAAGTGTAAGTGGGTGAATCATTTAGTGATATCTTTCTTATAAGTAATTTTTTTGAAAACATTAGTTTAAGGTGTAATCTTGCAGTGATTTTTATGATCATTCAGTATACCTACCCGTAGTTTTTAGAAAATATTGCCACAAAGTCTTGAAAAACGCAATTGAAATATCGATTTGTATGGAAGATAGATTTATATTCCATACAAATCGGTATCCCAAGTTACAACATAAAACCTCGTTTATCTCAGTTTCATCCGATTCAGACAAACAGCGTACTTTCCCTGTACCCTTCATATCTGAACATTAGAAGCAAAACTTTTCACGATTTTTGTTACACACTTTTGGAATCGAGTAGTCAAATGCAAAATGACTGAAGTCCACAAACTGACTGTGTGCAGGAGCGACGGCTGGCAGCAGTGATGACTGGGCCATGGGCGGCGCCGGAATCCCGCTGTCCTATACCATCGAGTGTCCCGGCGGAGGCTCGGCAGGCTTCGACATGCCTCCAGCCAACATCCAGGCCACGGTCACGCCGCTCCTGGAGGCCTTCAGGTGGATCGGCAACGACGTCATGTTGAGGAACAAGAAGTAAACAGAGTCACGTCATGGATGAGAAATAAACTGATTGATTGAATGTTGTTGTTTTATTCTAAATCACCCGGACTGTTAATTTAAGGGCTGGTCTTTCAATGCCTTGCTAACTTTTATACAGTCAATTAGGACTATATTGCCATGGCAACAACCATGACATTCCTAGAACCACTAACTAACTGTTAAGAGCTAATTGAGACTTTAGCAGAGTATTGAAAGACGGGCCTAAGAGGGCTGAGTAGTGAGCGTGGCCTTGAAGAGTTTTTAATCGATTTTATCAATATCTTTTACCAATGTAATTGTTAACAAAATAGGGCTTTGTACGAGTATTCAGAACAGTTCAATGAAAAAAGTTTCATAGTTTGGAACAAGTTATTAGTTTTATTTTGTCCAACAGATGTTTAATGCCATAATTTTACTAATTTTCGGGCACTAAACGTCTGTAGGACAAAGTATATCTAATAAACCATTACAAGCTATGGAATTATTTTCATTGAACTGTTCTGAATACTCGTACAAAGCCTTATTTTGTTAAGAATTACATTGGTAAAAAGATATTGATAAAAATCGATAAAAAAACTCTTCAAGGTCAAACTCACTATACCCAGCCGTCTTAAGAGTCGACAGGACTCGCAGAAAATTTCGATTCCGATGTAAAAAAAATCCTGAAATGCATGAAAATGCATTAGCAATAAATGGGTTGTACGTGACATTTGTGACATTCAATCGTGTGTTGCATGTTGCATATACTGCTGTGAAGAGAGTTATTTTAATTAAAATATTGAAATCCACAAAAAATCATAAAAAGGCGACGCGGACCGACGCGGACGGACGACGGAGACGGATACAATGTTTATGATTAACACATTCACTCTGCCATTCACAATTCGGACGCGGACGGACGGCGTCAATTGTGCATCGGCCTGTACTTGCACAAATTACATTTTGGTATGTTATTGTTTTCTGAAATATGCACAATTGCATAGCTTAGGCAAATGCTGGGAGGGTTCCTCACTAATAGGTGACGACCTACTCATTCCCATCTCCATCATTCCCAAAATGTCATCTTCATCTCCCATTCATTGACCTCTAGTTTGTAGTCGTCTAATACAACATTTTATTGCCAATGCAAGGGCAATCTATTTGATTTTGGCACGTACATACTTTTCGTCTTCAAATTCTGTTAATTCATAATAAAAATGATATGAACGAATTTAATGACCTGTTATTTTGCCACCGACTTTGCTGGCGAGCTGTCGACATTTCGGTGACCCCATGACCTGAAGGTCACGTGTTATCTCAACTGGCGATTTGTTCACGGCTTCAGTGCTGGGGTTTCCGTCAGATCGTCAAGACAGTCTAAAGCAAAGTCGTAAATAATCAGCGAAACACTTTTATTGATGATTTGTGAATGGTATTAATTGGTTGGAAGTGTTTTTAAAAATGTGTACCAGAGAAATGAAGTGTTGATCGTTTTGCAACTGTTCGACACAGTTTATTTCACAGGTAAGTACCTAACTGTAATTTCAGAAATATTGTTGATTCTAGAAAATGCTAATATATTTATCTTATTAAATAATTTGCACCAATATTCACACTTTTTGAAAATAGAAAACTTGTTGAATTATACTTGCACTTTCATTATACTGGGATCTATAGCTATATAAATACGGTCGTTTTGAAATTTACATAAATTTGCAAGAAATACAAAGTTTCTAGAACATCGCTGATGGCAACATTAGTTGGCACATTCAACTCGAATTAGGAAGGGTACCAATTTTCACGTTTTCTTATTTTCACCAATTTTCACAAACGCACTAATTACTCAATAAATTGCAAAAAATACTTTTTTGTGAATAGGCAATTTGGAAGCCAAATTTTGACTTTTCTCCCTTGAATGTACATACTACTTAGTCCCTAGCAATAAGTGTCACACAATTTGAAAAAGGCGAAGCTTCTGAGTTGAACGGTGTAAAAGTTAGAACAGTTCAGTGAAGGAATGGAAATCAAAATTTTGATTATTTGAGTGCCTGGAATCCAAAAGAACTCAATAAATGGACAAACCAAAAATACGTATGTTTTACTTTGGGCTTGTGACCAATCCTACCAAGTTTTATCAAAATCTGAGAGGGTCATTTTAAGCTTTTTGTTGAATGGCGATTTTTATAAAATAATTAATTATACGATTAATTATTATGTGAATGAAAAAATTTAACTTTTTATGATTGATATGGATTGCAGACATGACGAGCTTTCGACTACACCCCATAAAGACCATATATAAGACCCATATAAAGACCCTATATTTATTAATTATGCTAATTATGCAGAAAGTATTAATTTACTCAGTTTGGTGCCATCGATTTTAGATTCCTCATACTCGATCTAGTACGGGTACCAATTTTTCACGAATAGTATCACAATCGCATCTAATTTGCCATTATATAGGACATCTTGACTCCACTATAACTTGCACTTTTCAAAAGAAAAAATTACGGCGTAATACCTCATAGGTCGTTAAAACATCCACGAATGTGTACATTTGTAAATGTACAACTCAAATATTGCAAGTGATCCTTTACTTTATATGCTTAAAAGAGAAGAACGTCGTCCCCGTAGCAACGTGGCTGAAAATTTGGTTCTTTATACAAATCTTGAATTTTCCACCGATCAAGTTGAAACTCGCCAGTAATGTACATAATACGTGACTTGATTTATAGTAACAGTTTCGCGACATTCTGTTCAGTATTTACCGAGTTATTCGAGAAAACACATCGCTTTTTCTGATGTCTTAATTTTAACTGTCAATTTCAATTGTGCGGTAAAATAAATTTAGTAGGCAGTGAAACTAACTTGCAAAAATCAACTTGAACAATTTTTTGCCATGGAATCTTTGTTAATGAGTGAAAAGAAATAAAAATTAGCTCACTACCACCTATGCTACCACTAAGATATGTGCTATGAGAAGAGTATCTATGCGCGACGTCGCTACCGATACGCGTCTCTTCGGAGTTCAGGTTGTTCTTCTTGGGGGTGATTTCCTTTACGTATTACAAGACGACCACCGAACTACCGTAGTGGATCTTACCAAGAAGTAATAATCTCTTTTGAACTTGCCACAAATTATATTAATTTAAATCTTAATATTTCACCTGCTCTATACAGTAGGCTTCATCAGGACCTCGATCAGGACACTGTTGAAGTTGACAGTTGTAATAAAACAGTTTTTTACAGCTATCAAGAACTCCTGATGAAGCCAACTGTAAAGCAGGTGAAATATTAAGATTTTAAATAAATATAGTTTGTGAAACGTTCAAAAGGGGCGTAAGAGAACTTTTTTTGGTATTTTCGTGTATATTTTCATGGTATTCCCTCAGTCGACAGGCAAATACTGGGAAGGTACCCTACTAATAGGCCACGACCGCCTCCTTCCCACTTTCCATCCTTACCTACCTACTCTTCACCATCATCTCCCAATCATCATCATAATCATTCATCCGTCGCCATTAGCCTCGCTGCAGAACAGTGCGACGTTAAGCCCCAGACACAAAAATACCTTTTAAGCTCGATACCTAACGTCACAACTACTCATTAGTATATTGACAATTACGTTTAAGGAATCAAAATTATTTATACTAAAACGATCGTTGATGTTGATGTGAATTGTGCAGAGATGCAGAATTTTATATTGTCAGGAGGCAAGTAAGATCACGTGACAGTTTTAATAGTTAACAATTATTTCAGTTTGATTTGAAATGTTTTGTCAAAATATTTGGAAATATATTTGTCATTATTTGTATTTACCCGACGATTACGAAACGAATGTACCATATGTTCTACGATTAATGTGTTGTATTTTTTGCAAATTTTTTTGGGCTGAATTTGCAGTACTGTCGCTTTTAAACATTTCTTAAACTTTGGTGATAACGTTGGTGATAAATTATTCATATAAATGCGAATCACACAGCTTACAATTTGTAAGCGGGTCCCTCTAGTAAACGAATAATGCAGCACTTTTTTAACACACTTATAAAAATGACAGCATGTCCTTTCTGAATGTACTGAAACTTTGAAGTGATATCTTGAAATAAAGTTCACGTTGACGATTTTTCTTACCATATTATGGAACAGAACACACACATTTATTCATAATATGTCAAATTGGAACTATTTCTCATGAAGTGTCAAGTTTTGAAAGTTTCGTGAATTTAGTTATTGGAGAGAAATGATAGCGGTGTTTAACGTCGCACTCTTCTGCAACTAGGCTAATGGTTTCGGATAAATGATGATGATGATGATGATTGGGAGATGATTATATCGGTAAGGATGCAAGGTGGGAAGGAGGCGGTCGTGGTCTATACAGTAGGAAACACTGTCTAAAGAGCTGTCTCAATTCTCAATTCGTAACAAGATCCAGCGATTGATTGAAAATGAAACTGGAACAGATGATAAATCAACTTGAAATTTAGCATGCCTAAAAGACCAAACTTTTAGGAGTTCAGGACAATTTTCAGATAAATCTGTATCTATACAGTTTGTTCAAATCTTCTTTACAATGATTATGGTGGTGAAGATGGCAACGAAAATGATGTACTACGCTAGAACAAACACAACAAAATGAAAATCAGCTAGAACTAGGTGGCACATTTAAGTTATACCCTGTTCACACTGAAAATTCGATCATGATCCAAAATCTCGATTGCAATCGAAAATGTGTGTGAACTGAACTGAATCGAACTCGATCATGATCCAAATCTCGATTGAGTTTTAAGAACGCAATCGAAATCTGAATCATGATCGAACTCAAGGTCAAACAAAAGAATTCATGAATTTTAAAAACGAAAACTTACAAATGCATGCTCTAAATTGCATGTAACAAGCATTATAAAGTTTAACTTGAATCTTGCCTCCATTTTGATTTCGATTGTAATTGAACTGGATCATGATCGAATTCTCAGTGGGAACAGAGTATTAGCGGATTCACTTTGGAGAGATACATTTCACTTTGGCAAAGTGTGAATTCAGGTGGAATTCAATATTACACATCTGTATTGCATTAAACATTCAACATTCACATTCAATATTACACATCTGGATGGATGGAAGGTCTGGTGTGTAATACACACACATTAATACACATTATTATTATTAAGTCTATATTCTCAACAGAGCCAGGCTCCACTAGTGAGAATGTAATATAGAGAAGGGAGGAGAGGAAACCCGGTACCGGCATGTAGCCTACTCCTGACGAAAGATACCAAGGGGACCAACGGCTTAACGTCCCTTCCGAAGGACGGTGTAACATTCACAGCACGAGCCTCCACAACCCGCGCCGTCGAGAGACTGATAACAGGTGGAGGAAGGTCGTCACACTAACCCCCAAACACCCCAGTTCCTCTGGCCCAACGGCAGCAACCTGGCAAGGCAGAGTTGAATGGTCACCCATCCAATTGCTGACCGCGCTCAATGTTGCTTAACCTCGGTGATCTAACGAGAACCGTGGTATCCAACACACCAGCCGTTGGGCGTGGAGCGGTCGCTCCACCCAGCCAAGTCGTACTATACACTCACAGTCACTCAACATACCGTAAATGCCTAATAAACTGAGGAGCAGACCAAACACTTTTACTGTAAGCAACAACATGGCATTTTCGGCCTACTGGATCTCAAAATTGGTAAATCTCACATTGTTGCGAAATATCTTAATTTCGAGCTATGGCCCACCCCACTACATATACCAAATTTGGGAACAATAGGTTATGCCATTTGCGCGCTAGAGGACCGAGAAAACAGTGAAATTACACCGCTTTCTGATTCTGAAGATGATGATGATTCTGATGATATCACGAAACGTCGCTATCACCGCCACAGCCTAAACGGCTCAACCGATCGACCTGAAATTTTTACCACATGTGCACTTTTGGCGTCTGAGGTGCCTTTTTATAAAACCAACCGGAAGCCGCCATTTTGAAACCGGAAGTGACGTCATAACTCAAAAACGTCTGGACCGATTAGAACGAAATTAGCGCCATTCGATTTAGATGGTCATCTATATGAAGTATCAATAAAAAAAATATTATTTTCTTATTTTCTAAACCGGAAGTGACGTCATAAATACGCAATATTTAACTTATTTCAACAAATTATACTTAAAATACGTACATAATTAACTTACATTGTAACATAGACAATACAATTTATATATTCAAGGTAGCAGTGTTCTCGGCCGCCATTCCTGAAACCGGAAGTGACGTCATATATCTAAAACGCCTGTACCGATTGCAACTGAACTAGCTCCTGCGTATTCATTCTGCTATTTATTTGAAAAATCAATTGTGAAAAATGAATAAATAAATTAATGGTACCGGAAATGGCGGCAGGAACCACTAAATGAAACCGGAAGTGACGTCATATATTACAAACGGCATGACCGATTTTACGGAAATATAGGGATTAGGAATTCAGATGGTCGTTCATGAAGGTATCAACTAGATAAAACTAGATTGTTTTCTTATTACCTATACCGGAATTCGGCCGCTATTTCAAAACCGGAAGTGACGTCATGTATCGAAAACGGCTGGATCGATTATAACGAAACTTAAGCTATTCTTCTTGGATAATCATTTTCATCTTACCAAACGCAACTTTTCATAGTAACCAAATCGGTTGAGGCGTATTTTTTTAAAGAAATTAGTCCCTGCTCGGACATGTGCTACAAGCTGTATGAATAAACTAACAAAAGAAGTGATATCCCAGAAAAAACACTCCGTGTAAAAATACCAGCCAAGTCTCTTTAACTATAAAAAAAAATAGAAGAAATCTAAAAATTCAGCACTGAAAAGGAGTGATATCAAAAAAGGAGCCAAGTCAACGAATTTTCCAAATTTTAATCGTACCATTGAAATAAAAATATCAACCCCCGAGAAATACTTAAAAAAAGGACTTGGCGCATCGTTTTTTTAAAGACATTTTTCTATTCTTAAGCTTATGCCACTCACATACTACGTAGTTCAGAAATGCCTAGAAAAATTGGGACAAAACTTTCAAATTAAATATTGAACATTCTGTAAAATATTTTAAATTTAAATATAAGTACGCAAAGAAACATAGCATTGTCTTACAAGCAATAAATACAGAACAGTTGTGTTTGTGATTGGTAGGTACCTATAGTTTTGTGGGTACATCAACATACCTACTACAGCATTATACTTTGAACCTTCTCGCCGTGTAATTAATTGCTATTAATTAACATTTTATACCAAAAAAATTCATAAATTACATAACGTATTACTTTAGATAAAAATCTAGTCAGTAATTATTTGAGCAGCATGGCTCAGTGCACTAGTCACTTATACAAATCTCATTGACGGCCTTCTTGTAATGAGCGCTTTCGCTATTTCCCTCAGTCACGATATTGAGAAGTATGATTGATTAATATGACCCTAGAAATAGTGGCAATAACGAATAGACTAGGCCGCTTCCGTTTATTCGTTATTCGTTTATCCGTTTATTTCCTCTGAATATTGACAAAATACCAAAACTGCCAGTAGGTAAGAGTACTAGTTATATTAAAACGTAGTATGATTCGTCGATAATGAATGTGATATACTCAGGAAAATATACTTGTAGAGTTCTTCCTATACTTTTAGGATAGAAAAGTGTCTTTAAAAAAACGATGCGCCAAGTCCTTTTTTTAAGTATTTCTCGGGGTTGATATTTTTATTTCAATGGTACGATTAAAATTTGGAAAATTCGTTGACTTGGCTCCTTTTTTGATATCACTCCTTTTCAGTGCTGAATTTTTAGATTTCTTCTATTTTTTTTTATAGTTAAAGAGACTTGGCTGGTATTTTTACACGGAGTGTTTTTTCTGGGATATTGTATTACACAAGCAATAAGTAAAATGCCAGTTTAAAAAAATTTACAAAGGCACCAAAAATATTGGTCCCAATGACAATGCAAAATATGAAGTTGATTGATCAAACCGTTCCATTATTATTTTTTCAAACAAATCACAGGATCTCGTTTTAAAACTGAGCTCATAACATTAGGTATTTGCAAAATTTCAGATCCATAGTTGACCGATGAGCCCTGGGCAATGCAGGGGACGCTCATGACCTACCTTGGTTCTTTAATCGCTTGTTTAAGGCGATTCGACCCAAAAAAAGTAAATATTATTTTCTCTATTTCGTAAGGGGAAACTGGTAACATTATGATTTCAAGTGACATTAGTCGTTTTTGGACGCCACAAAAAAATCCGTGGCGATTTCAAATCAATAAATATCCGTAATAATATCAATTAGTAATTTCTCTTCTAGTTCATAAAATATTAGTGTGAAAAGTGTAAAAAAATAATATTGACCATGGAAAATTTGAAATTGATCGGTCAAACGGTTTGTCAAACTGTCATAGGTTTCTATTCAAAAATTAAACACAATCTTAATTTAAATCACTGCTGATTTTCTGCCAAGAGCTTATCGATAATCGAGCAGCGCTGTTTAATTTTCATATTCAAAAATGTAACTAAGATTTTGAAAAATTATTCCAATATCTACTCGATATAATACACAACTTTACAACCCCCAAAGTGGGCTGATAAACTTGTCTATAAATCTGTTTGCGTCACAAATGTTGATTTATTGCGAGATCAGCCTTGAGCTGGGAGTTTTATTGAGACACAAACCACGAAATTAGCTCGTCCGATCCTTATCTCTTATCAACCGACTAAAACTATGAAACCATTCGGCCGGACTTTGAAAGAGGCACAAAAAACAGTGGGCACATGCCACTTCACGTTATCAATGCAAAAGAGATTATAAATGTCATGGAATTTTTATTTCATTCAATGTGTTTATATTTCAGTTCTTTATTGTATCTTGTCAACAAATATCGAAACTGAATAACCGTTCAACATAGTAAGCTGAAACTTGGCATGAATAATCATAATAATCAAAACCTTTTTTCGGTATTTTTATTACTAATTTTCTAAAATAAACTGTTACCGGATATTTCGTAGAGAAAACCCACATTTATTGGTGCCTGTGGCCAGGTTAAATCAAGTTATTGACAAAAAGAAACCTAGTTCCTTTTTCGCCAATTCTTAACGAAGACAACGAGCCCACTTGCAAGTCTGTAGAGTGAAAATTGCTGTCTCCAAAATGATTTTAATGTCATAGCAATATTTCGTCAAAACATTTCGGGACCAAAATCTTATATAATCAGGAAAATACTATATCTTCCTCTTATATGCAATAGTTTGGCCAATTTCGTGTTTTAAATGTTTAGTCACGTGGTATCACTCGAAGTGGAGCAAGTTGGCTCAGGCGGTAACGCTCAAGACCAGCATTCAGAAGGTCCCGGGTCCGATTCCAATTGCCGCTCTTTCTGTCTGATATTACTTCCTGAAAGAGTAAATTGCCGCAGCCGAGAGGCAAAAGATGGGAAGGTTCTCTTATGTTAGGTCACGACCACCTCCGTCACGTCTTCCTTCCTTCTGAATCATATGCGTCCATCGCTATCTATCCTAGTTGCAGCAGTGCGACGTTTAAATTCCTGTAAGTAAAAAAAAATATTTCGATGACAAATACGCGAATATTTGCTTCATAAAATATTTTATCAAAAAAAGTCTGCTTCAAATTCAGTATTGTTTTCTACAACCAACGATAGTTATTTGATATAACTTTTGATATAAGGAAGATATTTTGATGACTTTTTTAATTTGGTGCAATTTTATATTTTATTTCAATGGAAACTATAGATGCTTCTCTAACACATTAAAAAGTATTAAATTGAGGAACATTTTAATCGTCATATAAATATGTCTATCAAGTGGCATCTTCTTAGAACAATTATTAAATGATTGCTTCCATACTCAGGTTGAACAGCCATAGTACGGTATGTTCTAATTGAGCGAGCGAAGCAAGCGTCTCCTTTTGACTCTTTTGACACGGACCTCTGTTTTTTTGTGTGTATATTTTTGGCTGCTATCTGGAGCAATAGAAGTCGCACCGTTTCACCGATCGATCTGAAATTTTGCACACATGTAGAGACAACCTTTTCTGTTTGCTGACCCAAAGTTTTTTTGAAATCCATTGATTAATTAAAATTTAAATAAACATCTCCTGATAGGCTGAAAAATGAAAATGGTCTTCGACAAATGTGATCAACCTTATATTTTGCATGGTCATTAAGACCAACATTGTCTCTTATTTTACAAATTTTCAGCCAAATCCTCCCATTGGTTAAAATTTAAAAAAATAATTCGTGTGCTTTTTGAAATTTAAACCAGAACCGTTTGACCGATAAACTTACAAAATTTACATGGTCATCGGGTCCAACATTATCTGTGTTTTTGACAATTTTCAGACTAAACTCTGTTTAAATTCAAAAGTTATTGACAGTTTACGGATATTTTGCATGTTGGCTGTCATATTTCTTGAATTTCACATTTCACGGCATCTTCGAATCTTCACTTCAAGGTTGTTAGAGCAGAAACTTTCAAACGTAGGTATATTACGAAACTGATATGACCGTTTAAATATTTTTTGAACGAGATCCTGTGATTTTTGGAAATTAACAAGGAATCGTTCAATCATAAAGGTTCAATCGATCAACTTAAAACTTTGCGTGGTTATTGGGACCAATATTTTGAGAATTGTTGGAGATTTTCATACAAGTATGTGGCGAAATTAAAGAATTATTGGCTTTTAAGGACATTTTCGATGAACAGAATTTCGGTTCGAGGTGTTGCGCGTATCCGTGCTCGCTCATCAACGCGTTACCCAGAGCGTTTTCCTAATATGCATCATTTTAATTGGTTTTGTTGTGGCAAATTATCCAACCGAGCTATTTATTCGATGACTCATGGCGCGGTAATGCGCGGTCGGTTGTGTGGGATTTGCATACAAGCGGGATGAAAAGTTGTATTACAGATTCACCTGTTGCTCAGTGGGGGTCATTTGATTTGAAAGTAGTTAGGTTTGTTATTGTTTTGGTGTTGTCTTTTCAGTCTGGTCTGTTCTGAGGAAGCAAACTAGTCAGCGAAATATCGCGGTCAATTTGATTTGGTTTTTAATGTACAAGTGTATTTATACTAGATTATAGTGTACATTTTAGAAATATTGTAAGTATATTATGCAAATGATTCGAAGATGATGGTTTTTAGTAGTAGGTTAAAATGATTTATCTGGATGCAAAGTTATATCGAAAACCACGTCTAGTTACATTTTCCAATTGCTTACTTTTTACCGGTTTAAATTATAAAGTAAATCATTTCATATTGGTGCATAATTTTGGGTTGTTCAGAACAAAGACATTCCTCTAACCACTGTCTTCAAAACCTCGTGTTTGAAAACTGTATGGAAACAATTATAAAACTTCTCAAACCATCAGATCTACAAACAGACAGGCGCGTAGAAAGGGGGGGGGGGGCAAAGTGGGGAAATCCCCCCCCCCCCCCCCCCCCCCCCCTGATGTTCTCAAACATTTTATGTCAAGATCTCAAATGCTTAAAAACATTTAAAATCGCGTAGAATGCACCAAATTCATGTCTAAATTTTAACAATTTCCGGGGCTGTGCGCCCCGGACCCGCATTTTTCTGCCCCCCCCCCCCCCCCCCCCCCACCACCAATTGTCTTTGTAGACATTAGAATCTCCAGTTCAAGTTCTTTTAATACATTATTATCCCCTCCCCCTTGCAAGTTTAGTTCCTACGCGCCTGCTAACAGACAAGCTTCAGTAATAGATCAAGTAATCGACTTACATCTAGTCGGGCGTTAGCTCGACGCTGCCAAGCACCGCTCTATCTTACAACGTGCGAGCTACTACCAGAGACTTATACAGCAACGGCTTAAGTGGTCAAAACGAGGTATCGGCAGGCATACATGCAGTGAGAAATGAAAGTTGAAAACCATGGTTATCGGGTATATTTAGCCACCTGACAACACCTAACCAAAAATCAAAGTGCTGCGATCATCCCTTCGGGGTGAATTTTGGGCCTCAAACATGCAAGGATTGACTTTGGGGCTGGCTGGCTGGCTGGCTGGCTAGCTAGGCACGTCGTTTTGCTTGCCCTTTTCTACAGATTGCACGGTTTGGTCTAGAGAGTTGAAATTTGGTAGACACATTTGGTAGAGTCCCCCTTCTCACGCGTACTTCTGAAAGAAAATCTGAAATATTTTGACCGGAAGTGAATTTATCTAATTTTAAATTTTAATTTTTTTCAAAAGGCAAACGGGTCCATCGACAGTTTTGAAATTTGGCAACATTAAAGACAATGTATTGCTAGACACTCCACTTCAAGAAAAAACAAAATTTTCAAACCGGAAGTGGAAAAATTATCAATATTAAGCGTTCCGCTCTTCCCCTTCATCTACCAACACAGCAGCTTCGCTGTCAACTCCACATATCCTGTCGGCCTGAATAGCTGAATTATCGGAGGCAGCTGGCTTGTGTTCCTGCATAACGGGTTCGATTCCCGATCCTAGAAAAACTTTTTTTTCACATCATCCTTTTTTAATTTGTGTAAGCGATGATACCTTCCAGTATATATATTCAAGTGAGAGGTCGAGGGATGCTGTGTAGATCATCAATAACCCGAAACATCGCCATCGCGGCACGCCGATTGCCATCGCGATCACAGATAGTATCAGGTTCGTAGGTAATGCTGCAGGTATGACGAGCGACATTGCGTCTTGTTGAAATCTTCGCCCATTTGCTAGTTTAGTGGTTACGAACGGCATACAGTATCGCCGTCCTGTTGGCGCAATAGACAGTGCATTGGCTTACGGTGTTAGGGGTCGCCGGTTCGATACCGGCCGGGGTCGTACTTTTTTATTTGCAATTTTTACAAGTTTTAATTCTGCCTAACCATAGAGTTATTTTTTTAAGTTGCACAGTTTTAATTTTCGCCAGTTCGACTTTGTCTATACCCATAGAGAGTTTTATTCCTTAGGCTGCCCAGTAAAACTTATGCGCGCGCCCTACGCCGCCTGGAGCACCTTCTGTCTCTAGCCGCTCGTAGAATTCTAGGTGAACTTCATAATTTTGTCACATTGAAAGATTCAAACCTCAAATATACCTCAATATGACGACAGAATATGACGTAGTATCAACCATTTGAGAAAACTCGTTTGGATAGTTATTATGGATATCCAAGTATTGAGACAACAAACGAATAACAGACATCGATTCCGTTTCATAATGAAATCTTTAGTTCTACTACTTCACGTACCTATGAATATTATAATGTCTAAATTTATTTCGGTTTCGAGAGTATGGAAACTTCGTTTTGTGTAGAATAAAGAATAATAGGTTAACTACGCACAATGAACAATAGTATTGTATTCTGACGCCAATCGATTGCCTCACGCGGAATCTTCCGTCTGTGAGCTTACAAACATGGTCAACAATATGTAATGGCATTTTTAAAAGAATACCTACCTAAATGCACGAAATAATTCATTCTGTCTAAAATATCGAAACGCAAACAATAAATCAATTAGATGTATCAACAATTTGCCATCATCATCAGGAATAAGGACCGGTAGACTAATTGATTGTATGATCTATGCGTAATAAACACATAACCCCCCCCCCCTCACACACACACCATAATCAATAAACAAATAATAAAAGGTCAATTAATATCGTGAATCCATTGCTTGGAAAATACACAAAGCACATTCAGATCTAGAGATAAACATTCAGTGGCTGGTGGATAAGGGGTGGGGGTTGTGTTGTGATTATCAGAGGTTTGGTTTCCTATGTTGTCTTGACACAAAAGAAATACAAATGTACGTATGGTCGGTGACAGGCAAAGATGAACCCGCTCTAGTATAGGCTGCCCTATACCTGGCAATGCTAAAGTGGGTTCATCTTTGCCTGTCACCCACTCTAGATGACACTTGTTTTGGAATGTAACATAATAGAATAATAGATTCTGCTGCAGTAGGAGGCTGTCTCCTAGCACAATTGTATTTTCAAATAACTTATTTTCACACTATTTATTGTAAAATTGTATACTTCAAGATAATGAGTAAGCACACAACCCGTTCGAAGAAGACTTCCCCAGGGTAAAATTAGTATTCGTAAAGGACTTTTCTTTAAAGCTATTTCATTCAAAATAAATTTAGAAAAATCTTATTCATAAATTACATTCATAACTATATTTGGTACATTTTAAAAGAAATTGAACATTTGCTTGTATATGACATGTGTTTTCCTTAAGAATGGATAAAGTGATATTTTATTACCTAAACAATGTTTTTTTCACTTGAGTCTTGACTTGCAACAGTTTTTTTTAAATGTATAGGTATACGCACTGAATGGGACCGAGGAGATAAAAAAAACGATTCGTATTACTACTTTTTCTCATTGTTATCATATATATATTTTTAAATCAATAGAGATTTTTTAATGTTAATTGTCGTTTAGTGAGATTTAAACAAAATATGTGTAGGTTCATTGATTTTTATTTAAATACTACCGATGGAAGCGGTAGACACCTTAGGGAATTTATAAGCGTGTGATCTAGGATTGTGTGACTGTTCTCCGGCAAAAATAGTGCTTTAGCTTCTCTGGTATCATGGCAATCAGTCAGTATATTCAGGTTGACCGTTCTTTGTTGGTTTGTTCGTGTGTTGGTGTGTTTTGTGTTAATGATATACGTCCTACTCCTTCCCACCAGCACTATAAACACCAGGTGGCTCAGATAGTTAATCTTAAAGGAATTCTAGGTTGAAATCTTCAAAATCAATTTTCACAACAAGGCAGTATCAAATGGCCACATCCTTTGCCGTTATTCCTTTAAAATAAGTATAAGTGTCTCGATGTATAAACCAGGAAAAAGCTCCTTGGCATGAACGTTCTTACTTATATACTCCATATACACCCTTTGACCGATCTCAAACAAAATTTGATATACACATTCTATTTGAAATAACCCATACCGTACGGTACTTACACCCTTACGCAAACATCCCCAAATTTTAAGAAACCATCCCTATGTAATAGAAAATTAAATATACATAATATTCTGCATACACCCATTTTTGGTACGTTTTCAAACTGCTGGATGAAGAAATTGAGGTATAATCCATGGTGGGACTATAACTAAACAGCAGTGTTGGGTAAGTTCCTCAAACAAGGAACTTGTTCCAGTTCCATTGAACAAAAAGGAACTAGTTTCAGTTCCTAGTTCCGTTCAAATAAAGAACTAGAAAGTTACCTGGAAAGTTTCCAGGAACTGGAAAGTTTAGTAATTTTGTTCTTTTAAGTTACATTGCCTTCCAAAAACCATTCTGATTTTATTTAAAATGTGTTGTAAACATCTGCACGCTTTACCAATTGAGTTATATGACATAAAAAAGTGAACCTGGAAGAATTTAAAATTGAGGAAAACGCATTTACAATCCTTTCGTGAACCTTTCAGTTTACCAATTGGCAACAAATATGCGTAGTACGAGATGACGCACAAATTCCGGTCTACACCGGAACAATACACCTACAATTTACGTTATTCACATGACTCAAAGTTTTGAACTTTTAACAATTTAAAAGTTGAGATAACTCATATTCAACCAAAAGAAATTGACCCTTTCGTTATACTATCTTTGGAACTATTGGAAGAAAAACAGAAAACTTTAGACAAGAAGTGACGTTGTTTGCGTTAACAATGCAATGACAGGTAACACTCAATCATCAATGAAAGCTGCTATAAACTTCTACCTCATGTGACATGTTGTACAAAAACAAAAACTTGTATATAGACTGCCAAGCACCTTTCCCCCTTAAAGGATTGCGATCTAAAAGAAGGTCCCAGCAATAATATATTGTTGAAACATTTTCGCACTTAAAATTCGTGAAATCATTTCGCCCAGTTACTGCCGCCAAGCACGACATTATAAACCAAACATTGTGCCCAAATTTAAGATTGAGAAAATCTCTATGTGAACCATCATAGTATAAACTTTAAAACAATTATAATCATTTAAAACGAAAAATAGAAAGTATTAAAATTTTAAAAACGTTAACAAAATCAATTTAAAAACATTTTTTTTACATAACTTAAAATACAAATAAAAAAAATATTTAAAATTAAATTAAAAAAAAATTAAAAGTAAAAAAAATACAAATAAAGCTTGGCGCATTGTTTTTGCACCGTCATGTTGACTTCTTCCTTCTTCTCCTTCATCATCTTCTTCTTCCTTCTTTCTATCGTCGTCTCCTTGGTCGACATCTTCTTTTTATGTTGCCCCCTCCTTGACACAATGCGCCAAGCTTTATTTGTATTTTTTTTACTTTTAATTTTTTTTAAATTTAATTTTAAATATTTTTTTTATTTGTATTTTAAGTTATGTAAAAAAAATGTTTTTAAATTGATTTTGTTAACGTTTTTAAAATTTGAATACTTTCTATTTTTCGTTTTAAATGATTATAATTGTTTTAAAGTTTATACTATGATGGTTCACATAGAGATTTTCTCAATCTTAAATTTGGGCACAATGTTTGGTTTATAATGTCGTGCTTGGCGGCAGTAACTGGGCGAAATGATTTCACGAATTTTAAGTGCGAAAATGTTTCAACAATATATTATTGCTGGGACCTTCTTTTAGATCGCAATCCTTTAAGGGGGAAAGGTGCTTGGCAGTCTATATACAAGTTTTTGTTTTTGTACAATTCATCTTATTTTGAGGAAAACATAATGATAATCATTCGTTGCTCGAAAGAAAAGGTTCTAAGTGAATTTGATTCCACTTGATTCCACCAACTGACTCGAAACTTTGCCTTGCCTCATGAAAAAGTAGAAAAGTGCACAGAGTGCATTGTTTTGAAGTGAATGGACTGCTTTGGCATTTTGCGATGACATTGATCTAATAAATCATTTGTTCCAGATCGCTGACGAGATGCAGAGAACAGTGTTGTCACGTCTCCACGGGGCGAGGAGGATCATTGGGGCGAGGTTTTATGTAAGTCTGGCAACACTGTTGACAAGGCAGTCACGTGGGAAGAAAGAGATTATAAGGAAATCAGAAGTAGTAACCATATGGTTATGAAGTAAGCAATAAAAAGATGATTTTTTCTTAATTTTTTTTTTTATATTATTATTTATTATTTGTTAATTTATTATCTATATTTTAAATTCTGTGTTTTGTATTTAAAAAAAAAATATATTTTCGATATATTATGTATTCAATCAAAATTTATTACGTGATTCGGCTGTACTTAAAGGTAAACATTTGAGGTAATTTTTCCTAAATATCACTAAAATTTGCATGGTCATTGGAACCAAAAGAGGTGTTTTGATAATTTTCAGTTTGATATGAAAAAACTTCACGGACATTTTACGATTGTTTGTAAATTGTCAAGTTAATTTAAGGATATTTAAAGAAATTATCACTGCTCTTTCTACATATTCAATAAGATAGTCTAAACTCTGTTGCCCAAGTCAGTTACAGAGCAGCAACTCTCATACAAATAATAATTGCCAAGCAAATGCGAACGCTTTACACAGAGCGTTTGCCTCATCATTAGGGCTAGGATGTTTAGGGCCTATGAAACGTCCAAAAAGGCAGGCTAATAGTACCTTAAAACTATTAAAAAAGGTCCATAAAATCCCGAAACAATACTAATTAAATGTTATGCTTTGTTATATTCGTCAACATATTATTCGATTTATTAGATTAGGAGTTGGATTTGGAGTAAGGAATTAAAACTATGAATGTGTCAATGTGTCAAGTATCGTTGTTGGTCATCCAAGTGGAGGATGGACATTTTGTGAAGACAACAATAAATTGATTCAAATATTTTATATTATTTTCCTTAATAATATTAGAAATTACAAGAAGACCTTAAAATATCAAGAAAAGGACTGAATTCATCAGTGAGAAAAAGGCGTTTTCAGGCAAAATAAAACACTATTTTTTTTAAATCAGGAACACTTATGAAACAAATTTATGTATCGTTTTTAACCATGGGGCCAATTCTCGAGATTCACGTTTTGAAACCGTGTCACGGTTTCATTGTTTAAAACGTAAAAAAAGTTGAATGCTAACCGATAGTTGTCAACTGTTTCCAGTTTTATAACATGTGAACGTAAAACGGTTTTAAAACGTGAATCTCAAGAATTGGCCCCCATGTCTGAACGACAAATTAAAAAAGGATATGTCATAAACATCCAAGCCTTAAAGGCCGATGCACAATTGACGCAGACGGACGACGCGGACGGACGACGGAGACGGATACGATGTTTAGTTGTGAAAAATTCACTCTGCTGTTCACAATTCGGAAACGGACGGATGACGCAGAGACGGCATACCTAAAGGCCGATGCACAATTGACGCGGACGGACGACGGAGACGGATACAATGTTAAAGTCGTCGTCCGTCCGCGTCCGATAGTGAACAGTCAGAGTGAATATGTCATACCTAAACATCGTATCCGTCTCCCTCGTCCGTCCGCGTCGTCCGTCTGCGTCAATTGTGCATCGGCCTTAAACATCGTATCCGTCTCCGTCGTCCGTCTGCGTCAATTGTGCATACTCATGATCAATTAGGTATTATCCGTTGCCATTATCCTGGTCACATGTCTGTTCCAGAACTCGCGTGGCAAGGTGATGGCAGTGCGGAGGGAAGACCAGTCCGTGTGGGAGCGTCGTGCACCTCTAGCGCCGAGCAATGTGCGCAGACTCACTCGCGCAGGTGTCAAGGTCATCGTGCAGCCGTCCAACAGGCGCGCCTATCCCATGCAGGTAACACTCGTGCCTATCCCATGCAGGTAACACGCGTCCCAGGGGTGGAGTCCGAAATGAAATCTATGGATATACGCTAAAAACATTACACGTGAAGGAGAATAACGATGTCCACAGGTAAATTTTCTTCAAGATCATTCCTTTTGGGGCATTTTAAATTTAATAATTGAAACACTTTTTGTTTGTAATAACAACCTTAAGGTGCTGCAAGCGCGAGCGATTTTGCTGCTTTTTGTAGACACTTTTTGCGATACGATTGGAGACGAAATGGGAAGACCAAATTTTTGACATTTTAATCGTGGTTAGATAAAATACAAACTAAGGGTCTATCTATAAAGGTCTTAGGGTCTTAGGGGCATCTATAAAATGCCAGCCGTCCCAAAGGCCTCTTCAATTCGACACTAAAAGTACCTAGAGAGTGCGCTAGTAAATATAAGATGGCCGCTCACGCGAGTACAATCTCAGTGCGCGTGCGTACTCTTACATGCAAGTCACTTAGATGCCAATCATAACGAGTTCAGTAAAAGTTATAATTACATCGCGAAATAACAGAAATTGATGCTTACCTCTTTGTCAACAATCAAATATAATTGGCATATTTTATTACAGCACACAATCATTCAAATTATTGTGAAAACGAGTTGTCTATTCCCCAAAAGCAGCATTTGACAGATTGCCAATTGTTAGAACGAGGCGTCAAGAAAAATGTGTGTTCAGAAGGCCGTGAGAAAAGTAATTGCAATTGTCAAATGGTGATTTTTGGTGAATAGACATCACGTTTTCACAAGAATTTGAATGAATGTGTGCTGTAATGAAATATGCCAATTGTATTTGATTGTTGACACTAAGGTATTCATCAATTTCTGTTATTTCGCGATGTAATTATAACTTTTACTGAACTCGTTACACGATTGACATATAAGCGCCTTGCCTTCACGCGCCCTGTTCGCATGTGCAGAAATACTCGTGGTAGAGATGTTAATTTTTTCCGCTAGGTGGCGTTTTGCAACTTTTAGTGTCGAATACAATATCTTCCCTTCTCTCCCGAGTGTCCTGCTGACATGATCCTGTGTTCCAGGCCTACGCGTCGGCTGGAGCCACCATCCAGGAGGACATCTCCGAGGCCAGCGTCATCTTCAGCGTCAAGCAGATCCCTATCGACCAGCTCATCCCGAACACTTCTCTCCCGAGTGTCCTGCTGACATGATCCTGTGTTCCAGGCCTACGCGTCGGCTGGGGCCACCATCCAGGAGGACATCTCCGAGGCCAGCGTCATCTTCGGCGTCAAGCAGATCCCTATCGACCAGCTGATCCCGAACACTTCTCTCCCTAGTGTCCTGCTGACATGATCCTGTGTTCCAGGCCTACGCGTCGGCTGGAGCCACCATCCAGGAGGACATCTCCGAGGCCAGCGTCATCTTCGGCGTCAAGCAGATCCCTATCGACCAGCTCATCCCGAACACTTCTCTCCCTAGTGTCCTGCTGACATGATCCTGTGTTCCAGGCCTACGCGTCGGCTGGAGCCACCATCCAGGAGGACATCTCCGAGGCCAGCGTCATCTTCAGCGTCAAGCAGATCCCTATCGACCAGCTCATCCCGAACACTTCCCTTCTCTCCCTAGTGTCCTGCTGACATGATCCTGTGTTCCAGGCCTACGCGTCGGCTGGAGCCACCATCCAGGAGGACATCTCCGAGGCCAGCGTCATCTTCGGCGTCAAGCAGATCCCTATCGACCAGCTGATCCCGAAAAAGTCCCTTTTCTCCCGAGTGTCCTGCTGACATGATCCTGTGTTCCAGGCCTACGCGTCGGCTGGAGCCACCATCCAGGAGGACATCTCCGAGGCCAGCGTCATCTTCGGCGTCAAGCAGATCCCTATCGACCAGCTCATCCCGAACAAGACCTACTGTCTGTTCTCGCACACGATCAAGGCGCAGGAGGGCAACATGGCGCTGCTGGACGCCATCTTGGAGAAGGTATCTCTCAAGCGGATGTCGTTGAATGTTGAGAGTCCATTGGGTATATTATTTACTGGTATTGGTGTACAATTGCACTGTAATGAAAACAATCACGGATATGAAAATTTAAAATATACCTATATAATTATACTACGAAGACTCCATATTTGATGATATTCTTTTGGATATCATATTGTTAGTGAGTTTTTGCTGTTAGAGAATTTTTATATTAGTGAATTCTTGCTGTCAGCGTGATCTTGATGTAAGTAAAATATTGTTGTTAGTCTGTCATAGTGATTTCTTGCTGTAAGCACCTTCTTGGACTTTTATAGTTAGTTCTTGCTGTTCGAGAATTTGTAGATTATTGAAGTCTTGCTGTTAGTGAGTTTTTACTGTTAGTGACTTTTGCTGTAAGTGACTTCTTGCTGTTAGTGATTTTGTGCTGTTAGTGACTTCTTACTATACGTGAATTCTTGCTGTTAGCGAGTTCTTCCTGTTAGTGACTTTTTGCTGATAGGGACTTTTTTTTGTTAGTGACTTCTTGCTGTTCGAGAATTTTTATATTATTGAATTCTTGCTATTAGCGAATTCTTCCTGTTAGTGACTTTTTGCTGTTAGTGACTTTTTTCTGTTAGTGCCTTCTTGCTGTTAGTGCCTTCTTGCTGTTAGTGAATTCCTGTTTTATGTGAGTGTCTGCGGAATGATAATTATAATCCGAATGTTTTGCAGAACATCCGGCTGATCGACTACGAGAAGCTGATGGACGACTCAGGTCAGCGGGTCGTCGCGTTCGGCAAGTACGCAGGCGTCGCTGGAATGGTCAACATCCTGCACGGCCTCGGCCTGAGACTGCTCGCTCTCGGTCATCACACGCCGTTCATGGTATGACGTCACTAGGTGTTGTCCCTGTTGACCACGCTCTCGGACCAAGAGTTGTGGACTTGCACATTGCTCTCATATGTATGAGAAATACTTCTGAATCTAATTCCAGTAAAACGCCAATGAAAGTATCTCAGGCTATTGTGCATTATTTTGTGACATCGCAGTATTAATTGCAATTCCAATTTGAGCAAAAATATTTCTGCTGTATCTAAGTTAGCATATATTTCTTTTATTTGATCACATATTTACAAAATTATATCGAGTAAGAAAACGGATAACGATCCATCAATTCCAGATACCAATGGAATGCTAGCCTTTAGCCGGTCTACAAACTACAATTTCCCGATCCAATCATCTGATTTTTCTTATAAAATTATAATAATTTACTCTCTCTCTATTTATTCTCGAATCATAGCCGCACTAGAAATGGTTCTAATTGTAAATAATTTTGTTTTTCCAATGATCAAGTAGCTGAATCCATTGTATACTACATTGGCGCAATTCCAAATGGCGAATACTTACAACAATCTTGACTCTTGAGAAACTCTCAACAAATTTGATAGCTCGGTTGATACTTTTAAATGTCTCTGCTGCTCCTCTGTGTCTGCTGTTGTCCTACAAACTGTCGTGATGTTCCAGCACATCGGGCCGCCGCACAACTATCGCAACAGCTCCATGGCGCGTCAGGCAATCCGAGATGCCGGCTACGAGATCGCTCTGGGTGAGTACATTGTAACATCATCAGTCAGGAAGAAACATTAGCTTCCAGGCGCGTAGGATTATATCACCCACTCGAGCAGACATCATACAAAATTAAGTTTATAGTGTATAAGAATCACTTAAAAATTGTTTAAATTCTAAAAAAACGCCATGCGGTGCAAAAATAGGTAGTTATTTGTTGTAATTTGAGAGGTTCAGCATCCGAAAAACGATTTTAAAATGTTTGTATTCAAAAAAATACCCTAATTGAAATATTTGTTTGCCAAGGTTTGTGCATTTTAAAGCCCCGATTGACTTTAAACTGGTTTAAATTCAAAAACGCTCTGCGGGGATAAAACTGAGGATAAAACATTTTGATTTCGACAGCAGCAGGAAATAGCAAAGAAATCTGACTGTATGCACTGCCTTCTTGAAGGCTATTTTGTTCAATGCCGTGAATGGTTTGAGAGTGGCCAAGCCCTTAATGGCCGATGCACAATTGACGCAGACGGACGACGCGGACGGACGATGGAGACGGATACGATGTTTAGGTATGACATATTCACTCGGCTGTTCACAATCGGACGCGGACGGACGACGACTTTAACATTGCATCCGTCTCCGTCGTCCGTCCGCGTCGTCCGTCCGCGTCAATTGTGCATCGGCCTTAAAAGTGTGGTGATCTTAATCCTGATGTGTGTGTCTGTGACGTAGGAATGATGCCGCAGTCCGTCGGGCCGCTGACCTTCGTCTTCACCGGCTCGGGCAACGTGAGTCAAGGCAGTCAAGAAGTGTTCCAAGACTTGCCGCACGAGTACGTCCCTCCAGACATGCTGTCCAAGGTGGCGCAGCACGGTGGTGAGTAACTGTACCATCCAGTAGGGTCGCTCTTGGGTATTAACAGTCGGGCCGCTTCACCGGGGGGAACGTGAGCCAAGGCAGTCAAGAAGTGTTCCAAGACTTGCCGCACGAGTACGTCCCTCCAGACATGCTGTCCAAGGTGGCGCAGCACGGTGGTGAGTAACTGTAACATCCAGTAGGGTCGCTCTTGGGTATTAACAGTCGGGCCGCTTCACTGGCTCGGGGAACGTGAGTCAAGGCAGTCAAGAAGTGTTCCAAGACTTGCCGCACGATTACGTTCCTCCAGACATGCTGTCCAAGGTGGCGCAGCACGGTGGTGAGTAACTGTACCATCCAGTAGGGTCGCTCTTGGGTATTAGCAGTCGGGCCGCTTCACTGGCTCGGGGAACGTGAGTCAAGGCAGTCAAGAAGTGTTCTAAGACTTGCCGCACGATTACGTTCCTCCAGACATGCTGTCCAAGGTGGCGCAGCACGGTGGTGAGTAACTGTACCATCCAGTAGGGTTGCTCTTGGGTATTAACAGTCGGGCCGCTTCACTGGCTCGGGGAACGTGAGTCAAGGCAGTCAAGAAGTGTTCCAAGACTTGCCGCACGATTACGTTCCTCCAGACATGCTGTCCAAGGTGGCGCAGCATGGTGGTAGGTAACTGTACCATCCAGTAGGGTCGCTCTTGGGTATTAACAGTCGGGCCGCTTCACTGGCTCGGGGAACGTGAGTCAAGGCAGTCAAGAAGTGTTCCAAGACTTGCCGCACGATTACGTCCCTCCAGACATGCTGTCCAAGGTGGCGCAGCACGGTGGTGAGTAACTGTACCATCCAGTAGGGTCGCTCTTGGGTATTAACAGTCGGGCCGCTTCACCGGCTCGGGCAACGTGAGTCAAGGCAGTCAAGAAGTGTTCCAAGACTTGCCGCACGATTACGTTCCTCCAGACATGCTGTCCAAGGTGGCGCAGCATGGTGGTAGGTAACTGTACCATCCAGTAGGGTCGCTCTTGGGTATTAACAGTCGGGCTGCTTCACTGGCTCGGGGAACGTGAGTCAAGGCAGTCAAGAAGTGTTCCAAGACTTGCCGCACGATTACGTCCCTCCAGACATGCTGTCCAAGGTGGCGCAGCACGGTGGTGAGTAACTGTACCATCCAGTAGGGTCGCTCTTGGGTATTAACAGTCGGGCCGCTTCACTGGCTCGGGGAACGTGAGTCAAGGCAGTCAAGAAGTGTTCCAAGACTTGCCGCACGATTACGTTCCTCCAGACATGCTGTCCAAGGTGGCGCAGCACGGTGGTGAGTAACTGTACCATCCAGTAGGGTCGCTCTTGGGTATTAACAGTCGGGCCGCTTCACTGGCTCGGGGAACGTGAGTCAAGGCAGTCAAGAAGTGTTCCAAGACTTGCCGCACGATTACGTTCCTCCAGACATGCTGTCCAAGGTGGCGCAGCACGGTGGTGAGTAACTGTACCATCCAGTAGGGTCGCTCTTGGGTATTAACAGTCGGGCCGCTTCACTGGCTCGGGGAACGTGAGTCAAGGCAGTCAAGAAGTGTTCCAAGACTTGCCGCACGAGAACGTTCCTCCAGACATGCTGTCCAAGGTGGCGCAGCATGGTGGTGAGTAACTGTACCATCCAGTAGGGTCGCTCTTGGGTATTAACAGTCGGGCCGCTTCACTGGCTCGGGGAACGTGAGTCAAGGCAGTCAAGAAGTGTTCCAAGACTTGCCGCACGATTACGTCCCTCCAGACATGCTGTCCAAGGTGGCGCAGCACGGTGGTGAGTAACTGTACCATCCAGTAGGGTCGCTCTTGGGTATTAACAGTCGGGCCGCTTCACTGGCTCGGGGAACGTGAGTCAAGGCAGTCAAGAAGTGTTCCAAGACTTGCCGCACGAGTACGTTCCTCCAGACATGCTGTCCAAGGTGGCGCAGCACGGTGGTGAGTAACTGTACCATCCAGTAGGGTCGCTCTTGGGTATTAACAGTCGGGCCGCTTCACTGGCTCGGGGAACGTGAGTCAAGGCAGTCAAGAAGTGTTCCAAGACTTGCCGCACGAATACGTTCCTCCAGACATGCTGTCCAAGGTGGCGCAGCACGGTGGTGAGTAACTGTACCATCCAGTAGGGTCGCTCTTGGGTATTAACAGTCGGGCCGCTTCACTGGCTCGGGGAACGTGAGTCAAGGCAGTCAAGAAGTGTTCCAAGACTTGCCGCACGAGTACGTTCCTCCAGATATGCTGTCCAAGGTGGCGCAGCATGGTGGTGAGTAACTGTACCATCCAGTAGGGTCGCTCTTGGGTATTAACAGTCGGGCCGCTTCACTGGCTCGGGGAACGTGAGTCAAGGCAGTCAAGAAGTGTTCCAAGACTTGCCGCACGATTACGTTCCTCCAGACATGCTGTCCAAGGTGGCGCAGCACGGTGGTGAGTAACTGTACCCTCCAGTAGGGTCGCTCTTGGGTATTAACAGTCGGGCCGCTTCACTGGCTCGGGGAACGTGAGTCAAGGCAGTCAAGAAGTGTTCCAAGACTTGCCGCACGAGTACGTTCCTCCAGACATGCTGTCCAAGGTGGCGCAGCATGGTGGTGAGTAACTGTACCATCCAGTAGGGTCGCTCTTGGGTATTAACAGTCGGGCCGCTTCACTGGCTCGGGGAACGTGAGTCAAGGCAGTCAAGAAGTGTTCCAAGACTTGCCGCACGAGTACGTTCCTCCAGACATGCTGTCCAAGGTGGCGCAGCATGGTGGTAGGTAACTGTACCATCCAGTAGGGTCGCTCTTGGGTATTAACAGTCGGGCCGCTTCACTGGCTCGGGGAACGTGAGTCAAGGCAGTCAAGAAGTGTTCCAAGACTTGCCGCACGATTACGTTCCTCCAGACATGCTGTCCAAGGTGGCGCAGCACGGTGGTGAGTAACTGTACCATCCAGTAGGGTCGCTCTTGGGTATTAACAGTCGGGCCGCTTCACTGGCTCGGGGAACGTGAGTCAAGGCAGTCAAGAAGTGTTCCAAGACTTGCCGCACGATTACGTTCCTCCAGACATGCTGTCCAAGGTGGCGCAGCATGGTGGTGAGTAACTGTACCATCCAGTAGGGTCGCTCTTGGGTATTAACAGTCGGGCCGCTTCACTGGCTCGGGGAACGTGAGTCAAGGCAGTCAAGAAGTGTTCCAAGACTTGCCGCACGAGTACGTTCCTCCAGACATGCTGTCCAAGGTGGCGCAGCATGGTGGTAGGTAACTGTACCATCCAGTAGGGTCGCTCTTGGGTATTAACAGTCGGGCCGCTTCACTGGCTCGGGGAACGTGAGTCAAGGCAGTCAAGAAGTGTTCCAAGACTTGCCGCACGATTACGTTCCTCCAGACATGCTGTCCAAGGTGGCGCAGCACGGTGGTGAGTAACTGTACCATCCAGTAGGGTCGCTCTTGCGTATTAACAGTCGGGCCGCTTCACTGGCTCGGGGAACGTGAGTCAAGGCAGTCAAGAAGTGTTCCAAGACTTGCCGCACGATTACGTTCCTCCAGACATGCTGTCCAAGGTGGCGCAGCACGGTGGTGAGTAACTGTACCATCCAGTAGGGTCGCTCTTGGGTATTAACAGTCGGGCCGCTTCACTGGCTCGGGGAACGTGAGTCAAGGCAGTCAAGAAGTGTTCCAAGACTTGCCGCACGAGTACGTTCCTCCAGACATGCTGTCCAAGGTGGCGCAGCATGGTGGTAGGTAACTGTACCATCCAGTAGGGTCGCTCTTGGGTATTAACAGTCGGGCCGCTTCACTGGCTCGGGGAACGTGAGTCAAGGCAGTCAAGAAGTGTTCCAAGACTTGCCGCACGATTACGTTCCTCCAGACATGCTGTCCAAGGTGGCGCAGCACGGTGGTGAGTAACTGTACCATCCAGTAGGGTCGCTCTTGGGTATTAACAGTCGGGCCGCTTCACTGGCTCGGGGAACGTGAGTCAAGGCAGTCAAGAAGTGTTCCAAGACTTGCCGCACGATTACGTTCCTCCAGACATGCTGTCCAAGGTGGCGCAGCACGGTGGTGAGTAACTGTACCATCCAGTAGGGTCGCTCTTGGGTATTAACAGTCGGGCCGCTTCACTGGCTCGGGGAACGTGAGTCAAGGCAGTCAAGAAGTGTTCCAAGACTTGCCGCACGATTACGTTCCTCCAGACATGCTGTCCAAGGTGGCGCAGCATGGTGGTAGGTAACTGTACCATCCAGTAGGGTCGCTCTTGGGTATTAACAGTCGGGCCGCTTCACCGGCTCGGGGAACGTGAGTCAAGGCAGTCAAGAAGTGTTCCAAGACTTGCCGCACGATTACGTTCCTCCAGACATGCTGTCCAAGGTGGCGCAGCATGGTGGTAGGTAACTGTACCATCCAGTAGGGTCGCTCTTGGGTAAGAATGTCTGTAATGTATGTCTGTCTATATGTATGTTGGTATGTTCTTCATACATTTCTACACCCTTTGATCGATCTCCACCAAACTTGGCATGGAGTTTCTCTGGGGTCCTGCGCACATCGTTGGATACTTACCCCCATCGCCAAACACCCTAATTGAAAAAACCACCCATTTGAAAAAATTACATTGACACTTTCGGCCATATACTCATACACCATTGACCAACCTCGATAAAATTTTGCACACATGTAATTCGTTAACCTGTCCACATTTCAGGCTACTCACCCCCTTCCCCAAACCACCCCTAATTGAAGAAATTCAGCTTAAAGGCAGAATGTACCAGAGATAATTTCACCTTTTGACATAACAGGGTGTAATAAAACTTACGAAACAATATCCCGAATCCACTCTCATGTCCCCCCCCCTCTCCTCCCTCCGGCACGAGCAACGCCGGGCAGGGCAGCTAGTGTGTTATAAAATTGAAACGGCAACTTGGAGGACCCCATTTACACGGTAAAATTTCCTATCAAATCCTTTACACAATATTATATAAAATCTTTTGTAAAATAATTTTATGGAATCCTTTGAATCAAATGTGAAGACCATTTACGCGATATCATTTTATTTTATGAAAGTCAACCAGTTACGTGACATTTGTTTTGTCAATAACAATGCTTTCAGAAGGCAATCTTTCTTTCTTTCTTGAAGTAAAGAGGGCCGTGCTTTCAGAACAGTGTTTTGTATTCGTTTTTATATTATTTCGTTTATGTTCGTTGTGGTTTTGGCAAGTTTAAGCGTTACCCAATGTACGCATGAATATGGAGTATTATCGTTGGTATGCACTTAAAATGTACTAGTGCGTGTACTGTAACTGTATAGTATCGTACTTCATTAAACGCCATTATCCATAGTATTTTAAAGTATTGAACTTGTCCTTCGATTGTAGTTCTTTGATTGGCTGATTCCATAAAATCTTATACAGAAATAGAACGTGTTTTATATGATAAAAGGTTTTACACAACCCTTTTACTAAACATTTTACAGGAAATTTTACCATGTAAATGGGGCTTAAGACACCTATCGTACTTATGACACAAGTTGTAAAATTATCCCATTAATGCCACCAATTGTAAAGTTATCCTACTCATGCCACCATTTGTAAAATTATTATACTTAGTTGCCTACATTCTCCCGGAATATTTCGGATCTACCGGAATATTTTGCTATCTCTGCGACTATTTTTGAATCGAACTCTTTTTATTTCAATAACTTTTGAAGAACGACAGATTAGTCTGAAATTTGTAAGCACGAGAGATTTTGCTGCTTTTTGTAGACACTTTTTGCGATACGATTGGAGACGAAATGGGTAGACCAAATTATTTGACTTTTTTATAGTGATTAGATAAAAGGCAAACTAAGGGTTTTCCCTTGGTACATTTTTAATTTTATGTTTCGTTAATTCGTAATAATTATTGGATTTTTGATGAAAAATTAGCTATTTTCTTGTCTCCCTGTGTGCTGTATAAAATTAAATTTCGTAAATGTGCCAAGTGATAACCCTAAGTTTTTCTTTCATCGACTCATGATTAAAATTTGAGATCAATTGGTTTACGCGTTCGGTCTCCAATCGTACCGCAAATTTCTTAGTTTTGCGCGGTTTTGTTGAATAACCGGCTTCAAATTAACGATGCAATAATCAAAAATGAAAAAGTGCTACTAATATACAATCAGACTGATCATGTGAACATCCTGTAAAAGTAACACTCACTTATGAAACAATTTTTCTCTCTCAATTTTCTAAAACGGCCGAGCGCTAGTATCACCTTAATGTCAGTCCCAATGACCATGCAAAGCTTAAAGTTTAAGATCCACCGCCGCTGTCAGTTGAGTCGTATTGCAACGCATGACTGTGCTTGACGACAATGTTCCTCTGTCTTGCGTGAAGCTACCAACAAGATCTACGGCTGCGAGGTGCGTCGGCGTCATCATCTGGAACGCAAGGAAGGCGGTGGATTCGACCCGGAGGAATACGACCAATACCCTTCCAGATACATCTCCACGTTCAGCAAGAAGGTCGGTCTTCATGGGACTCTTGTAGGATTAACAAGAGACTTTACAATATTCCCTTGGCGTTCGGCCCACTACAAATCAACTCTATAATTTTGATTTAACTCAGCAGTTGAAATGGCGTTTGATGACATTGCACATCCTTTCATCTTATCCTTAAGATTCTACGATACTTGATGAAATCCATGTTTTATGAAGCACAAAAAGGCGGCCCCTACTTTTTTCTAAACGGCTTTACCGATTGTCTTCAAATTTTCACCGGTTATAGATAAAGAGTAGATCTGTGTCTCTAGTGGCCCCAAAGTTTTATTTTTTGTTTAGTTTTTTCAGGGCAGAGGTGCCAAAAAGACTCATATATTGTCCATAATAGCACTTCCTCAAAACGAGAAAAAAATATTATTTATTTTTTTCGATCACTAGAGACACAGATTTACTCATTATCTCTATGCTGTTAAATTTTGAAAACAATCGGTCAAGCCGTTAAGAAAAAAGTAGGTGCCGCCTTTTTATGGTTTTTTGTGGTTTTCATTATTTGAATTAAAATAACTTACTTCACAGCAGTATATGCAACATGCAACACACGATTAAATGTCACAAATGTCACGTACAACCCAGAGCTAATGCATTTTCATGCATTTCTAGGATTTATTTTTACATCGACATCGAAATTTTCTGCGAGTCCTGTCGACTCTTAAACCACTGATAGTTAACTGTAAATTCTAGTATGGTCGTCATTTTTACTTGTTAAGAGGCATACAGGACGCAGAAGAGGAGCATGGTTCTTTAATTTTGTCTCCACACTAATAGAATTAAAAAAAAATATTAAAAAAAAATACAGGTTACTGGACTAAATAATGAAACTGGCGTACAACATCTGATAACATTTGCACTACTGGAGTAATCCCCCTCTTGTACGGAGTCAAAGTGGAAATTACGATAGTTATCGTAAAAATATAACACTTTGAGGTCGTAACGTACTCCAACGTAAGTTATTACTTAACGTGGCGCGATCACTCGATATAGCACATTTTTATTTATTTTTGAAATTACCCGTACAGAAAATACTGGTATCACACACTTATCACGTAGGTATCACATTAGTATTATAGGCCAATTTTTCGTATCACAGTGGTATTACATCCACATCCACACGTATCACCTAAAATTTCGTATCCACATTATTGTATCATCATGGCATCACATAGATATCATCACCTATCATATACATATCATATTCATCGTCCCAGATGATACCAAATGATGCATGTATCATCATGTATCACGTACCGATCATCACCTATCATCTACATATCAGACTGAGCGTCGTTGATGATAGGAAAGTGATGCATGTATCATCATGTATCACATATCTATCATCACCTATCATCTACATATCAGACTGATCGTCGTTGATGGTACCAAAGTGATGCATGCATCATCATGTATCACATACCTATCATCACCTATCATCTACATATCAGACTGATCGTCGTTGATGGTACCAAAGTGATGCATGCATCATCATGTATCACATACCTATCATCACCTATCATCTACATATCAGACTGAGCGTCGTTGATGATAGGAAAGTGATGCATGTATCATCATGTATCATAAACCTATCATCACCTATCATCTACATATCAGACTCAGCGTCGTTGATGATAGGAAAATGATGCATGCATCATCATGTGTCACATACCTATCATCACCTATCATACACATATCAGACTGAGCGTCGTTGATGATAGGAAAGTGATGCATGTATCATCATGTATCATATACCTATCATCACCTATCATACACAAATATCAGACTCAGCGTCATTGATGATACCTCCTTGAGTATGAACCCCTGATACCTAAAGACTGAAGTGATGCATGTTCGCGCGCGCTCGCCGGTCAAATGGCTTATTTCACCCTCATACCTACATTCGCAGCGTGGAGCAGTGGTTGTATTGTATTGTATTGTATTTTTATTAATCTCAAAAGACATATACAGGGTATTTGTATAGAGCATCGTCAATTAAATAGGTATAAATATTGTAAATACAAAACACAAATAAATAACATGTAAAAATACAATGAACACTATAGTCAGCCATTAAATAAAATAGCATTGTCGATAAATAAAGTCACAAGTGTAATGTTCACACACAATAATGTTCACAAAGTCAGCAATTAAAAATTGGATTTAAATTTAAAAATAGACAGAACCAGTTTAGTGTTTGAAATCACCTTCAAGATATTCACTAAGGCTATAAAACGGATTCTGTAGGAGAAAAGTTTTGAGACTTGTAATGAATATAGAAAAGGACGTAGATTCAGTGATACGACGAGGTAATTGTTATATATAAGCATACAGGTGTAGTGGGGGCTGCTGGTGAATGAAGCTCGCGTGTGCGTTGGGATTCGGATGGAGTTCTTGCCTCTGGTAGAGTGTTCGTGAACAGAGGAGTTGAGAGGGAATAGCTGAGGGTGGGACCGGACAAATGTGCTCGCAATTTGTATTAGGGTACCTGTCAGGGTTAGGATTCGTAGCTTTGGGAAGTGTGGCTTGGCGGACTGCCGACGTGAAATCCCAGCTAAGATCCGAATGGCCTGTTTCTGGAGGATAAATATCCTGTTAGCCGCAGATGAGGTACCCCAAAATAAAAGACCATAAGCAAGGTGGGAGTGAAGATGAGCGTGATATACCAAACAGAGAGAATGTGGACTCACAATACTCTTAAGACGGCGTAGAAGAAAGCAGCAACTTTGTATCTTATTAAAAGTTTGTTGGACGTGCACAGACCAGTCTAGGCTAGGAGTGATGTGAATTCCAAGAAATTTGATAGAAGGAGCGCTGGGAATAGAGGAGTTGTTAACTCTAATCAAGGGCGAAACAGACGGCGGATTAGCTTTAAGATGAAACTGCAAAAACACCGTTTTGGTCGCTTGAAGGGCTAACTTATTGTTTTTGCAGTAAGTAGCCATCGCAGCAGATTGGCTATTGACAGTCTGAGTAAGAGAATCAAGTGAGTGAGATTTGGGAGCTGTAAGGAGGTGAGTAGTGTCGTCAGCAAATTGAAAAAGATGCCCATCGGAAAGAAGATTGGGGAGGTCGTTGATATAGAGCAGAAATAGAGAAGGACCAAGGACAGAGCCTTGAGGAACCCCGCACTGCACAATTCGAGAAGATGAGGTGGAATGATGCACAGAACTGGTATTGGAAGAAGGGATTGACACAACTTGAGATCTATTAGATAGAAACGAGGCAATCCAATCATTCGCCGAGTTTTGTATCCCATACAAGTTCAGCTTGTGAAGCAACAGCCGATGATCAATAGAGTCAAAGGCCTTAGAAAGATCATAGAATACTCCAACGGCGTGATCGCTTTTGTCAACAGAAGAATAGAGGGTTGTAAGAAAACTAAATATGGCCGTCATAGTAGATTTGTTTTTAAAGAACCCGTGTTGACAATCAGAGAAGACGGAGTGAGTGGTAAGATAAGAGGCGATGCGAGCAAGCATTAACTTTTCGAAAACCTTAGAAAACGAGGAGAGCAGCGATATGGGCCTGTAGTTGTTGATGTCACTCTTCTTCCCTTTCTTGTGTATAGGTATCCTCATAGTATGTCCGCATGTCTACCAGAAAAAAAGTTTTTTGTTAAAATCTGACTGTACAAAATAATTAGAACTTCATTTTAGCTTTAAAATGACACGATTTTCCTTGTCTGCCATAAGATAGCATGGTGGAGAAAACTCAAATTATCTCAGAAACTAGACACGAGAAGTGTTTAATTTTTTCAGGGATTGTGTATGTCATGAATATCAATAAGTACACACAAAATTATGAAGATCTGAGACAATGCCTCGAGTGATCGCGCCACCTTAATCCAATAACTTGAGTTGTATTTTAAATATTATATTTCAAAATTATGTTAGTATAAAGAAAAATCTAAAAACACATTAAAGGACCATGTACAGCATTGGAATAATATCTCGATCATCCCTACGCTTATACCTTCCCGCCATACAACGGAGATCGTACAGTAGTATACCAGCGCTCCGTTGTATGGCGGGAGGGTATAAGCGTAGGGATGATCGACACATTTTTCCACGACCCTACGTCTTGTTACCTTACTCCAGACATTTTAACAGTGTAGATATCGTTACGTCACTTGTATAACGGACTGATAATGTAATTATCCACCGACAGATCGCGCCGCACGCCTCCGTGATCGTCAACGGCATCTACTGGGCCGTGGACTCTCCCAAGCTGCTGACGATCCCGGACGCCAAGTACCTGTTGCGTCCCGCACACACTCCGTGGCTGCCGACCAGCGTCGGCACCCCCGCCCTGCCCCACCGCATGCTCGCCATCTGCGACATCTCCGCCGACCCCGGGGGCTCCATAGAGTTCATGAACGAGTGCACGACCATAGACACGCCGTTCTGTCTGTACGACGCCGACAGGAACAAGGATTCCAAGAGGTGAGTGGGCACCCCGCCCTGCCCCACCGCATGCGACATATCCGCCGACCCCGGGGGCTCCATAGAGTTCATGAACGAGTGCACGACCATCGACACGCCGTTCTGTCTGTACGACGCCGACAGGAACAAGGATTCCAAGAGGTGAGTGGGCACCCCGCCCTGCCCCACCGCATGCGACATATCCGCCGACCCCGGGGGCTCCATAGAGTTCATGAACGAGTGCACGACCATCGACACGCCGTTCTGTCTGTACGACGCCGACAGGAACAAGGATTCCAAGAGGTGAGTGGGCACCCCGCCCTGCCCCACCGCATGCGACATCTCCGCCGCCCCCGGGGCTCCATAGAGTTCATGAACGAGTGCACGACCATAGACACGCCGTTCTGTCTGTACGACGCCGACAGGAACAAGGATTCCAAGAGGTGAGTGGGCACCCCGCCCTGCCCCACCGCATGCGACATCTCCGCCGCCCCCGGGGCTCCATAGAGTTCATGAACGAGTGCACGACCATAGACACGCCGTTCTGTCTCTACGACGCCGACAGGAACAAGGACTCAAAAAGGTTACGATGACGAGTGCACTAAACGAGGTGGCACTGTATACAGGCCCTTCACAATCAACCCTTTGTCTTTCAAATTGTTAATACCAGTTGAAAAATATTGCAGCCGAAATGGGTTCAAATAAAATAGTTTCGTCATAGATTGCATGACGGATCCCTTATTGTGGCCATCTTGATGTTTATTGTACTTAAAATAAAGCTTTGAAAAAAGTTGTAATAATATGGACCCTGGTGACCAATAATTAAGCTCTTTTATCTTATAAAATGTTTAGAACTTCAGACTAACAAGTCAAGGGGAAACCGTCCAGTAAACAATAAGATCTCAACCCCCTTTTAATTATGGGTACAGGGAAAGATTGCTAAGGCACATTCGGATGAAACTGAGATAAACGGGGTTTTATGTTGAAACTTGTATCTATCTTCCATACAAATCGATATTACAATTGTATTTTTCAGACTTTGTGGCAATATTTTCTAGAAACAGAGGGTATATTCTGAAAGTTCAAAAAAATCACATCAAACAATTTTTTTTCTAAAGATAGACTCATAGCGATCTTCCCCTGTTGTCTTCTCTTGATACTCTGTCCCGTACTCAATATTCGATTTCACTGCTCTAGATGTGTATTCTAAACATTTAGCTCCTGATTCACGGTTAAATGATATTGCATATTTTGTACGAGCTTAAGGGGACCCGGAGCCCTTAAAAATAAAAAAATCTTAAAATGTATATTATAATTTCTTATTATTCCTTAAAGTTTTATGTTTAAAATGATTCCAAACACAAGTTTTTAAGTGAAAAGATTCGTTCACAAAAAATATTTAGATGAAGGCTTCTTCACATTCATATGCAAAATGTCCATATGTATATTTGTATAAATGTATACATATAATATATAAAACGTAAGTATTTTCTTTATTTATTATATATGTATACATGTATATAACTAAATAATATTATACATTTTATACTTAAATATCCCAATTATTGCGTACGAGGATGTATGTAACAGAACTTGCTTCAAAACTGAATGAGTAATTTAAAATGCCAATATCTCTTAATGTTAATTTTCAATGTTTATGTACCTTTTTCTCAGAAGTGGCTGGTCCAAATGACTTGATTTTTTTACAGCATATGTATTTACATGTTTTAAACATTTTGTCACGTCCTTTTTAAAAAATATTAAAAATTAAGGATTTAAAAATATATTTTTTATATGAAAATTAGAAAAATTACAAGACAAATTGAAAAAAATTGTAAATTAAAAAATAGCCATGTTATCACAAAAAACGTGTGACTAAATCTAAGTAATACCCTCAATAATATATATAAAAAAATCTCAAAAGAATTGAACTGACCAGTTCTCAGAAAAAGGTACATGAAGTTTACAAATTTAACATGGGAAGTATATCTATCCGGGTCCCCTTAAGACCGACGCCATTCTCTGCTCTCAGCTTCAAGGGTCCCGGCGTGCTGGTCTGCTCCATTGACAACATGCCGACACAGCTTCCTCGCGAGGCGACGGACTTCTTCGGCGATCTTCTGTATCCCTACGCCTTCGACATCCTGCAGTCAGACGCGAGTGTGCCGCTGGAGGAGCACAAGTTCTCTCAGACAGTTCACGGGGTGGGTCTCACAGACATGATGGGCTGACCTCTTCCCAGCATCCCTTGGGGGGAGATTACGTGGGTTTATGGGACCTTGATCGTTGCGTCAATGCGCTAGGGAAGTTGAATGTTTTTATTCAAAACTGCATTTCAAAACAACAATTTGTAAAACAAATTTTTCACACTAAAAAGAGTGAATTTCAGTTTAAAAACATGAAATTTTAATTCAGTGGATATTTTGAAGTTAGACTTATTCCTGTAGAGTGATGTAATTTTTTTTATCAACTAACAATAATGTTGTCATGGTTCAAATAAATATGACATCACTTGACAAGAACTAACACAGTTTTCTAGCTAAAATGCCAATTTAATTTAATTTTTATGACCGAAAATTTACACTATTGCGTATTAAACTAGGGTGTTTTACCAATATGTTCTCATTAAAAAAACATTTTTTGGCGCTACGCTAACAAATTAGCGCCAAAGATAACAAAACAACAAGGATCTAACAAAGTTATACGTTCAATTGAAATGAAGGGTAATAAACACTTAATTCAATTCGGATAGAAACTTGTATGAAAAGTGATTGCTCTGCTAATGTATTGACACCTCATGATTACATGTTTATTTTAGGAAATCGCATACTTTAATAAACCCCATGTAATATTCTGAAAGTTCACACAAACCACTACTCGATGCTACTACTGCTTAGTTCTATTTCTTTACCCTTCATTTAGAATAAAAAAGGAGTACAAAATGTTCACTCTTTTTATTAGCCTTGCTACAGACTGACTTGAGACTTGAATAAAGTTCAAACTAATACGAATAAGATGAAACTCCTTTAAGTAATTGACTTTTGTTTTCCAGGCTATTATTGCGAGTAATGGCAGACTGACACCGAACTTCCAATATATTCAGGAATTGAGAAACGTCAACAGTAGGTGAGTCGTTGTTCACACCTATCTAATTATAATTTAGGTAACAATCTATAATGTAACCATGTCTTTGAAAGGGACAAAAACCCAGGCCGCTCATTTACCTGGGAGAGAGCTTTACCAACTGAGTTACCCGGACGGACAATATACAAATCGCATTGCTGATGCTTCGTTATCCTCGGAGATCTCATAACCTCATCAGTGCGTTGTGTCTAATGTCCGTCGGCCCGGCCGGATAGCTCAGTTGGTAGAACTCTTTCCCGGGAAGTGAGATGTTCGAGATTGCCGGATATTTTTCACATCGAACAAACGTTCCTACCATCATTAAACAACTTAAGGAGGGACCATCATATTTCCCCTTTCCTAAGAAATCGTTGAAATTCCGCATATATATAGAAAATTGCATTCTGCACCATAATATGCCAAGAAAAAGTAGGCAAGCTGAACTAATTTCCGAGATATATCACTTCAAAGTTACAGTTTTTCTTTCAATTTAACATTGCAACCATACAGGAAAAGGCATGCTGATATTTTCAAAAATGTATTAAGCTGCTTTCCCACCCTAAGATTTCTTTAAAAAACTACTATATCGTGTATCAAGTACAATATTTAATTCTAACAGTTTTAAATGTACACGTTCCTGGATGATTTACTGAGATACGAGGGTTTTACTGCTTTATTTCGACGATTTTCCTAATAAAAAATGCAGTTTTACTGATAAAATTGTGTTGCCATGGTGAAACGGTCTTCTAGAAATTCATATTTTTTGCAAATTAGTGGAAATTTCAAGAAGACCGTGTTTATATTGATCGTCCCTCCTTAAAAGGTGCCATAAAATCGACCTTCTCATAATCTCATGAAGATTGCTCGCATTCTTTCTTGTTCATGTACTTGTTGCTTAGTCGGAGTCGTCACAAGAGCGCCACCAATATGGGTGACGACGGGGACTGCAAGAAGGTGGTGGTGTTGGGCGCGGGTTATGTCTCCGCCCCCGTCATCGAGTACCTGCACAAGAAGAACATCCAGATCACAGTCGGTGAGGCACAAGCACTAGAAGGGAATTGGATTGGGATAAGACTATACCAAATGGAGATGCGAAATCGTGATTCGCGTTCATGGGGCACGCTTTACAATTATTTCAGACGACTGAGTAGTGAGCATGGCATCGAAGAGTTTTTAATCGATTTTTATCAATACATTTTACTAATGTAATTGTTAATAAAATAAGACTTTGTACGAGTTTTCAGAACAGTTCAATGAAAATTATTTCGTGGTTTGGAATGAGTTATTAATTACTTTTTTAGTGCTATATTTTTTACTAATTTTCAGGCACTAAACGTCTGTAGGACAAAATGAAAATAAGAAACCATTCTAAGCTATGATTATTTTTCTTTGAACTGTTCTGAAGACACAAAGCCATATTTAATTGAACAATTACATTGGTAAAATATATTGATAAAATTCGATTAAAAAGCTCATAAAGGTCAAACTCACTACCCAGCCGTCTTAACTTCAATAAAATATAGACTTAATCATCATTAGAAATAATCTTTTCGTCCTCCAGTCTTCATAAAAATAAAAATATTTACATTTAGCTGGAGAAATATTGTTGTTCAGATAAACAGAGAGAGAAAACTGTTTGTCTCCTACTGATTGTTCCTTCTCCTCCGCAGCCTCAGCGCTAAAAGACGAGGCGGACGCCATCGCCGCCAAGTACCCCAAGGTGGAGCCGATCTTCCTGGACGTCACCGAGCGTCCCGACACTCTCAAGGACGTCGTCGCCGGCGCCGACTGCGTCATCTCCCTGCTGCCCTACACGCTGCACCATATCGTCGCCGAGGCGTGCATCAGACAGAGGGTCAACATGGTGACGGCGTCGTACTGCACCCCGGAGATGGAGGCGTTGGGGGACGCGTGAGTACACGGCGCATACACATGGGGGGGGGGGGGGGGGGCACCACATCGTCGCCGAGGCGTGCATCAGACAGAGGGTCAACATGGTGACGGCGTCGTACTGCACGCCGGAGATGGAGGCGTTGGGGGATGCGTGAGTACATTGCGCATGAACATGGAGGGGGGGGGGGGGGGGGCTGCACCACATCGTCGCCGAGGCGTGCATCAGACAGAGGGTCAACATGGTGACGGCGTCGTACTGCACGCCGGAGATGGAAGCGTTGGGGGATGCGTGAGTACATTGCGCATGAACATGGGGGGAGGGGGGGGGGGGGGGGGCTACACCACATCGTCGCCGAGGCGTGCATCAGACAGAGGGTCAACATGGTGACGGCGTCGTACTGCACCCCGGAGATGGAGGCGTTGGGGGACGCGTGAGTACACGGCGCATACACATGGGGGGGGGGGGGGGGGGGGGCACCACATCGTCGCCGAGGCGTGCATCAGACAGAGGGTCAACATGGTGACGGCGTCGTACTGCACCCCGGAGATGGAGGCGTTGGGGGACGCGTGAGTACACGGCGCATACACATGGGGGGGGGGGGGGGGGGGGCACCACATCGTCGCCGAGGCGTGCATCAGACAGAGGGTCAACATGGTGACGGCGTCGTACTGCACGCCGGAGATGGAGGCGTTGGGGGATGCGTGAGTACATTGCGCATGAACATGTGGGGGGGGGGGGGCTGCACCACATCGTCGCCGAGGCGTGCATCAGACAGAGGGTCAACATGGTGACGGCGTCGTACTGCACGCCGGAGATGGAGGCGTTGGGGGATGCGTGAGTACATTGCGCATGAACATGGAGGGGGGGGGGGGGCTGCACCACATCGTCGCAGAGGCGTGCATCAGACAGAGGGTCAACATGGTGACGGCGTCGTACTGCACGCCGGAGATGGAGGCGTTGGGGGATGCGTGAGTACATTGCGCATGAACATGGGGGGAGGGGGGGGGGGGCTACACCACATCGTCGCCGAGGCCTGCATCAGACAGAGGGTCAACATGGTGACGGCGTCGTACTGCACCCCGGAGATGGAGGCGCTGGGGGATGCGTGAGTACATTGCGCATGAACATGGGGGGGGGGGGGGGGGGGGCTACACCACATCGTCGCCGAGGCCTGCATCAGACAGAGGGTCAACATGGTGACGGCGTCGTACTGCACCCCGGAGATGGAGGCCCTTTTCTCGTGGTGCTTGAGTACATGTTGTGTGTTGTCATGACGACCGTGTGTTTGTCTCAGAGCGATCAACGCGGGTGTCACGATCGTCAACTAGGTCGGTCTGGACCCCGGCATCGACCACCTCCTGGCAGTGGAATGCTTTGACGAGATCCACCAGGCCGTGTATTGTCAGTGCGTTGCCATGACGACCGTGTGTTTGTCTCAGAGCGATCAACGCGGGTGTCACGATCGTCAACGAGGTCGGTCTGGACCCCGGCATCGACCACCTCCTGGCAGTGGAATGCTTCGACGAGATCCACCAGGCCGGGGGCAAAGTCGAGTCGTTCGTCTCGTACTGCGGAGGTCAGATATTTGAATAAAACTTGGCTGTGTGCGAGTCTTCAGAACAGTTCAATGAAAATAATTTCCTAGCTTGGAATGGTTTATTAGTTTTATTTTGTACAACAGAAATTAGTAAATTATAAAAATTAGTAAATTAGTACCTGAAAATAAGTAAATATGGCACTAAACGTCAGTATGACGAAATAAAACTGCAACCCATTCCAAACTTACAACTAGGAAAACGCTCTGAGAAACGCGTTGATGAGCGAGCACGGATACGCGCAACATCTCGAACCGGTCTATCGAAAATGTAATTAAAAGGAAATAATTCTAAAATTTCGCCACAGATTGGTAAAAAAATCTCAAAAAATTCCTAAAATATTGGTCCAAATAACCATACAAAGCTTTAAGTTGATCGATTGAACCTTTATGATTGAACGGTTCCGTGTTAATTTTCAAAAATCACAGGATCTCCTTCAAAAAATATACCTGAGACCACTCATATGATATAAGTGTATCTACACAATATCAGATCGACTGTTGAACGGTCATTATCATTTATCACTGACTGAAGATTCGAAGTCGCCGTGAATTTGACAGCCAACACGCAAAAAGTCCGTAAAATGTCAATAAATTTCGGATTTAAACACAGATTAGTATGAAAATTGTCAACAATGCAGATAATGTTGGTCCCAACCATCATGCGAAGTAATAAGTTGATCGTTCAATCAGTTCTAGTTTCAATGTCTAAAAACACAGGAAAGATGGTTTTAAATTTTAACCAATGGGAGGATTTGGCTGAAACTTTGTTTGATTGGGTACAATGTTGGGGGTAATGACTTGTCAAAATTTCAATTTGATCGAAACAACCAGTCGAAAGTTATTTTTTTTTAAATTTGAACCAATCAATGGATTTCAAAAAAATTAGGGTCTGCAACAATCAGAAATGTTACGTACATGTGTGCAAAATTTCAGCTCGATCGAAGAAAAACTCTGACCTGTATATCGTCAGTAACAGAAAAAAAAAAAAAAAAAACTGAGGTCCGTGCCAAAAGAGCCAAAAGGAGACGCTCGCTTCGCTCGCTCAATTATTTTCATTGAACAGTTCTGAAATTAACAATTACATTGGTAAAAGCTATTTATAAAAATCGATTAAAAAGCTCTTCAAGTTCAAACTCACTACTCAGCTGTATTAATTGTCAAGAACGTAACGGCATTGGCCATGATTAACATAGATCATGTCTGTCTCTGATCTAATGCCTCTAATGTCTCCTGGTTCTCCTCAAGGTCTGCCCGCACCGGAATGTTCCGACAACGCGCTGCGCTACAAGTTCAGTTGGAGTCCGCGCGCAGTGCTGCTCAACACTCTCGGCGCAGCCAAATACCTCAAGGACAACAAGGTACACAATCCGTTCGGAACCTCTCAGATTGCAAACTGAATTTAAATTTAAAATCGAGGAAAGTAATTTTTTTTTTTTTTTTTCAAAATCGGTTCATATTTGGCCAAAATAATTTGTAACTCATATTTTATGCGTTGGATAAGTTTCGGTCAAATATGAAACGATTTTGAAAAATAAAAAATGTCTTGCATCAATTTTCAATTTGACATTCATTTTTGACGTCAAAAGTATCAAAATCGCAATTCCCTTAACATCTTAAGAATCCTTATTTTCGAATGAAGCGCATGCATGAATGGACGGATTGACAGCTCATTCTTGGCAATCGAGCTCTTGAATAGAGACCTGTGGTCGGGAAGGGTCGGGATGGGTCGAGACTCCGATTTTTGCGAATATACCTGGGTAACACGATACGGTGATTTTTACTTTAGAGTCCTAGGGGTATCTAAAAAATTTGTTTACTCCAATGTTAACGTCCATAACAACGGTTGCTACTGTCTTAAATTTTAAGATAAGAGAGTCAAAATGCGTACAGGAATCACCCCCCTTGTTAGCATGGCCATGGTATAGGACTACCCATGTTATACAGGAGGTCCTAGTAGTCGACCAAAGATCCAGCTAGACCTGAACTCTCGCATTGACGCCATGTTGTTCCAGGTCGTGGAGATCCCCGGTGGCGGACAACTCATGCAGGAGGCGAAGAACCTGGACTTCCTGCCCGGCTTCGCGCTGGAGGGCTTCCCTAATCGCGACTCCAGCCGCTACGCGTCGCTGTACGGCATCGCCACGGAGGCGAACACAGTGCTGAGAGGCACTCTGAGATTCCAAGGTACAACTCGCATACTCACTTGTTTGAACATAGAACAGATCATGGGAGTGCCCTCTTCTCTACACACATTCCTGATCATGAGCGTCCGCAGGATTTCTGCCAGAGAGGCAAGGCAAGAAAAACATTATTCTACGGGTTAAGGGAGCGTTGGGGGCGCCCCCGCAGGGTGTTTTTTGGGGTTTTGCACACTTTGAAATTAATTTTGAGACTTTATGAGGTATATTTTGTTGAAATATTCAATATTTGTAATATTTGGCACTCTGCGGTGGGAGTCGACATTTGTTCACGCATGCCCCGCAGGAAATTTTTTGGTTTTTGACACTTTGAAATCAATTTTTTTTAATTTTTTGGTTACAAAATGAAACTATACGTAAATCACCAGGATAATTTTATGTCTGTTTTCCTGACATTCAGTGGGGGGGAGGCAAGCGCCCCTTTGCCCTCCCCCACCCCTGTGGACGCCCATAGTGCGTGCTAAAAATGCAAACTACCCCTGCAATTAACACAGGGTATTTAGCAGTGGGGAGATATAATTTTCCAATTGTAGCGTCAAATGATGTCGAATGTTCATGTTTATAATATCAGTCCGGCAAAACCTTGAGGACAGGAATCACATCACAATATATTCTGCCTACAACTTACATGAATTCACTTGACCGTCATGTTTGCTTCCAGGTTTCTCCGACACAATTCAGGGAATGCAGAAACTTGGACTTCTGGATCCTCATCCTCATCCAGCGCTTCATCCCAAGGGACCTGACACAAACTGGGTGAGTCAGCTGGAGCCGATTAGTTCATTAGTGGAGTAAAGATTCTAAAATTAGTGCATTTGTGATACCTTTCGTGAAAATTGGTACCCTTACTAATTCGAGTATGAGGAATCCAAAAATCAATGGCACCAACCTGAGAAATTAATACTTTCTGCGTAATTAGCATACTTAGCATAAATAATAAACATAAATAAAAAAATATATATAATTTTATAATATGATATGACCTTGGTTCAGCGCCAACTGATCTGCACCCTACTGGGCGAGACCGACTCAACCATCTTCTACGAGAACTTGAAAAACAAGCTGTCTGCGCATGTCGGCGGAGAAGGCTCCAGGAGAGTCCAGGCGCTGGAGAGTCTCGGCCTGCTCAAGGAGGATCCAGTGCTGAAGCTGGACACACCGCTGGACACACTCAGTCACTTCCTCTCCAAGAAACTGGCGCTAGGTGAGGACACATACTGCTAAGTATTTGACAAATTGGCTGAGTGGTAACGCTGTGAACTTGTATTCCGGAGGCCCGGGTTCGATTCCCGCGGCCGTCCTTCCTGACTGGGGTTTTTTCGTGGTATTCCCTCAGTCGACAGGCAAATGCTGGGAAGCTACCCTACAAATAGGCCACGACCGCCTCCTTCCCACCTTCCATCCTTAGCTACTCTTCACCATCATCTCCCAATCATCATCATCATAATCATTCATCCGTCGCCATTAGCCTCGCTGCAGAACAGTGCGACGTTAAGCCCCAGACAAAAAAGACTTATCAAGAAAGGACGTCAGTTCAAAAATAGTGATAATTGTTGTTTTTTTCCAATCGTCTCTTAGCATTCCAGTTCTTTATTTAAATTAATAAAGTTCCATTCAACAACCCCCCGCCGCAGTTTGCCGACCCCTTGGTGTAGACGATTGTGTGACGATGTTGATGACCCACAGAGAAACACGACCGCGATCTGGTGGTGCTACGTCACGAGGTCGGAATCCTCTGGCCGGACGGCAGACGAGAGTCGCGTGGCATCAACATGGTGCTGTACGGTGACGTCATGGGCCACTCGGCCATGTCCAGGGCGGTCGGATATCCCACAGCCATCGCAGCCAAGATGGTGATGGACGGTTAGTGCAAGAACTCTGCTCGTACCTTATCTAAAGACCAATTTACATGGAGCAACTTCTTGTTCAACTTTGTGCCAACCTTCTTGAATGGATGTTACGGTGCTGCAAGCGCGAGCGATTTTGCTGCTTTTTGTAGACACTTTTTGCGATACGATTGGAGACGAAACGGGTAGACTAAATTATTTGAAATTTTAATCGTGATTAAATAAAAGACAAACTTAGGGTTATCCCTTGGTAAATTTTAAATTTTTTGTTTCGTTAATTAGTAATAATTAGTGGATTTTTGGTGAAAAAATAGCTATTTTCTCGTCTCCCTGGGCGCCGTATAAAATTAAATTTCAAAAATTGGCCAAGGGATAACCCTAAGTTTGTCTTTCATCTAATCATGATTAAAATTTGAGATCAATTGGTTTACGGGTTTGGTCTCCAATCGTATCGCAAATTTCATCGTTTTGCGCGGTTTTGTTGAAAAACCGGTGCCTAATTAACGATGCAATAAGCAAAAATTAAAAAGGGCTACTAATATACAATCAGACTGATCATGTGAACATCCTGTAAAAGTTACACTCACTTATGAAACAATTTTTCTCTCTCAATTTTCTAAAACGGCCGAGCGCTAGTATCACCTTAACATGTTCTAAATGATATAAAAGTCGAGCTCAAGTACTGTGCTTCGTGTAGGTAAAAACAATATTGTATGAAATGGGTGAATGTGACACAGCATTTGTTCAAGAAATTGTACCGCGTAAATCAGGCTTTAGAATATGTTCTAATTTCCATCAAGATGTGTGACACAAAAGAGTGGCACAGAAGACTGTGTGGCACAGAAGTTGTACAAGAATTTGCTCCGTGTAAATTGGGCTTAAAAAACCATGTCCATTTTCAAAAATTTTGAGACTGTAATAATACTGTTAAAAGGCAATTCGAAAGCGATGGCATGCTTTATTAATTTGTTTATTAAATTGTACATTAATATATCCAACAGAGTAAAACTCCACAAGTGGACATAACATATAAAATAACAACAAATTATGAAAAACTAACAGAGAAAAGCAATTGATACAATAAGGTTAAAAATTAAAAAAAGGAAAAATTTAAAGAAACACAACAAACTTAATTATACTAATATAATGCTAATCTATGAACCTAATCTAAATCTGGGCTAAATCAAACACAAATTAACTAAAAATGGACCTAATATCTTCAAAGAATTCAAATTGTTAAATATATCTAATGTGTTATCAATTTCGAAGAATACATTATTTTATTTCGTAAAAATGGAGGTCATGACTCATGGAGAAGGATCAATCCAGGTGGCACTGGTCCGGGGGTGACTGGTGTACTAGAGGGAACAGGCTTGAGGGGGTGGGGAGAGTTTGCGGATTTTTTCCCCGCGAATTTGGGAGTATGAAAACAGATATCGAATCGTGATCATTGGACTTCTATTCATATGATGATACTTTCCAGGTGAGATCCAGCAGAAGGGTCTGGTCCTGCCGTTCACTCCTGACATCTACCGGCCGATGTTGAACCGACTCCGAGCCCTGGGTCTCGTGTCTTACGAGAAGTCCACGTGGCTTTAGACGAGACTCCGAGCCCTGGGTCTCGTGTCTAACGAGAAGTCCACGTGGCTTTAGACAAGACTCCGAGCCCTGGGTCTCGTGTCTTACGAGAAGTCCACGTGGCTTTAGACGAGACTCCGAGCCCTGGGTCTCGTGTCTTACGAGAAGTCCACGTGGCTTTAGACGAGACTCCGAGCCCTGGGTCTCGTGTCTTACGAGAAGTCCACGTGGCTTTAGACAAGACTCCGAGCCCTGGGTCTCGTGTCTTACGAGAAGTCCACGTGGCTTTAGACGAGACTCCGAGCCCTGGGTCTCGTGTCTTACGAGAAGTCCACGTGGCTTTAGACGAGACTCCGAGCCCTGGGTCTCGTGTCTTACGAGAAGTCCACGTGGCTTTAGACGAGACTCCGAGCCTTGGGTCTCGTGTCTTACGAGAAGTCCACGTGGCTTTAGACGAGACTCCGAGCCCTGGGTCTCGTGTCTTACGAGAAGTCCACGTGGCTTTAGACAAGACTCCGAGCCCTGGGTCTCGTGTCTTACGAGAAGTCCACGTGGCTTTAGACGAGACTCCGAGCCCTGGGTCTCGTGTCTAACGAGAAGTCCACGTGGCTTTAGACGAGACTCCGAGCCCTGGGTCTCGTGTCTTACGAGAAGTCCACGTGGCTTTAGACGAGACTCCGAGCCCTGGGTCTCGTGTCTAACGAGAAGTCCACGTGGCTTTAGACGAGACTCCGAGCCCTGGGTCTCGTGTCTTACGAGAAGTCCACGTGGCTCTAGACGAGAGCATGCGCGCGCAGCCTGACATGAGACATTAGTGTTAATAGTTGGAGATAATATTTTCGAACTATCCTCGTTACTTTTCAACCATACAAATTTCGAAAAATTTGATAAATAATTAGAGTAGTTTATTTTCGAATCGACCTTACATAAACACTGCAATAATATTTGTGCCCAAACTTGTGTCACAACTGAAATATCGATATACTTCAGTTTGGCATGGATTCGGTATTATAGTATTACTTTGTAAGATGGTGTTTAGCTACTGTCAAAATTTGCATAATTTGTATGGTTCAAATATAATAATTATGATGATATTTATGAAATAGTATATCCAATGTTTACCTTCAAGTACAGCCAACGCTTAAAGTGTTTGTTAGTTTTTTTCTTCGTACTAACACAATTTTAGAAAATCAGTGAGAGGCTCCCCTAAAAATCCATTTCAAACTAGCTTTACTAAATTATGCCACACACGGAAGATAATTATGACTTAACGTTCGATCTAAAAGTATTAATAACAAAATTTATACAAAAATAATTGTCGGTTTTTTAACATTTGAAGTCAAACTAAATGTATTTTAATTCTCCAGTGTGTGGCATTATTTTGTATAGCCTACATTTTTACCTTGTAATGTGGGACATACTTTTTGAATATTGCAAATTCTGTTATTTAGAAGAAAAACTCAAAAACACATTGAAAAACTGTACGTGTACATTTAAAACTTACATAGGCCTCTTCAATCTTCTGACAAAATAAAACCACTTTTACAATTCTGTGTGCATGTTTTTTAATATTTTTTTAAAATATATTATGTATGTTTAAGATATTAAGTAAAATGGTGAAATTCATTTTTACAACCTGTATCACACACGATTAAGTAAATAATAATAAACTGATAAATTTTTAAATTTTTTAAATATATTGTACAATAATTCTTAATGATTGATCGTATCAAATATGAAGAATTTAACGGTAAAAATATACTATGTGTGCAATTACGATGTAAAATGTGGACTTAAAAGGTTTGATCCGAAAATTCTACCTACACTAAGGGCCGGTCTTTCAATACTCTGTTAAATAAGTTAACACTTACTTACTGATCATTCAAGGAATGTCATTCGTTGTTACCATGACAATACAGTCCTAATCAACTTGTTAAAATTTAGCAGAGTATTGAAAAACCGCCCCTTAGTGCATTATAACATTTTAAGAAATTGTAGAAAATTATTTACTCAGCGTTATTTGATTTTTACTTAATTACCAAAATATTATAAATCTAAGACAATTGCTAATTCAGTGTCGTGTATTATTGGGTGGGCTCGAGCCCAACTCTGCCCCTGATTCCGACAGATACGTTTCCCATTTCACATGTCAATTTATTATTATATTTTATCCTCATTATTATTCCTAAAGTTTGTGTAAAGTTAAATGAACAGAATACAAACTTGACTTCAGCTGGAAATTAAATCCAGTCGAAATAAACTCCAGATAAACTTTCACAGAATTTCCTCTGTCAAGGTCAATCCAAAACAAAACAACAAATGCTTAACTTTAGGTACCTGGGTACATAATCTGTATCTCCGAAGTAGAAAGCCGAAAGTCAGTATTCTTTGTACCCTTTATTGAGCGAGCGTAGCGAGCGTCACCACGGTACTCTTATAACACTTTCTCTGTGTGTTTGTGTTTTTTTGTCCGCACAGCCCAGGTTAAACCGCACAACCAATCGATCTGAAATTTTGCACACATACTAACGTACTCTATGCGGTCTCTGGGATCGTTTTTGAACGAAATCATGAGATTGGTTCAAATTTTAGAAAAATTATCTTTCGATTGGTTGGTTCAATCAATTTGAAATTTAGCAAAGTCATTGCAACTAACATTGTACCCAATCATAAAAAATTTCAGCCAAATCCTCCCATTGGTTCAAATTTGAAACCATTTTTCCTGTGATTTTTGACATTTAAACTAGAACCGATTGACCGACCAACTAAAAACTTCGCATGGTCATTGGTACCAACATTTAAGGTATTTTTGCCAATTTTCAGTCTAATCTGTCGTTATTTTCAAAAGTTTTTGTCATTTTAGGGACATTTTGCGTGTTGGCTGTCAAATTCACGGCGACTTCGAATCTTCAGTTCAAGGCAAGGTAGTTAGAGCAGAAACTTTCAAACGCATATGAAACTGATAATGACCGTTCAACACTCGATTTGATATTGTGTACACACACTTATATCATATGAGTGGTCCCAGGTATATTTTTTGAAGGAGTTTTTGGATATTTTTATACAAGTCTGTGGCGAAATTCAAGATTTATTGGCTTTTAATGACATTTTCGAATTCGATAGACATAATTTCGGTTCGAGGTGTTGCGCGTATCCGTGCTCGCTCATCAACGCGTTACACAGAGCGTTTTCCTAGTATTTATCGTCTAAACTGACTAAAATATGACTTTTCAATGGGCCATATTTCCCAAACGATGAGATTTAGAGGAAAACGCTCAGAGAGCTATTTGTGTTCATTTAAGATTGTGAACAATTCGTTTCGTTTCGTCAAAATCGGAGTTATATGAAAAAAAATATTTTTTTGGAAGATGGAATTAACATGGGAAATAAACTTAAACAGTGATTAAAAAGTACTTCCGGCACTCGGATTCGGGAGGATTTTGGATATGTTGAAGAGGGTATTTTTCTGAATCGATGCATGTATTGAAACCTTCTATTGCAATTAGTGGTGGGTTCAGCCCTTTTTTGCATTAAATTACTGGGCTAGTTGTACAGCTCGTCTCTCTTACATCACAGATACATCCATATACATGATGTCGAATGATAAAGAACCGCTCTACAACTTTTGTTTAGACCTATTTCCACGAATATGCACGGCTTAAACACAAATGCAAAAACAAAATTTAAAGTCAGAAGTAAAATAGGAAAATTTTAGTTTCAAGGTCAAATAAACTCATAAATTTAAATTGAACTGTCATGAAATTATACACATTGACAAACATATTTAATTGTGAATAATTTGAAATCAAAATCAGCTTTCTACGTTGTTTAGTTTTGCCGCTAGACGCATTACAAAAAAGGTCCAAGATTCGCCATTGTTTTTCAAAATGGCGGATAACCCGACGCGGGATTTTCGGGGATTTTGAATGGGACATTTAGGAAGGTTAGATGAACATTTTCCAAGTGGACCCGTTTTTTTTTTTGAATGTCTAGGTTAAAACCTAATTGCACTGCACAAAACGTGTTTTATTGAGCGAGCGTAGCGAGCGTCACCACGGTACTCTTATGGCACTTTCTCTGTGTGTTTTTTTGTTTTTTTTTGCCTGCACTGCCTAGGTCAAACCGCACAACCAATCGATCTGAAATTTTGTACACATACTAACGTAATCTATGCGATCCCTGGGATCTTTTCTGAACGAGATCCTGTGATTGGCTCAAATTTTATAAAAATTATCTTTCGATTGGTTGGTTCGATCAATTTGAAATTTAGCAAAGTTATTGCAACCAACATTGTACCCAATCAAAAAATAATTCAGCCAAATCCTCCAATTGGTTAAAATTTGAAACCATTTTTCCTGTGATTTTTGAAATTTAAACTGGAACCGATTGACCGACCAACTAAAAACTTCGCATGGTCATTGGTACCAACATTTAAGGTATTTTTGCCAATTTTCACTCTAATCTGTCGTTATTTTCAAAAGTTTTTGTCATTTTAGGGACATTTTGCGTGTTGGCTGTCAAATTCACGGCGACTTCGAATCTACAAGGCAAGGTAGTTAGAGCAGAAAGTTTTAAACGATATGAAACTAATAATGACCGTTCAACAGATTGATCTGATAGTGTGTACACACACTACATATCATATCATATGGGTGGTCCCAGGTATATTTTTTGAACGAAATCCTGTGATTTTTGAAAATTAACAAGGAACCGTTCAATCATAAAGGTTTAATCGATCAACTTAAAACTTAGCAAGGATTGGCAACTTAAAACTTAGCAAGGATTGGCACCAATATTTTTCATTTGTATACTTAATTTAAAACGGCCTATAGCCACACCACCATTTGACCTATCAAATGGTCTTCGATTAATCTGATCAATCAAACTCATATTTTGCATGGTCGTTCAGACCAACATTGTCTCTTATTTTACAAATTTTCAGCCCTACCAGTCAAGAACATAGATGCACTTATTGACAGTTTTAATAACTGTCAGAAATGACATTTCAAAACAGAAATTCCACTGCATTCTGGGTTGCTCTATGTAGCAAAGCAAAGTTTATAGATGGCTATTCTCAATATCAAGTAAGACAGATTCTTTTCTTAGTTGATCATATTGCAATACATAATGTAGTAAAAATGTAATGTAGGTATTTCATATACATAGGTATAGGTATACCTTATCTAAAATAATTTATTTTACGATATGGATTGTGTTTCACAGTTATGAAAACGACGTTTTGACTAGATAACATCATATTTTACACATTTCCAGCACAATCGGTCAAGAATTTACAGACTTATTGCTGTTTTAAGTGTTTGAATATCTGTCCAAAGAGATTGATGGAAAAATATCAGTACAATAATCTCTTATTTAATTGATCCAGAGTGTTTATGAAAAGTTGCAAGGAAAATTGGTAATAAATAATGTATAGTAAGTTATCTTTGATTGAATGGATCGTGCTATGATTGGCGATGTCGTGCGTGTCGGTGCTCGCTCATCAACGCGTTACACCGAGCGTTTTCCTAGTATGATAACCCTTTTACAGAACATTTTATCATCAAATTGGCTTGTGTACACGGTAAACTTTCTTAGAAGAAAATATTTTATAAAATATTTTATAGGAAATTTTACCGTGTAAATGGGGCCTAACTTTCATCATTAATCATTCACCATTGAAATAGAAGTACTTGGATTTTGTTTCTTTAAGAAAGTTTGACGACAGATTAAATTCAGGTTAACAGTTTATAAATAAACAATAGCAGATTCAAGGCCGGCAGCTCCATCGATTTCGTATACATGGACATGCATCTTAATAAATTTATGAACAAAGCTACGATACATTTGCTAGTTTTCAGCTATTACATGAATACGCAGTGGCTTCATAACATCTTATACCTACAAAGTATGAAGGCAGGCATGTTGGATGCTATGGTGGATGAATGAATGTTTGCTGAACCAAGGAGTATTAAACATGGTAAGTAGACTACACGGAGTATTTATTCAATAATAGATTTGTCAAACTCACGAACGTCCAACTTGTTTCAGTTAGGCGCGTAGGAACTTTATTTTCAGAGGTGGGGGTCAAAATTATCGGGATCGATGAATGTGAAGAAAAGGTAATTCACCGTTACAAAGGGATCTGGGGGGATTTTATTGATTTTTTGATACAAAAGAATCAAATTTGAAGCTATTTTTGCATTCTTTTCAAAGAAATGTACAATGCGTGATATGCAATTATTATGTGTTGTAATACTGTAGACAAAAGTGATATAATCTGTATTTTGTTTTGAAAGAATCCCCATTGGCCCTGCAGGGAATGTTTATAGTTTTTGAAACAAAAGAATCGAATTTAAAGCTATTTTGGTATCCTTTTCAAAGAAAATGTGTGATATGCAATATTCTTGTTCAAACGTTAGACAAAACGCAATATACTCTCTAACTATTTGTTATTTTATAGAATTCCCATTGGCCCCGCAGGGAATTTTTTGAATTTCTAGTAAAAGAGAATCGATTTTGAAATTCTTTTGAATAAGTTTGCAATGAGCAACAACAAGCAATAAGGAAATCTGTCTGTTTTGGTATCACACTTGATTCTATTCATGAGGATGATCATGTTGGACTGGGTTCAACCTCATAATGGAGCAAATCTGTGCGTTTTTGCATCTCTTTATCAACATTTTTGTATATTTAGGGGTGACATCTGGGGGTGTCAAGATCAAAAGTGGGGGGTCATTGACCCCCCCCCCCTTCCTACGCACCTGGTTTCAGCGTTGTTCTTCTAACTCATGTACCGAACATTTACCACTTAATTATTACACACATGAGGTAAAATGAGTAAAACTGAGTTTGGTTTCGCGCGAATATTTTTCTGGCAAGTCTCTGCGAGAAAAAAAACAGTCATTTCAATTTCTAGTTCTAAAACCCCATTTACATGGTAAAATTTCCTAGATTTTTTTTATAAATCTTTTACAGAAATATAACGTGTTTTATATGATAAACGATTTTACACAACCCTTTGACAGAACATTTTTACTATCAAATTGTCTTGTTTACACGGAAAATTTCTTTGAAGAATAGAAAAAAAAGATTTGATAGGAAATGTTACCGTGTAAATGGGGCTTAACAATTAAATTGACATGGTTGATAGGTAGAACTAGTTTAAGTTTTCGAATATCTTTCACGATAGCATGTAATGAATCATGTATGCCTACTACTTCATTCCACGGTAAAGCATCTAGAGTAAAAAAATATTGATTATTTTATTTGAAATGGAACATATTTACTGTTCCTTCATTTTTCTGATGTAATAGCTGTCAGAACACAACATGTATCCTACATTTCAATATCAGAGTTCTTGTTGAAATAATTAGGTTTTAAGAGATTTTGTCACAGTCAATTATTCTTAAAGGTAGAACCACCATAACCTCATTTTTTCCGATTTACTTGAAATTTTGGTGACTTATTGTTAATCATGCAAAACTCAATCCCTGAAAAATTTAAACAATTCGCGTGTCCAGTTTCTGAGATAAATTGATTTGTTTCCCCCATGTTATCTTATGGCGGAAAAAGAGAATCGTGCCATTTTTAGGCTATAATGAAGATATATTTTTTTAGTCGATAGATTTGAACGAAATTTTTTATTATGGTAGACCATAGGGTAGACATATGAACATACTGTCAGAAAAAAAATTGAAAACAATACCAACGTGAGCTATTTTAAAAGTTATAAGCCAAATTCGAAATTATTTTCCTATACCGCCCATGTTAAAGATTTGTTCATCCTTTGATGACCTAAAATTGAAAACTCATTGTTGGACTGGAGTTGCAAACTACAGGACTTTAAATGAGTCTGTTATACTTAAATATAGTTGAAATGTAGAAAAACGTTTTTTGAACTTGTATTTCAAGAAAAAATGTTTTTGTATATATCGATCGATTGCTCTACCTAATAATGAATGAGCCTCAATGAAGCATAAACCTGTTACGCGTTTTATTGTCAACTAGATCACTTTTTATCTACTTGACAATACCAGAGAAGAAAGTTCACAATTACTGTTAATATCTAGTGGAGCGGTCGCTCCACGCCAGCCAAGTCGTACGGCGCGCGCACACTCTCATTTAAAAAGGCTGGAGCAACCCACTTTTACTGTAAGCATCAAAGTGGCATTTTCGGCCTACTGGATCTTAAAATTGGAAAATCTCACATTGTTGCGAAATATGTTAATTTCGAGCTATGGCCCACCCTACAACATATACCAAATTTGGGAACAATAGGTTACGCCCTTTGCGCGCTAGAAGGCCGTGAAAAAAGTGTTTTAGGGCGGTTTTCCTAATCTCAGTAGTAGGGTGGAGCTAAAATCCGGTAAACAGGCCACAGCCTTAACGGCTGAACCGATTGATCTCACATTTTTACCACATGTGCACTTTTGGCGTCTAATTTGCCCTCCTTCCCTGGACTTTTTTTGTGCCGCCATTTTGAAACCGGAAGTGACATCATATCTCGACAACGGCTGAGCTGATTGGAACGAAAATAGCGCCAAACGATTCGGACGGTCATCTATATGGATTATAAATAGCAACAGACTAAAATTTATGTTAACGAAACCGGAAATGACGTCATGAAATTTGAAATACATCGATTGGCATTTCGGCGACTAAGGTTGATCCGATTATTTTGATATTTATGTAACGTATGTACTTTTGACATCTCATGTGACTTGTTATAAAACCAACCGGAAGACGCCATTTTGAAACCGGAAGTGACATCATATCTTAATAACGGTTAAATAGATTTGAACGATACCAGCGCTAAACAATTTAGACGGTCATCTTTATGTATTATCATCAATAATATTTGCAGTTTCCCATACCGAAACCGGAAATGACGTCACACATTTTAATAATCTCACAAATTTAAATTTTGATGCAATGAATAATATACTATTTGAGACAGCTTATAATAAAATGTAATCATGTTTAAATTATAATTCAAGGGGTCAGAGAATTCAGCCGCCATTTTGAAACCGGAAGTAACGTCATATCTCGAAAACTGGTAGACAGATCGGCATGAAACTAGCGCCAAACGATTCGGAAGGCCATCTCTATGGAATAGGAACAGTCAAACTAGAATTTTCCTATTTATGAGACCGGAAATGCCGTCAATAAAATTTATAAATTATTATAATCCCCTCCTATACAATAAATACATATTCAGAAAACTTAAAATGATACACATCATTTATAGATATCAATTCTATGTGGCAGTGCAGTACGTTCAGCAGCCATTTTGAAAACCGAAGTGTTGCCATATCTCGGAACTGGGTTGACCGATTGGAATGAAACCTTTGCTATTCTTCATAAAAGATCATTTAAAGCAAATATTTAGAACCATACGCTGTTTTTCATTAGTAGTACCTGACCAAATTCTAAAGGGTGATTTTTTTAAAGGATTTAGTAATTGTTCATTCGATATGTGTCACAAGTTGTAAGAATAAACTAAAAAAAGGAGTGATATCCCCATAAAAAACACTTCGTGTAAAAATACCAGCCAAGTCTCTTCAACTAAAAAAAAATATGAAATCTAAAAATTCTGCACTGAAAAGTAGTGATATCAAAAAATTAGCCAAGTCAAAACTTTATTTGAAAATCAAAAAATACTTGGCGCATCGTTTTTTTAGGGCATTTACTATTATATTTGATGTATATTTTATATCTGCCCTATACTTCTAAGCTATTTATATACACGATGCGCCAAGTATTTTTTGATTTTCAAATAAAGTTTTGACTTGGCTAATTTTTTGATATCACTACTTTTCAGTGCAGAATTTTTAGATTTCATATTTTTTTTTAGTTGAAGAGACTTGGCTGGTATTTTTACACGAAGTGTTTTTTATGGGATTATAGTGTACCTGGTAAAAAAATCTTCTGTGTTTTATGAAATAATCAAGTTGTTGGTTTTGATTCCAGACTGGAGGACGCGTGTTTCACATCACACCTGGAAATAAGTACGAAGATGACTGGACGAAGGCGATCAAGAAAAGGTAATGATATAATATGGTCGAAATACCTGGAATATAATTAAATAATATACATTTATATTAATTTTTACTCATTTCTAAATCGTAATGCCGTGTTTTATCTATTATCACAGGAATCGGATCCAGGATCAGATGGTTGGGCAAGTATCTGGCATTCACGCAATGTTTTGTTTTCAATAATTGTGAAGCAATCTCTAACAAGGAACTGGTTTGAGTAAAAGTGATACTTTAAAAGTATTTGAACTCATTGATAAAATGAATAGATTTGGAATGAAGCCATGAAAAGTTTATTGAATTTAATTAATAAATAAATAAGAAAGTAAAAATGTTTTATATGAGAGAAAAATAACCTCAATCTTTAATATCAGAGTAATTTCATGTCATTACAGTTTTGACCAACTACGTACATTATATTCATATTTTGTGATATTACACACCACTAGGGAAATTGGAAAGATAATCATTATAGAAAAACCACAGAATTGGTACAATTGGTAAAAACTGTACATAAAGTTTGTAAACACTGATCCCCAGTATTTTTGTCTTTTTAAAGCGTATTGTTGCTTTTATAGTCGCGAATTAATTACATAATTAGAAGCCTACCACTAGAATGATTGCATATCTTTTCCACGTTTCATTGCTCTATATGTTTACCTATTTTGACAGGTATCGGACGCGGGGGCAGATCTTTAGGCAAGTATTAAATTACATACATTTTAAATATGTTTATGTATAATTTACAATTTGGGAGAGGTGTCTCGTGGTTTGATTGTCACAGAGTGGAAATGCAATTGCTTATTTATTAGGTCATTAGCATTGTTATAATACCAATTAACTTTTAAACCCAATTTACACGGAGCAACTTTGTTCTACCACACTTCTGTGTCACACTTCTTGAATACAAATTAGACAATGTTTTAAGTTCTGTGACAGTAAGTTGCGTAGAGTGAATACAAAAGTGTATGAAAAAAGGGAATGTGACACAGAAGTTGTTCAAGAAATTGCCCGTGTAAATGGGGTTTAACCCTTTTTGAAACAAACGTTAATATTGCATTTTTATTTAAAATTATTGGCTAGGTATTTTTTCCCCTGAGTACATAAACACAGGAACCATTACTCGAGATTAAAGCGGAAATACAAAAGTGCAGTAGATGAGTTTTGATCTGAAGCTCCTCATTTGCTTGGAGCGATCTCTGAATTTCACTTCTATAGAAATTAGAAATAGTTCAAATTTCGCATAAATAGATTGTTATGTTCTGCATCATAATATGGCGAGGAAAACTGGTCAACGTAAACTAACTTTCGAGATATATCGCTTCAAAGTTACGTTTTTTTTACATTGCGACCATACGGAAAAAGTCATGCTGATATTTTTAAAATCGTTTTTGGCTGATTCTCAAGTATAGAATTTACTGAAAAACTTCTAGCGTGTATCAGATGCAATATTTTATTATAACATTTTTAAATGTAAACGTTCGTGGACGTTTTAGCGAGATATGAGGGTTTTACTGCATTATTTTTACTTTTTTCCATCTGAAAAGCGCAATTTTTCATGTAAAATTGTAGTAAAACAGCCTTCTAGAAATTCGAAATTCTTTGCAAATTTGTAGAAGACCGTGATTATATCGCTTGTCCCTCCTTAAAGTGGTTCCATCGTTTCGGCATAGGAATGAGAATTTGCTGTAATTCACACCAAAGATTAATGAAACCATATTACATACAACTAGCAAAAAATATTTGCCCCTTACGGTATCATATAATTAGATATTCTTGATTGAAGATCATCTTTTCCCCCATAAGATAACACAGGGAGACATGAAATCGTCCTGGAAAATTGGCCTTAAATTGCTCCTAAAACCGCAAGAGGAATGACAAATTATTAAAAATAGTCCCAAATTAAAGATAATAATTTTTAGAATAAGACTGCCGTTTGAAAATATGGGGTCACGGGCCAAATAAGAAAGAAACTGTGTACAATGTGAAAAATTTACCATAAATCTGGCAACATTGCACTACAAATATGAATTATTTTGGGATAGTGAAATTGGAACTTCAAGAAAAAACATATAATTGGTGCACACGGTAAGATATAATTGTTTTATGCTGTTGTTTGAGGTATTATTTCATCAGAGATTTGTATGAATTATGGCGAATTCTAAGCACCTTGGCTGGAGCAGTGGGACCACTTTAAGGATTTTACTAACATTCTATTACATTATGATCCCGGATTTGTGTAGAAAACCTGCTGACGGCGTGATTTTCATGAGGCGACCAGCACAGTCACTACATTCGCAACAGTCGCCACAGTCGCTGCCGCCGAAGTCAAAAGACAAATGGGTGAATTGGCCGGCGGTGCGGACGTACGTTGAAGAGTACTGTCAAAGCAGCTCTCTGCATGGACTGCAGTACATTGGAGACAACAAGAGAACCAGAACAGAGAGGTGAATTATAACAGTACTTACGAGACAAACGCTAAGTGTACCGCGTTGGTAAGCGAGCCTTCGTATTGTAAGCGATTTGATATGCGTTCGCAAGTCTCTGCTCTACAGGCCTTGGATCTGAAGCATCAAGATTCATGCTTTGCACGTGCGTCTTTTGTTTTACATCAACAATGTAAAAAAGTATATTTTCGGCCATATTGGTGATAGCTGTCAATTCGATTTAAACTAATTATTATCGGTTATAGTCAAAGATAGTTTGTAAATAAGTGGTTTTATACCTATAAGAACTTCTTCTGCAGCTTACAATTACACAGGTAAACCATAAATAATATCAAAAAGTACTGAACAACAGATTGACAGCCGTTCTGACATATTATCCCCAAAATGGCCGCGCAACAATGAGATGACGTCACGTGCAAAGCATGAATACCACTGATATAAAAATTATTGGCATAAACTTGCACATATTTCAAGATTATAGAATAAAATGTTCTTAAAATGCCAATAACATTTGAAGATAACGACAGATTAGTCAGAACATTGACAAAAGTACCTACCTAAAATGCTGGTCATAATGACCATGCAAAGTATTAAGTTGATCGGTTAATCGGTTCTATAGTTAAAATTTAAAAAAATCACAAGATAGATGGTTTTAAACCTTAACCAATGGGAGGATTTGGTTGATACATTGTAAGAATGTTGGTTGCAATGACTTTGCAAAATTTCAAATTGGTCAGACCAACCAATCGAAAGATATATCCTTTTAATTTTAACCAATCACAGGATCCCGTTCAAAAACGATCCCAGAGACCGCTTAGATTACGTTAGTATTTTTGCAAAATTTCAGATCGATTGGATCTTATTGGTTCTTTCAGATCTTAAACACACAGAGAATGTGCCATAAGACCGTGGTGACGCATGCTTCGCTCGGTTAAATACAGTACATAGAGAACTAGAGTAAAACCGCTTTTACATAACACGCGTTTCACGTTTTGAGTTTCGCGTTTTTTTATTAACCCATCAAAACCACCGAAAATTTCGCCGCACTCGTTTTATTTTTAAGCCACATTACTCTACATACATTTCAGCAAATGCATCCGAACAAGCCATTGACAACTGGACATAGAGCAAACGATTTCCGTTCATAATTACCGCAAAAGTGATAAATTGGAGGGAATTTCAATTCAAATAGATCAAGTACATTCTAATACACGACCTAAACCAAAAATCTCAAAATTTCAAAAATTGGAGATAGATCACTTACACTCTGACACGACGAAATAACTGCAAAATAAGACTTTATAATGTTAATAATTTCTTACCTGTGCATATTATTCCATCTAATCATATCTAATAACACCCAAATTGTTACTAACAAGAATAATAAATGTAATCAACATTCTGTTTTCGACGGCCTCTTCTAGGCGTTATAAAAAAAAAAAAAAAACGCGAAACGCAAAACGCGAAACGCACTTTATGTAAAACGGGCTTAAAGCTGGGTCCACATAGACCGTTTTTCCGTTTTGCGTTTTCCGTTTTTTTCTCTTGACCAATCACAAGCCCGCCGCACGCGGATTTTCTTCTCGCCGCGCCGCATAAACTTCATCGAGGATTTTAAAAAAGACGTGCGGCGGAAGTGACGTAAAACATTTAATACCCAATCACGCGCGACTACAACACATGATCAAATAACATGGCCGATCTGACCCTAGATACATTATATTAAAATTACATACCTGGGAAGAATATTAGTCTATCTAATTTCTCACAAACTGTCACTGACAGATATAAATCATGTTGAATGAACATTTTTTGTTTTCCACGGCCTCCTGACATCTCGAATGTAAAGTTTAAAGAAAGCGGGGATCAAGGTGCTTAAAAACTTTTTTTGTAGAATACGCAAAACGCAAAACGCTCTATGTGGACAGTCCTAACAAAAACGGAGATGTTCAATTAGTAAAAACGGAAAACGCAAAACGGAAAAACGGCCTATGTGGACCCAGCTTAAGAGCTCCAGAATGAGATCCTATACTTTTTCTCTCTCCCTCAGGATACTCTGGATTTTCTTCTTCACGCTAAGCATCGGCTCATGCTCGTGGCTGGTCCTACGTCTGTGGGACAAATGGGACACGGCTTCCGGGATCGTGTCCTTTGCCGACAGCGACACTCCCATCTGGACGATCCCCTTCCCTGCCGTCACCATCTGCCCAGCGAGGAAGTACACCGATGCGGTCTTCAACATGACCAAGGCCGAGGAGGACTTCAGCGATCTCGGTGCAGAGGAGTAAGAGTTCAACCTCTTCCAGTCAATTCTTGCACTTCTTCAATCAAACTCTCCCAATCAGTCATACATCTATACTTGTTTTCATACTTAAGAGTCCTGTGGACCACTATGGAAACTGACGGAGTGTCAAATTTTCCCAAAATACCTAAGTCTCCCCAAGGCTCATTATTTACTAAATTTTTATGCAACTTTGGGAGGTAGTTTTGTTACCCATTTTCACGTAATACTATTGACAAAATGTAAGAAATATTTTAAGATTTTTTTTCACATATTTCATGAAAAAATATATAAAAAAATGTTTTTTGTTTCAAGAATTTCTTAATTTTTTAAATAATACGAGAAAATGGGTATAACCGTCTTATATCATAACAGTCTTATAGGTACACTCCCCCAAATAATAAACGGTACTCAAAAGAAAATGAATTGACTGATTAAGGTTTGATGGCATCATCCCATGAAGTCAGTGCTAACGCATTATCTAACTCTTTTAGGTGAGCTCTGATTTCATTGATAATAACAAGGATTGATTGTCAAGGAACCGGCCCAGCAGCCAATACGTTTTGTACCAAGTACCGTTTATTATTTGGGGGAGTGTACGTAGGTACGTCCTTTTTGTAATGATTCACTTGTGTTTTCTTTTTAGGCGTCTCATCGTGGAGAGTATTAAGCTATCATGCCCAATTGCTCCAGCCAACGAAGAAGCAGGCCATCTTGGTGATGAAACTCTGGACTTTATATACACGGTACAGGAAATACAACAATCCTTTGTTCCAAACCCCCGAGGATATTTATCAAGCTCACGTTCCTCACGTTCCTTAGGGCAAACGGAAGCGAACGGGAATCGCACGGTTCGTCAGAGCGTTTTTTGAAACTTTTTCTTCCAATAAATAATTTAAAAAAATCAGATAGTAACAAAACGACCCACAACAGTCCAATAGACTAACTTTGCCGCCCACTGGAGTTCATTATGACCTCTGGTACGACCTTAAAGTTTTAAATACGATTTTTTACGATATTTTACTAAAAATATCGTATTTAACACTTTGAGGTCGTACCAGAGGTCATAAAGTACTCCAGTGTGCGGCATTATTTAGTCTATTAGGCTGTTATGGGTCGTTACTATCTGATTTTTTTAAATTATTTAGTGGGAAGACAACATTTCAAAAATCGCTCTGACGAACCGTGCGATTCCCTGTTCGCTTCCGTTTGCCTCTTAACATTTTCGGAATATGCAATTCCTGATCCACTTGAATCTGCGACATTTCGTTCTCTCTTGCAGAACGGAATTGCCTTACAAAATGAATTACTTGTGATCTTATGGAATGAGAAAATGGAAGGCGCTGAGAGCGTGTTTCTACCAGTCTTAACTGAGGAGGGAGTTTGCTTCTCGTTCAACATGCTGAGCCACGACGAACTCTTCACCGACGCTGTGTAAGTACCTAGGAAAACGCTCAGTGCAACGCGTTGATGAGCGAGCATTCGCACAGAATGCGAGTTAATACCGATCCAATTTCTCACCAAAAAATCAACTTATTATTACTAATTAATAAAGCAAGTAATAACCCTAAGTTTGTCGTGTGTCTAATCATGATTAATATTTCAAATCATTTCGTCGACCCATTTTTGTCTCCAATCGTATCCAAAAAAGTGTCTGCAACAAGCGGCAAAATCGCTCGCGCTTGCACCAATAAACTATGCATTATTCCCTAAAGGATTATAGATAGAACCAGTAGTGTAGTCGAGGGTATACGCGGGTATACGCCGTATACCTAAAAAAAATAGTTTTGCTGAAGAGTGATGATGTCAGGAATACTAAAATTTTTGTGGTGTTTACGTCTAGTTCATTTCGTAAGCAATAAACTCAAAAAAGTTAATTTCAAAGTGTCAAAAAAACAAAAACGCCCTGCGGGGCAAGGTGGGACATGCCCTCCACCACCCCAAATTGTCAAATTATAAAATATTGAATATTTTAATAAAATACGCCTCGTAACGTCTCAAAATTGATTTCACAGTGTCAAAAGACCATAAAAAGCCCTGCGGGGCAATGGGGTGCCATGCCCTCCTCCACCCTAGAGTGTAAAATTATAAAATATATTGATATTTTAACTAAATACGCCTCATAACGTCTTAAAATTGATTTCACAGTGTACAAAAACCAAAAAACCACCTGCGGTGGGCTGGGTGCGGCGCCTCCCCCATATTTGTTTTCCTTGTCTTGCCCTTCCCCCTGGCAGATATCCTGCGGACGCCCATGGTAGCGTATACCCCCAACCCCACCTCCAAGTACACCACTGGATAGAACACCTTCTCTGTTCTCAGCAAGAGCGACGACCGATTCCTCTCAACTGGACTGAACTCCAGTTGGAGCCCTGACGGAGGCTACGGTGCGCATGCTCCGTCCGACACATATCCTCGTCGGGCACTCGGGTCGGGGACATCCGCTGGTCTCACTGTCAGCATGCAGGACCTCCACGACCAGGACAAGAGCTTCTGGTGCACAAGGCGTGGATTTTCCAACAAGGTAACCGTCATCGGGTGGTTTGGAGCGGTTTTAGACGGAAATGCAATTGTCTGTATCTGGCAAACGGTTATGAATATAGAAAAATCAAGAACGACATGACATGTATTGAACCTTTATCTACATTTTCATCTCTTACTGTCATAACTTTGCTCCTACTATGTGGTCAGCATTTGTCGGCACGAAAACGCTTGCGAGCGACAAACGAGCGACGGAGCGTTTTCGTGCCCGACTAATGCTGACCACATAGTAGGAGCAAAGTTATTACAGTTAGCGATGGACATGTAGATAAAGGTTCAATACATGTCACCTGGGTCTTGCTTTTTCGATATTCATAACCGTTTGCCAGATATATACATTTATATGTATGTTGCATTTCCCTTCGTATGGTCTTGGACTTTGTATGGACTGTGTGTCATTGAGACCAACATTTTAGGTGCTTTTGAAGATTTCAGACAAATCAGTGGTTAATTTAAAAAGTTATTGACATTTTTAGGAAATTTTAAACAGATCTTTTGTAGTTAATAAATACCAACTGCAATGTGAAAAGATTTTCCTCGAGTGGGACTCGAACCCACGACCTTCCGATATCCAGTCAGATGCTCTTCCAGCTGAGCTACCGAGGCAGTTCACATTGCAGGGGCTGTGTTCCAATATAAGCTGCGTTAGCAATTTAAAATATATTCTTTTCAGATCATCATTCACAGTCCTGCAGAGGTACCTCGAGTGCGGAACAACTTCTTCTACCTACCGAAGCAAGGCACAACAATGATCACTGTGAAACCTGTTGTGATCTTCCCTTCTGTGAATCTGGACGAGCTTCCTCCGCACAAGAGGAACTGTTTGTACTCACACGAGCGACCGTTGAAGTTCCACAAGATCTACACGCAGAGCAACTGCCAGCTGGAGTGTCTGGCGGACTACGTTATGGAGAAGTGTGGATGTGTGGAGTTCTACATGCCCAGTGAGTAGACATGGAATATACTAAGAGTATCCTTGACATGAACGTACTTTAATAATGTACTTAGTGTACTATAAAGTGTACGATAGAGTGCCACTATCACTACCCATTTCCGGAGTATTTTGGTTGTATCTCTTACGGAAAATAACATGGGGTCTTACTTCGATTGCTGGTAATTTATAAACGAAACAGAGTTAAGAAAATTCCAATACACCACCATTAACTTCAGTCTTTCTTTTATAATGTTTGCCTATTTCCTCATGCCCTTTAACTTTCTTCTTTGTCTCTGTAGCTCAGGTCAGGTTATACATATTAATAATATTTCTCCAAATGTTCAACACTTCCTTACTTCCTCCATCCTGCTTTCCTTCCTTCTCTACCTCCTGTTTTGTACCTAACCCTTGCACATTTCATGTTCCATTACTCTTACTTACTTATCCAATACTTCTTTATTCTTGCAAAAGGTCGACATCTATTGAATCCGTCCTTAATATCAGATACTTCAAATATTATTTTTATCTGCAGGGACGGACAAAACTCCGATTTGTAGATTCGGCGAGATCGCTTGTCCCGTCGAAGCCAGAGGTAAAATTCTCATTACTAAAATATATTCCGACCCGAAGAGAAATAGAATATCTTGTTATAGCAACACCCAAGTCTATCATCAGGAATAAAAATTGTAATTCAGAAATTAATATATTTGCCAAATATGGTACCAATTATAATTTTACCAATTACCAATTAATTGCCAATTCACATTATTTTACACTCTATGTCTAATTTAGATACGAACATTGTTCTCGTCTCATAAATTAGACACAGAGTGTAGAGTACCTGTAATAGACCTGGTTGCTAGGTAACGTACCTCAATCTTGTTTATTTCACTAGTTAACAGGAAATTTTTCAATAGTTTATTGGTTTAATCGTATTTTAAATATAGTTCCGTAAGGTAGATATAAGAAAGAAAGACAGAAATGGCATCAAATAAAATATGGACATTTTATCAAGGAAGATTTGATAACTTATTTATTATTAATATACTGAAATCAAATGTGCTCCTGTGAGATTTTGGTCAGCTGTGACATCATATACAGGCACTCTATAGAGGGTGAGGTCCACAATCGGAGCTGGTTGGTCGTGTGACGTCACCATAGGATTTACGGGTTAAATCAAACTTGCCGCGTCAACAAACGAGCTGAAACCAGTACCCATAATGCTCAAGCTCAAGAGGTCGGGCGTTGTGATTACTCTATTTTCATTCATTCGACCACGATTCGACTCAAGGTCACGCCCAGGTGATTACGTCACAATGTTAAAAGGATAGGGAAACTGGACGTTCTGATCCAAATACGGTATGCAGCCTGAATGTGTTGAAACAACTTAACCTGTCGTTGCAGCCGAGATGGTGCAGCGCAAAGTGGACTCGATGTTGAACGGCTCCAGCGGGGGATGCGACTGCTTGCCGAGCTGCAACGACTTGCATTATGACATCGAGACTTCGCAGGCGTCGCTGAGGTAAGACGATTCATGTTTTAACCCTCTCATGTGTTCTGGGATATATAATTCCCACCATACATTAAGTGCTTTATGGGCGATGGGAAGTATAATTCCCACTTTCTGTTTGCGCTGCTATCTTGCGTATATAAGGAAGTAAGAAAAACAATGGTTCACTTCTGATAGGTCAGCAAACAAGTTGTGAAATGAAAATGTGTCAAGTCCAAGTTCAAATGTTGAAGGTTGCATGTTCATTCAAATAAGTTTTTAGTCAAATCATGTAATATCAACCAATTTCTCCAATGAAGATGTAATATTATATTAAATAATCATCATATTATGATTGATCAGGTCATTTTAATTGTATATTTTGTCTTGTTTATTAGTTAAATTATCCCTTTCCCCTGGGCAGTGGGAAGAAAACTTAACCACCAAATTTTGAGACTTAAATATATTTAAATAAAAATAAAACAAAAATATGTTTTGGAGAGAAAGGTAATTAAAAACATTTCCATTATTATGTCAGATTCTTCCCATGTGTCCTCTAAGGTGATTTCCCATGAAAGGGATAGAAACTATGACTCCACTTGGTGTAACGCGTTGATGAGCAAGCCTTCGTTTTGCATGAGAGTTTGATGCGTTTGCAAAATTCTGCTCAGAAGACTTTAGAAAGAGCAGACACGAAATGCGTTGATGTAGTAAGTGAAACGAAACTCTGAAAGTTTCACCAAGAATTTAGCAAATATTTCCAAGCCCTCATTTCCGTAAATGTCAGTAACTTTTGAAAATAATGACAGATAATTCTAAAAATGGTCACATATATAAAGTGTTGGTCCCGATGACCAAGCAAAGTCTTCAGTTGATTTTTAATTTTCAAAGAATCGTAGGATCTCGTTCAAAACCTATACCTACACGAGACCGCTCATATGAAATGAAGGGTACAGGATTAAGGAACGCTATAAATAAGTCAATTTTTTGGGAAAAAAGTAGTTTGCAGTGTTATCTTCAATAGTGATTTGTATGAGCTATCAGAATACCATATATTTTCTTAAAAAATATTGCCTCAAAGTCTTGAAAAACTCATTTGAAGTATCGATTTGTTTGGAAGATAGATACAAGTTTCAACATAAAACTTCGTTCATTTCAGTTTCATCCGAATTTTCTGTACCTCAAATGATTGTGTTTACAAAATGTCAGATCGATTGGAGTAAAAAGCAAACAAAAACATTTCGTCCTATCAACGAATGACTCCGAATGATCCCGAATGATCCCGAATGATCCTGAATGATCCTGAATGATCCTGATGTTCTGATGAGTTTCTCTTCGCAGTGATTCCTGGTCCCAGGTGAACATCTTCTTCAAGGACGATCAGTTCATTGCGAAGAAACGCAGCCGCGTTTATGGCGCAGAAGACTTTGTTGGTGAGACATCTTCAACATTCATTTCCAATCATAGACAAAGTCGATGCCATTTACACGCTTTGTACTAATGTATATACGTCATTAAGCCAATTTGGTTATTTTACTGATGTCAGCAGCGAACTAAAATGACGCCACCAGATGTGGAATTGCACCAACATTCTATCTTGTTGCATGCAAGTTGCATCTATTTTGTAAATTTAATCACACACTATTATGTTCAAACTTCAAAGCCAAGAAAATAATTGAAAATTAAATATATTTATGTTAAGGTGCTGCAAGCGCGAGCGATTTTGCTGCTTTTGTAGACACTTTTTGCGATACGATTGGAGACGAAATGGGTAGACCAAATTATTTGAAATTTTAACTGTGATTAGATAAAAGACAAACTTAGGGTTATCCCTTGGTACATTTTTAATTTTTTGTTTCGTTAATTAGTAATAATTAGTGGATTTTTGGTGAAAAATTAGCTATTTTCTCGTCTCCCTGGGCGCCGTATAAAATTAAATTTCAAAAATGTGCCAAGGGATAACCCTAAGTTTGTCTTTCATCTAATCATGATTAAAATTTGAGATCAATTGGTTAACGGGTTTGGTCTCCAATCGTATCGCAAATTTCATCGTTTTGCGCGGTTTTGTTGAATAACCAGCGCCTAATTAACGATGCAATAAGCAAAAATTAAAAAGTGCTACTAATAAACAATCAGACTGATCATGTGAACATCCTGTAAAAGTTACACTCACTTATGACACAATTTTTCTCTCTCAATTTTCTAAAACGGTCGAGCGCTAGTATCACCTTAAACTATAGTTCCAATAGTTTTTCACTCATCTTCTTTATAGTTTTCACTCGACATAGATACCTTAATTTCAACAGCAATAACCGCAATTTCGGGGAAATGCTAGGTGTCGAAAGATCAAAAAGCGGGTGATTCAAAATTAGAATCCATAATTTTTATTTAGCGTGCTTACAGCTTATGTACAGACACCTCGTTATGTTCTGATAAAATAGTCTTGAAAATCACCCCTCTATACTATCTTTATTTTAAGCAACTTATCCAACTCCTGTGTACGACTGGTAGACGCGATAGGGTGTAAGTTTTCTCGTGACATGTAGATGTGACTATCACCCTAAACCTTCTGGATTTAAGTTTAACATCTTTATTGAAGCAAAGTATAAAGCAAAGTTTTATAAAGCAAAGTATGCATCTGAATTCTTGTCTGTTTCCAGCAAACTGTGGCGGTCTGCTTGGTCTGTTCATGGGCTTCAGCCTACTCAGTGCAGTGGAGTTGGTATATTACTGCTCACTGCGCATCTGCTGTAAATCGTTCAAATAGATCAGCGAATCACGTCGCTCCATGGCTTCATGATGCGCCGTCAGAGTGCGCCGTAACCCTTTAAGACCCTAATACGTCTATAGTAGCATTATACTGGCTCTATATAGTCCAGTAATTGTGTGATTGTACCCACCACTAATTGCAACAGTAGGTTTCAATACTTCAGAAAAATTTCCTCTACAACATATCCAAAATCTCCCAAAATCGCTGTACGGAAAAGAGTTTTAATGACTTTTTAAGTTAATTTCCCATGTTAATTCCATCTTGCAAAAACAATTTTTTTTTTCATGTAACTCCGATTTTGACGAAACTTGGCAGAATTGTTCACCATCCTAAATGAACACAAATAGCTCTCTGAGCGTTTTCCTCTAAGTCTCATCGTTTGGGAAATATGGCCCATTGAAAAGTCATGTTTTCGAAGATTTAGGGTGAGGTTCAAAATAGGAGCTGGTTGGGCATTGACGTCACCATAGGATTTACGGGTTAAATCAAACTTGCCGCGTCAACAAACGAGGAGAAACCGTGCCCATAATGCCCAAGCTCAAGAGGTTAGACGTTCTGATCCAACATGGATGCCTGTATTTCCATTCATTCGACTAAATTCGACTGAAGGTCACGCTCAGGTGCTTACGTCACAATGTTAAAAGGATAGGGAAACTGGGCAACCTGATTCAAAAAGGGTATGCACCCTTAGTCACTTTGAGTGTAATTTGACGTTTTGCGACGTCCATATTTCCCAAACGATGAGATTTAGAGGAAAACGCTAAGAGAGCTATTTGTGTTCATTTAGGATGGTGAACAATTATGCCAAGTTTCGTCAAAATCGGAGTTACTTGAAAGATATTTTTTTGCAATATGGAATTAACATGCAAAATTAACTTATAAAGTCATTAAAACCCTTTTTCCGTACAGCGATTTAGGTCGACTTTGGATATGTTGTAGAGGACACTTTTCTGAATCTAACGGTACCAAAAGCGCTTCTGTTGCAATTATAGTGGTGGGTTATGCTGATTTTTTCACTAGAATTACTGGACTAATATTTCCTTTCCATTCTTCACAAATAATACTATCTTTTTCCCCCGAAAGAATCACGCTAGAATATTTTTTTTTTTTTATGTATTCAGTAGGTAACCTACTTTATTTAGGTATCTAAGCACAAATAAAGTTTAATTTTATGACCATGCACTGACTCGATTTGAATGTATTAAGAGTGTGAATAAACAGACCTAATATCCTGGATTGATTGTGACGTCATTAAAGGCCACCTGTTGTGTTGATAAGTAATGTGATCTGACCGAGATGCTTGTGCCCACATTCACTAGATAATCCGAAACCAAACTATTCCAAAAATGTATTTCTGATGAAAATATAAACTAATTGCAAATCTTGAGAAGCTTGGGTTCATCGCAAACTATTTTTGAGAGAGTGGAGGTCTCGAATGTATGCCCGTTTATCTGTGATTTTCGCGTTAATTAATGTCAAAGGAAGAAAGAGTCAGTCAGATGCACTTGACAATAAACTACGACATTTTGCCACTATAGTACGTTCTACAAGGACCTTTCAGCGCCTGAGGGCAAATGCCAAAATACAAACGCCAATAAAATGCTGTATACACCTCAGAAATGTGGATTTTCTTTGGTCCTCTATTGTTATGAGGTAAGAAGAGGTAGTGCCAGAAAACTAGCCAAAATTAGTGTGGAAAATAGTAATTCTAGATGGAAAATAGATTTTTCGCTGTTGCAAATTCCTTGTAGAACGTACTGTATAAGAAATCTCTGCTCAATCTTTATTACAATATTTAACATGTTAGTAATACAATTAAAATCTGTTGTGCTTCAGCGTAATAAATTGATTTTATTTTATGTCAAGAATATGGATTAACTCAAAGCATAAAAGCAGGAAACATTACAGGTTTCCGTTAGTAACATTAACTTACTTACATAGGTAAACATTTAAATAGTTTATGCTTGTAATCGCTCTGCACAAAGTGAATCAGTGAAGTGAGAAGTACAACTCGATGTACAGAGTCTTCATGAACCATCTTTTCGGGTAGTTGTGTTGAAACAATTGCAACAATGATTGCCAAGACAACATTCCTGGTCAGTCTGTACCTGATTGCTGCATGTTTCTTGACCAGTACAGTTAGCGGTAAGTGTTGTCACTTTCATTAAAAGTTCAGTTGTGGGGAATAAAAAGGGGATAGAATCTACGAAAAAAGTACTGAAATTCATGGTATAGTTACATTACATTACATTACATTACATTAGTACAGTTACACCCCCCCCCCCCCCCCCTTCCCCGGAATCAGGGTTTCATCATAGAAAATAAGCACATTTAAAATAATATGTGAAAAACACTTAAAAATATTCATCATGTCAAAAACGTTCCAAAATGGTAAAATTGAGTTAAAATTACAAAAAATTTCCAGAGCTGTGCCTCGGACTTGCATATCGTGACGAGTTTAATAAATGTACCTATTTTTATTAAACCTCTTAGACCAATTTGTGGGTATTTTGTTAAATTTACAATTTCCCCAAATAGCCATACACTGCGATTCAAAATTGCACCTAAGTGAATGACCTTCATCCAAAATTTTCTCGGGGGCTGCGCCCCCTAACCCCCTGTTTTCCACTGTTATTTTTCAAAATATTAGTAATGTCCGGCCCTCCCCCGAAATTGCATCCTGGATACGCCCTTGACTGGACGTACGTTACAGGCGCGCATTACGTGAAGGTAAACTGCAAACCCGGCTTCAAGTTCGACACCGGTGTTCTTGCATGCCAGTGTTTGGACTTCGGTCGAGGTGCCACGTGCAGTCGTCTGTCAAACATATCCACTCGCCCGTCAAATACAACCAACAGTGCTTCAAAGTCCTCCGAACACGACAGAAAGCCTCGGAGGCCCAAGAAGCATGGGAAGAATCCCGATGTTTGATTCCTCATTCATACAAACTCAATGTTGGAGTTATTGGCGTCAGACAATTGCGACCCACGTTGAGGTCAGGAAGTGAGGGGCCTGTTTTCCTATTCTAGTTGACACTGCATACTCAATCTCGATTGACTTAAACGCCGACATCTAATAGAGTTGTAATAGACTTAAATGCATTCACATTTACAAGTTTATAACGCATGCAGGAAGTTTCTAGAATGAGGGCATAATTCATATGAAGGTGTGTTGTGGTTGTGAAGAAAGGAGAAAAAATATTTTATAAAAAAGTACAGATGATTGTGGTTTTTAAAGTATTTTGAGTAATTTGAAACTCAAAATCAAGTAATTAAAAGACAAAACTCAAAATACTTTCAAAAATCAAAATTACTCAAGTATTATACAAGTGAAGTTGCTATAGGTGCGTAGGATTGGTGTTCTACGTTGTTTATGCGTTATTTAGGTATTGTTCTATATTCTTTTATCATATTATTATTGTTATTGTTATTTTGTAACACCTTTTTTTCGCTGTATTATTATCCATAAAAATTGCATGAATTGGCTTATAGGCTTTAGTTTAGCCAGTCCTGGATATGTGATCTAGTTTATGATCAAATTGTATTTTGTAATTTATTCAATAAAGAATGTTGAAACAAAACAGTCAATTAAAAGTGGATTTATCCAGAGCTATATACAATTGATATGAAGGAAACTTTGACCGTGCAATATTATTATTATTATTACTTCATCATAATATTGACAACAGGTAAACCCACTTGTGCAAGGCTGTCAAAGAGTAATCATAATCATATCAAGATCTAGTGGAGATTAAGACAAAGTTATGATTACTTAAGATATGGGATAATCTGGTGGAGCGGTTGCTTCACTCAGCCAGGTATTACGGTGCGCACGGAGCTTAAGGGTATTAAAGAGTAAAGTATTTTACTTTACCCAAGCTAGCATAATGTATTTTGTTTAGTTTTACTTTTAAATTAGGAGTCTACAATACTTTACGAAATTCATATTTTATGGAGCTCAAAAAGACGGCCTCTACTTTTTTCTAAACGGCTTTACCGATTGTCTTCAAATTTTCACAGGTCATAGATAAATAGTAGATCTGTGTCTCTAGTGGCCCAAAGTTTTATTCTTTGTTTACTTATTTCAGGGAAGAGGTGCCAAAAAGACTCATGTTGCCCATGTTAGCACTTCCTCAATACGAGAAAAAACATGTTTTATTATTTTTTTTTTAGAATCACTAGAGACACAGATTTACTCTTTATCTCTATGCTGTTAAATTTTGAAAACAATCGGTCAAGCCATTAAAAAAAAGTATAGGGGCCGCCTTTTTATGTTTTTTTTGTGGTTTTCAATATTTGAATTAAAATAACTTACTTCACAGCAGTATATTATGCAACATGCAACACTCGATTAAATGTCACAAATGTCACGTACAACCCATAGCTAATGCATTTTCATGCATTTCTAGGAATTTTTTTACGTTTTTTTTATCACATATTTATTTACTTTTATAAACACTTAATTCCACACTAGGTAAAGTACATGTTTTATAGGCTAAATACACGGAATAGAAATTTTTGGTGAGTACGTGACTTGACCTATAATCATGATGTCGCTACTCTTCAGTGCTTAGATATTCGACTTTTTTAGTTAGGTGGACTTGGCTGACATTTTTTACTCTGTGTGCTTTTTATGAAGATAAATCTTTTCTGCTAGTGATGTTTGAGATAATAAGTTGCTAGTGCACTTCGAGTCAAGTGAGATCGGATCTTGTAGAGAGGCTGGGTCCATGATCAAATGGCGGGAACTGAGAATAAAGCGTTTAACCCTGACGAGGATGAGAAAACCACACTTGAACTTGTAAGTAAACATTATTGTGATAGCTAAATAACAGGTACAGATAGATAGATTTCTCGTCGGCTGCTCTCAAAGGTAAACATTGAAGAATGGGGATAATTGATCCTAAATAACGTAGCTTTAAATTATTAAAAAGGAGAATAATTAGCTATTGTTAATGTAGAGTCGACCTTCGCAATATAAACACAAATTTAATGGCATGATATTTGTGCACAAACGCGGGCCAAAGTTAATATGTTTCAAATTTTTAAACTTTGACGCGAGTTTTGGATCAAATATTTATCTGACGAGGTGTTGCTTTTTATAATGTCAACCTAAGAATTAACTTCGCTCATCATTTTTTTTTAAATATAATTTAAATGATTTGAGAGTTATGAAGATATTTAGGAAATATTATCTGCAATGTTTTCCTTTGAGTATAGCCCACTCTTAAGTAAAACTGCTGAATATTTTGGTAAAATCTTTTATTGCAATATTTTGGATGTAGTATAGGCATGTAAAAAATGTTGAATATTATTTTATATCAATTTCCAATTGTTGTTCAATAGTTATATAATTTTGTAAGTTAATAGAATGCTGAATCAATAACTTAATACTGTAATAACTGTATGCCTTATTTATTGTGGAGCCGTAAATGAAAATATCATCAATAACCAGTAATATTTCGTCTTGATAGGAGGGGCCGAGACTGCGAAGTCTATCGTCGAACAACAGGAAGAAATCGACTGTCAATGATGGCGTTGAAATAGCAGTCAATGGCGAATATCTTCAAGAAAAAGAAGAAACTCTAACTAAGACCCATCAAGAGCCCCACAAAGGAGATGTTATTTCACGGTTCATTGATGGGTTTTGGAAATCTCTAGGAAAATTCGTGACAACTCACAAAATTATACTTCAAATATTGTTTTTGATCGCTTTTAACGTTGCCATTGCCGTTTACTTCGTATTTGCTACACTTTATTGGAACGATCACAGTAAGTTGAACTCTGAAGTGAAATAAAAAAATCGTTTGCTCAAGTAGGTAACTATACTAGGAGGCTCTGTATGTGTAACGCATTGATAAGCGAGCCTTCAGCCGCTTTCAAATAAGCGCGGAGAGCGTTTTGCCCCACACCCCACCCTGCCCCGCAGGGCGGTTTTTGGTTTTTGGACACTTTGAAATCAAAGTGCAGAATTTATTTTAGAACATTGCTATAAATATACCGCATAACCCCACCGATGGCTGCCATCTTATCGCGGTGGTGGGGTTTGTGTTGGCCAATGACCCATTGCAGCTACGCCGGCGAGCATATGCTCATGTGTAAGGGCTACCCATGCCGGACAGATCAGTGGTGAGGTCCAGACAAAGAGCAGCCAGGGTCGACCTATCCATACCCTCCCTTAATTTGCGGTCCCCTCGGGCCGGCCTTCCCCCTCGAGATGGTGATCTCCCTGAAATCGGGTTCCGCCGGCCCGAATCCTTACACCCCTCGGTCCGTCCCCCTTCCAGCCTGGCCTTCCCACCAGTGCTGGACTCCCACGGATCGGGCCCGTTAGATCGACCCCTCCCCATGTCCTCCACTTTATTCAACAAAGTTATAAAGTAAAAATTAATGTGCGCAATATAACCTCGTCGTTGACGCGCCGTTAAACAATAATAATCTAATCTAATCTAATCTATACCGCATAAGGACTTTAGTGCTCTCTAGGTAGATACCTATTATGATTATTCATGCCAAGTTTCAGCTTGCTATGTCGAACGGTTATTCAGTTTCGATCTTTTCTGTGAATCGTCTTGAACCAGTTTGGATTATCCCGGATATTTTTTTGACTTTCCAAAATGGGTTGATTTCGCTAAATATCGGTCTCAGCTGACATCTACTTACAATATTTGCCCTGAAATTAAAAAGTCCCTGGAATCCCCTTAATGAACAAATTGAGATAATGACCTATTTTGTAAGAAGCACTGATTGGTAAAACTTTGCCAGGCGACTGTGTATGGGAGTGGTGCGACGGATATGGACTGCTCATCATTCTTCTTGGACTGGTTTACGGATTACTCTTCTATTTCCTCGTACTGAAGAGATATTTCGGACAAACCGTTTACGATGGATGTTGGGTCCATGTGGAGAACTACTTGGGAAGAATCTGGAGGAGATGGTAAGTCTGCGAAAAGTAGGGGTTTCAGAAAATATTTACATTGACATTATAAATTCATTATTTGTTTCAACATTTTCAACTACCTATTCCCACAAATAAGTGATACGTGATGGAGCCACTTCTGGCAAGATGGCTACTATTAGGTCCACATATTAATTTGTTTGTTTTTACATTTCGTGTTTCCATAAAGCAGTGAAAAAACAAAAAGCAAATGAAATTGACATTTAGCTATCAATTTAATTTTTTTGCCATAACAAACAACTGTAACTATAACTATTTGTATTTATATTTATGCAAATGCGCCCTTGATAGCCGCCATTTACCTAGTCCCACAAAATCCACCAGAGGTCAGTTGTGTTCCTTATTTTCTCGAATATTTAAATATAAAATATTCATAATATCCCGTAACTTTCAACTCTCGACTGACTAAGGTATATCGACGTTTCAATTTGATGTCTTCAGAATGGGAGGAAATTTTAACCATCCATCTTTTATTTTAACACAGTATAGGTTTAGGAAAATTATTTAGATTCTTGATTCTAGATTTTAAAAACGTACAAGTACAGGTGCTTATATGAATATCTTATAAAAACCTGCCTAATACACATACTTACTAGTTTTTGGAAACAATCTATCGACGTAAAATAGTTAAAATCTAATATTTACTAGAGAAATTAGTAATGTGTTTTTCAACTTCCCATATTAAAAATGGCATTAGATAGAAATCTAATCTAATAGATTGTAATCGTGGAAATTAGTTCGGCTTGCCCACATTTTCTTATGCTAATATGGCGCACAAAGACATTATCTAATAAATAAGCACATTTCCTCAGATATCCCTGGGAGACCTCAGCCCCCCCCCCCCTCCCTTCCCTTAAAATGTCCCGGGGTGCGATCACATAAAATGATAACTTACTTATCACGGTGACAAGACCCTAGAAAGCCTTGAATAACATTGAGATGAGAAGCTTGTCACTGTGACAAGATAGTTCTCATTTTATGTAATCCCACCACAGGACACGAAACCAATCGAGTTGTATCACAATGGCAAGGTTGTGTGAACATTGCACCGAACTCTTGCTATCTGAGTAAGGTATTAAATTGAATTAAATTGATTGACGATGTTCACATTTCCTCGAATGACTAATCCATTAATAAAATATTCTGATATCAGACACACGATTTACTCTTACTTACATATTACTTGGGAAACGCCCAGTTTAACGTGTTGATAAGCGCTATGTAGTATATTAAGTAACTATGTTTACTATAGTATGTATGACTGCCTGGTAGAGTCAATTCTATGACCACAACAATGTGTTACCATGGTGAAGACTTTGTAGTCATGTCAACTTCTGCCCCAAACTGTTTCAAGGTTCATTTTTTTAAAATTCTGTAATTTCTCTCAAACTATCTATAGCTATCACTTAAGTACTTGACAACGATTCATCCCATTCCCAAACTAATATTTTTTTTGTTTGGCTTGATCCTAGACAATATCTACCTAACATTTTGAATTCATTCTACAACTAGAGAGTTCTACAAATTAACGCGCTTCGCTAGCTTTAAGAGTCAAACAGAAGGGAACGGAAATCGCCCGGTTCGTCAGAGCGTTTTTTTGACATTTTGTCTTCCCACTAAATAATTTTAAAAAATCAGATAGTAACGACCCATAACAGCCTAATAGACTAAATAATGCCACACACTGGAGTACTTTATGACCTCTGGTGCGACCTCAAAATAATTGTATTTAACACTTTGAGGTCGCACCAGAGGTCATAAAGTACTCCAGTGTGTGGCATTATTTAGTCTATTAGGCTATTATGGGTCGTTACTATCTGATTTCTTAAAATTATTTAGTGGGAATACAAAATTTCACAAAAAAAATACGCTCTAACGAACCGTGCGATTCCCGTTCGCTTCCGTTTGCCTCTTAACTATTTCAAAATGAGCAAAGCAGTGAGAAAACTTTGTCTTTATTTCAGGCTTGTGGTTCGATTAGTTGTGTATTTGCTTCCACTGGCTGCATTGCTGGTGTTCATGGCACTTGACACTGTTGGCAGCAGGGAGAGACTGATCTCATTGGTGGGACTGATAGTGCTCATGCTACTGGGATTCGTGTTCTCAAAACATCCGGGACAGGTACGACAGATAAGTGTTATCTAGATGAGTAGTTGTGTATTTGCTTCCTCTGTGTTCATGGCCCTGGACACTGTTGGCAGCAGGGAGAGACTGATCTCATTGGTGGGACTGATAGTGCTCATGCTACTGGGATTCGTGTTCTCAAAACATCCGGGACAGGTACGACAGATAAGTGTTATCTAGATTAGTAGTTGTGTATTTGCTTCCTCTGTGTTCATGGCCCTGGACACTGTTGGCAGCAGGGAGAGACTGATCTCATTGGTGGGACTGATAGTGCTCATGCTACTGGGATTCGTGTTCTCAAAACATCCGGGACAGGTACGACAGATAAGTGTTATCTAGATGAGTAGTTGTGTATTTGCTTCCTCTGTGTTCATGGCCCTGGACACTGTTGGCAGCAGGGAGAGACTGATCTCATTGGTGGGACTGATAGTTCTCATGCTACTGGGATTCGTGTTCTCAAAACATCCGGGACTGGTACGACAGATAAGTGTTATCTAGATGAGTAGTTGTGTATTTGCTTCCTCTGTGTTCATGGCACTGGACACTGTTGGCAGCAGGGAGAGACTGATCTCATTGGTGGGACTGATAGTGCTCATGCTACTGGGATTCGTGTTCTCAAAACATCCGGGACAGGTACGACAGATAAGTGTTATCTAAATGAGTAGTTGTGTATTTGCTTCCTCTGTGTTCATGGCACTGGACACTGTTGGCAGCAGGGAGAGACTGATCTCATTGGTGGGACTGATAGTGCCCATGCTACTGGGATTCGTGTTCTCAAAACATCCGGGACAGGTACGACAGATAAGTGTTACCTAGATGAGTAGTTGTGTATTTGCTTCCTCTGTGTTCATGGCCCTGGACACTGCTGGCAGCAGGGAGAGACTGATCTCATTGGTGGGACTGATAGTGCTCATGCTACTGGGATTCGTGTTCTCAAAACATCCGGGACAGGTACGACAGATAAGTGTTATCTAGATTAGTAGTTGTGTATTTGCTTCCTCTGTGTTCATGGCCCTGGACACTGTTGGCAGCAGGGAGAGACTGATCTCATTGGTGGGACTGATAGTGCTCATGCTACTGGGATTCGTGTTCTCAAAACATCCGGGACAGGTACGACAGATAAGTGTTATCTAGATGAGTAGTTGTGTATTTGCTTCCTCTGTGTTCATGGCCCTGGACACTGTTGGCAGCAGGGAGAGACTGATCTCATTGGTGGGACTGATAGTTCTCATGCTACTGGGATTCGTGTTCTCAAAACATCCGGGACAGGTACGACAGATAAGTGTTATCTAGATGAGTAGTTGTGTATTTGCTTCCTCTGTGTTCATGGCCCTGGACACTGCTGGCAGCAGGGAGAGACTGATCTCATTGGTGGGACTGATAGTGCTCATGCTACTGGGATTCGTGTTCTCAAAACATCCGGGACAGGTACGACAGATAAGTGTTATCTAAATGAGTAGTTGTGTATTTGCTTCCTCTGTGTTCATGGCACTGGACACTGTTGGCAGCAGGGAGAGACTGATCTCATTGGTGGGACTGATAGTTCTCATGCTACTGGGATTCGTGTTCTCAAAACATCCGGGACAGGTACGACAGATAAGTGTTATCTAGATGAGTAGTTGTGTATTTGCTTCCTCTGTGTTCATGGCCCTGGACACTGTTGGCAGCAGGGAGAGACTGATCTCATTGGTGGGACTGATAGTTCTCATGCTACTGGGATTCGTGTTCTCAAAACATCCGGGACAGGTACGTCTGGGTACCTATTCTATACCTCGTTTCGATCTCGTCGCGGCCGCCTTTGTTTCTACCTCTGAGGTAGGAGACCTGCTGTCCATTTTCTCGATTTTGTGATCAATTGAGATTGTTAGATGAGAAACTAATTTATCTCCATTTTGCATAGTTTGTAAGAAAAACGGGTATTCCCTAACGGGTATAACGGGTATTTCCTAAACAAAAATGTTTTTGAGAATGTAGGTTTCTTTGGAAAACTTCCATGGAGTCAGGATGATATGAAGGGATGTGTGTTGTGAAAAATATCCGACCGAAGCGGGGCGCTTATTTACCTTTGCAATACGGATTCGGCACCCGTGCTTTTTTCTCTTCTGTGATTGGCTGTTTACTATTAATGCGCAGAAGAGATGCGCGCTGCACTGACTAGACTGCTGACTGCTTACCTCGAAGTTTTTTCTCCGCCGTCATGTACACACTACGCTGTCTTTCACTACGAAATCACTAATTAAGCGCTTCAGCGTGAAGGATTTCAGTGCCAAGAAGATGCAGGTAGTAATAATGTGCGGAGAATTATTAGTGCTAATTTGTCTTGTTTGGAAAACTGCAAGGAGGTTATTCGAGCTGTGGGCAAAATAACATGCACCAAGTGGAATATTAAAAGACTTTGCACGAAATCGCCTGTCAGTTAGGTACGTCATTCTTGAATTATTTTACGACTATTGATTAAGAAATTATCTCCAATATACGCAATATTAAACCTCATGTGTCAACCTAAATGGGGCCTATAAAGATGACAGCTGGTTTTTGTTTTATTTTTTCTTATTAAAACGAAATCAGCGTCTAGGTATTTTACTGACACAACACCTTGTTATCTTGTACGCATTTCAAATACATACCTAAAGCTATAGAATACGTTGTAACGAATCATTTGTATCATATTTACACCTTAGATAGTATACATTCTTTTCCATGTATCTGTCTCTTATGTATTGTTTCCGGTCAACGTCATTGTGTCGACCGCACCTACCCTAGCGAGCGAGGGGAAGTGTCCTAGCCCTCTACCCCTCTGGTATGCGGGTGGTAAGAAGCGTAAGAAGACAGGTAGAGAGGTAGGGGAGGGTAGTCAGTGATCTTCGGACACCAGTCCCAAGCGGTTGGCTTTGCTACGGCGGCCTCTATTATTCAATAAACCTTATTATGCGTAATAAGTGAGTCTCATTACTCCTCTTCCCATCCCGTGGGTAGATTGGAACATTACATTGGCGCCCAACGAAATGAACCAATATTAACATACGTGTTGATAATCAAAGAAACAATCAATCGAACGAACATACGTGTTCGCGCTCTGTGACTGCTCGACCAACATTCGTGTTGTGAAATTTTTTTACTACTGTGTGTTTACCTAATATACTGTGTTTTGATATCTACGGGAATCGAACTCATTATTGTGTACGTCTTGGTGTTACATTTTATTTCACCGATAGAGAGAGAGAAAGAGAGAAATGCGAGCGTTGTTGCCGCACATTCAAGCAACGGTCAGCGAGTTGAGCGAGCGCCTGTGTGCGCTGAACACACGACTGCAGCAAGGTGATTCTGCAGTACCGACCATCACATACCATTCCACCTGGGTACATGAAGACCTGCCGATATTCCGCGATGACGACGTCGTACATCCCATGGAGTATCTTGAGACGTTTGAGCGATTTTTCGAGCGCTACGAGATTGCCGAAGACCAGTGGGTGCGAACAGCCATCAACAACATGGCCGACTTGCCACGAGATTGGAGCACAGTGTTTTTCAAAACATGGCCTGACTGGGAGGCATTTCGTCTCTCCTTCACACACATGTTCTGGTCCGATGAGCGTCAGGATCGCATCTTACGGCAACTCCACTCTGACAGATACGTAAGGACAGTCCACGGCTCGATGACGCAATTCTGTGTGCAGTGGATGCTGCGCGTCAAGTACCTGACTCCGGCTGTTCCCGTCCGCACATTTCAACGACTGATGTCACACATGTTCTCCGCCAATGTCGAGAATGTGCTGATTTGCGCGCGAGAGACGACGGCGGAAGGTTACCTGGATCTGCTACGACGCCTGGACGACGCAGCCAGTCGACGCCGCGAGAGGACGGCGAGGACAGAGCCCAAGCCCGAGGCCATGAACAACCAGAGCCGACAGTCATTCCAACAGACAGCCAGTAAGCCACGTCCAGTACACGTCAATCACGTGAGCAATTGGCGAGATGAGGCAAGGCGCTTTCCGACAGAAGAAAAGAGCGAGATGAAACAACAATGTCGAAAACCCGACTCTCATACGCAAGTGCCGATACTCCTCATAACACGACGCGAGGTGATCCCATGTGAAGACGCCGAGTTAACGACGCACGAGGCTGAAGCAGCGACCCAAGAGGAATCGTCGTACGCGGGAGGCATCGAGTTAACGACGCACGAGTTCGCCACCGACTCAGCGACGCCGCGTGAAGACGAGGACATGGCGACGACAAGCGACGTAGACAATATTCCTTTACCTGAACCACCTCCACCTGAACCATCACTGTGCGACGATTTTGAAGAAACAACATCAGTGTTTAAGTCGAGTGAAATGTCAGAGAGTGTCAATCCCATATCTGTGTCTCGTCGTGTGCCCCAGCAAGTGCGATGCTGCGATAAAACATCAGTGTCAAATCCATTTAGCTGGCAAGTGAAGCACAAGGGTAGAGACAAGAAACCGCTTGATTTGCGATGTTGCTACAAACGTATAATATCATGTTCAATTCCGATGCTTTGTGTCCTAATGCTAAACTATTCATTGTTCATGGTATGATTTTTGTGTTGTGGATAAAAGTGTGTTTCTCGATAGTCACCCTACTTTGATCTGGGGAGGTGGTGCACGAGCATTAGCATTAGTAGTTACATGATATGTATTACAGTCTCATCTAGGATAGTCTCATATTATCTATTTCATTTCAAGTTATGTCAATTAATTAGAGTATGTCAATTCGTTACTTCTGTTTAGATAAAAGTATGTTTCTATGTTCTCACCCTACTTTGATCTGGAGGGGTGATGTAACGAATCATTTGTATCATATTTACACCTTAGATAGTATACATTCTTTTCCATGTATCTGTCTCTTATGTATTGTTTCCGGTCAACGTCATTGTGTCGACCGCACCTACCCTAGCGAGCGAGGGGAAGTGTCCTAGCCCTCTACCCCTCTGGTATGCGGGTGGTAAGAAGCGTAAGAAGACAGGTAGAGAGGTAGGGGAGGGTAGTCAGTGATCTTCGGACACCAGTCCCAAGCGGTTGGCTTTGCTACGGCGGCCTCTATTATTCAATAAACCTTATTATGCGTAATAAGTGAGTCTCATTACTCCTCTTCCCATCCCGTGGGTAGATTGGAACATTACAACGTACAAGGTTACTGAGGGTTGAAAAATATGAACAGAGTGCTGAGCAAAAGTTATTTATTCTGATTCAACAAGAAATTTAAAATCCACCGCTGACCTCTGATCCATGATTTTTTTATACCTAGGTTACCAGAAAATAATCCAAAAACATAATAATAAAAACGAACAAAACAATAGTGCGTAGGTTACTGTAATCAAAGTATGAATCATATCAACTCACAATGTATTTAATTTCCAATTTCATTGATTGCCTGATTCAAGGGCTAATAGCTTCCGATAGAATTGAAATTTTGCGTGGTCACTGGGAATGTAATTTTATTTATGTTACAGTTATTGGTAGAAGTTACAAATAAATGATGTCGTGGACGTTTTCGGAACCATCGAGTGATAGCAAGGCAGTGTGACGGCTTGTTCCGATGAAAACAAACCGTCACCACTGCCTTGCTACAAATAAATATCAAAATTAGATGTTTTAAGTGTATGCAGAATAAACAGAGACTTCTTAAAATTGGCAGTTATTTGCAATTGCAATTTGTAATTGCAAGGAAATATTCAATATTTTTTGGGGAAGTCATAAAAAGTAAGTATTTTCATGATTCATTTGATTTGGTATTAATTATCTTTCGAGGGTATTCTTACTGAATAATATAACCCTAATGCAAATTTGTTTTCTAATATTTAAAAAATATTATGTATGTGTCACCTCAGGCCATTCTAATAAAATTTTGAAGATTTAAATGTGCGTATTTCATTAAAGTTGAACAGTTTGTCGGATAAACTTCAAACTTTGGATCGTCATTGAGACCAACATTTTAGAAATGTTTGACACATTTTATTCAAATTTGTCAAGAAATGCAAGAGTTATTGACAGTTAACTTAATGCTTGTTTTGGAATAAGTAAATGTAGAGGGTAGAACGTAGCCAGTAACACTTAAAATTATGTATACCTACTTAATTGGAAAATGTTTAATTAAAAAACCATTTGACTTTTCAACTTAATTTAATCATTTATTAATTACTTATTCATAAATAACTAACTACTAGCTAGATTTATTAAATCTCATTTCAATTTTTAAATATTGGCGGCTAATGGGAGGAGTCAGAATGAGCCAATCACAGCAAAGGGTGCCGAATCCGTATTGCAAAGGTAAATAAGCAACCGGGGCTCGAACCCGGGACCTCTCACTTGCCGGGCGAGAGCTCTACCAACTGAGCTACCCGATCGGACAGCTCAGTTGGTAGAGCTCTCGCCCGGCAAGTGAGAGGTCCCGGGTTCGAGCCCCGGTTCGGTCGGATATTTCTCTCACTTGCCGGGCGAGAGCTCTACCAACTGAGCTGTCCGATCGGGTAGCTCAGTTGGTAGAGCTCTCGCCCGGCAAGTGAGAGGTCCCGGGTTCGAGCCCCGGTTCGGTCGGATATTTTTCACAACACACATCCCTTCATATCAAAAATGTTTTTAATTGACGTTTTGAAAGGGAAGACATTTCTTCTTGCACATTATAATATTGCAAGTACCTTTTTGGAAGATGAAGAATTATTCTCTTATACATTATGACTTATATTTGCTTCTATTAACATTACAAACATGATATCGTGATCACCCAATTACCGGGTTTGCTCACCACAAGAATCAATGAAATGGACGTTTGGTAGCTGATTATATTTCCACCTCTACTCTTGCAGATTAACTGGCGGCCCGTGTTCTGGGGCTTGGGGCTGCAATTCATCTTCGGCTTGTTGACGATACGCTGGAGCGTGGGTCGAGATATATTCCGCTGCATCGGGGACAAAGCGGCTCTCTTCTTGTCGTACACAAACGACGGTTCATCGTTTGTTTACGGCAATGCGTTGATCTATGATTCACCCGTGTTTGCGTTCCAGGTTAGTTGACACTTATTGAATCTCTCAGTCATATAAAGATAAATGGTTTTATTTTGGAAACAATGTGCTACTGAAGAAAAACCAAGAAATGAAGGTAAACTTTAATGCGGTCTTATATGCGGAGAAGGTTTTAACATTAATCATGATTTTCCCATACATTGCTTTCCATTTTTTAAAGTTCTTCTTCTTCTTCTCATGCCTTCGTCCAACGAGGTTGACGATCAATATTTGAAGAACTACATTTCAAAACGCAACTTGTAAATTTTGCGTTTATTCTGTTAGATGAGAAAAAACATTAAGAGCAACAATGTTTACACAGTCTGACACTCGAAGTGGTAAAAATCACATTAAACCAACAAAATGTAATTAATTATGTAAGCACAGGATTTCGTATCTAAGTCCATGCTAATGCCATGCCAATAGAAATCGCGTTTATCTCCCTTCAATGTTTTTGGATAAGTTTCTTTTAAATTTCATCTTATTTAATACTATTTCATCTTTTGATGCTGCAGTTCTAAACAAGGACTCCGTAGACTTCCCGAACCACTTAATTGAGCGAGCGAAGCGAGCGTCTCCTTTTGGCTCTTTTGGCACGGACCTCTGTTTTTTTTTGTTTTTTTTTCCGTTTACTGACGCTATACAGGTCAGAGTTTTTCTTCGATCGAGCTGAAATTTTGCACACATGTGGAGACAACCTTTTCTGTTTGCTGACCCCTAATTTTTTTGAAAAAAATTGATTGGTTAAAATTTAAATAAACATCTCCTGATGGTAGGTTGAAAAATGAAACTGGTCTTCGATAAATCTGATCAAACTCATATTTTGGCTATACAGGTCAGAGTTTTTCTTTGATCGAGCTGAAATGTTGTACACATGTAAAACCAACCTTCTCTGTTTGCATACCATATTTTTTTTTGAAATCCATTCATTGCTTAAAATTTAAATAAATATCTCCTGATAGGCTGAAAAATGAAAACGGTCTTCGATAATTCTGATCAAACTCATATTTTGCATGATCATTAAGACCAATATTGTCTTTTATTTTACAAAATTTCATCCCAATCAGTTAAGAACGTATAAAGTTATTTACATTTTTAATATCTGTCAGTAATGAAGTATCGACATGAATGTTTTCCAGCGCCAATTGAAAATTGATTCTGATTTGCTTTATGAACCAGGTGCTTAGATGCTATTTTAAAGTTTCGATGAAAAGCATACACTTTTAAGTTGATATCATAATCAATTCAATATGGATGTTTATGTGTTCTGTGCGTTGTGTACGCATTTCCGGTTCGAGAATTTGCACGTACCCGTGCTCGCTCATCAACGCGTTACACTTAGCGTTTTCCTAGTAATGTTCTTGAGCCATGAAGTCCTCCTCCTAACAAGTCTGTCCCTTTCGAACTTCGTAGATTTTATGGCTATACGTTCAAAAATATTATTTTATAAGGATTTTGACGAAAATAAAAATTCTAAATAAAAGTACTACATCTGCTACCATTTGTAAATCTCACTTTCTGTTTCATTTTTTATTCTTAATAATTACTAAAATTTACATGAAATTAGACTATGTCATTCAAGGAAACAAAAAGCAAGGCAAAACAAAGTCATCGCTTTACTAAAACTATTTTGTGAAAAGTATGTCGTGAAACGTTGGAGAATCTTTCTCTATACTTTCTCATCTTCATTACCGAGGAATCGAGACATAATCTCTGAATCGTCTTTGCCCAGGTCCTGTCCGTGATCTACTTCTTCAGCTTCATGATATCAATTCTCAGCTACTACGGAGCCCTGCAATGGTTTATCATGAAGCTCGGCTGGCTTCTTCAAATCTCTCTCGGAACTTCCGTGTGCGAGTCTGTGAATGCAGCTGCCTCAATCTTTCTGGGGATGGTGCGTCACAATGTTTTATACTTTGTATCAGGGACTGGAAACCAAATTAATATCGCTTCCGGTTCAATAAGGGTTCCATAAGGGTTCTAATCGGTTCCATCAAATTCAGACAATAATTCAAATTATTTGTTTTAAATCGACTTTTGGGGACGTATGCTCAGAATGTCTAACATTAATTTGACGAAGTGATCATTTCTTTGAAAAAAACTGTAAATCGTAGTAAATCTTTTCAGATTTGAAAGGAAATTAAGTATAAATTCAATGAGATGAATTACTTATGAAACCCAAATAATGTTTAACATTAATAATGGTTCCGGTTCTACCTAGAATTGATATAGGGGTTCCGATTCCTGTTCCGGTTCCGGTCCCTGGTATGTATTGACAAACAAGTAGAAAACTACGTGACATGTAATTAACTGGAATGTACTTTCAGTCGGAATCGCCGCTGTTGATCAAACCGTTCATCAAGGACCTGACGCGGTCGGAATTGCACGCACTGATGACGGCGGGGTTTGCTACAGTGGCTGGTATACTGCTCTCTATCAACTCTACTTTTATTTCTACATTTATCACAATTCAAAAACTAATTTACTGTCGATTTTTTTTAGAAGTACTTTATTTCATTTCAGTCCGTCCTTTTCAAATATTATACTTTTGGTATGGGTTAACAAATTGCAACATACACAAATAACAATTTGAATATTGTAATTTAGAACAATTTTAATGGAACACCGTCAACATATTTAGTTCGCAGACTTGACGCTTTATTCTTCCTTGCTATATGTCTTCTCTTTCAACATCTGTCTCTCTTTCTCTATTTCTCCCCATATTTATCACCTCTCTTCTTCATCGATTTTGATTTGATTTTGATCTTTCCATCTCTCTCTCTGGGTTCCTACTCTTCTAATTTCCATGTTCTTCATGGAATCCTATTCATATCCATCATCCATTTCAGCCTCTCTCTTCCAATCTTATATACTAATTCAGTCTCTCTATTCGCAACAATACTGTAATTGTCACTCCTAATTTCTTCCATTCTAGTAACTCTTGATACTGATCTTAAAGGTTAAATTTCTGAGGTACGAACAACCATATTTTGACTTTCTCATGGAATTTCTCGTTCCAAAGCAATTTTCGTACTTTCTGAAATAACAACCTTCTGCCATCCAACTCTCCGCTCTATCTCTTTATCTAATTTTGCGTCCCTGACATCACTGAAACTTGATTTCCTTATTTTCCTCTAACAGTTTTAACAATTTATTTAGACCGTTGCTTGGTTTTTCTAACGCATGTCCGCTATTAGGCACTGTTTTGGCCGCCTACATCAGTTTCGGCGTGTCTCCGGCGCACTTGGTGACTGCGTCAGTGATGTCAGCGCCAGCAGCACTTTGCTACTCCAAACTCTTCTATCCGGAAACAGAGGAATCCAAGACAAGAGTTAGCAACATTGTCATGGAGAAACGGTAATAAGGCATTGACATTCGATGTAACATGTTGGGATTGGCTACTGAGCTCTAACGGCAACACTGGATGCTTTAGTCGAGATTGAAAGCAGAAACTGGAACCGGAACCGAAATGAACCGGTATTTTAATAGGAACCGGAACCGGAATACTGTAGCCGCGTCAGTAACCTCGGCCGCTGACAGCGTCCACCTTAACACCACGAGCAGGTCGTGGTGTGTCTTTGCCTAGTGGCTAGCTCAGACATAGATAGGTCGATGGGTTTGAGCATAGAAAAACAATTAATTAAACAGAGTAGGAACTAGGAGACTACAAAGATGTTCGGCAGTGGTTACTCAGTACAACTCAATACTCAGAATTACAAAAGAAATAATCCACACAGGTGGTTTTATTATACAAAACCATCAACTCAAAAGAGTTACTGAACTGAACAGGCATAAAATAAATAGCACATGGTTTGAGTAGAAAAATGCAAATGGCCTCCGGCCCATGAAGTTACTAGATTGAACAAGAAAGAAAAGTAAATAATTAAATAATACAGTGTCCCAATGCCAACACTTACCTCGAGAGCCTCCTCGACAGATTACTAAATACTAGAGTCAAAATAGGCTAGCACTTTGGTTCGAGAACCTCCGTGCACATTTACTCTGGTACCTTCTATACCTTTCTCATACGTACTCAAATTGTGGAAAGCATAAAATAGCTGTATAATAATGGAATTTCGAAATACAGATCTAAACAGAATAATGGTCTATCCGAGACGAAAACCGAAGGGAACGAACAGGACGTCTTGATCAGAGAACGCCCCTCAAGAAAACCACGAGGTTGGCAAAACGTCGGTAGCAAGCAAGACAATCAAACGCCACAAACTCACAAACTGAATCGAATGAACGAAACCAGCTTGGCTCTACAAATAGACTAAGGGCAAGACTTCTTAGCAAAAACACAAATGAAAGTCTAAGAAAACATTCATAGACTAAAACTGAAAGGCGTGAGCCGTATGTGAATCTACTTTACCATGCTTCCCGGTTTACCCTGGCTCGCGGAGTTCACGTCCAAACCCCTCGGTAGACGACACGAAAAGACATCGAGGGAAGTTACATGATTTACGAGCAAGACAAAATATCATCCCTTACATTACATCCGGTAATGGAAAATTACCTGTACAACGTCAGAATGACAGCTCGCATCAAAACCTACAAGGTCGGACCATGCTACTTGACCGAGCAGTGGCGCTATCCCACGGCCGAACAGATAACTAACAGTAAAAGAGTGGGAAAATACAAAACCCAATAGGTGGAATAGATGTTAGGTAGGTAATAGTTTTTTAAACTGTTACAATACGAACCCATAATTTTTTTAAGTGGATCTGGAACCCTCATTAATATAAAAAATTATTTGGGTTCCGTAACGATTCCATAAGGGTTCTTTATATAATTAATTTCATTGAATTTTTACTTCACTTTTTTAAAAACTTAAATTATTTACTACCAAATAATTCAATTTTAAAAAAATGAATTATTGTCTGAATTTGATGCAACTGTTTGGAACTCTTATGGAAACGAAATTGAACCGAAACCGGAATCGGAACCGATATTTTTAAAAACTTGAACCGGTACAGATACCGAAACCGATTTCATTTGGGTTCCAGTCCCTGGAAATCACCATTTTAAGGAGGGACTAGCGATAATTTTTTTTTCAAATTTCGGTACAAAGAAATACGGATGTTTAAAAGACCGTTTTACCATGGCTTGGTGCACAATTACATTCATCAATTACAATTTACAATTACATTCATTTGTTGCAGAACTGAGACCAGTGTTCTCGACGCTGCTACAAAAGGAGCGTTTGCGGCCATTGAGCTGGTGCTGGGCATCCTGTCCAACATCATCGCGTTCGTAGCGTTCATTGCGTTCGCTAATGCCTTGCTCTCCTGGGCAGGCGGCTTGGTGGGATGGGACTTCCTGGACTTCCAGGTAGAATAACTTCATACATAGATGTGAATTGGAGGAAGAGAGGATAGCCTACGCACAGAAGGGAGCGTGGACGCCCAAGGAGCTCGTCGATGTTTGGTGTTCAGAGGGTACTTGAGGGAATGGGTTTGGAAGATGGTGATTGCTGATTAAGAGGATAGAGATAAATGGACGTTGAGATGCGAGAAACGGCAGAAGCAGTAAATCCTAGTAAAAAACATAAATTAAGGATACGCGATAAGAAATATGAACTTATGTTTTTGGCGAAACGAGGTTGATTATTTGTCATCTGGTAGTAGATTGTGATTATGATCTTGGTTTGATGAGAATATTGATACAATCGAATTGCTTAAAAGTGACTTATACACCCTTGAGTTATTTTGAAAGAAATTGAGGGAGAATAGTATTATTCTTTCCAGCCTTACAATCCGAGCTGGTGAGCCACTACCAATAACCGCTCTTGTTGCAGTACATTCTCTCCAAGATCTTCATCCCGCTCAGCTGGCTGCTGGGCGTCTCGCTGGAGGACTGCGAGAGCGTTGCCTACTTGATCGGACTGAAGACGATCGTCAACGAGTTCGTCGCATACGAGCGTCTCGGAGCGATGAAGCGAGCTTGCGTTCTCTCTGTAAATATACACGTTTACAAACATAACAGAAAGCCTGCTGCACTCAGAGCACGGCAGAGAGATATATCTAGTGGAGCGGTCGCTCCACGCCAGCCAAGTCGTACGGCGCTCGCACACTCTCATTGAAAAAGGCTGGAGCAACCCACTTTTACTGTAAGCATCAAAGTGGCATTTTCGGCCTACTGGATCTTAAAATTGGGAAATCTCACATTGTTGCGAAATATCTTAATTTCGAGCAATGGCCCACCCTACTACATATACCAAATTTGGGCCCAATAGGTTACGCCCTTTGCGAGCTAAAGGGCAGTGAAAACAGTGTTTTAGGGCGGTTTTCATAATAATAATAATCTCAGTAGTAGTAGTAGTAGTAGTAGTAGTAGTAGTCTCCTGGAATTCAAATCCGGTAAACAGGCCACAGCCTAAACGGCTGAACCGATTGATCTCACATTTTTACCACGTGTGCACTTTTGGCGTCTGATTTAACCTTCACCCCATGAATTTTTTGTGCCGCCATTTTGAAACCGGACGTGACGTCATATCTCAACAACGGCTAAACTGATTGGAACGAAATTTGCGCCAAACGATTCAGACGGTCATCTATATGCATTATCAGTAGCAAAAGACTAAAAATTATGTTAACGAAACCGGAAATGACGTCATGAAATTTGAAATACATCGATTGGCATTTCGGCAACAAAGATTGATCCGATTATTTTGATATTTATGTAACGTATGTACTTTTGATATCTCATTTGAGTTGTTATAAAACCAACCGGAATCCGCCATTTTGAAACCGGTAGTGACATCATATCTTAATAACGGCTGAATAGATTTGAACGAAACCAGCGCCAAACAATTTAGACGGTCAACTTTATGTATTATCAACAATAATATTTGCAGTTTCTTATAGCAAAACCGGAAATGACGTCACACATTTGAAAAATCTCACAAATTTACATTTTGATACAATAAACACTATTTGAGACAGCTTATAATAAGATGTTATCATGTGTAAATTAAAATTCAAGGGGTCAGAGATTTCAGCCGCCATTTTGAAACCGGAAGTAACGTCGTATCTCGAAAACTGGTAGACCGATCAGTACGAAACTAGCGCCAAATGATTCGGAAGGCCATCTTAATGCAATAGGATCAGTCAAACTAGAATGTTCTTATTTATGAGCCCGGAAATGAAGTATTTCAAATTTAAAAATTATTGTATTCCCCATTCTATACAATGAATACATATTCAGAAAGCCTAAAATGATACACATTAATTGTAGATATAAATTCTATGTGGCAGTGCAGTAAGTTTAGCAGCCATTTTGAAAACCGATGTGTATGCCATATCTCGTAACTGGGTTGACCGATTGTAATGAAACCTTTGCTATTCTTCACGAAAGACTATATATGAATATATAACAGATTTTCATTAGTAGGTAGTAAGCAAATCGTAAATGGCGATTTTTATTAAAGAATTTAGTAATTGTTCATTTCATATGTGTCACAAGTTGTAAGAATAAACTAAAAAAAGGAGTGATATCCCCATAAAAAACACTTCCTGTAAAAATACCAGCCAAGTCTCTTCAACTAAAAAAAAATATATGAAATCTAAAAATTCTGCACTGAAAAGTATTGATATCAAAAAATTTGCCAAGTCAAAACTTTATTTGAAAATCAAAAAATACTTGGCGCATCGATTTTTTTGAGAATTATAGGTATACTATATGTATATGTATATTTGATGTATATTTTATATCTGGCCTATACTTCTAAGCTATTTATATACACGATGCGCCAAGTATTTTTTGATTTTCAAATAAAGTTTTGACTTGGCAAATTTTTTGATATCAATACTTTTCAGTGCAGAATTTTTAGATTTCATATATTTTTTTTTAGTTGAAGAGACTTGGCTGGTATTTTTACAGGAAGTGTTTTTTATGGGGATATAGATATACACTTACACTATAGCAGAGGTATTCTCACTCCACCAATGAACGTGAAGCCTTTTCGACATGAGAAATAATTGGGGTACCCGGCATCGTTAGCGCATATATCAGCGCTAGTGGTAAAAATATGAACTAACTGCTAAATTTACCCATTGAGCCGTCGTTGCATTTATATGCTATGCACGATCTTCTTTTGTTTTATATCAGATATTTACAATTAAACTATAAAACTATTAAATATCGTCAAATAACAGCTATTCTGCGTGCCAGCAGGCACATCAAGTGTAAACTATGAATTAGCGGTTGAGCCATCGTCAGGGATTGGTCATCAAGTAGTTTACTCTTCACGCTATAGACGTCGCTTAAATCACCGGGGCCACCCAGTTTTCCCCAATCCAGGGTCTGAAAAGGCTTCACTGCGGTCAATGTTATTGGTATAGGAGTGAGACAACCGTCTCTACTAGTATGAATGTAGTAATGATGTCCATGAATCTTGCTCAGAGCAATACTAGTTTTATCCACGAGTCAAAAATATATTGAGTTAGTTTTACCGGGTGGCGCAAAAAAAAATCACCCTGTTTGAGAGGTCACTATATCGAAACTATTATAGATGGGATTCTGAAATTTGTACACATATTAGAAAACATACAAAAATTTTATATGTGCAAGTTTCAAAAACATTACTTTTGTAGGAAAAAAAATAACAGCTATTCAAATTTGGTTGTCAAAAAATTGATTAAACGGAGCTCAAATAGCGCGCGTCCAGAAAACTTCCAATGGTCGGGACGCTGTTTCTTTAAAACTAAGCACGATATCAAGCTGAAAATTTCAAGTTATATTGAAAATAGATTAAGATCGATTGTGTAAAAATTTCAATCAATTTGAACGAATAGAACGAAATTTATGGAATCTTAAAGTTGAGTGTAAAATCAGAATATGTAGATTATTTCTAAACTTTTATTACACGTTATAAAAGTGCATTTTTTCTCACTATTCTGTTTTCAAGCTCAACTTCAAGATTCCATAAATTTCGTTCCATTTGTTCACTTGGATTGAAATTTTTACACAATCGATCTTAAGGTAGTACCATCAATATACATATACAAAAAATATTTTTTCTTGAAATTACAAGTTCAGAAAACGTTTTCCTACATTTCAACTATATCCCATAAAAAAACACTTCGTGTAAAAAAACAGCCAAGTCTCTTCAACAAAAAAAAAAATTATGAAATCTAAAAAATTCTGCACTGAAAAGTAGTGATATCAAAAAATGGGCCAAGTCAAAACTTTATTTGAAAATCAAAAAATACTTGGCGCATCGTGTATACATAGTTTAGAAGTATAGACCAGATAGAAAATATACATCAAATATACATAATACATATAGTATACCTATAATGCCCTAAAAAAACGATGCGCCAAGTATTTTTTGATTTTCAAATAAAGTTTTGACTTGGCCCATTTTTTGATATCACTACTTTTCAGTGCAGAATTTTTTAGATTTCATAATTTTTTTTTAGTTGAAGAGACTTGGCTGTTTTTTTACACGAAGTGTTTTTTATGGGAATATCACTCCTTTTTTTAGTTAACTTTTTAGGTCATATCGATTGCACAATTACTAAATCATTTAAAAAAAGTCGCCATTGACAATTTGGTTAACTAATGAAAATCTGCGTATGGTACTATATATTTGCTTTAAATGATCTTTCATGAAGAATAGCAAAGGTTTCATTCCTATCAGTCAACCGAGTTCCGAGATATGGCAACACTTCGGTTTTCAAAATGGCTGCTGAACTTACTGCACTGCCACATAGAATGTATATCTATAAATGATGTGTAGCATTTTAAGCTTTCTGAATATGTATTTATTATAAAGGAGGGGATTAAAATAATTTTTAAATTTGAATGACGTCATTTCCGGTCTCATAAATAGGAAAATTCTAGTTTGACTCTTCCTATTCCATAGAGATGACCTTCCGAATCGTTTGGCGGTAGTTTCATTCCGATCAGTCAACCAATTTTCAAGATATGACGTAACTTCCGGTTTCAAAATGGCTGCTAAATCACTGACCCCTTGAATTATAATTTAAACATAATAAAATTTTATTATAAGCTGTCTCAAATAGTATATTTATTGTATCAAAATGTAAATTTGTGAGATTTTTAAAATGTGTGACGTCATTTCCGGTTTTGGTATGGGTAACTGCAAATATTATTGATGATAATACATAAAGTTGACCGTCTCAATTGTTTAGCGCTGGTTTCGTTCATATCTATTTAGCCGTTATTGAGATATGATGTCACTACCGGTTTTAAAATGGCGGCTTCCTGTTGGTTTTATAATAAGTCAAATGAGATATCAAAAGTACATACGTTACAAAAATATCAAAATAATCGGATCAATATTTGTTGCCGAAATGCCAATCGATGTATTTCAAATTTCATGACGTTATTTCCGGTTTCATTAATATAATGTATAGTCTTTTGCTACTGATAATCCATAAAGTTGACCGTCTGAATCGTTTGGCGCAAATTTCGTTCCGATCGGTCTAGCCGTTGACGAGATATGACGTCACTTCCGGTTTCAAAATGGCGGCACAAAAAATTCATGTGGTGAAGGTTAAATCAGACGCCAAAAGTGCACACGTGGTAAAAATGTGAGATCAATCGGTTCAGCCGTTTAGGCTGTGGCCTGTTTACCGGATTTGAATTCCAGGAGACTACTACTACTACTACTTCTACTGAGATTATTATTATTATTATTATTGAGCGAGCGAGCGTAGCGAGCGTCACCACGGTACTCTTATGGCACTTTCTCTGTGTGTTTTTTTTTTTTTTTTTTTTTTTTTTTTTTTTGTGGTCACAGCTTAGGTCAAACCGCTCAAGCAATCGATCTGAAATTTTGTACACATACTAACGTAATCTATGCGGTCCCTGGGATCGTTTTTGAACGGGCTCCCGTGATTGGTTCAAATTTTAAAAAAATTATCTTTTGATTGGTTGCTTCGATCAATTTGAAATTTAGCAAAAACATTGCAACCAACATTGTACCCAATCATAAAAAGTTTCAGCCAAATCCTCCTATTGGTTAAAATTTAAAACCATTTTTCATGTGATTTTTGACATTTAAACTAGAACAGATTGACCGATCAACTTAAAACTTCGCGTGGTCATTGGTACCAACATTTTAGGTATTTTTGCCAATTTTCAGTCTAATCTGTCGTTATTTTCAAAAGTTTTGTCATTTTAAGGTCATTTTATTCCGTAATCTTGAAAAATGTATACTAAATGGTCATCCCTGCCTTCTTTAAGCTTCTGCTCCAAGGCAAGGCCTGTAGAGCAGCCAAGCTATCCACAATGTAAAGTAAAATGAAAGCATTTTTGAGCTAGCGCATAAAATCGGATGCAGTACGAAGGACAAATCCTCTAATTGGTTTAAGTTTAAATAATATCTTCTGATTGGTCGACAATCAAAATGTTTACATAAAGTTCAAATTATGCATGGTGATCAAGACCAACTAATATTAAATTTTACATATTGTAAGCCCAATCAGTCAAGTATTAATTGTAATTTTACGAATTTAGTATGGGATGTCACAAGAGATTTCTGGAGAAAGTATGTAGGTAAGACTTCACGACACAATGGATCTGTTATTCATCCAGAGTATTATGGAGATTGAAAATTTGCAGAGAAAATCGTCTTGTGCAGTGTCGTGTATCGTTACTATGGGGATGTTGCATGTTCTGTGCTCGCTCATCAACGCGTTACACTGAGCGTTTTCCTAGTTATTATGAAAACCGCTCTAAAACACGGTTTTCTCAGCCCTCTAGCTCGCAAAGGGGGTAACCTATTGTTCTCAAATTTGGTATATGTTGTAGGGTGGGCCATAGCTCGAAATTGAGATATTTTCCAACAATGTGAGATTCCCCAATTTTAAGATCCAGTAGGCCGAAAATGCCACTTTGATGCCTACAGTAAAAGTGGGTTTGCTCCAGCCTTTATATGAGAGTGTGCGCGCGCCGTACGACTTGGCTGGCGTGGAGCGACCGCTCCACTAGATTTAAGTATAAATGAATCATAAAATGTCATTTAACTTGCAACCCCTGTCGTATAGCGAGGTTTCAATTTATTGCCTTCCGAGAATGAACAAAACTGTAACACAGGAGGTATAGGGAAATCATTTAGTTTTTGGTTGACAACTTTTAAAATAGCACACGTTGGTATTGTTTTCAATTTTTTTCCTAATAGAATGTCCAACTATCTATCTAGAAATCAGTTTTTTGAAAAAGGTTGAACCTCAGTAAAATTCAAAACTCAAAAATAGCATGGGAATCGTCATGATTCTAATGGCCCCCATAAGACTACATGTAAAAAAAAGGAATTATAAATGACAATATCTCAAAATCTAGACACGAGAAGTTGTTCATATTTCACAGTATCGTGTAAATAGTGATTATTGATACCTCTGCCAAAAATAGGCTAATTTGGAAGATGTGAGATATCAGTTGTGCTACCTTAATATATTGTAAATATAATTTGAAATTTTGAGCTTGATATCATACGTAGTTTTGTAGAAACAGCGTCCCGGCCATTGGAAGTTTTCTGGACGAGCTCTATTTGAGCTCCGTATAATCAATTATTTGACAACCAAATTTGAACAGCTGTAACTTTTTGTAAATGTTTTTGAAACTTGCACACATTAAATTTTGGTATGTGTTCTAATATGTGTAAAAATTTCAGAATCTTATCTATAATAATTTCGATATAGTGACCTCTCAATCATGGTGATTTTTTTTTGCGCCACCCGGTATTAAGGGGGTGCAAGGGCGAAATATTTCAAGATTATAGAATAAAATGTCCTTAAAATGAGAATAACCTTAGAAAATACGAAAGATTAGTCTGAAAATTAGCAAAACTACCTAAAATGTTGGTCCCAATGACCATGCAAAATTTTAAATTGATCGGTCATACGGTTCTAGTTTATATTTTAAAAAAATCACATGAATTATGGTTCCAATTAGAGGATTTGGCTAAAACTTTGTAAGATTTGGGACAATGTTGGTCGTAATGACTTGTCAAAATTTCAAATTGATCGGACCAACCAATCGAAAGATTTTTTTTTTAATTGAAAATAATAAGGGTCTGCAACGCCCAGAAATGGTCCGTACATGTGTGCAAAATTTAATCTCGTTTGAAGAAAAACTGTTACCTGTAGGTATAGCCTCAGTAACAGAAAAAAAATAAACAAAAAACAAAAAAATAAAAAAGAGGTCCGTGCCATAAAAGAACTAAAAGGAGTCGCTCGCTAAAAAAAATAAAAAAATAACGATCAATTCAATAGTTCGAACATCTTTGTATGGAACAAAATGAAATGTTTTGATTAATTTCAGCCCCGCTCCGAGGCAATCGCAACATACGCTCTGTGTGGGTTCGCAAACCCAGGGTCTATCGGCATCTTGGTGGGTGCTTTAGCCACCATGGCTCCAACTCAGCGGTCCAAGATCGCAAGTGTAGCGTTCCGAGCTTTCCTAGCAGGCTCAGCCACGTGCTTTCTCACAGCATGCATTGCAGGTGCGTCGTCACTCATTTCCTCATCAAAAACGGCACCAAGGGCGTATTCAGGGGAGGGGGGGGGGAGGGCGAAATCAAGGTTTCATTTTAAAAAATACACATTAATGTGTGAAAAAACACTTAAATATAGAAATGTCAAAAAAGTTCCATAATGGTTAGAATTGAGTTAAATTCCAAAATATTTCCAGGGCTATAGGTATCCTAATAAGTTCAAAAAATTTACCTATTCGTAACTTTTAAACACATTTTTGGATGTTTTGTTAATTATAATTCCCCAAAATAGCTATACACTGCGATTCAAATTCGCACCTAAACGAATGAACTTGATCCTAAATTTTCTCAAGGGTTGCGCCCCCGAACCCCCGGTTTTTCATTGTGATTTTCAAAATATTAGTAATGTCCCCACCCCCGAAATGTCATCCTGGATACGCCCTTGCATGTTACTATACATAGTTTACAAGTGATGTCATCTCATTGTTGCCTGCCTCAATGAAGCTATAAATCTGACCTGTCAACGTGCCAACAAAATGTCCGTCCTCAGGTGGAACATTTCAATAATTTTGCATTGCTGTAATAAAACAATAGAAGTTCGTGCAAGCTTTGAATACTCTTTGCAAAATGTTTTATTTTCCCGAGGTCATTCATTCACTCATGGTCGAACCGCAGAACAATTTAAGACGGCTGGGTAGTGAGTTTGACCTTGAAGAGTTTTTAATCGATTTTTATCAATATCTTTTTCCAGTGTAATTGTTATCAAAAAAAAGCTATGGACGTGAATTCAGAACAGTTCAATGAAAATAATTGCATAGTTTGGAATAAGTTATTAGATTTATTTTGTCCGACAGGTGTTTAGAACCCGAAAATACTAAATTTTCGGGTTCTAAACACCTGTTGGACACAATAAAACTAATAGCTTATTCCAAATCATGAAATTATTTTCAGTGAATTGTTCTGAATTCACGTCCATAGCCCTATTTTGATAACAATTACACTGGAAAAAGATATTGATAAAAATCGATTAAAAAACTCGTCAAGGCCACGCTCACTACCAAGCCCTATCGATCGATAGGTATACAAAAATATTTTTTCTTGAAATTACAAGTTCAAAATACGTATCCCTACATTTCAACTATATTTAAGTAAAACAGACTCATTTAAAGTCCTGTAGTTTGCAACTCCAGTCCAACAATAAGTTTTCAATTTTAGGTCATCAGAGGATGAACAAAACTTTAACATGGGAGGGTATAGGAAAATAATTTCGAATTTGGCTTATAACTTTTAAGAAAGCTCACGTTGCTATTGTTTTCATTATTTTCTGATAGTATGTTCATATGTCTACCATAATAAAAAATTTCGTTCAAATCTATCGACGCAAAAAAAACAGATCTTCATTATAGCCTAAAAATTACACGATTCTCTTTTTCCGCCATAAGATAACATGGGGGAAACAAATCGATTTATCTCAGAAACTGGACACGCGAATTGTTTAATTTTTTCAGCGATTGAGTTTTGCATGATTATCAATAAATCACCAAAATTTCAAGTAAATCGGAAAAATTGAGGTTATGGTGGTTCTACCTTAAAAGAGTGCACTCACGTGGCTTGGCAGTGTTAGGTATTGAAACACAACGCACCAGATTCGGACATAACATCGATTATCTTCTTCCAGGCATGTTGCTGACTCCAGACGGCTACCTGGAACTGGACACTGGAGAGAGGAACTGTACAAATACGACGGCGACTTTCTTATTTACGTTCTAAACTGGAGTATAGGCAACTTGTCTTGCATTGCTGCGCTGATGGTTGCCTAACATTCAAGTATCTAGCCACGGTGCTTAGAACTGGAGTTCATTATGACCTCTGGTGCGACCTCAAAGTGTTAAATACGATCGTATTTAACACTTTGAGGTCGCACCAGAGGTCATAATGAACGTATTTAACACTTTGAGGTCGCACCAGAGGTCATAATGAACTCCAGTGTGCGTCATTATTTAGTCTATTAGGTTGTAATGGGTCGTTACTATCTGATTTTTTAAAATTATTAAGTGGGAAGACACAATTTCAAAAAAACGCTCTGACGAACCGTGCGATTCCCGTTCGCTTCCGTTTGCCTCTTAACGAGTCCTGGGGTGGGATTACATAAAATGAGAACTACCTTGTCACGGTGACAAGCTTATCATCTCAATGTTATTCACGGCCTTCTAGGGACTTGTCACCGTGATAAGTAAGTTATCATTTTATGTAATCCCACCCCAGGGCTGCGATCGTGTAAAATGACAACTTTCTTGTCAGTGACAAGCCTCTCATGGGTCTCGTCACCGTGACAAGAAAGTTCTCATTTTATGTGATCGCATCATCCGGAGACCGCTGTAGAAACTGATTAACTGATAACAAAACCTACACAACATTTTTACAGAAAGCGGAAATATATCCTAGCCTCACTATTTACTCCACTGTTATGCAACTTTGGGATGTAGTTTTGGTACACAGTTTCTCGGAATTTTATTAAGAATAGCTAAGAAATATTTAAAGGAAAAAATGTTTCGTGAAAGATACCGAAAAACAATACTTTTTTATTTGAAGTACCTTATTTCTTACATTTTTCACTTGAATTCCCAGAAAAATTTGTATAAAATACCTCTCAAAGTTGCATAACAGTGGAGTAAGTAATGAGCCTGGGATAATATATGTCTGCTTTTTGGGAACATTTTGACGCAGCCGTCAGTTTGTACCGTCAATTAGATTTTTTGCAACAGTTGCGTTTCGAATAACGTAGTTATTTAAAAATGTACACTAATCTAAAATAAATACCTGTATAATAATAATTAATTAAACACGATATAAAATATAACGCGATGTTTTGTATTGGGGGGAGGGGGAGTGGGGTTCCGCCACTGGCGCACCGTACAGATTCATTCACAATCCTAGTTACCGGTCAGTGCGACGCTCACTGCTGCTCATGCGCGACAATGACGTCACTCACACTTCTGCGCATGCGCGACAATGACGTCACTCACACTTCTGCTCATGCGCGACAATGACGTCACCTATGACGTCACGGTCAAGGCACACGACGGAGCGTGTTAGTTAGTTAGTGTGTCGGCTGCTGTCAGTGAAGAGGCGCGAGTTCATTGCTTCACTCCCGCATAGACGACATAGACCAGCCAGCAGGTGAGCTTTAAGCCGTCATGAGGAACAATTTATAACACACACTAACAAATAAAAAATAATTAATAATAAAAAATAAAAAATATAAAATTATTACTGTTATTTTTTTATAATATATATGATTATTATAATTTTTGTTTTTATGATTTTATTTGAAAGAAATGCATGTCTTAAAAGCATTACAGACCTACCCACAGGCCTACCCATACAATTATGCAATTCGGTTGTAGAATTTGTATTAATTTTTATATTTAGATTATTTCTATAATTGCGTTTCTCACAATATAAAGGTGTAAAACCGAATTTAAAAACGTTTCATGTCATCAAAAGCAAACTAGAAGTGTTACAATTACTTAATTCTGTGTAAATATTCACTTTAAAACCGATGAAATCTTGCGTTTGTTGAAATTTAATTTTATAAGGTTAAAATTAAATAATTTACACTTGGATTTATGAATTTATAAAACTACTGCTAAAAACGCGATCGGACGACAAAAGCAACCTTACAGACTACAAACTATCATCTTTGCGTTAGTTGCAGAGTTAGAGAAAGTTTTTTTGTTAAATATTTGAGAGTAGGTTTTCTAAAGCTACAATTTGAAATCATTTTCAATAGATGTTATGATCTAAGTACAGATTTAATTTCTACAGTGTAACTGATCATTAGCGAATTCTAGTTAGATAGTAGAGTAGGTATTTCCTCCCTCGCCAGCCCTCGGGCAGTCAATTCAATTCAATTTTTCAATTTATTTATTACATCTTGCAAATAGTACAGTTACAGGTGGCAAGGAATACATAATATAAACTTAACACTAATTAACAAATGGAATATGACAGTAAATATAGTACAATACCTAAATATACAAGGATATATAAAATTTAATTAAAGGTAAGGAAATATAGAATTTGAATAAATAATTATGTAGGTTAGGTAAGGTATACTTAAAAACTTATGTTCATCAATAGATCTTAAAACATTCCTAAACCTTTTCATCGTACAATCCTTCTCAAGCCCTACCTCAACCACAACACTGTCCAACCCATTCCAATCCCTAATCGTTCTTTGCATGATTCCATTCATTCCTACTTCCGTTTTTGCGTTCCATTCTTTCAACTGTCTGCCATGCCTCTTCCTTCCATTTCTTTCCTTTCCAACCAATTTACATCCGAGCTCTTGCCATCCACCAATACTTTTAACCATTCGAAGGAGATTACACAGTCTCAAGATGCTTCCCCAGCATTGGCAAGAATGTCATTGTTCTGACCACCACACCTCAGACTGGAGTGTTGTCGCCAGTTCACCCCCTAGCAGGCAGGGTTTTTCGCTATAGCACATTGGGTTTCCATTATCTAGGATACAATAGGCATTCATTCATTGTATGAGAGTTAAGTGGGTATCACACTGGGTTGCAACCCACGGTTGGAACCCGCGTATGGAAACTTTTGTTGCAAAATGAGGCAACCGCCTATCACACGCAACTGTTTGGTTTGATGTTGGTTGGTTCACAATTGACACTCATGAGTTGCGCAGAAAGCAGTTGCCATAGTAACCAAAATAAAAGTATAAGAATAACAAATCTGACAGCGGCAATCCAAATCTCATATTTTGAGTGATTACTTGTGAAAGAAAGATATTTAAGTAAGTACAAGTTAATAATAATACGCAATATTTATCCATACACATGTTCAAGTTAAATATTCATCTGATAAATATGATTTATAGCTAATATTTATAGCATCCTATTGGTAAGTTCACGTCACGTGGTACCACAACAAATTGTTGGAACCGGAAAAATAGAGACTTCTCTATTTTTCAACCCAACCCGTGGGTTGACCAAATTCAGTCTCTGCACATGCGCGGCCAACCATATTTTCCAACCGCCGGTTCCATACGCCGGTTGCAACTCAGTGTGATAGGGCTTTTAAGCTCATCACTTTCTTTTCAAGCTACCTGACCGTTTAATGACTCCCCAACCCCTTCGCCTTACAAAGTTGCCAATGTTTATTTCGAGACGCGTCAAACCTGTCACTAAAACATGGCTAAGCCTCATTGTTGGATTTTTCAAAGAATCCGAATGTGCTTTAGCGAAAAACTGGCGACAATAAGCAGGTAGCACTATTTCGGACAGGAATTTGCAGCAGCGAAAAAAACTAATTTCTGCATGGAATTACTATTTTACACGCTAATTTTGGATTTTTTTCTAGCACTTACTCCACGTCTCTCTATAACAATAAAGGAGCAAAGAAGATCCAAATTTCTGAGGTGTGTACAGCATTTTATTGGCGGTTGTATTTAGACATTTGCCCTCAGGCGCTGAAAGGTCCTGTCCGAACGCACTGTATGTTTTGTAGCAGTTAGTTACAGCGTTGCCGTGACAATTTGGTGTCACGTAACAGGTTGGGTGAGTGGTAACGCTCTGAACTTGTATTCCGGAGGCCCGGGTTCGATTCCCGCGGCCGTCCTTCCTGATTGGGTTTTTTTCATGGTATTACCTCTGTCGACAGGCAAATGCTGGGAAGGTACCCTACTAATAGGCCACGACCGCCTCCTTCCCACTTTCCATCCTTACCAACTCTTCACCATCATCTCCCAATCATCATCATAATCATTCATAGCCTCGCTACAGAACAGTGCGACGTTAAGCCCCAGACAAAAAAAACAATTTGGTGTCCGTCAGTACGTCAGTCCTCCTTTCTCAATATCATCACTTTATAGTACATTTTCGTTTTATTCAAATAATTTTGTTTTTTTATGCATATTAACCTAAAAAATCAATTATTTAGACATAATCTAAGGCCTAAAATTAAAAAAATTCGCTGCGCGGCATTTAAATGTGTGTTTTATACACAATAAAATAATTTTTTACGTCCTTAAAATTAAGATAAATTCCTGCGTGAAGCTCTCAAATCGTAGACATGGTATAATGTATTCTCAAATTATACCAAATCTCAAACAGTGGCATTGTGCGATTTTTTTTTAAATTATTATTTCGCTTTTCCATGATTTTTCAACAAAATTCACTTGATAACATATTAGATTGGGGTTTTGTAGGGGTGTGTGGGTGTGTTTAGACCGAAAAATCCGATTGCTTTTGGAATCTGAGGGCATTTTTCGGTATTTTCACGTCGATTTAAAATCTAGTTCGTATTTTTTCAACCGCGATCCAGTACGCTTCGAAAATCCGAATTAAAAACACGTTTATCGCATAATAAGGAATAATAATTGTTCTATATCTCTCCTTCTCCCATCCGCTGGATTGGATCCTTATAACAGAAATTTTAATTTGCGATAAGCGACGTAAATTTAGAGGATTTTAAATTTTTGATGTCAGATATTTTTGGCGGTACGTTTTCTATTTTACCTACAAACAGACATTATTAAATTTTTTACAAATTAATTCTTATTTCACAAGAGATTATGAATGCCTAAGGATTATATTTTTTAATTTCGTTTTGAAAAAAGATTTTTTTTTCAAAAAGCCCATGGTTTTTTCAAGTGCTTATTAACCTGGGCCCAACCCAGGTTTGTTCACACACAAATCATTAATATTTTCACACACAAAACGCAAAACGTGAACACAAAACGTGAAGTAATTGATAATGTTTCGCCTGTCAAATATCACGCGTAAGAAGCAAGCAAATCTTCTCGGCTCCATCTTGTACAGGAGACCTGGGTTCGAATGAAGCTGTCGTCCATCCTGATTGGAGTTGAGCATGATTTCCCTCAGTCGATAGGCAAATGATGTGAAGGTTCCCTGCTCATAGGCTACTACCGCACCATTCCACCGTTATCCTTAATGTAGGCTACAGTTAAATCTATGCACAGTTTTTCAATTTGCAGTTGTTATTTATAAATAACAATATACCGGGTGGCGCAAAAAAAAAACCCTGATTGAGAGGTCACTATATCGAAACAATTATAGATAGGATTCTGAAATTTGTACACATATTAGAAAACATACCAAAATTTAATATGTGCAAGTTTAAAAAACATTACTATTGTAGGAAAAAAGTTACAGACGATCAAATTTGGTTGTCAAAAAATTGATTAAACGGAGATCAAATAGCGCGCGTCGAGAAAATTTCCAATGGCCGGGACGCTGTTTCTTCAAAACTACTTACGATATCAAGCTGAAAATTTCAAATTATATTGAAAATATATTAAGATCGATTGTGTAAAAATTTCAGTCAATTTGAATGAATGGAACGAAAATTATGGTATCTTGAAGTTGAGCGTAAAATCAGAAAACGAAGATTATTTCTAAACTTTTATTACACACGTTATAAATGTGCTTCTTTTCCCACTATTCTGTTTTCAAGCTCAACTTTAAGATTCCATAATTTTCGTTAGCTTGATATCGTACGAAGTTTTGAAGAAACAGCGTCCCGGTTATTGGAAGTTTTCTCGACGCGCGCTATTATGAGCTCGGTTTAATCAATTTTTTGACAACCAAATTTGAACCGCTGTAACTATTTTCCTACAATAGTAATGTTTTTGAAACTTGCACATATTAAATTTTGGTATGTTTTCTAATATGTGTACAAATGTCAGAATTCTATCTATAATAGTTTCGATATAGTGACCTCTCAATCAGGGGGATTTTTTTTTGCGCCACCCGGTATAATATAAGTTATTTGAACACTTTTATGCATTATTAATAACTTTCTTGGAATTATTAAAATTATCAAAATTACATCGCTCCTTACTTGACACTTTTCTACTGTCGCAGAAATTCAATAAAAATTTAATATTTTTTACATCCTAAGAAATTTCCCTGTACAATTTATCCAAATTAATCTGAGATTAGCCAAAGTTCTCATTTACATAGAGAAAACAAGGAAACAAAACTTACACGACACTTAAATAAGTTTATATTTAATATAATATTAATATATTAATATTAAGGGAAATTCTAGTACGGAACATTCTGCCCCCCCCCCCCCCCCCCCCCGCAAGAACGCCCATGCAGAAATACAAAAATTCCAAAGTACTCAATGTTCAATTAGCAATAATTCCATAATTTATAAATGGAGTTAAATAATAAAAAAAAATAAGGGTATAATATTATGAGAGGCCAACTTATCGACATGCTTCTTCCCGACTTTCCATCTCTTGACTCTCGCGTTGTAATCTATGCAAATGCATCTGTCACAATGAGATGATATGTATGCAAATGTGTCTAGTAGTGATTCGTGACAAGGCTGATGATTGTGTGACATTTACACGGTAAGCAGTGACTATACAGAGTGTAGGCGGCTGTGTGTGTTATGCAATGGCGTTTAGCAAGGCGGTATATACTCAACAAATGATAAAACGGTATTTGAAAGAAATGGATTGGCTGAAAAAATGTGATGGCATCATCCCATGAAGTCAGTGCTAACGCATTATCTAACTCTAGTAGGTGAGCTCTGATTTCATTGATAATAACAAGGATTGATTGTCAAGAAACCTGACCAGTTTTGTTCTGTTCAAATACCGTTTTATGATTCGTAAATGGGAGAAAAAAATATTTTTATAAAATTCCAGATTTAAAATTTCTGGAGTGAAATAAATGGTTGATCCAACTAAATTATGTTTTCAAATGTCATTCATGATAGTTCTGGGATAAAGTTGGGGTCGTGAAAACCATCTAGAGTAAAATATGTTCGATTTTTTAACTCGAAATAGAGCATATTTAATGTTAATATAGACTTAATTTGACTGATGTAATAGCTGTCAGAACACAGTATGTATACTACACTTCTAAATCAGAGTTTTATTTGTATAAATAAGTAAGTTATCAGAGTTTTTGTCACAGTCAATTTACGCCCATTTACACAGTCTTTGCCAGAAAAATTCTCGCCAACGGGCCAAGGTGCGTAGAACAGCAACTTTCACACAATATTAATCCGCATGCAATACCAGAGCTCGCTTATCAACGCGTTACACAGAGCGTTTTCCTCTAGTATCCAACATTGGCGAGATTTGTGTATAGAATCCAGACTGCAGGCACAAGATGTTAGCTGGATGTTGAACACATGTGGGAGTCGAGATTGCGCCATTTCTCTGCTATTTTCAGATTTGCATATGTTCGTGGATTTACAACGCATCCTTCTCGCAGAAATTATTCAATAACCTAGTTTCAATTGACTCGCACGGTTCGACATTTTGTGTTTGGTTTGCATGTAATTTTACAGTGATGACGTATTGGTTGTCAAATGGCACCCTTCTGCACAATATATTAAAAAATAAGAACATTATTCTTGATGTATTGCATCCGTTAAAATTATACTAGCTAATACAAGTGAGGAGGGGGGGTCTAATTTTATTTTCAAAAAGCTGAAGCTTCTAACATTTCAGTGAAACTATCAATAATCAATGACATTATGAGTCAAATATCAATAAAATAATAAAATTTTATGAAATATAATAATATATAATATAATTATATAATAATATTGGATGGAAAGGGAAAATAAATGCTGTTATACATAAAAATCTATTATCTATTTCTAAAATCTGTTTAATTCGTTGCTCATAAATTTGGACGAAGAATCCCCCAAAGCCAATCTGAACAGATTGTGATTCCAATCCAACTCATTAAGTTCTGTTTTGTCTGCACCAGACAATCTTTTACCATTACTTAATCTTCAGTTTAGTTAAACTGCACTTTTCAATGTCACCTGAGGTTAGTGTAAACCGCGGTGTAAACTGAGGAAATAATCTCCGGAATTAAATTGAAGTAGGATATAGGAATGTTAAAACACCGAGTTTTCTGAAGTGGTTATAATGATAATACCGGCCCTAAGTTATTATAACATACTCTATTTTATCTTTACTTTAAACTTGATGTATTATTTTGTTTATAATCTCTTGAAAGTTTGGCTCTCGATTGTGTGACGAAGTTCAGCCTGTCATTGATGACAAATAACAATTAGAAATGCAATAAGAACCAAGTCGCGACCGACAAATTAGAATATGATATCATACTTTAAGTCCGAGGTCAAACAGAGGCTATAGGGTTCATTGAGTGTAGATAAAGTTGTTGAACTGAAATAATTCGCTTAATCTTATGCATATTTCAATACACATTAGTTTATTTTAGCTTCTTTGTAAACGATAACAATGTGTCATAACCCTATCTCTTTTAGATTACAATGTGTTATAGCTTATGTACAAGCGTGGAAAATAGTTGCTTGGTTGGGAATCTCTCTCTGCTCCAAAAACATATTAATGATATGGGTCAGAGAGAGGCAGAATACAACGATCTTATTTCCACATCTGTACACATATAATGGTGTCATGGAGACAATCATATGGATTTTATATTCTATATTGGCGCGTCTAGCCACCATGTCTGGGGGGGGGGGGGGGAAGAGGAGGCAATGCCTCCCCTCCCCCCCCCCCCCCCCCCCCCCCCGACAACAATGGAAGTGTGTGGCACCAAGTCAAGAACGTGAAATGATGCGCATATTTCCAGTACAATCCTTCTGATTAGGCTTTGTTAGACAAACCAAATGGTTATGTTGTGATTCAGATGAATAAATTGGCTCAGGCAATGTTGGGATCGACTGAGGTATTTGCGTGGTTTTCCTCAGTCGGAAGGTTCTCTACTAATAGGCCACGACCGTCACCTTCCCAGACCCAGGGGGGGGGGGGGGGCAACGTTCTCAGGAATTCACTGGGGGGAGGGTTCCCCCACTTGCAGGTCGAGGCATACCAGCCCCGGGATAATTGTCGTAAATTTTAGCTCAATTCCTAAAGCATTTTGGTGCGTTTTGGAAAATAAAAATTGTGTTTTCTTACGATTTGAGCAATATTTTCCAACTTTTTTAGGACCATGAAGATACGATCATTCAAACATAACTAGAAATATCATAAGTGAGCATTCACTTTCCTCTCAAAGAATTTATTTTTTCGATTTCTCGGAGGGGGGAAGCAAGACCCCCCCCCCCCCCCACCCCCGTCACTGGACGCTCATGCTTCCCACCGTCCATTATAACCTAACATGTTAATCATCATTCATCCGTCGCCATTAGCCTAGTAGCAGAACTTTGCGACGTTAAACACTTTTAAAAGGAAGTTAAGTTTTTATCAACAAACACTTTCAAAGTGAGTTTGTTTTATGAAATGCATAAATTGGTTTTGCAAGCTGCAAGTTTAACATTCGCGTGGTGTATAAATAGATATTTTGTGGAGGGGGAGGCTTTTCACATTCATGGATTAAAGAAATTGGCAACTTGACAACACTAAGATCTCCGTCTTAAATTAAGTATGAACACAGATCGGATGTTTTGCTCGGCTGTTTGTTTGTCGAGACTCTTGCAATTGCTTATTTGCTCTGTTGGAAAAACAAACAGGAACATATCTCACATCATATTTAATTATTTTCAATAGCAATAAATATGGTGAGTTGGCATTCATTTTGTAAGAATGTTACTTCATTATAATGTTTTTAAAATTCTGAATGCTGATAGGGTGTGTAAGGAAGAGAGAAAATCAATTTATTGGCGGTTGTACATATAGTATGGTTGACTATAAAATTCAGCTACTAATCAATAATAAATTACAATTACAATTAAATGAAATAAAATAACTAACTATTGTATACAACGTAAATTAATAAATAAATGCAAATCTCATTAATCTGGATAAAGGACCCAAGGGTCGCCAACCTTCGGCTCCATGGTGGTTCTTGAGTAGCGCTTTATAATTTAAATAAGATCTTGAATCGAAAAATGTGAAAATTTTAAAAAACGTCCTGCACAATTGAATGGCTATTCAGTTTATTCAATTTAGAGTACTAGAATCACTTTTAAATTGTTGAAATTCTTTAAAAAAACGCCTGAGGCAGGGCAACAATTTGAAGGTTATCAGATTCAATTTTTTTTTTTTTTTTTAAAAACTTGAAAATAAACGATTATAATTCAATTTATTATTTTCGGTGTAGTACCTATATATGATTGCCCCTACTGCGGCTCCCATTATTATCTAATTTATACATTTTTGGAAAATTGGCTCCTTGACCCAAAAAGGTTGCCGACCCCTGTCTTACGGACTTAAGACAGCTGGGTAGTGATTTTGACATCGAAGAGTTTTTTAATCGATTTTTATCAATATCTTTTACCAATGAAATTGTTAACAAAATAAGGCTTTGTACGAGTATTCAGAACAGTTCAATGAAAATAATTCCATAGCTTGTAATGGTTTATTAGAATTACTTTGTCCTACAGATGTTAAGTGCCCGAAAATTAGTAAAATTATGGCACTAAACATCTGTTGTACAAAATAAAACTAATAACTTATTCCAAACTATGAAATTATTTTCATTGAACTGTTCTGGATACTCGTACAAAGCCCTATTTTGTTAACAATTACATTGGTAAAAGATATTGATAAAAATCGATAAAAAAACTCTTCGAGGCCACACTCACTATACTCAGCCCTCTTAAAGTGGTTCCATCGTTTCGGCATAGGAATGAGAATTTGCTGTAATTCACACCAAAGATTAATGAAACCATATTACATACAACTAGCAAAAAATATTTGCCCTTTACGGTATCATATAATTAGATATTCTTGATTGAAGATCATCTTTTCCCCCATAAGATAACACAGGGAGACATGAAATCGTCCTGGAAAATTGGCCTTAAATTGCTCCTAAAACCGCAAGAGGAATGACAAATTATTGAAAATAGTCTCAAATTAAAGATAATAATTTTTAGAATAAGACTGCCGTTTGAAAATATGGGGTCACGGGCCAAATAAGAAAGAAACTGTGTACAATGTGTAAAATTTACCATAAATCTGGCAACATTGCACTACAAATATTAATTATTTTGGGATAGTTTAATTGGAACTTCAATTAAAAACATATAATTGGCGCGTACGGTAAGATATAATTGTTTTATGCTGTTGTTTGAGGTATTATTTCATCAGAGATTTGTATGAATTATGGCGAATTCTAAGCACCTTGGCTGGAGCAGTGGGACCACTTTAATTGAGGCAACTTAGCTTGGACTCTGGGTGCGGCTGCATTTGGATCTGCCGAGATGACCTTATACCTGTGAATGAAGTGGAGCTATTAATAGTGTCTTTACTCGTCCAGCAATTATGAAATAAGTGTTGCTCGCCCCTTGGGCGTTGGCAAGCTGCGAATCCATCTAACTCCATCCCTTCTTTGAAAGGAAATTAAATGAAATGTTGTCATTTCGGGGGTGGGATTACATAAAATGAGAACTTTCTTTTCACGGTGACAAGCTTCTCATCTCAATGTTATTCACGGCCTTCTAGGGACTTGTCACCGTGACAAGAAAGTTGTCATTTTATGTGATCGCCCCCCCCCCCCCCCCCCCAGGACTAATAATAGAGTAGATTACTGACAATGAAAAAAAAAATCGAATTCAAGGGCGATATTTTTTGAAGTTTAAAAAAAAATCATCTTTCACACTGAAGTTTCACAAAGAAGATAGTCACAAAAAAATATGTTTAGGTAGTACCATCGACCTATACACATACAAAAAAAATCCTTGAAATTACAAGTTCAAAAAACGTTTCCCAACATTTCAACTATATTGAAGTATAAATGAATCATAAAATGTCATTTAACTTACAACCCCTGTCGTATAGCAAGATTTCAATTTATTGCATTTCGAGAATGAACAAAACACTAACACAGGAGGTATAGGGAAATCATTTAGTTTTTGGTTTATAACTTTTAAAATAGCACACTTTGGTATTGTTTGCAATTTTTTCCTAATAGAATGTCTAACTATTTATCTAGAAATCAGTTTTTTGAACTCAAAAATAGCATGGAAATCGTCATGATTTTAATGGCCTAGATAAGACTACATGTTAAAAATAGGAATGTAAAACTACAATATCTCAATATCTAGACACTGTTCATATTTCACAGTATCGTGTATAGTGATTATTGGTACCTCTGCCAAAAATAGCTCATTTTTTTAAACACTTTAAATTGGAGAGTTGTTCATTTCTCGAGAATAGGTAAGGATGGCCTTTTATTAGGGAACCTTCCCAACATTGTTCTATCGACTGAGGAAAACCATGCCTCACTCAGTCAGGAAGGAAGGACGGCCGCGGGAATCGAACCAATGATACAATCACAATTTCACAAAGTGTTTGTCCGGGTCAAATGGTTCAATAATGCTGAAGTGCAGTATACGTGTTAATGTTATCTATAAGTAGGGCTTGATAGTATATTATCTATTATATGATAATTATTGCAATTAGCCGGGACTGATAGCGACCCTTTAGTTGTCCTATCGGTTCAAGAGTAGGAGGACACTGACTTCGTGACGTCAGCTGATACCTTCGTTTTGGTCTTATCAGAGGGGTACAGGGAAATAACGCTAGAAGTCACATTCGGATGAAACTGAGATAAACGAAGCTTTATAGTGGAACTAAGTTTCATACAAATCGATTTTAATTGCGTTTTTCAAGACTTTGTGGCAATATTTTCTAAAATCCGAGGGTATTCTTAATGCTTAAAAAATCACAGCAAGAGTTATTTTCCTGTTCTGTCCAATTATTGAAGTGTAACTATACTGTACACTATACTAATTGCAATTAGTTCCTACCAATAGCATAGTGCGTTTTTAACTTAAATATTTTGTGAAAAGTCTATGGGATAGGTTTTTGGTGGTGAAGGGATGGGGGAGGGGCTTACTACAAGAGAACTTTTGTGTACAGTGTGTAATCATTGTAATGTTAATTCCCTCTGATAAACCATTTTCTATTAGGTATACTAAATGAGTCAATTCACAAATTCGCGTATTATCAAAACACTGATTTGTATATTTTAGATATTGAAATGATACTGAAACGATCGTGTGTATTGCATTTTCGGAGAGATATGCGAACTCGCATATAAATTGGAAATTCTATAGGTAGAATGTCAATAACTTCGTATATCAGTATTATTTAAAGTTATTGTCCAGAAAACGTATTATTTGTTTGTTCAATTGAGTTTGTTTAATGAAAAGTAGTTATTATTGATCTAGTTAATAAACAAACTTATTCCATTAAAAATTATTTTATAACATCATTTCAAGTTTGTTATTGTTAACACCTTCTGCTAGCCCCCAAAGTCACCTTACATCAAACCAATCAATATAACAAATAACTGCACAAATCGTTAATGCAATTCGTTCTCATGGTGATGCATTGCCAACATGACCTGCATTCGTATCGACATTCACATCATGATTACATATCTACTTTTATCGCACATGACTAATGCTGGAGTTGCTAATCACTTAAAATGGCGCCATGCAAAGTGTGTGTTAGAGGTGTTTGCAGTCGTTACAACAATGTCAGATGTTTGTTGACCAGGAAAACGCTCAGTGTAACGCGTTGATGAGCGAGCACGGGTACGTGTAAATTCTCGAACCGGAAATGCGTACACAACGCACAGTAAACATATCCATCCATATTGACTTGAAATATAACATAAAAGTTTATGCTTTTCACGAAACTTGAAAATAGCATCTAAGCACCCTGGTTCATAAAGCAAATCAGATTCAATTCAATTGGCACTGGAAAACATTCATTTCGATACTTCATTTCTGACAGCTATTAAAAATGTCAATAAGTTCATACGTTCTTAACTGATTGTGATGAAAATTTGTAAAATAAGAGACAATGTTGGTCTTAATGATCATGTAAAATATGAGTTTGATCAGAATTATCGAAGACCGTTTTCATTTTTCAGTCTATCAGAGAACATTTATTTAAATTTTAACCAATGAATGGATTAAAAAAAGTAGGGTATGCAAACAGAAAAGGTTGTCTCTACATGTGTGCAAAATTTCAGCTCGATCGAAGAAAAACTCTGACCTGTATAGCCAAAATATGAGTTTTATCAGATTTATCAAAGACCATTTTCATTTTTCAACCTATCAGGAGATGTTTTTTTAAATTTAAACAAATGAATTAATTTCAAAAAAAAATTGCTTCTGCAAGCAGAAAAGGTTGTCTCTACATGTGTGAAAAATTTCAGCTCAATCGAAGAAAAACTCTGACTTTTATATCCTCAGGTAACGGAAAAAAAACAAAAAAAACAGAGGTCCGAGCCAAAAGAGCCAAAAGGAGACGCTCGCTTCACTCGCTCAATAAATAACTAGATAAGTCACATCACACTGGCCACGACCGCCTCCTCCCCACTGTCCATACTTACCATCATATAATTATATGCATGTTACATACATATTATCATTATATTATTATAATAAAATTATTTTATCATATATACTTCATCACCATATAAATTCATCTGTCGCCATTTGCAGAACAGTGTAATTCTGATGTGCCGTTTTACATACACGTATAATAACCACTCACTCGCCAATGACTCCTGCTCGTAAATGTTTATTACTTCTGAGTGACGTCATACATATTGCTATTTTAGTTCACACTTGTTCGATTTTATAGGGTAATATAAAACGTTGACATTTATCGATTAACTTGTTTTCATCAGAGATAGAAATAAAGCAAGTACTACATGAAATCGGATTTAGCTCGAGACTCGAAAGGCAAACGCTGGGAAGGTTCCATACTTACAGGCCACGACCGTCTCCTTCCCACCGGTCTCGACCACCTCTATCATCGCTAACCTATTGTAATGCAGTGACAACTGAAAATGACAATATCAAGTACCTAATCAGTCACTTTTGCATAGTTTTAACTCGACGTTTTAGTATAATCGCATGTAAACTTTTATCTTGTAATAAACCTTGCCCCTTACAGCGGCAACCAGTCGTACACAGACGTAGTATTAGTTGCCTAACTATTCGAACAATTAAGATCAGCTCTGCACTCTAGTGGTAGAGATGTGGTACTAGAGGAAGGGTGTACGCATTCAATTCTTCATAAGGAACGTTTAGAGTTTGGATACCTCTACTTCATACACTATTAAACATAGAACCCTGAAAAAAGTAACGAGTATAGAAAAGATGATGCTTTATCGATCTGTCACCTCAGAATTTTTCTCCGAGGTTAAATTGCAGCGTAATAATCGTTCAAACATGTAATGCATCAGCCAATCAGAGAACAGGAAATGGTCCAACGGACCAATCAGGCTACAGTATAAGCCGTATTTACTTCATACGGAAAGTTATTTTATAATCATTTAGACACAAAAAATAAATTTCTGAGGTGACAGATCGAAAGAGCATATTCTTTTCTATACTCATTAAAATTTTTATGATTCTATGTTAAATAGTGTATGAAGTAGAGGTATCTTAACTCTACAGGTACCTTATGGAGAATTGAATGCGTACACCCTTCCTCAAGTACTCATTTCTACCACCAGAGTGCAGAGCGGAAGCTTGATTTAGCGAATATGTTGATGTATACAAATGGAGGGTACAGGGAAAGAACGCTATAAGTCACATTCGGATGAAACTGAGATAAACGGAGTTTTATGTTGAAACTTTTATCTATCTTCCATACAAATCGATATTTCAATAATTGCGTTTTCCAAGACTATGTGGCAATATTTTCGAAAAACCGAGAGTATATTCTGAAAGCTGATAAAAATCACTGCAAGATAGCGTTCTTTCCTTTTACCCTTCAAATGTGAAAGTTAGGCACCTTATAGTACGTCTGCGTACGACTGGTAGCCGATGTAAGGGGCAAGGTTTATCAGGACGTGTCTACACTCCATGTTTTTTTCAGATATTATTTGTATTTATTATTATTGTGTATTATATCGATTATGTGATTTTTCGTGATTTTGATTTTTTATGTTTGATAGGTATATTCGATTTTTACTTTCTTGACTTCGACGTGAATTATGTAATTTTATATAATTTAATTCACTTTTCAGTTGGTATTTTTATTTTTTTTATAATATGTATCAATTATATGATTTTTTGCGATTTTAATTTTTTGTGTTTAATTTATTATATTTTTATTTTCTTGATATCCACTTGAATTATGTAATTTGTATAATTCATTGCACTCTTTAGATGTATTTCATTTAAATTATTTAACATGTGTGTGTGTGTGTTGCAGGAATGATTGTGGGCAAGGATCCTGTGGTGACGCAATGTCCGTCTTGCCATGCGACTGTCACGTCCAACATCGCTCGCAACAACACCACCAAGACTCATCTCTTCGCGCTGCTGCTCTGTCTGCTGGGGTTAGTAACACCAGGACCAGGTTGGCTAGTGGTAACGCTCTGAACTTGTATTCCGGAGGCCCGGGTTCGATTCCCGCGGCCGTCCTTCCTGACTGGGGTTTTTTCGAGGTATTTCCTCAGTCGACAGGCAAATGCTGGGAAGGTACCCAACTAATAGGCCACGACCGCCTCCTTCCCACCTTCCATCCTTACCTACTCTTCACCATCATCTCCCAATCATCCTCATAATCATTCATCCGTCGCCATTAGTCTCGCTGCAGAACAGTGCGACGTTAAGCCCCAGACAAAAAAGAGGGTCCTTACCTAATATCGTGACCAAGATAAGATGGTCCACGACAGTTCCGGCCTAGTGCGAATTTAATATTAATTTTAATGTCACGTGACTGGTGCTACGACGGTCTTACCGGCGGGCGAGATCTCTAGCATGCTTTGGCGGACCGCGCTAAGACCATTTTATATTAAATCGGGACCAAGGAATTGTCTTATCTCGCTTATACACTAAGAGTGTCTTACTATAAGATCGTCATAGTGAAAATATTTCATTAGGTAAGGGTCCAGGGTCGTACCCTAGCCATTGGATTGTGGAGTTCTGATCCACAGCAAAGTAGAGAGTCACCACAGAATCGATTAGAAAGTTTAGATACAGTAATTACCCCTACCGCAATTTTACCTTCTTTAGAGAAGGTAAAAAGCACCAAGTGGCTTGTAGAATCACTTAAGAGGCAAACGGAAGCGAACGGGAATCGCACGGTTCGTCAGAGCGTTTTTTTGAAATTTTGTCTTCCCACTAAATAATTTTAAAAAATCAGATAGTAACGACCCATTACAGCCTAATAGACTAAATAATGCCACAAACTGGAGTTCATTATGACCTCAGATGCGACCTCAAAGTGTTAAATACGATATTTTTAGTAAAATAAAAAATAATCGTATTTAAAAGTTTGAGGTAGTACCAGAGGTCATAAAGTACTCCAGTGTGCGGCATTATTTAGTCTATTAGGCTGTAATGGGTCGTTACTATCTGATTTTTTAAAATTATTTAGTGGGAAGACAAAATTTCAAAAAACCGCTCTGACGAACCGTGCGATTCCCGTTCGCTTCCGTTTGCCTCTTAAAAGCAATAATTTCGAAAAATCGTCCATGCTAAAGCGTTTATAACAAAGCCTTGAGACGCCGGCCAGTCAGTGGTCAACATGACAGTTTGTCGATACGCAAGACTTCATTGAGATTTGTAGACGGAGGTGACAGCTTCTTCAGATAATCAATCTTTCAGGCCAGGCTTAAGCCATCAACATTTCTATTGGAAGAGTTCACTTTATTTGATGACTGTTGTTGCTATGGTTACCGCCGATTTAATCAAGAGCCAGAATGAACCTCCACTTTTCATGTTATTTCAAACACCTTTTACCCCAAAAGTCGTCAGTAATATGTTAATATTTACAGGTACACGTAAATATATTCCTTGTTGTTGTTGTTGTTGAAATGTTGGAAATCTTAAAAAATCGAGATTGAAAAAAATAGGGGTAATGAATTTTATTATAACTATTTTGATTTCTTATATTTTGGGAAAATTCAGTAAAAACCCAAATAACGGCTACAATTTTCTAAAAATATTATACACTATACTTCAAATTGTCAATATTTATAGATCAAACCAGACCTGTATTCCGTAACTTTTAACAATCCACCTCCGTTTTTCATGTTATTCGAAACACATTTTTTTTACCCCAAAAGTCGTAATTTCAGTGTCACAAATAAATTTCAACCGAACAAAAAATTAAACGACCTGCGGTGCATTACCCCTCTTTTAAATGTGAAAAATTTTACGTCCACGCTTGAAACTGGTCCACAGAGGTTAACAATTTAAGGTGACATTTTCAAACAAATCTTTTTGAGCGAGCGTAGCGAGCGTCACCACGGTACACTTATGGCACTTTCTCTGTGTGTTTGTTTTTTTTTTTGTTTTTTTTGTTTTTATGTTTTTTTGTGTTCACTGCCCAGGTCAAACCGCACAACCAAACGATCTGAAATTTTGTACACATACTAACGTAATCTATGCGATCCCTGGGATCTTTTCTGAACGAGATCCTGTGATTGGTTCAAATTTTATAAAAATTATCTTTCGATTGGTTGGTTCGATCAATTTGAAATTTAGCAAAGTCATTGCAACCAACATTGTACCCAATCAAAAAAAAATTCAGCCAAATCCTCCAATTGGTTCAAATTTGAAACCATTTTTCCTGTGATTTTTGAAATTTAAACTGGAACCGATTGACCGACCAACTAAAAACTTCGCATGGTCATTTGTACCAACATTTAAGGTATTTTTGCCAATTTTCACTCTAATCTGTCGTTATTTTCAAAAGTTTTTGTCATTTTAGGGACATTTTGCGTGTTGGCTGTCAAATTCACGGCGACTTCGAATCTTCAGTTCAAGGCAAGGTAGTTAGAGCAGAAAGTTTTAAACGATATGAAACTAATAATGACCGTTCAACAGATTGATCTGATATTGTGTACACACACTACATATCATATCATATGGGTGGTCCCAGGTATATTTTTTGAACGAGATCCTGTGATTTTTGAAAATTAACAAGGAACCGTTCAATCATAAAGGTTTAATCGATCAACTTAAAACTTAGCAAGGATTGGCACCAATATTTGTGGAGATTTTGGAGATTTTTATACAAGTCTGTGACGAAACTAAAGAATTGTGGGCTTTTAATGACATTCGATAGACATAATTTCGGTTCGAGGTGTTGCTTGTATCCGTGCTCGCTCATCAACGCGTTACACAGAGCGTTTTCCTAGTTTAACCACTTAGCCAAACTAAAAACGGCACCTATTAATATTTAATCGAATTGGCTGATAAAGATTTGATGGCGAAATCAAATAATAAATAACTCAATGATAACTCTAGTAGGTGATCTCTGATTTCATTGATAACAACAAGGATTGATTGTCAAGAAACCTGACCAGCAGCCAATCCTTTTCTCTCAAACACCGTTTTATGATTTGTTGAGTGTCAGTACAGTCAGTTTGCCATTATAATTATATTCCGTGTCGAGTGTTTCATGTCCAGTACTTACAGAAGATAAACATCTTGATGGCGCAATCAATACTGGTCGATTCAGTATCGCCATTCCAGCTGTCATTATCAGCCTTCACATGAGTGAATATGTATTGATGTTCTATTTTAGACGTGCCATTTCCATGGCTGAAGTATCCTATAAAAATAATGAAATTGTTCCAACAGTGACCTACTTTATCGACAAATTATTTCAACTCTCAATCCTCACATGCACATTTTTGTGTCGCACAAATAAAATAAAATAAATGACTATGCTATCACACAACATGTCATCATGGGTTTAAACCACTGATATATAACACGTGGATTGCTTATCAATGCTATGCGAGTGAAGTCAACATTTTCTATGTCGCCGCTGTAATAACTTTGTGAATTTGTAACAAATTATAACTAATGTAACTAAAACGTGTTAATTAACTAGTAAACTAATGACTAATGTAATGATTTAGTTGATTCAAAGTGATTTTAGAAATGATTTAGATCGTGTAAAAGGCTGTTATAAATTGATGACCTTGAAAAGGAACATTTTAGGAACATTTTTCTAATGTATTTGCGACTTCACTGGAACTAATGCTAAAGGGATTCAATGCGCAATCCACGCAACGAAGTGGAAGTACATGGATATCAGTGGCTTAAGCCTCCACACATGTTATAAGCATGTGGTGAGCTTTGCATGAAATAATGTGAAGCTTGGTTAGTTTTTCACAATAGATACGATTTTCACAATTGCAGACGTTTTTCACAACGTCTACGATAGTAGGGTAAAGTTTGCTATTAATGATGCAATTTGACTTACTATGCTATCAGTCTGTAATAAATTATACTAATGAGGCGTAATATGAGACATTATTTTCTTTTTATCAAATAATATAATTTTTCAAATAATTGTATTCCATATTCGATATATTATTTGTTTACGTCCGATACTGTAGTTTTTTAATAATATATGTATGAAAAAATGTAAAATGAATCCGAAAAGTGTATGGATATTTTTCGCTTTTAAATATTAGTTCGTCGCGTTAAAATTTTCACAAACAATTAAAATTCAAACTGAGACCGGTCATCAGACGTAACTGCAGTTCCTTAAATGCATACAAATTAATCAAAAATATTTTGGACACTCGAAACCGCACCAATGTTTTAACCCCCGTGAGCCATTTGATTAACAGCTTCCGTTAAAGATTACGTTATGTTCTCATGGCTAAATAATAATCTCCTCCTTGTTTGATTATAACATTCATTATTTATGACAGAATTAACATGTGCATGCGATTGTAAGGAAGGAAGGGAAATATTGGATAAGTCGAATGGCATGTGTGCAACATGTGGGCAAATTTCTACTCAAAATGAAAAACAATAGAAAAAATCTATATTACAAAAAATCGCGTTAGTATTTTCTGAAATTGGAAGATGTGTCTAAAAAAACAGTTTTGCTAAGAGCGTAAATAAGAATGAACATAAAACACACGTTTCCTAAGTAGATGTAGAGGTTGTGGGATCAATGTAAACGGTAACAGGCAAGAGGTTGAAATACGTTTATAAGAGATTTATATCAATTGACATTGATGTAATGGTACTCATATGCCCATTCAAGAGGGATGGTTCTTCACTTGAGGTATTGCAGCATTTGGATAGAAAAAGGAGCTATTTCCTAGCCCCAGATTCAAACAAAAAGTGTATAAATTCTATGCGTATATACGTATATCTTTCGCCTTTTGCTCCCAGGTAGGTAGTCATCCCATTTTAGGCAATTTCTGTGATTTACAGCGTCTTGATACATTGATTTTAATAGAAAAGAGCACTATTTAACGTCCAAGATTTATTATAAAAGTGTTAAAAATCAAAAAGAGGCCCTGCGCGGCATGTTTAGGGCTATTGAAATAGATACGGTGGAATTGTTTCCTTTGGGGGGGGGGGGGGGGGGGATTGATAGATTGATTAATATGATTTAACGGCGCGTCAACGACGAGGTTATATTGCGCACATGTTACTTTAATCTTTGTTGAATAAAGTGGAGGACTTGGGGAGGGGACGACCTAAAGGGCCCGATCTGGGGGTGTCTGAAACTGGTGGGAAAGCCAGTACAGAATTGAAACAGACCGGGGGGTGGAGGGAAGCTTCGGGCCGGTGGGACCCGATTTCAGGGGGACCACCATCTCGAGGGGGGAGGCCGGCCCGAGGGGCCCGCGAATTTAGGGAGGGCATGGGACTAGGTCGACCCTGGACTGCACTTAGTTGGGACCAACACTCGTTATGAGGCGGCCCCATAAGCCCCACCACCGCGTCAAGGTAGCAGTCCATTGGGGGGGGGGGGGGGGGGGGGGATCTAGCGAATTAGCCTAAAGGCGTCTGGTGCAAGCGCGAGCGATTTTGTCGCGTGTTGCAGGCACTTTTTTGGGTATGATTGGAGACGAAATGGGTTGACGAAATTATTTGAAATTTTAATCATGATTAGAAAGACAAACTCTTGTCTCCAATCGTATCGGAAATATCACAGTATTGCGCGGTAATTAACAAGGCAAGAAGCAAAAATGAAAAAGTGCTACTATCAGACTTATGGTGGGAACATCCTATCATCCTACCCACTTATGAAACAATTTTTTCTCTCGCAATGGACCACTAGTCATTATCTTGCTATGTGACGTCACGAATAAAACAGATGGCAGAAGGATGTGGGCCGTGACCGTCAAGAAGGCTGTGACAGCACAGTAATCAATAGTAATCAAATAGCAAATGGATCCATTTTGAACTTCAACTGTCTTTCCCCCACACGTTTGATTGGCTCCCTCTCCCACTATATGGACAGTGCTGCTCTAGTGTGAGTAAATAGAACAATTATGCTACATTGACTCCTCCCATCACCATTGGTCCATTTGCTTCAAGTCCCATGGCACTCTATCAGCGTGTGTACTTATTGTTGTTGTTATTACAGATGCTGGCCGTGTGTGGTGATCCCATACTGCACCAGCTCATGCAGGTCTGCCACGCACTCCTGTCCCAAATGCAACGCGCACATTGGCACCACGGTGGACTGAGCGAGTGGATATTCCTGCACCTGCATGCACTGCAAACCTCATGGTGGGTATGGGTCAAAGAAAATACTAAATCAACAATCCGTCTCTCATTAACAAGATAGTGACGGAACAGGTATGGCTGAGTGGTAACGCTCTGAACTTGTATTCCGGAGGCCCGGGTTCGATTCCCGCGGCCGTCCTTCCCGACTGGGTTATTTTTCGTGGTTTTCCCTCAGTCGACAGGCAAATGCTGGGAAGGCCTAATACTAATTAGGCTGGGACTAATAGGCCACGTCCGCATCCTTCCCACCTTCCATCCTTACCTACTCTTCACCATAATCTCCCAATCATCCTCAGAATCATTCATCCGTCGCCATTAGCCTCGCTGCAGAACAGTGCGACGTTAAGCCCCAGACAAAAAAAGCTAGATAGTTTCAGAATATCTGCCCAAATCTTTCAATAAGTTATATAACAATAACAAATTACAAGTATAGGGGAAGAACGCTATACATTTTTTTAAACAAGTGATTTTTATGAGCTTTCAGAATATACCCTCGGTATTTAGAAAGTATTGTCACAAAGTCTTGAAAAAAGCAAATGACATCGATTTTTATGGAAGATAGATAAGTTTCAACATAAAACTTTGTTTATCCCAGTTTTATCAGAATGTGAACCCTCCCTTCTCTACCCTATAATGACTGAGGTTAATGACTGAGCCAAATTGATTCATGAAATAGACTTTCTATTAAGACAGATCTTAATCTTATTACTTTATGAGCTATCGATTACTCTTCACTTGTTTCAGATAAACAGGCTAATTGGGGGTTGTGATATTTGTATAAATTTTAATTTCTTTTAATCGGTGTTTAATTGTTTTATTTCATGTTTAAATGTTACTTCATGCTTAAGGTGGTGCAAGCGCTCGGATGTTTTAGCAAATTGACAAAGAAATATTGTTTCATAAGGGGGTGTAACTTTGATATGATGTTCACATGATCATAGTCTGATTGTATATCTCAAATTCTCAAATATATCTCAAATTTTAATCATAATTATAGATAAAAGACAAACTTAGTGTTATCACTTGGCACAGTTTTAAAATTAAATTTCAATTGGCACCCAATGAGGCAAAAAAATACAAAAAATCAACAAAAAATCAACTAATTATTACTAATTATCACAGCAAAAACTTTAAAATGTACGAAGTGATAACCTTCACTTTTTCTTTTATCTAATCATGATTAAAATTTCATAACATTTCGTTAACCCATTTTGTCTCCAATCGTTCTTATCCCAAAAATAAAGTACCTGCAACAAGCGGCAATTTAAGCAGCTTAATTTATTGATATTCTGAATTTTAGGAATGAGTTTGAACCATTTCGCATTTATTTTTCTTGCCCCAGTTTAAATTATTGTGTGAAGACAGCTTGTTAGAGACTGTTACATACACTTTGTTATTAACAATGACGTCAGCATCTCTCATGCAATTTTGTCGAAGGTCAAGGTTAAGCGGCTAGTTTAAGATGGTGCTATTTTTAATTGATGATGACTTGAGTATGAATAAACATTAGTATAATTGCGAAATAACAAGTTGAGTAATGTAACAAGAACATGAATTATTGAAATATTGCAACTTCTTTGAAAGAGCGAAATAGTGTTCGATTCCCTCAGTGGCTTAGGGATAATATTCAAATTATTTCGCATTTTTTTATTACATTGTTAATATGGATTTAAAGACAGTTCTTTAACACAATGTCGATTAAAATTTAAATTATGTGTCTTATTTCATGAACTTACTGAATATACTCGTAAATTTTAAAGACAATTTTACAACAAATGTCACTCAGAATATTAGACATTTACGTACCTATCTAGGTAGGTTACTTTCTCAATTGTGTTTGTGAAAAAATAATACAAATTAAAAATATATACCCTTTAAACCAATAGGTATACTATTTTGGGATGAATTAAAGAATATTATAATTAGAACCCAATTTTATTTTCATATTCTGCCTGAGTTTGTTTGGTTGGTGGCTGTGCATAAAGGACAATGATAAATGACGTCACGCTTCAGGGGGGGGGAGGTATGTACACCAGTATGGGACACAGTGTGACAGGGGGGAGGGGAGGCTGTAGGACGTCACGTTTTGATATAGATATTTTCAAGAATTTAAAATTTCAGTTGACCTGCTATGTCGGGACCTGCAGAAATTTCGCTAAAAACGATAAATTCTGATCTAGTGGAGCGGTCGCTCCACCCAGCCAAGTCGTACCGTACACTCACAGTCACTCAACATACCGTAAATGCCTATATAAACTGAGGAGCAGACCAAACACTTTTACTGTAAGCAACAACATGGCATTTTCGGCCTACTGGATCATAAAATTGGAAAATCTCACATTGTTGTGAAATATCTTAATTTCGAGCTATGGCCCACCCCACTACATATACTAAATTTGGGAACAATAGGTTATGCCATTTGCGTGCTAGAGGGCCGTGAAAACAGTGAAATTACACCCCTTTAAAAACCTATCTGATGATATCAGGAAACACCGCTATCACCGCCACAGCCTAAACGGCTTAGCCGATCGATCTGAAATTTTTACCACATGTGCACTTTTGGCGTCTGAGGTGCCTTTTTATAAATCAAACCGGTAGTCGCCATTTTGAAACCGGAAGTGACGTCATATCTCAAAAACGGCTTAACCGATCGGAACGAAATTTGCGCCAATCGATTCAGACGGTCCTCTTTATGAAATAACAATAGTCAAATTAAAGTTTTCTTATTACTGAAACCGGAAATGACGTCATAGTTTAGCGAAATCTGCTTAAATTCACTTCCCTTTATATAAAAACCAACTATATATTCAGAAGGCTTATAATGAAATATTAGTATTTATATACATATTAATACCTACAATGTGTAAGAGCTTTCAGCCGCCATTTTAAAAACCGGAAGTGATGCCATATCTCGAAAACGGCTGGACCTATTGGAACGATGCTTTCGCAATTCTTCATGGCATATCACTTTAAGTTTAAATTTAGCTCCAATCAATATTTTTTTAGTAACTAATTCGGAAATGGCGTATTTTTTTAAAGGAATTAGCCATTGTTGCCCTATTAAGTTTTACAAGTTGTGTAAATAAACTAAAAAAATAAGTGATATCCCCATAAAAAACACTCCGTGTAAAAAAACAGCCAAGTCTCTTCAACTAAAAAAAAAATTATGAAATCTAAAAATTCTGCACTGAAACGTAGTGATATCAAAAAATGAGCCAAGTCAAAACTTTATTTGAAAATTAAAAAATACTTGGCGCATCGTTTTTTTAGGGCATTGTAGGTATAGGTACTATAAGTATATGTATTTATATCTAGCCTATACTTCTAAGCTATTTATATACACGATGCGCCAAGTATTTTTTAATTTTCAAATAAAGTTTTGACTTGGCTCATTTTTTGATATCACTACGTTTCAGTGCAGAATTTTTAGATTTCATAATTTTTTTTTAGTTGAAGAGACTTGGCTGTTTTTTTACACGGAGTGTTTTTTATGGGGATACATTTTACAGTCAATAATATTCTATTTAAGGGGGGGGGGGGGGGTAGATAGATTTGTGACGTCCTTTTAGAGGGGGGGGGTGTCTCGAAAAGTGTGACACAGCGTGACAGGAGGGAGGGGGGGGGGGGGTCAAAATATCCCAATTTTAGCGTGACGTCCTTTATGCACAGCCTTCTGAGTTATTTTTTTTGAAATTCTTATCGGGTATTCTCGAGTCTCAATCATTTAGCCCAATGCTTATTCGTTTCTTCTTTTCCAGATTACTCCACATGATTCTGCTTGATCGTGCTTGTTCTCCGTGTGGCTTCTCAAATATCTGACATTGCTTTGGTTTTCTTTTTCAATTAAGTTTTCTTATTTCTTTGACTCAGCTTGATGTGAAATATATTATTAAAACAATGAGTTATTAAATTGATATAATTATCAATAAATATGTGTCTTTTGTAAGCCTACGACCTGTTTTTACATACACATTGACTTGTTAATTCCTATAATATACCTACATATCTTAGATTTAGAAGGCCCCTTGTCTTTTAAATGATTATTCATGTGGTGAGCTCAAAAACTAGTAGGTAGGTAATTTTTCCGTCATCCAATTAGGTGGGCTGTCATGGTCAACAAGTCGAAAACAAGTCGAAAATATTGTATATATTGTAACCAGAAGTAGAATGTCGAAAACCCGAACGCGATGCGATGTTTGGTTCAGGCCTAGAGCCCCGCGATGTTTGACAAACCTGTTTGTTGTGACGTAGGTCCCACCCAACCTTTACATGCTTTTAAGGCTGAGTTGGGTGTGAATGACGCGTTTCCCACCCCCTATCCGTCTTCGTTGTGCTGTAACTTCGTTTAGGAATATCCTACAGACCTCTGGTTTTCGCCGCTGTGACTGCATGCCTAATGTCATCGTTTCTTTTGAATAATAAAAAAAGTGGGCTCAACCGTGATAGCCCAACACAAGCCATCATGAAAGAGAACTGTGATAACTTATAAATTTGTTGACATCAGTCAAATTGCAATTGCCAGGATTGATGTGGTATGATTCCAAAAGTAGACAATGCGAAGTAAGAAAGACACAGATTATTTTACTGCAAAAATCATTTTTCTATGAGGTGGCTATTATTAAAATTATTTTGAACTAATCGAGTTTGAAAACTATTTTGTTTTCTCACTTTGTTTAGAAATAATCTAGTGGAGCGGTCGCTCCACCCAGCCAAGTCGTACTATACACTCACAGTCACTCAACATACCGTAAATGCCTAATAAACTGAGGAGCAGACCAAACACTTTTACTGTAAGCAACAACATGGCATTTTCGGCCTACTGGATCTCAAAATTGGTAAATCTCACATTGTTGCGAAATATCTTAATTTCGAGCTATGGCTCACCCCACTACATATACCACATTTGGGAACAATAGGTTATGCCATTTGCGCGCTAGAGGACCGAGAAAACAGTGAAATTACACCACTTTCTGATTCTGAAGATGATGATGATTCTGATGATATCACGAAACGTCGCTATCACCGCCACAGCCTAAACGGCTGAACCGATCGACCTGAAATTTTTACCACATGTGCACTTTTGGCGTCTGAGGTGCCTTTTTATAAAACCAACCGGAAGCCGCCATTTTGAAACCGGAAGTGACGTCATAACTCAAAAACGTCTGGACCGATTAGAACGAAATTAGCGCCATTCGATTTAGATGGTCATCTATATGAAGTATCAATAAAAAAAATATTATTTTCTTATTTTCTAAACCGGAAGTGACGTCATAAATACGCAATATTTAACTTATTTCAACAAATTATACTTAAAATACGTACATAATTAACTTACATTGTAACATAGACAATACAATTTATATATTCAAGGTAGCAGTGTTCTCGGCCGCCATTCCTGAAACCGGAAGTGACGTCATATATCTAAAACGCCTGTACCGATTGCAACTGAACTAGCTCCTGCGTATTCATTCTGCTATTTATTTGAAAAATCAATTGTGAAAAATGAATAAATAAATTAATGGTACCGGAAATGGCGGCAGGAACCACTAAATGAAACCGGAAGTGACTTCATATATTACAAACGGCATGACCGATTTTACGGAAATATAGGGATTAGGAATTCAGATGGTCGTTCATGAAGGTATCAACTAGATAAAACTAGATTGTTTTCTTATTACCTATACCGGAATTCGGCCGCTATTTCAAAACCGGAAGTGACGTCATGTATCGAAAACGGCTGGATCGATTATAACGAAACTTAAGCTATTCTTCTTGGATAATCATTTTCATCTTATACCAAACGCAACTTTTCATAGTAACCAAATCGGTTGAGGCGTATTTTTTTAAAGAAATTAGTCCCTGCTCGGACATGTGCTACAAGCTGTATGAATAAACTAACAAAAGAAGTGATATCCCAGAAAAAAACACTCCGTGTAAAAATACCAGCCAAGTCTCTTTAACTATAAAAAAAATAGAAGAAATCTAAAAATTCAGCACTGAAAAGGAGTGATATCAAAAAAGGAGCCAAGTCAACGAATTTTCCAAATTTTAATCGTACCATTGAAATAAAAATATCAACCCCCGAGAAATACTTAAAAAAAGGACTTGGCGCATCGTTTTTTTAAAGACATTTTTCTATTCTTAAGCTTATGCCACTCACATACTACGTAGTTCAGAAATGCCTAGAAAAATTGGGACAAAACTTTCAAATTAAATATTGAACATTCTGTAAAATATTTTAAATTTAAATATAAGTACGCAAAGAAACATAGCATTGTCTTACAAGCAATAAATACAGAACAGTTGTGTTTGTGATTGGTAGGTACCTATAGTTTTGTGGGTACATCAACATACCTACTACAGCATTATACTTTGAACCTTCTCGCCGTGTAATTAATTGCTATTAATTAACATTTTATACCAAAAAAATTCATAAATTACATAACGTATTACTTTAGATAAAAATCTAGTCAGTAATTATTTGAGCAGCATGGCTCAGTGCACTAGTCACTTATACAAATCTCATTGACGGCCTTCTTGTAATGAGCGCTTTCGCTATTTCCCTCAGTCACGATATTGAGAAGTATGATTGATTAATATGACCCTAGAAATAGTGGCAATAACGAATAGACTAGGCCGCTTCCGTTTATTCGTTATTCGTTTATCCGTTTATTTCCTCTGAATATTGACAAAATACCAAAACTGCCAGTAGGTAAGAGTACTAGTTATATTAAAACGTAGTATGATTCGTCGATAATGAATGTGATATACTCAGGAAAATATACTTGTAGAGTTCTTCCTATACTTTTAGGATAGAAAAGTGTCTTTAAAAAAACGATGCGCCAAGTCCTTTTTTTAAGTATTTCTCGGGGGTTGATATTTTTATTTCAATGGTACGATTAAAATTTGGAAAATTCGTTGACTTGGCTCCTTTTTTGATATCACTCCTTTTCAGTGCTGAATTTTTAAATTTCTTCTATTTTTTTTTTATAGTTAAAGAGACTTGGCTGGTATTTTTACACGGAGTGTTTTTTCTGGGATACTTAATACCAGACGTGGAATTGGCTTCCGAGTAAATTTTACTGGAGTTAAATACGGAGTTTTGAACTCTGACTCAAGAAACAAATGAATGTCGAAATCTACACATATGTGTTATGGCTCACATATCTATGTGTTACTATTTATTGCTAAGTTTCAACAATATCCTATTTAGGAGCGTAATAGGCCTACATATTACGCGTTAGCTTAGAGGAGGATTTGGCTGAAACTTTGTACGATTTGAGACAATGTAGGTCGCAATGATACTGAGCAAAATTTCAAATTGATCGGCCCAACCATGGGCCCAACCAATCGAGAAATTATATATATATTTTTTTTTATTTAAAACAATGAACGGATTACAAAATAAAATAGGATCTGTAACGCCCAGAGAAGGTCCGTATACATGTTAAAAATTTCAACTCAATCGAATAAAAACATGCCATGTTCATTAACAAAAAAGAAAAAAAACAGAAAGAGTTAAGTGCCAAAAGAGCGCAAAGGAGACGCTCGCTTCGCTCGCTTAACAAAATAAAACAAAATACAGTTTTAGAAAGCGGCCCTCAAAATTAGCTTTATTAAAGCGGTTAAATTTTTACAAAAGATTTTAGCAAATATTTGATCAAAGGATTTTAGGGGAAATTTGACTTCATTCATTTAATATGTAGGTCACTTGGTTTGGTAAATAATCTTCCGTCCACCTACAGTCAATGTCAAATACCTCGCGTGATTCTAATTGCTCTACTATCACGTCCACAACTGATAACCGAACAAGCATTTCGCTAGAATGTACACTCGGCCAAACAAAACTTGAACGTTAAATAAATCTGATAGGCTGATGAATGTAAGATCGCACCATCAGAAGTCAGTCTAAGCGATCTCATTGTCTCACTCTAGTATGTTACCTCACATTTCAATGATAATAACAAGCTTTGATTGGTTATGGGACATGACCAGCAGTCATTCAAATTTGGTCAACGTCAGTGGCGTCGGAAGTCTATTTTTTCAGGGGGGGCACATTTTGCTTAGGATCTAGGTAGGGTAGGGACTAAATTTGTAAGGGAAAAAATAATACAGTAAATGACAATGTGCGTGGGAAACACGATTGCTCAGAGAAACAATGGGGGGTCTGGGGGGGAGGGCCCCCCAGTACTATGCGGGTCCGGGGCGCATAGCCCCGGAAAAATTTTGAATTTCAGGAATGAATTTGGTGCGTTTCTACGTGATTTCACATTTTTTAAACCTATCTTTAGCTGAACAAATAAATGGATGATCATTATCCTCTTCATGTCAGGACTGCCAAAAAAGTGAGTGCCTTAAAAATATAATGTGGAAAAGTGTCATAAAATTATATGCACTTGAAAAGTGATTAGTTTTTGATGATATATCCGTATTTATTCGCATTCACAATAGGTCCAATTTCAAATGCAGATATTATGAAATTAAATCTTATACATTTCTCACATTAAAATGCCGCGCAGCGGATTTTTTTGAATTTCTACCCACAGGCAGGTTTCAAATGATTTTGGTGCATTTTAATTGTAAGAAAACAAAAGTTAATCTTTCACTCATATCAGGAATGTTCATATAAATATGCCGCGCAGCGATTTATTAAAATTTTAATACTCTTAAAGGCTGGTTTCAAATGATTTTGGTGTAAAATAACAAAATCAATTTAATTTCGTCAGTAGATTCTCACATAACAAATGCCGCGCAGCGAATTTTTTTGAAATTCAACCCTTTATCGAGTAATTTTTAAAGATATTGTGCGTTACCAGGGTTGGCAGATTGATACTCTTGCCCCCCCTACAGACGTCTATGGGGGGCACGTGCCCCTGCTGCCCCCCCGGTTCCGACGCCACTGGTCAACGTTCAAGTTTTGTTTGGCCGAGTGTACCTAATATAGTCGGTTACTCAGTCTAAAATGTATTAGTTATTGTCTGGGAACTCAACACTGAGCTGTGCCAAGTAAAGTTGGACATCAGAGAAGTTTTCTTGTGCTGTGAACTGAGAAGATGTGACGATGTGGTACGTGTGTGGGATGCTGTGTGTCGTGCAGTTTGCACTGGCTCAAGATCTCTCAGGTAAGATTTACAAACACGTAACAAAGCATTGAGTTGACTTGCTTGATGCACTTCTGTTTGTTGAACTTATTAGGACGCAAGATGTTCATTCCCATTCGATCGTGGACGGAAGAAAAATCAATAATCGAGTCCAGCTGTTTTGATGACAATAAAGCTATGCTTGTTGATGGTCAGAATGATGACCTAGCAAGAAGTAGGTCAGTAGACCATAACGGGATTTATGTTGACAAGAGAGGGTTGAGAGAAGAGATTGTTTCCGGGGTTGTTAGACCGGTTTGTTTTTGTTATGCAGAGTGGAGATTATGAGTTGTAGGGGGCAGTTCATAGGATTTGATGAAAAGTAATAACAGGTGAACTTGTATCTGTGTTTAGGTGATAAGAATAGTGTTGTTTGCCAGGTAGGATAGATAATCTTCCTAGGTATTAAGTGAGAAGTATTGTACTTCACGAAGTCCGTTACCACGAAGTCCGTAATCGGTTACCAGATACGGATGATCTTAAATATCTTAAATATATTTTTGTAAAAAGTATTGAAAAAATTGCAATGAATACCAACTGCAATATGAAAAGATTTTCCTCGAGTGGGACTCGAACCCACGACCTTCCGATATCCAGTAAGATGCTCTATACCAGCTGAGCTACCGAGGCAGTTCACATTGCAGCGGCCGTGTTCCAATATAAGCTGCGTTAGCAACTTACCGATTTTGAAGATAGGGTCAGAAGACCGTGAAATTTCATCCACGTTTGACAACTGACTAACTTCATTCGACTTGGATTTCTCATAAGCAGATGAGTGCGCATATGTATGAAATAAGGTTTTTACTGATTCCCTCAGTTAGGTGAATGTTAATAAATACCAACTGCAATGTGAAAAGCCTTTCCTTCCGATATCCAGTCAGATGTTCTACCAGCTGAGCTACCGAGGCAGTTCACATTGCAGTTCACATTCATATTGCAGTTGGTATTTATTAACATTCACCTAACTGAGGGAATCAGTAAAAACCATATTTCACAAATTGAGATGAGTTGAAAATATAAATGATAAAATATGCCTTGCAGTGGCTCCGGACAACGTGACGCTGACAGCTCGAGTGAGAAAAGACAGAGATGGAGGGGCAAGCATAATTAATAATTTGAAAAGTTACAAGAGTTCGGGGACGTAGCACTCTAGAAAATTCGGATCAAGATAATTCCTTTTGGTGCAATTTTGATTCGCGTGTAGCTATTTTTGGGAATTTGACTTACAAACAGTCCAAAAATTGTCTAAGAAGTTTAGAAAAAGTTAAATTTTTGGATCATATTAGCGTAAGTTCGGAAGGGAAGGGAAGGGGAACCACCGGCTTACCCCTAATTACCTACGCCCTTGTGTCCAATTATTCTCAATAGTTTGAAGTATTTATTACATAACACTTTTTTTTGTGTGACACTTTACGAGCTTTTTGGGCGTATGTGATTATGGATGTGTTCATCCGTCCACACGAAAAAATTTTAACTTCCAAAAGTAAACAAAAAATGTTAAAATAATTTAATAAATAAATAATAAAATTTTTATAAAAATATAAATAATAAATATATAATAAATAATATAATAATAAAAATATATAAAAATAATAAGAAATGTATGAATAAAGATAACAAATTCCAATAGTTGTTGATTTGAGCTTATTCTCATTTAATCGGGTGGTAATGGTATTACATTAATTAATATTATATTGTATTGATGAAAGTACAAATTTTTTGGAGATAATTTTTAATAGCTTAGTTATACTTCAAATGAAAATATTCTATAAGGTTCACACTTTTACTATTAAGATAATGTGCTCTGTTGTACGTTACAAATAGTCCAGTCAAATCAGGCTTAAAAATGTCCAAACCCAAAATAATTTGTAACATTTAGTTTTTTGGTGTCATTCTCTTCAGAAAAATTCCCTCTACAATATATCCAAAATCCGCCAAAATCCGCGCACCGGAAGTACTTTTTAATCACTTTTGAAGTTAATTTCCCATGTTAATTCCATCTTGCAAAAAAAACTTTTTTTCATGTAACTCCGATTTTGACGAAACTTGGCAGAATTGTTCACCATCCTAAATGAACAAAAAAGTTATCTTAGCGTTTTTCTGTAAATCTTATCGCTTGGGAAATATGGCCCATCGAAAAGTCATATTTTAGTCAGTTTTCGACTTTTCGAGTGTAATTTGACGATTTGCGAGGTCCATATTTCCCAAACGATACGATTTAGAGAAAAACGCTAAGAGAGCTTTTTTGGTTCATTTAGGATGGTGAACAATTCTGCCAAGTTTCGTCAAAATCGGAGTTACAATGAAAAAAGTGTTTTTTTGCAAGATGGAATTAACATGGGAAATTAACTTAAAAAGTGATTAAAAAGTACTTCCGGTGCGCGGATTTAGGATATGTTGAAGAGGGCATTTTCTGAAGAGAATGACACCAAAAAACCAAATGTTACAATTAGTTTTGGGTTAATCTCTCATTTGACTGGACTAAAAGGCTTATGTTTTTATGTTTGTTATGTTAGGTTATGCAGGTTTGGTTGGGTGCAGGTTGTTTGTTCGATTATGGGTTAAATAAATATTTCATTCCTCATTATTATTCTTTATTTAAGCTACTCACAGAAACAGTGATCCCAAAAACCAAACATTTTACTATCAATCATGTTCGGGTGTTAGCACATTCGCGTAGTGTTGAAAGATCCAGCCTAATAATGTGGTCTTCAAATTATACATAAAAGAAACGACCTATGCGCCTCTATGGCGAGTCAGAACTAAAAAGTAATTTTAGATGATAATAATAAGTTAGGTATCATTATGATACCTTAAGATGCCTTAAATTCTGCAAGTGCGGGTCTAATGCGACAAAAACAGAAAATGCTTATAAAATTAACCCTTGCATTTTATGGTGACTAGTTCCGTTTGTTGCATTTGTGCGAAATACATGTCTGTGACTAATCTAGATTGTGTGTTTACCCAAAAGAGACCCCATCGCCCCAAACCACGTCATAACACTCACAAACTAAAACTTAATATCGAAATGACAGCATCTGACATCTCAACCCAAGTGCAAAACTTACATCAGAAAAATAACAAAAGAACTTAAAAAAAACTATCAACTTTATAAATTATGTATGTTATTTTGTTGTTCTTCTTATCACAAATCAAATAAAATTGTGAACAACGGTATAGTTATAAGTGTCAGAGAATATATTCTTTTTGTTGGGTTTAAGTCCTTTATAACATAATAATTAATTCAGTTGGTATTATTAGATTATAATAGTCAAAGGACGAGGTGCAATATTGCCTGTATGAATTCTGTACATCACAGGTAGAAGGCCCGATGTCCATTTCAATGAGGTATTCTTGAAGTGAGCTCAAAACTTCACTCTGTCTCCTTCCAATATTATTTGTAATTGACACACCAGTCATTTGGAATGATAATAATTAAAATTACCTGAATTCGTTAATTTCAGTCATAATTGCATTTCATATAACTTGATAACGTTGCTGCACTTTACTCTGATATACATCAATCTTCTCGACACATCTTCACTAAGCAGTGCTATTAGAAAAGAAATGTCCCCAAAGAGTGCGAACGAATTGAAATTACTCATTAACAATTTGGCTATTTCTTGCCATATCTCCAAAAGTCCCTAACCTTCTTGTCCAGAAAAACGAAAACAAATGCCATTAAGAAAATGTGACCGGCCGTCGTCATTAGAAACAAATACTCGAACAAAAAGTCACTGTGCACAACTTTAGCCTCAGACAGAAAGTGGAAAAACCATATGAAGCCAAACACAATGAATATCTTGAAGCTTGTCGTTAGCCGTCGAATCTGAATTTGTCGATCATCCTTCATATGCCGCTGTATCATCGGATCGCCTCCACATTTCCCCACGTCAAATATATGAAGCACGATCCGAACGTAAACAACTGAATTCACAATCATGATCAGTCCCGCAGGAGTCAGTACAGTCAACATGAACACAAGTCCAGATGGGTAACAAGACCCGCTGCCATTGTCATTTGACTCGTAGAACTTCACGCGCCACGACAGCAGGATGACTATTGGCACTAACGGTACGCCCCAAGCGAAGAGGAAGACTTTCCGCATGAGGTGGGTCGTTGTCTTCGCTCCTCCAACTGTGGTCAGTCGCTTTATTTGCAAACCTGACATTACCAGCAACCAGCAGAACATCGCTAGGAAGCTGTAATGGCGGAAAACACCAAACGCAATACACGAAGGATCGGTAGTTTCAAAATGGATCGTGCTGTCTAAGAAACCGAAGACAAGGTTAATAGCCAATGCGGTGACCATGTGCAGGACAATCTTGTGCCCTGCGTTTTCGCGCCATTCCTTCAAGCGTATCGCAGTTAGGTAAATACTCAACAAGCCTATCGCAGAGAAGATTCCGTTGACTTTCATCATGTATTGAAATGCCGTGTACCTCTCCAGGTATTCACTGAAGGTTGTGATGTGGAAGTAGACCTGGAAGTACCCGCGAGTGACGCCCTCACTGTGACCTAGATGACTGCACCTGAACACCTCGAGACCACCACGAGTCGTCCTCAGAGGATCACAGTTAAAGATGGTCCACGTGTCTGATTCGAAGTCATACGCCGATACAGTGCGCAGCTTGGACGTGTCCTTCACAGTGTTGTTGATCCAAACTTCTATGTAGTCGTCAGAGAAGAAAGACGTCTCTTCATAATTTTGTAGAATTACTTGTATGACATATGCTCCCTTGTAGAAATAACTGTTGTTACCAATATTTATAGATTCCCGGTAATTATAGAATATGGTAACAGCAAAACGTGCGTTTCTACTTAGCAATGAGTCTGATACAGTGACTTTCATGTCCCTATCTGGTTCTGAATCCACTCTGGAAGAAGAGGGTGAAATTGCATAAGTGAAGTTATTCGTTGTGTCATAAAACGACTCCGCACCAAGAATGTTATCAATCTGGAGAATGTTGACCACAATGATCGTGTTGTACATATTCCTTCCTAACATCAACACATCGTAGCCTAGTGGAAGTACCAACTTCACAATCATAGAATCTAAATAAGGAAGAATGTTAGAGACACTAACGTTTTGTGGTAAAATATGCAACGCTCCAAACAATCTGGTACCTTCATGGTCCATGAAAAGATAGTAGTCATCATAATAATTGTCAATGATCACACTCGTGGCATTCAGATGGTCCTTGTCGACTGACGAATTAGTCCTGTACAACATAACGGCATACAGGTAACCCCCTTCTCCGATATAATTCTGAGCAGTAAATATATAGTGAAACATGTCCAGTTTTGAATCTTCTAAAATACACGGTGTCCAAGTGATGGAGAAGTGTTCAACTTTCAGCCACTGGGCGTCTTTGGAGTCCAGCGAGTAGTTCCATTGGCACTTGCGCACTGCGACCTCCTGCGTGCCTGGTAGCAGTTTGGCTTCTTCAGAATCTGAAACATAGCAAAGCCAAGCAAATCATTTGATATGTGGGGGATTGGATTTTTGTCTTCCATTTGGGTAGTAGTGAGTGATGTTTTATGGGACGCCTACAGCGAAATAATTTGCTCACATTAAAATGTTTAATTTACTTCATACTAAGGGAAGTCCTTTGGGGCTTTCGGTCAACGGGGCACCTGTCCGGGGGGCCCGGGGGGGGGTCCAGCACTGGTGGGACGACCAGTCCGGAATGGGATCAGACTTGCAAGGGGGGGGGGGGGGGGGGGCTCAGGCCGGTTGGACCAGATTCGGTTGTATAGGTTGGCCTTCCCCCCTTCGTTATTTGTTCAATATTATGTACCTGTCACCATTGGGATTCGACAAATGTTTAACAATTTACAAGATTTGCAAAGCAGGTGTAAGATGCTCTCCCAAATCTTTCTTCTCGATTGAAAGTGACTGTTAAACAACTAAAGAAGCTACTAAATTCTACTCACATATTGGAACTGTTTCCCAGTTGAAAGTCCCGCCTTGAGGATTGGGAGTCGTGTCCTGCATACAGTTCCCAGGATAATACCATTCAACAAGCTGGAAGTCGCGGAATGTCATCTCGTCATCGTTATAGTAGGGATCCTCAATGACACGGACGCGAATCAACAGGTGCTGATCCGTTGTCATGGAAACATCCTTCACATGCAGAACAGACCTCTCGACTCGCATGACAAGTACAATGTTCTGCAGCAACTTCTCGGTCAGCTCTTCGCTCTCGAATGCCGGTTGGTTGCTTCTGAATACCATGTTGGAACCGACTGGGTCGTCGTGTTGGACCGACATCGTTTGCGACGGCAGAGGAAGCGTCTTTCTTCTTTGACAGACGACGCATGGGAACGTCAGGTCGTTGGGCACGAACGTGACGTCACCGCTTGTCATGTTGATGACTGCGACGTAGTCCAGTTCGTCCTTGGAAGTTGCCCCGACCTTAACCAAAGTAATCAATTTAAATGACCAATGGAGATGTGACTGGTTTACGGAAATTAAATTTAAGGTAGTGCAAGTGCGAGCGATTTTGTCGCATGTTGCAGGCACTTTTTTTTTTGTCTGGGGCTTAACGTCGCACTGTTCTGCAGCGAGGCTAATGGCGACGGATGAATGATTGCGATGATGATTGGGAGATGATGGTGAATAGTAGGTAAGGATGGAAGGTGGGAAGTAAGGGTCGTGGCCTATTAGTAGGGTACCTTCCCAGCATTTGCCCGTCGACTGAGGTCAGGAAGGACGGCCGCGGAAATCGAACCCGGGCCTCCGGAATACAAGTTCAGAGCTTTAACACTCAGCCAACCTGTTTGGATACGATTGGAGACGAAATGGGTTGACGAAATGATATAAAATTTAAATCATGATTAGATAAAAGAACAACTTATTAGTTCATTTGTAATTTGTAATTTTTTGCTCTGTTAATTAGTAATAATTAGTTGATTTTTTGTGAAAATGGTATATTTTCTTGTCGAGCTTTCAAAATTAATTTTGAAAATGTGACAAGTGATCCTAAGTTTATAATCACGATTTAAGATTAATTAATAAACAGGTTTGGTCTCCAATCGTATACAGGGTTGGGATAATCCCCCCCCCCCCTCTTCCTACGCGCCTGCGTAGAGCGCTAGATGATAAATGTTAGCAATCGCTCACTCACGCACCAGTACAGTCTCGTCATTGAGCATCACGCTGTCCTCGATCTTGTGTATCTCGTTGTACGGAACCAAACCGCCGTTGCACAGCTTCTTGTCGGACCCCAGAAGACCGTGGTAGTCGAACAGAAGATAACACCCGTCGCAGTTCACCTGGCAGCTCCACATCAGTTCCATCCAGTTGTTACTCGTGTCGTACCAGAACTCCCTGGCAGACATGTCCACGGCGTCGATGTGGTCGATGCAGGAGTAGAGCAAGGTGGCTGTAATACAACACAGATGATCAAGTACATGCAGCATCCCTTGCATCTGTTGTACCAGAACTCCCTGGCAGACATGTCCACGGCGTCGATGTGGTCGATGCAGGAGTAGAGCAAGGTGGCTGTAATACAACACAGATGATCAAGTACATGCAGCTTCCCTTGCATCTGTCGTACCAGAACTCCCTGGCAGACATGTCCACGGCGTCGATGTAGTCGATGCAGGAGTAGAGCAGGGTGGCTGCAATACAACACAGAAGATCAAGTATATGCAGCATCCCTTGCATCTATTGTACCAGAACTCCCTGGCAGACATGTCCACGGCGTCGATGTGGTCGATGCAGGAGTAGAGCAAGGTGGCTGTAATACAACACAGATGATCAAGTACATGCAGCATCCCTTGCATCTGTTGTACCAGAACTCCCTGGCAGACATGTCCACGGCGTCGATGTGGTCGATGCAGGAGTAGAGCAAGGTGGCTGTAATACAACACAGATGATCAAGTACATGCAGCTTCCCTTGCATCTGTCGTACCAGAACTCCCTGGCAGACATGTCCACGGCGTCGATGTAGTCGATGCAGGAGTAGAGCAGGGTGGCTGCAATACAACACAGAAGATCAAGTATATGCAGCATCCCTTGCATCTATTGTACCAGAACTCCCTGGCAGACATGTCCACGGCGTCGATGTGGTCGATGCAGGAGTAGAGCTTAGTGGCTGTAATACAACACAGATGATCAAGTACATGCAGCATTCCTTGCATCTGTCGTACCAGAACTCCCTGGCAGACATGTCCACGGCGTCGATGTGGTCGATGCAGTAGTAGAGCAAGGTGGCTGTAATACAACACAGATGATCAAGTATATGCAGCATCCCTTGCATCTGTTGTACCAGAACTCCCTGGCAGACATGTCCACGGCGTCGATGTGGTCGATGCAGGAGTAGAGCAAGGTGGTTGTAATACAACGCAGATGATCAAGTACATGCAGCATCCCTTGCATCTGTCGTACCAGAACTCCCTGGCAGACATGTCCACGGCGTCGATGTGGTCGATGCAGGAGTAGAGCAGGGTGGCTGTAATACAACACAGATGATCAAGTACATGCAGCTTCCCTTGCATCTGTTGTACCAGTACTCCTTGGCAGACATGTCCACGGCGTCGATGTGGTCGATGCAGGAGTAGAGCAAGGTGGCTGTAATACAACACAGATGATCAAGTACATGCAGCATCCCTTGCATCTGTTGTACCAGTACTCCTTGGCAGACATGTCCACGGCGTCGATGTGGTCGATGCAGGAGTAGAGCAAGGTGGCTGTAATACAACACAGATGATCAAGTACATGCAGCATCCCTTGCATCTGTCGTACCAGAACTCCCTGGCAGACATGTCCACGGCGTCGATGTGGTCGATGCAGGAGTAGAGCAAGGTGGCTGTAATACAACACAGATGATCAAGTACATGCAGCATCCCTTGCATCTGTTGTACCAGAACTCCCTGGCAGACATGTCCACGGCGTCGATGTGGTCGATGCAAGAGTAGAGCAAGGTGGCTGTAATACAACACAGATGATCAGGTACATGCAGCATCCCTTGCATCTGTTGTTCCAGAACTCCCTGGCAGACATGTCCACGGCGTCGATGTGGTCGATGCAGGAGTAGAGCAAGGTGGCTGTAATACAACACAGATGATCAAGTACATGCAGCATCCCTTGCATCTGTTGTACCAGAACTCCCTGGCAGACATGTCCACGGCGTCGATGTGGTCGATGCAGGAGTAGAGCAAGGTGGCTGTAATACAACACAGATGATCAAGTACATGCAGCACTTCTTGCATCTGTTGTACCAGAACTCCCTGGCAGACATGTCCACGGCGTCGATGTGGTCGATGCAGGAGTAGAGCAAGGTGGCTGTAATACAACACAGATGATCAAGTACATGCAGCATCCCTTGCATCTGTTGTACCAGAACTCCCTGGCAGACATGTCCACGGCGTCGATGTGGTCGATGCAGGAGTAGAGCAAGGTGGCTGTAATACAACACAGATGATCAAGTACATGCAGCATCCCTTGCATCTGTTGTACCAGAACTCCCTGGCAGACATGTCCACGGCGTCGATGTGGTCGATGCAGGAGTAGAGCAAGGTGGCTGTAATACAACACAGATGATCAAGTACATGCAGCATCCCTTGCATCTGTTGTACCAGAACTCCCTGGCAGACATGTCCACGGCGTCGATGTGGTCGATGCAGGAGTAGAGCAAGGTGGCTGTAATACAACACAGATGATCAAGTACATGCAGCTTCCCTTGCATCTGTTGTACCAGAACTCCCTGGCTGACATGTCCACGGCGTCGATGTGGTCGATGCAGGAGTAGAGCAAGGTGGCTGTAATACAACACAGATGATCAAGTACATGCAGCTTCCCTTGCATCTGTTGTACCAGAACTCCCTGGCAGACATGTCCACGGCGTCGATGTGGTCGATGCAGGAGTAGAGCAAGGTGGCTGTAATACAACACAGATGATCATATACATGCAGCATTCCTTGCATCTGTTGTACCAGAACTCCCTGGCAGACATGTCCACGGCGTCGATGTGGTCGATGCAGGAGTAGAGCAAGGTGGCTGTAATACAACACAGATGATCAAGTACATGCAGCATCCCTTGCATCTGTTGTACCAGAACTCCCTGGCAGACATGTCCACGGCGTCGATGTGGTCGATGCAGGAGTAGAGCAAGGTGGCTGTAATACAACACAGATGATCAAGTACATGCAGCTTCCCTTGCATCTGTTGTACCAGAACTCCCTGGCTGACATGTCCACGGCGTCGATGTGGTCGATGCAGGAGTAGAGCAAGGTGGCTGTAATACAACACAGATGATCAAGTACATGCAGCTTCCCTTGCATCTGTTGTACCAGAACTCCCTGGCAGACATGTCCACGGCGTCGATGTGGTCGATTCAGGAGTAAAGCAAGGTGGCTGTAATACAACACAGATGATCAAGTACATGCAGCATCCCTTGCATCTGTCGTACCAGAACTCCCTGGCAGACATGTCCACGGCGTCGATGTGGTCGATGCAGGAGTAGAGCAAGGTGGCTGTAATACAACACAGATGATCAAGTACATGCAGCATCCCTTGCATCTGTCGTACCAGAACTCCCTGGCAGACATGTCCACGGCGTCGATGTGGTCGATGCAGGAGTAGAGCAAGGTGGCTGCAATACAACACAGATGATCAAGTACATGCAGCATTCCTTGCATCTGTCGTACCAGAACTCCCTGGCAGACATGTCCACGGCGTCGATGTGGTCGATGCAGGAGTAGAGCAGGGTGGCTGTAATACAACACAGATGATCAAGTGCATGCAGCATCCCTTGCATCTGTCGTACCAGAACTCCCTGGCAGACATGTCCACGGCGTCGATGTGGTCGATGCAGGAGTAGAGCAGGGTGGCTGTAATACAACACAGATGATCAAGTACATGCAGCTTCCCTTGCATCTGTTGTACCAGAACTCCCTGGCAGACATGTCCACGGCGTCGATGTGGTCGATGCAGGAGTAGAGCAAGGTGGCTGTAATACAACACAGATGATCATATACATGCAGCATTCCTTGCATCTGTTGTACCAGAACTCCCTGGCAGACATGTCCACGGCGTCGATGTGGTCGATGCAGGAGTAGAGCAAGGTGGCTGTAATACAACACAGATGATTAAGTACATGCAGCATCCCTTGCATCTGTTGTACCAGAACTCCCTGGCAGACATGTCCACGGCGTCGATGTGGTCGATGCAGGAGTAGAGCAAGGTGGCTGTAATACAACACAGATGATCAAGTACATGCAGCTTCCCTTGCATCTGTTGTACCAGAACTCCCTGGCTGACATGTCCACGGCGTCGATGTGGTCGATGCAGGAGTAGAGCAAGGTGGCTGTAATACAACACAGATGATCAAGTACATGCAGCTTCCCTTGCATCTGTTGTACCAGAACTCCCTGGCAGACATGTCCACGGCGTCGATGTGGTCGATTCAGGAGTAAAGCAAGGTGGCTGTAATACAACACAGATGATCAAGTACATGCAGCATCCCTTGCATCTGTCGTACCAGAACTCCCTGGCAGACATGTCCACGGCGTCGATGTGGTCGATGCAGGAGTAGAGCAAGGTGGCTGTAATACAACACAGATGATCAAGTACATGCAGCATCCCTTGCATCTGTCGTACCAGAACTCCCTGGCAGACATGTCCACGGCGTCGATGTGGTCGATGCAGGAGTAGAGCAAGGTGGCTGCAATACAACACAGATGATCAAGTACATGCAGCATTCCTTGCATCTGTCGTACCAGAACTCCCTGGCAGACATGTCCACGGCGTCGATGTGGTCGATGCAGGAGTAGAGCAGGGTGGCTGTAATACAACACAGATGATCAAGTGCATGCAGCATCCCTTGCATCTGTCGTACCAGAACTCCCTGGCAGACATGTCCACGGCGTCGATGTGGTCGATGCAGGAGTAGAGCAGGGTGGCTGTAATACAACACAGATGATCAAGTGCATGCAGCATCCCTTGCATCTGTCGTACCAGAACTCCCTGGCAGACATGTCCACGGCGTCGATGTGGTCGATGCAGGAGTAGAGCAGGGTGGCTGTAATACAACACAGATGATCAAGTGCATGCAGCATCCCTTGCATCTGTCGTACCAGAACTCCCTGGCAGACATGTCCACGGCGTCAATGTGGTCGATGCAGGAGTAGAGCAGGGTGGCTGTAATACAACACAGATGATCAAGTGCATGCAGCATCCCTTGCATCTGTCGTACCAGAACTCCCTGGCAGACATGTCCACGGCGTCGATGTGGTCGATGCAGGAGTAGAGCAAGGTGGCTGTAATACAACACAGATGATCAAGTACATGCAGCATCCCTTGCATCTGTCGTACCAGAACTCCCTGGCAGACATGTCCACGGCGTCGATGTGGTCGATGCAGGAGTAGAGCAAGGTGGCTGTAATACAACACAGATGATCAAGTACATGCAGTTGTTACTCGTGTCGTACCAGAACTCCCTGGCAGACATGTCCACGGCGTCGATGTGGTCGATGCAGGAGTAGAGCAGGGTGGCTGTAATACAACACAGATGATCAAGTGCATGCAGCATCCCTTGCATCTGTCGTACCAGAACTCCCTGGCAGACATGTCCACGGCGTCGATGTGGTCGATGCAGGAGTAGAGCAAGGTGGCTGTTATACAACAAAGATGATCAAGTACATGCAGCTTCCCTTGCATCTGTTGTACCAGAACTCCCTGGCAGACATGTCCACGGCGTCGATGTGGTCGATGCAGGAGTAGAGCAAGGTGGCTGTAATACAACACAGATGATCAAGTACATGCAGCATCCCTTGCATCTGTCGTACCAGAACTCCCTGGCAGACATGTCCACGGCGTCGATGTGGTCGATGCAGGAGTAGAGCAAGGTGGCTGTAATACAACACAGATGATCAAGTACATGCAGCATCCCTTGCATCTGTCGTACCAATACTCCCTGGCAGACATATCCAGAGCGTCGATGTGGTCGATGCAGGAGTAGAGCAGGGTGGCTGTAATACAACACAGATGATCAAGTACATGCAGCTTCCCTTGCATCTGTCGTACCAGAACTCCCTGGCAGACATGTCCACGGCGTCGATGTGGTCGATGCAGGAGTAGAGCAGGGTGGCTGTAATACAACACAGATGATCAAGTACATGCAGCTTCCCTTGCATCTGTTGTACCAGAACTCCCTGGCATACATGTCCACGGCGTCGATGTGGTCGATGCATGAGTAGAGCAAGGTGGCTGTAATACAACACAGATGATCTAGTACATGCAGCATCCCTTGCATCTGTTGTACCAGAACTCCCTGGCAGACATGTCCACGGCGTCGATGTGGTCGATGCAGGAGTAGAGCAAGGTGGCTGTAATACAACACAGATGATCAAGTACATGCAGCATCCCTTGCATCTGTTGTACCAGAACTCCCTGGCAGACATGTCCACGGCGTCGATGTGGTCGATGCAGGAGTAGAGCAAGGTGGCTGTAATACAACACAGATGATCAAGTACATGCAGCTTCCCTTGCATCTGTTGTACCAGAACTCCCTGGCAGACATGTCCACGGCGTCGATGTGGTCGATGCAGGAGTAGAGCAAGGTGTCTGTAATACAACACAGATGATCAAGTACATGCAGCTTCCCTTGCATCTGTTGTACCAGAACTCCCTGGCAGACATGTCCACGGCGTCGATGTGGTCGATGCAGGAGTAGAGCAAGGTGGCTGTAATACAACACAGATGATCAAGTACATGCAGCTTCCCTTTCATCTGTCGTACCAGAACTCCCTGGCAGACATGTCCACGGCGTCGATGTGGTCGATGCAGGAGTAGAGCAAGGTGGCTGTAATACAACACAGATGATCAAGTACATGCAGCATCCCTTGCATCTGTCGTACCAGTACTCCCTGGCAGACATGTCCACGGCGTCGATGTGGTCGATGCAGGAGTATAGCAAGGTGGCTGTAATTCAACACAGATGATCAAGTACGTGCAGCATTCCTTGCATCTGTCGTACCAGTACTCCCTGGCAGACATGTCCACGGCGTCGATGTGGTCGATGCAGGAGTAGAGCAAGGTGGCTGTAATACAACACAGATGATCAAGTTCATGCAGCATTTCTTGCATCTGTCGTACCAGTACTCCCTGGCAGACATGTCCACGGCGTCGATGTGGTCGATGCAGGAGTAGAGCAAGGTGGCTGTAATACAACACAGATGATCAAGTACATGCAGCATCCCTTGCATCTGTTGTACCAGAACTCCCTGGTAGACATATCCAGAGCGTCGATGTGGTCGATGCAGGAGTAGAGCAAGGTGGCTGTAATACAACAAAGATGATCAAGTACATGCAGCATCCCTTGCATCTGTCGTACCAGAACTCCCTGGCAGACATGTCCACGGCGTCGATGTGGTCGATGCAGGAGTAGAGCAAGGTGGCTGGAATACAACACAGATTTACAAGTGCATGCAGCTTCCCTTGCATCTGTTGTACCAGAACTCCCTGGCAGACATGTCCACGGCGTCGATGTGGTCGATGCAGGAGTAGAGCAAGGTGGCTGTAATACAACACAGATGATCAAGTACATGCAGCATCCCTTGCATCTGTTGTACCAGAACTCCCTGGCAGACATGTCCACGGCGTCGATGTGGTCGATGCAGGAGTAGAGCAAGGTGGCTGTAATACAACACAGATGATCAAGTACATGCAGCTTCCCTTGCATCTGTCGTACCAGTACTCCTTGGCAGACATATCCAGAGCGTCGATGTGGTCAATGCAGGAGTAGTGCTAAGTGGCTGTAATACAACACAGATGATCAAGTACATGCAGCATTCCTTGCATCTGTCGTACCAGTACTCCCTGGCAGACTTATCCAGAGCGTCGATGTGGTCGATGCAGGAGTAGAGCAAGGTGGCTGTAATACAACACAGAAGATCAAGTATATGCAGCATCCCTTGCATCTGTTGTACCAGTACTCCTTGGCAGACATATCCAGAGCGTCGATGTGGTCGATGCAGGAGTAGAGCAAGGTGGCTGTAATACAACACAGATGATCAAGTGCATGCAGCTTCCCTTGCATCTGTCGTACCAGTACTCCTTGGCAGACATATCCAGAGCGTCGAAGTGGTCAATGCAGGAGTAGTGCTAAGTGGCTGTAATACAACACAGATGATCAAGTACATGCAGCATTCCTTGCATCTGTCGTACCAGTACTCCCTGGCAGACTTATCCAGAGCGTCGATGTGGTCGATGCAGGAGTAGAGCTTAGTGGCTGTAATACAACACCGATGATCAAGTACATGAAGCATCCCTTGCATCTGTTGTACCAGTTCTCCTTGGCACACATATCCAGAGCGTCGATGTGGTCGATGCAGGAGTAGAGCAAGGTGGCTGTTATACAACACAGATGATCAAGTACATGCAGCTTGCCTTGCATCTGTTGTACCAGTACTCCTTGGCAGACATGTCCAGAGCGTCGATGTGGTCGATGCAGGAGTAGAGCAGGGTGGCTGTAATACAACACAGATGATCAAGTACATGCAGCATCCCTTGCATCTGTTGTACCAGAACTCCCTGGTAGACATATCCAGAGCGTCGATGTGGTCGATGCAGGAGTAGAGCAAGGTGGCTGTAATACAACAAAGATGATCAAGTACATGCAGCATCCCTTGCATCTGTCGTACCAGAACTCCCTGGCAGACATGTCCACGGCGTCGATGTGGTCGATGCAGGAGTAGAGCAAGGTGGCTGTAATACAACACAGATGATCAAGTACATGCAGCATCCCTTGCATCTGTTGTACCAGAACTCCCTGGTAGACATATCCAGAGCGTCGATGTGGTCGATGCAGGAGTAGAGCAGGGTGGCTGTAATACAAAGCAGATGATCAAGTACATGCAGCATCCCTTGCATCTGTTGTACCAGAACTCCTTGGCAGACATATCCAGAGCGTCGATGTGGTCGATGCAGGAGTAGAGCAGGGTGGCTGCAATACAACACAGATGATCAAGTACATGCAGCTTCCCTTGCATCTGTTGTACCAATACTCCCTGGCAGACATATCCAGAGCGTCGATGTGGTCGATGCAGGAGTAGAGCAAGGTGGCTGTAATACAACACAGATGATCAAGTACATGCAGCATCCCTTGCATCTGTTGTACCAGAACTCCTTGGCAGACATATCCAGAGCGTCGATGTGGTCGATGCAGGAGTAGAGCAGGGTGGCTGTAATACAACGCAGATGATCAAGTACATGCAGCATCCCTTGCATCTGTTGTACCAGAACTCCCTGGTAGACATATCCAGAGCGTCGATGTGGTCGATGCAGGAGTAGAGCTTGAAATATCGATATATTGAAATATTGAAATATCGAAATATCGATATATTAAAATATCGAAATATCGAAATATTAAAATATCGATATATTGAAATATCGATTTATCGAAATATTGAAATATCGACGGCGTCGACGGCGTCGATGTGGTCGATGCAGGAGTAGAGCAAGGTGGCTGTAATACAACACAGATGATCAAGTATATGCAGCATCCCTTGCATCTGTTGTACCAGTACTCCTTGGCAGACATATCCAGAGCGTCGATGTGGTCGATGCAGGAGTAGAGCAAGGTGGCTGTTATAAACACAGATGATCAAGTACATGCAGCATCCCTTGCATCTGTTGTACCAGAACTCCCTGGCAGACATGTCCAGAGCGTCGATGTGGTCGATGCAGGAGTAGAGCAGGGTGGCTGCAATACAACACAGATGATCAAGTACATGCAGCTTCCCTTGCATCTGTTGTACCAATACTCCCTGGCAGACATATCCAGAGCGTCGATGTGGTCGATGCAGGAGTAGAGCAAGGTGGCTGGAATACAACACAGATGATCAAGTACATGCAGCATCCCTTGCATCTGTTGTACCAATACTCCTCGGCAGACATATCCAGAGCGTCGATGTGGTCGATGCAGGAGTAGAGCAAGGTGGCTGTAATACAACACAGATGATCAAGTACATGCAGCATCCCTTGCATCTGTTGTACCAGAACTCCCTGGCAGACATATCCAGAGCGTCGATGTGGTCGATGCAGGAGTAGAGCAGGGTGGCTGCAATACAACACAGATGATCAAGTACATGCAGCTTCCCTTGCATCTGTTGTACCAATACTCCCTGGCAGACATATCCAGAGCGTCGATGTGGTCGATGCAGGAGTAGAGCAAGGTGGCTGGAATACAACACAGATGATCAAGTACATGCAGCATCCCTTGCATCTGTTGTACCAATACTCCTCGGCAGACATATCCAGAGCGTCGATGTGGTCGATGCAGGAGTAGAGCAAGGTGGCTGGAATTCAACACAGATGATCAAGTACATGCAGCTGTTACTCGTGTCGTACCAGAACTCCTTGGCAGACATATCCAGAGCGTCGATGTGGTCGATGCAGGAGTAGAGCAAGGTGGCTGTAATACAACACAGATGATCAAGTTCATGCAGCTTCCCTTGCATCTGTTGTACCAGTACTCCTTGGCAGACATATCCAGAGCGTCGATGTGGTCGATGCAGGAGTAGAGCTTAGTGGCTGTAATACAGTGTTGTGATAAGATAATTTCATTTTTATCTAGATAAAGATACCGTGCCAATTTTTTTTTCAATATTATTTTCACAGTGGACACATTTTGTGAATAAAAACCTAGGAATTTGAAACATCAACTTGGGGGGCACAAAAATTAGTCCCGAGTACCACTGCTCTAGGACAGGGGTCGGCAACCTTTATTGGTGAAGGAGCCAATTTCCCTAAAAAGTAATAAATGAGATAATATTGGGAGCCGCAGTCACTTTATAGGCCCTGCCCCACAGGGCGTTTTTTTTAGAATTGTAACAATTTAAAAGTGATTTTGGGACTCTAAAATTAACAAACTGAATCAAATATCCTTCCAATTGTAGCCCCGCAGAGCGTTTTTCTTTAGAATTCCAACAATTAAAAAGTGATTTTGGGACTCTAAAATGAACAAACTGAATCAAATAACATTCCAATAGTTGCCACGCATGGCGTTTTTTCCCCAAATTTTCAAATTTTTCGATTCCATATTTTTATCTAAATTATAAAGAGCCATTCAAGAACCTCCAAGGAGCCGCAGGTTGCCGACCCCTGTTCTTGGAGAAACGGTTGAATATAATTCGGTTTTATAAAGTGAAATAGTAACTCACGATGGAGCTGCACGACATTGGTCCTATTGTCTACCCCCGGGCCTGGGATGGCAAAGTGTTGAGCGCTGCACACCAGCAACTTCCTCTCGTCAGCCGAAGTCACCCGCCTGGTGATCGTCTGAGTGATCGCCTTCATGTCGTAGATGTTCGTCCACAGAGTGCTGAGCGGCGTGTCGTCGTCCGTGTCATGTCTGATGATGTCATTGGCCAGGTACCACGTCAGGTTGGACACGGGACGACTGTACGAGGATGAACAAGTGGCGGTCAACAGGTATCCGTCCTTGTCTTGGAGGACTTTGGATGTCAATATTAGCTGGCCCAAATATGCTGGAAGACAATAGGTGAATAGGGTGAATGTTGAGATTATATTTTGTTTATATTCAGAATAGCCTCAAAGAGCAATGTGAAATTTTATTATATTTTTTAATTCATATTATATATCCCATAATTAATTTATTAGTAATTTCGACATTTCACTCCTCTGCAAAAACAAGCTGTACGTCACACGCCGTGTTCCCTGTGTTACGGGATGCATAGAACCGGCTCTGGCTAACATTATCTATACGGCCCGACTCGGCGTGTGACGTCAAATTGTGTTTCATGGACAGCTACAATCTACCAAACTTTGTTAATTCGTTCCTTGAAAACTATTCATCACACAACAAAAATAATACCACATCTGTCTTCAACAACATCTCAACTTTAATAAAATCATACTCATACAAAAATGCATACTTCCCCATTGAAGTGTCATACACGGGAAGAAAGAAAAAGTAAATATCTGGGGGAAAAAAGAAAGGTTTGGTATTTGGTAGTGATATATTTATGAGCTTTTAGAGGATACTCTCGAAAATATTGGAAAAATGGCACCCAGCGAGACAAGAAAATATTCAATTGTCAATTTTTCACCAAAAATCAACTAATTATTACTAATTAACAAAGCAAAAAATAAAAAACGTAACAAGTGACAACCCTAAGTTTGTCTTTTATCTAATCATGAATAAAATTTCAAATCATTTCGTCAACCCATTTTGTCTTCAATCGTATCCAAAAAAAAGTGCCTGCAACACGCGGCAAAATAGCTCGCGCACTAGTTGGTGTCTTTTCCATACATTTTCCCAGCAACAAGCATCAAAGTTGTCTCCTTTCACTGCCTGTCAATTACTCTGGTTTAATTACTATTTTAAGAATGTCAAACCGCGTGAAGCTCTGTTCATGATCGCCTACTTACATGCAACTATGAACGACATAAAATACTCGACGCGTCCAGACGCCGTCGCCATCGCGACGCTACTCTGTCCACTCATGAATCCTGACAGCTTCTTGAACCACTTGAGTCCACATTCCCCTTGCTCGAGACCCGCGCCGTAATACGCGTACTTCGCCGTGCTCGTGTTGTCCTCTAACTGATACGTGTCGTAGCCGATGGTGATGTTGCAGCTGATCAGGGAGTGGTTTGTGGGCTCGATCAAGCGGTATAACCGTGTCGCCGTCGCGTTTTGTTCGGGAAAGACAAGCAAATCACCGGGAGGATCGGCGATGAAGTGGAGCTGCTGGTCACCTGGAAGGAATTGTATGTCTCAGGGGCAGTGTTGTGACTTATCTAGATAATTATCTAGATAATTTTTTTTTATCTATTATCTTATCTAGATAATTATCTAGATAATTTTTTTTTATCTATTATCTTATCTAATTAATTAAATAATTGGTTATCTTTATCTTTATCTAGATAAAAATATTTTATCTATTGGCAATTATCTAGATAAAAAATAGGAAATAAAAAATGCTTGTGTGTATGAACATGCACAATTCTCAAATGACAGAGGATATAAGAAATAAAAATCATCTCCGTTTAGTAACATAGTTGGCTTGGTTTGACGGCTCATTTTTTTTTATAAAAACCAGAGTTCCGAATTTAGGATTTAAAAATAATACGGAAACAGTGGTATTTGGTAAAATAATTATCTATTATCTATTACAATTATCTATAATTATTTGTTATCTTTATCTATTATCTAGATGATTTCTTGAAAATTTATCTATTATCTTATCTAGATAAATTTTTGGCAGGTTATCTTTATCTTTATCTAGATAAAAAATAAAATTATCTAATCACAACACTGCTCAGGGGCTACATCCAGGGTGCGAATTGATGGAAGTGATGGGGGGGAGGGATTTCCCCCCTCTGGTTTTCTCATCCCCGGCTCTGTTTCCCAATAAAGCATCCCAGGGGGGGATAGAACCCCCCCCCCCCCCTCTGTAAAATGTTGACTTTTAATCTACGAAACAATAGATACCTACTTTTTTTTAAATAAATCTAAAACTATAAAAATAAATTGTCAAACAAAACAACTGTCAAATTGTCTTTATTAGCATATAAGCTGTATTTGATAAGATTTATTTATTCCGAGATTTATTTTTGGCCCAAATAGTGTACAAATCGCTTAGAAATGCACCAAATCCAATCTTGAAATTCAAAATTTCCCGGGGCTGTGCGCCCTGGACCCGCATGGTACTGGGGGGCCCTCCCCCCAGACCCCCCATTCTGTTCGTGGGCAAGCGTATTTTTTGCCTTTGCTATATCTTCGGAATTTTAATTTTTTCCTATCCCCCCCCTCTGAAAAATGAACAATTCGCACCCTGGGCTGCTATCGTGTAAAATGACAACTTCCTTGTCGAAGCGACAAGCTTCTCATCTCAATGTTATTCACGGCCTTCTCGCTTCGACAAGGAAGTTGTCATTTTACACGATCGCACCCCTGGAGCCTACATCGACATTGCAATCGTGATAATGTTCAATACGAAGACTTATGAAAGATGGGGAATTTTAATGTGCATGCTTTAGAGAAAAAGCTTATCTCGCAGGTTACTTAAATAACACCTCATGTTAAGAGAATGGTGTGTTTAGAATTTTACAGCTTTTCGTTTATGAACGAAACGATTATCTCAGATTATACTTAAATACATGCGCGGAGGAAGGGGGGGGGGGGGGGGGGGGGAAGGAGGGAACTCTCCCCCCCCCCCCCCCCCCCCACTCGAGCAGGCTGACCCCCATTCACCATACAAAATTAAGTTGTGTCCAAAAAACACTCAAAAATTGTTTAAATTCTGAAAAAAGTGCCCTGCGGGGCAAAAATAAAGAGTTGTGTGTTGTAATTTGTGCAGTGGAGCATAACAGAATCGATTTTAAAATGTTTACATTGGAAAAAATGCCCTGCGGGGCAACAATAAAGGTTTCTTTATTGAAACCGAGGGTTTCTTGCTTCAGTTTGGGCATTTTAGAGCTCCAGAATCACTTTTAAATGATTTAAATTCTGAAAAACGCCCTGCGAGCTAAAACTGGGGGCTTCACCCTCCAGACCCCTCCTCCGGATGTCGTAATCCCCCCCCCCCCCTTATGATAAAAGTAGTTCCTACGCGCCTGCTTAAATAAAAGCTAACACCTCATTCACCTCATATTAATAGAATGTTGAGTTTAAAATTTTTCACTTTTTTCATATTTTTTTGCTTTTCGTTTATACACCATAAAAATTTTATTCTCTTTTAAAGTGTTCTTTCGTCCTAAACACACTAGCAATAAACAATGAAAATTCATTCGAGAAAGCAAAGATGTCTCTATAATCTATTCTTACCGTTCGAGACCTGAACTGTCATTTGCTCATAAACCCAGTTACTCTTCTCTGTCCTGACACGACACTGAATGGCGCCAGTGTATCCAGGTTCAAACCCCGTCATCTCCACGCCGCAGTCTCCAGTCTCAAGTCCAGAGCCGTGGTAGACATTGTCAGGCGCTAGACGAGAAGCTTTGCCATCACTCAGGTCGATCATGCCGATGTCGTCTCTCATGAACTGACATGCGACCAGACTCTTGTCAGCGTTGCAAGTGATGACCACTGACTGGTTGGTGTTGATGAATGCGTACCTCGGTTGTATTGTGATCGAGGGCCGATGACCTGGTGGGAAGATACAAGCAATAGAGTCTCTGTAGAACTGACATGCCACCAGACTCTTGTCAGCGTTGCAAGTGATGACCACTGACTGGTTGGTGTTGATGAATGCGTACCTCGGTTGTATTGTGATCGAGGGCCGATGACCTGGTGGGAAGATACAAGCAATAGAGTCTCTGTAGAACTGACATGCCACCAGACTCTTGTCAGCGTTGCAAGTGATGAACACTGACTGGTTGGTGTTGATGAATGCGTACCTCGGTTGGATTGTGATCGAGGGCCGATGACCTGGTGGGAAGATACAAGCAATAGAGTCTCTGTAGAAGTAGAACTGACATGCGACCAGACTCTTGTCAGCGTTGCAAGTGATGACCACGGACTAGTTGGAGTTGATGAAAGCGTACTTCGGTTGGATTGTGATCGAGGGCCGACCTGGTGGAAGATACAAACTATTGCGTATTCTCTGACAAACTCCCCACCGACGGCTGCCACCTTATCGCGGTGGTGGGGTTTGTGTTGGCCAATGATCCATTGCAGCTAAGCCGGCGAGCATATGCTCATGTGTAAGGGCTACCCATGCTGGACAGGTCAGTGGTGAGGCCCAGACAAAGAGCAGCCAGGGTCGACCTTTCCATGCCCTCCCTTGAATTTGCGGTCCCCTCGGGCCGACGTTCCCCCTCGAGATGGTGATCCCCCTGAAATCGGGTTCCGCCGGCCCGACTCCTCACACCCCCGGTCCGTTCCCATTCCGGCCTGGCCTTCCCACCAATGCTGGACTCCCCCGGATCGGGCCCGTTAGGTCGACCGCCCTTCCCATGTCCTCCACTGATGATCAACAAAGTTAAATCTAACAACTAATGTGCGCAATATAACCTAGTCGTTGACGCGCCGTAAAACCACAATAATCTAATCTAATCTAATCTAATCTAACAAACTGACATGTGACCAACAGTTGTCCTATAATCGTTACCTTCATAGTAACGAATGAAAATGTGTTGGTGTTACAAGCAAACGAAATTAACTGTTTGCTTCAAAGCTGAGGTTCTTAAATATTCCGATTGTGAGACAAATAATGTTATAATCATCAATGAAAACAAATCTATGTTATTTATTAATAAGTATAAAAAAAAATAAGTCGAGATGCCAAACCAAGCCAACTTCATTTCGCGTAGTTCTGAGAAAACATTATAAACACTCGGGTTTCCTAGACATAACCGGTGGATAAACAGTTTTCGATCCAATTATTTAAAATAAATATTTTTTGTGACTGAGAGTTTGCTAAAAAAAATATTTATTGGCTGTGCCTTGCCATGTAAATGTCACACCATGTCACACCGTCCTTCGGATGGGACGCCGTTGGCCCCCTTGTTATCTTTCATATGAGTATACTTTATAGGCTACATGCAAGTACCGGGTTTCCTCTCCTCCCTTATCTATAGTACATACTCAATAGTGGAGCCTCGTCTCTGTTGAAAATATAGACTTATTAATAATAAATAATGTTAGGTATGCCAGACCAAGAATTGACACAGCTATAACTAAAGTCAGCAGAAATAATGAAAGTTGAAAACTATCAAAAAAAGTCTACTGATGAAACTTTGCACAGTTGTTAAAACTAAGGACCACGATCAATTTTTGATCTCATTGTAATTCTCAATTTTAATAACTTGCTTTATTTATTTATATAAATACAATTATAAATTATAAAGTTGACTGATGTCTGCCTTACAGAGTAGGCAATAAGGTGATAAAACATACTAAATAATACAAGATATTAAAATATCCTAATAAAAGCGATGTAATGGCTGCATAGATACGACAAAAGGTGTCACATTTACGTACTGAATTCCTATTACGTAATCACCAGACTACTTTATCTACTTTATGCAAATTTCTTTATCTATTTATTCTAGACAAGAAGTGAGTCATGATAGCGGGTATAATAAAAATTAACTTTTAAATATAATTACCTATGTTTCGAGAGGGGCTTTTGTGGGTTAACATATTTATGTCACAGTTTCTTGTAACGTGTGCTGTGGTCGAAACAATAGAGAATATGCATGAATTTATTAAAAACTCAAAGTCTCCTTCAAAAATTATCAAAAATATTATTTTATTATTATTATTATTATTAAATTTTATCATTTCAAAAATTATTTAATGCAAAATGAAGACATATTTTAGGTAAATGTATGTAAAAATAGTATTATTTAAAAATTTAAAAAACATCGTTTAAAATAAAAAAATATTTTTTTTTATCAAAAATTTGGCCAATCAAGGAAAGTAAATTTGTTGTTGACATTGACAGTCCTAATCTCTAATTAAAACGTATAAGTGTAGTGAAGAACCTACCCTACGAGTCCTAGAAGTCAGCCTAACACCTTAGAGGACCACTTGCATTGCACCAAGCTAACATCTTACCTGTGAGATCAGCAGCTAGAGCAGGCAGGGAGACGATCAGGAACCACGTCTGCCACATCGCAACTTTCACTCTCAACATTGCAGAAAGAGTTGGAATCCACAACCACGCTTGACACCATCAACCTCAACACTACCTTGAAATAGCACAAGCACTTTCGTACCCCAAACATTCTGCGCAATTCGTACGGCTTTAAAAGCTTCACTATCATTCCTTAGATTATGATTATGGGCAACGAAGGAAAGTCCGAGCTCATTGTTTAGTTAATTACTTGTGATAATGAGGTAATTAATAGAACAAAGCAATTAGAGTTTGACCCACAACAAACTGCACACAAAGCTCGTTGATAATATACCTGGAAACCTAGTTAGCCGTTCCTTTATGGTAAGACAATGGTTTATTAATTTTGGGCAAAAAATTGAAGGAGTTTGATAAAAGGTTGGTCTTGTCGTTACAAAATTTCAAATTGATCGGAACAACAGATCAAAGGAAATATATTTTTTTTTTAACCAATCAATGTGTTTCGAAAAGACGTCAAACCGCATTGATTCTAACATTGTACCATCTTTGACCGTTGATAAGCCTATTAATTTTTAACTTCAAATGTTTAAAATTTATATTTTATTGAAAATATGGAACGTAGAGTATAAAATGAACGATTGTTGTACTGAGGATACTAATATTTTGGCTTTTTAACATTAAATGTGATAGTTTCTATATAAACAAGCAGTCCACAATTTACAGTGAAATGAAAGCAATTTTGAGCTAGCGCATATCAAATTGGATGCAGTACGAAGGCCAAATCCAAGTTTAAATAATATCGCCTGATTGATCGACAATCAAAATGTTCCGATTAAGTCAAATTTTGCATGGTGATCAAGATCAACATTATCTAAACTTTTACTCATTTTAAGCCCAATCAGTCAATTGCCATTTTACGAGTTTAGAATGGGTTGTCAAAAGAGATTTCTGGAAAAAGTATGTAGATATTAAGGTGGCTGGGTCGATCGACCATTTTTTCAGATAGTGTTCAATTTTGCTGTACTCACTCATTGGTATCCCTAAAACAACACTGCAAAAAATACAATACTTCCCGTGTCTAGTTTTCGAGATATGCGAATAAGAAAGCAGTTTTTTCCCCATGTTATCTTATGGCAGGTTTGAAAAATTTGCTACAAATGAAGATTGTATTTAATTGGCCCGATAGATTTTCAAAAAACCCAATAAGATTAGAATCTTTATTCAATTAACTTTCATTAAAAAAATATAAACCAGTACCATCGTGTGCTAAATAAAAAGTTATAGGCGATTTAATTCAAATTGCGAATCAAGTCAAAATACTTTTGGCAACACGGGAGTGCTCAAGGTAGTTAGAAGGCACTTAATGCCCACTAAAGATACCTTGACTTTTCATGAAAGTAAACTCTAGGTGTAAGCTCAGCAAGCTCAGCCATCATGATTCCGCACAAATTCAAATTTCCAAAGTACGATGTTGCCATATTGTACCGTATTGTTAAAATTATAGAAAAATCCGGAAAAATCTTCAATATCCAATTCAAAACTAACTTCTTTGGAGAAGTAATACTGCTCTAAATAATAAGATAACGTAAAAATACCATTTAAATGTTTTCTATTTCAGCTGAACAGTATATTATAAAAGTAGATTATGTGCTAAAAGAATTTATAAACGTGATTGTTTTACACTTAATAAATTAGTGAAAGCTCTCCAATACTTCAGAAAACCGATCGATCCAGCCACCTTGGAAAGTTACAGTGAAAATCGTCTCTTGCCGTGTCGTGTATCGTGACTGGGGATGTTTCATGTCCTGTGCTCGCTACTGAGCGTTTTCCTAGTTTATAGATTTTACACACAAAAATCTTCCGGTCGAATGGCGGAATAATTTGCACGCTAAGAATATCTTGACGATAATAATTATCATTATTTGAGTGTATAAGAGAATATTTTGTGTGCTTTGAATATATATTAATAGAGAATTGAATTAATTTCTCTGGAATCAATAATTTAATTGACAATTATAACTTTCTGTGTCATTAAGAAGTGAAAGAAGAAGTTGCTGGGTCTTGGACATTGTGTACTGCAAGAATATTTTCACTACCTAGATAAGTAATAATATTATAATAGAATTAGTCATACTGAATATTTTAATTATGTGAACGATTAATGCTTTAGTTTACCCATCCAATAGATGGAAGGTGATTCGGGAATCACGTTTGATGGGGGAGGACAAAGTGTTCAAATGGAGTTCGAAGCCGTGGAGACAAGGGAAGCCATAAAAAATATGATGGCTTCGGAGATAACTACAAACAACATAACAGAATCAACTCCAAGCACTCATAGCAACAAAAGACGGCTAGAAAGCAATGATAATGAAGATAATGAAAAAGATGGAGGATATAATAAAAAAATCAAAGAACCACGTATCAAACAACTGTACAACATCTATGACAATAGTAAGATCTTTAAAGTCATAATCGAGAAGGTAATCCATAATGAATCGTCAATGTCTCAATCAATAGATCCAATACTTATTGGCAAATCAATCTACAAAAAATTCAAAGGGATCCAAAACATCACCAAAACTGGCAGAAATAGAATATTAGTCGAATTGAACAACGCACGATATGCTAATGACATGGTAGAATCAACATACTTTCACATGAACCAATTGGAATGTTACATACCATCCTATTTTACCTCAAGAATTGGTGTCATAAAAGACATAGACACAGGAATAACAGATCAAGAATTGATCGAAAACTTGCAATCCCCGTACAAGATCATCAAAGTAAGACGTTTAAACTCGAGAAGAATCATTGCAGGAAAGGTTGAATACATACCAAATAGAGTTATTGTCGTAACTTTTGAATCGCAGCGTTTACCAGAAAGAGTATTCTTGTACAACAACTCTCTTCCCGTGGATGTTTACATACTGCCGGTGAAAATGTGCCAAAATTGTTTGAGATTTGGTCATTCGTCTAACCAATGTAAAGCAAACAGAGCAAGGTGCACATTATGTGCTCTGGAACACCGAAGTGTAGATTGTCCAATGTCGCCAGAAGATCTAGTGAAATGCATTCACTGCGAGGGAAACCACAAAGCAACGGACCGAGATCAATGCCCCGAGTGGATGAGGCAAAAAAACATAAAATCTCAAATGGCATATGAAAATAAATCATATCAAGAAATCGAGAAAGACAATAGGGCTCCAAATCGACCCAGACAACTATACTCAACAATTCTAACAACCAATAATACTACAAATAAAGACATATATTATGCAGACAAAGCTAGCATTCCAATAGTACAACAACAGAACGTACCCGAACCTGAATCTGAAATTGAAATCACAACTAGCCAAGTCAATAATCATACGCAAAGAACTTCTCCACAAAGGAAAAGACTATCCAACAATGGGCCTGCCACTCCATGCTACCGATACAATCCTAAATATGAACAAGAGACATGGACACCAATAATTTATAAGCCGAATCCACATAGATCAACACCATTGGGGCATCCCAACATCAGTAAAAATGAAACAACTACAAATGGTCAAGAATTAAATAGCATCCTGGAACAGTTGTGCCATCTTATAAAACAAACAATAGAAATATCATTTAATCAACACAAACTCCCAGATATAAATACATTGCAAAAAGATTTGGAAAAAATACTGATGCAAAATCAACCAACGTCTACCCGGAATACAACGTCATTTAATAGTCATGGCTCAGAATCAGAAACGAATTAAAATATTACAATGGAATTGTAGATCTATATACTCAAATTTAAGTGATATAAAACATGAAATAGCCAAAGAAGATATCGACATTGCAATACTAAGTGAAACTTGGCTAAAACAAAATCAAAATTTATCAATAAACGGATACAACATATTCAGAACAGACAGAACAGAAGAAGGCGGAGGAGGGGTCGCCATAGTAATGAAAAGAAGCATTCAACACAAGCCTATAGATATTCAACATCAAGTACAAAATATGGAAATATCAGCCACGCAAATCAACTTAGACAACAAAATTATTACAATATTATCTGTCTACTGCTCCCCTGGGCACCGAATTAAGTGTAATCAATGGCAGGGAATAGTAGATCCAATAATTCAAAATTCACAGATAATACTAGCTGGAGATGTGAATTGCCATCACCAACAATGGGGTTGTCTGAGGGAAGATCCGCAAGGAAAGCAATTATTTAAATTTATAGTTGATAATGATTTAGTAATGATGAATGATGGAACAAACACCATGAAGAGTTCTCCTTACAGGAATATGCAACCAGTAGATATCACCATTGTATCTCCTGAAATAGCCATTGACATGACATGGGAAGTAAGAAGTGACTCAATGGGAAGTGATCACTTTCCTATTCTAATAACTATAGGACAAAATCAAGAAGAAAGAAGATTCCAAAATCATAAGTCGGTGAAATTTAACATCAAAAAAATAAGATGGGAGGAATATAAGGAAGAAATTAGGAATAAACTGCAAAGCATACATTTATTGCAAGACCCCCTTGAAAAATATTCACAATTTGAACTAAGTATCACAGAGTCAGCAATTAAATCGTCATCATGCTCAAACAAATCAGTAGGTCAGGCGAAAAGAACGGATACAAATATATCCAAAAACAATATAAAGAGAATAACCCCTTGGTGGAACGAGACATGCGCTCGTGCAGTTGCAAGAAGAAGATTGACTTCTAAAATATTCCGACTTAACATGAGCCAGGAAAATTATCATAAGCTCAAAGCAGTTGAGGCAGAAACACGTGGAATATTAAAAGAACAAAAGACTCTGGGATGGAGAAATTATTGTAGTAAATTAAACAGAGAAACACCTTATAAGGAAGTTTGGAATATGATCAAAAAATTCAGAAATTGTAAAAATTCGTCCATAAACAACGTAGATGAAAGTAATTGGGCAGAAGATTTTCATCAAAAGATTGCACCTGACTGGGTACCGCAAGATATCATTATTGGTCCCTTGCTCAATGATTTTAATGAGCCTTTACTAACTTCACCAATGTCTATTGACGAGTTGGAATGTGCGTTAGTTAACCTTAAAGACACAGCACCTGGAAGTGATCAAATCAGTAATAGTATGTTACAAAATCTTCCACAAGAAGCAAAGCAAGAATTGTTACTAATTTACAATCAATTATTTCAAGAGAGTGTGGTACCAGAAACATGGAATTCACAAATAATAGTTCCCATACTTAAACCATTAAAAGATCCTTCCAGCTCGGACTCTTACAGACCCATTGCACTAATGGTAACAATGGGAAAACTAATGGATAAAATATTACTGAAAAGACTAGATTGGTGGTTGGAGAATCGAAGAGCAATGGACAATCAGCAATACGGTTTTCGTAAAGGCAGAAGCACACTTGACAGTCTAAATATATTTCATTCCGATATAAAACTGGCACTTCTCAACAGAAAGACCTTAATTGCTGCATTTTTGGACATATCATCTGCTTTTGATAATGTGCAGATAAATATTTTAATTCAAAAACTTCTAGAACTAAAGATCCCAACTCAATTTATTAATTGGGTAATAAAACGATTGACAAACAGAATAACAAAAACAAGGATAAGAGGATCACTAAGTAACGCAAGAACCATTAACATAGGATTACCACAAGGTTCTGTATGGAGCCCAACATTATATTCGATTTACACTTCCAAATTGGGAAATAGTGTGAATGACACAAGGACTCTTAAATTTGCTGACGATATTGTGGTATATTCATCACATACATCAGAAGAGGAAGCAGCTAAATCAATCAATGCAAGTTTAAGCAAATTAAATAATGACCTGAATTTGCTCGGATTATCGCTCTCCCCCACCAAGAGTAAATCAATTATATTCACTGCAAAAAGAAAAACTAACAACATAGCAATCCACATCAATCATATCGACATTCCTATAACCAAAGAAGCTAGATTCCTGGGCATTATCTTTGATTCTAAAGTTACATGGAGTCAACACATCAATTACCTCGTTAATAAGTGCACAGCAGGATTGAACATTTTAAGATTAGTGGCCGGCGTATGGTGGGGAGGTCACCCACACACGCTATTACTTCTATACACAGCCCTGATCCGAAGCCAGCTGGATTATGGATGTATGTTATATGATGGAGCCGCCAAGACACATTTAGATAAACTTAACAAAATTCAGAATCAAGCCCTAAGAACGGCATTGGGAGTCATGAAGTCGACGCCAATAGAAGCACTCCATGTGGAATCAGGAATATGTCCTCTCTCCTATAGAAGGAATTGGATTAATCACAAATATTTAGCTAAAACAATAACTACGAGCACTAACCCAATTTCATCTAAAGTTCAATTAATTTACGAAAAAACAACTATATCTGGAGAACAAAGGCGAGCACATTCCACGTCCCTATCTAGAATTTTTGGTACTATTCTTCCAATCAAGAACTCTCTGATCAAAACAACCTTACCAGCATGTTTTGAAAATTCATATTCAAGCCAGTTAAAAAAATTAAATATAATACATGACGATGGAATCAAGAAACTTGCAAATAGAGAGATGGAAACAAGAGAAGACACATTTCAAAAAGTAATGAAACAAAAATTTCCCTGAATATATACAAATTTATACAGATGGATCCAAAATGGAAGATGAAAAATTTACAGGCGCAGCAGTTTACGAAAAAGGAAGTGAATTCCAGTACAACATCAGAATACATCATCAATCAACCATTTTTACTGCAGAATCAATTGCGATGGTGAAAGCATTACAGCACATCTATCAAACTTCATACCTCAACAAAAGAAAATATATAATTTTATCAGACTCATTAAGTGTCATAACAGCACTCCAAAGGAATGGAATAAACACGAAGACCAGCCCATTAATACTTGAAATTAGAACGGCAATAGAAAAACTTGAAAAATTAGAATATACTATCATCATAATGTGGGTCCCGGCTCATATTGGATTACTTGGAAATGAAAAGGCTGATCAACTAGCTAAAGAAGCAAAAAATTTAACAACAGAAAACAACATCAAGATTCCATACTCAGATATTTTATCTTCAGTAAAACAAGAAATCATATCAGAATGGTCAAATCAATGGGAATTATATAAAACCAGTCACCAATCTCAATACACAAAAGTTCACTCATCTCCGCTTAAGACCATTCCTTGGTTCAAAGAAATTAACACTAGACGATCAAATATCACCATGGCTATCCGAATGAGAATAGGACATTGTTCCATTAAGCAACACCTTAAGGGGGAGCAATCGATCGACATATACAAAAAAAAATTATTCTTGAAATTACAAGTTCAAAAAACGTTTTCCTACATTTCAACTATATTTAAGTACAACAGACTCATTTAATGTTCTGTAGTTTGCAACTCCAGTCCAACAATGAGTTTTCAATTTTATGTTATCAGAGGATGAACAAAACTTTAACATGGGAGGTATAGGAAAATCATTTCGAATTTGGTATATAACTTTTAAAATAGCACACGTTGGTATTGTTTTCAATTTTTTTCCTGATAGTATGTCCATATGTCTACCATAAAAAAAGTTTTTTGCTCAAATCTATCGAGACAAAAAAAAATAGATCTTCATTTTAGCCTAAAAATGACACGATTTTCTTTTTCCGCCATAAGATAACATGGTGGAGACAAATCAATTTATCTCAGAAACTGGACACGAGATGTGTTTCATTTTTTCATAGATTGTGTATTGCATGATTATCAATAAGTCACCAAAATTTCAAGTAAATCGGAAACATTGAGGTTATGGTGGTTCTACCTTAATAGAATTGGCGTGGAAGAATCATCCATTTGTGAATGCGCTGAAGAGTCAGAAACGCTTAATCATATTTTCTTCCAATGCGGACTGCCGCAGTATATCAGCCCTAGAGAAGATCTAGAGAAAGAACTAAGAAGATATAAAACCCCAAGTCCTTGGAACATTATAACAATATTATCAGAAGAAAATTCTGACATAAATAGTAATCTCATAAAATTTTTAAACAAATCCAACAAAAAAATATAACAATTTAACAAGAGTAAAAGTAAACGACAATTAATCAAATCAAATGAATGAGCGGGATCGTTCAACCAATCAGCTGGCTGAAATAGGCTTATTGCCTCAAGGCCATTAAACAAGCAAAGAAGAAGAAGAAGAAGATTTTACACATCCCTTACCCTCCTCAACCACCATTCTTCGCCCCTTGTGAGTTGTGACGTATTGTGCAGGAAGGCAAGGTACTTCTATTCTAGTATTCTATTATATTTCTTATATACATTTTTTAGTTGAAGAGACTTGGCTGGTTGAGCGAGCGAAGCGAGCGTCTCCTTTTGGCTCTTTTGGCACGGACCTCTGTTTTTCAGCTATCAGCTATCCGTTAGCTGATCAGCCACCGTTTCAGCTATCGATCTGAAATTTTGCACACATGTAAAACCAACCTTCTCTGTTTGCAGACCCATTTTTTTTTAAATCCATTCATTGGTTAAAATTTAAATAAATATCTCCTGATAGGCTGAAAAATGAAAACGGAACTCCCTACAGGTAAGAGTTTTTCTTCGATCGAGCTGAAATTTTGAACACATGTAGAAACAACCTTCTCTGTTTGCAGGCCCTATTTTTTTTGAAATCTATTCATTGGTTAAAATTTAACTAAACATCTCCTGATAGGTTAAAAAATTTAAATTTTCTTCGATAAATCTGATCAAACTCATATTTTGGCTATACAGGCCAGAGTTTTTCTTCGATCGAGCTGGAATTTTGCACACATGTAGAGACAACTTTCTCTGTTTGCAAGCCCTATTTTTTTTGAAATCCATTCATTGGTTAAAATTGAAATAAATATCTCCTGATAGGCTGAAAATGAAAAGGGTCTTCGATAATTCTGATCAAACTCAACATTGTCTCTTATTTTACAAAATTTCATCCCATTCAGTTAAGAACGTATGAACTAATTGACATTTTTAATAGCTGTCAGAGATGAAGTATCGAAATTAATGTTTTCCAGTGCCAATTGAATTGAACCCGATTTGCTGCTTAGATGCTATTTTCAACTTTCGATGAAAAGCATAATATACTTTTATATTGATTGCAGATTGAGTGATCATATTTCAATTCAATATGGATGTATATGTTTTCTGTGCGTTGTGTACGCATTTCCGGTTCGAGTATTTGCACGTAGCCGTGCACGCTCATCAACGCGTTACACTGAGCGTTTTCCTAGTATTTTTAAACAAAGTGTTTTTTATAGGGATTCCAAAATACTGTGTCTCGTAAGTCGTAGGATTTAGAAAGTCTAGAAATAAACAGTGATTATTATTATTTATTGTTCAAGTAAATGAGTTCAGCAGTTCATGGTAGGTAATATTTGATAGATATGATACTCCAGGAAGACCATAAAAAATAGAACAGGGTTGTAGTACATACTTGTTTTATAAATACATTTTTAAAATATTCTTAAAAAAATTTTAAATATAATATATTTTTTGTTCAAGTAAATGTGTTCAGAAGCATGGTACATTACGTAGATTGATACTCGAGGAAGACAATAAAAATAGTACATGGTTGTAAATACTAGGAAAACGCTCTGAGTAACGCGTTGATGAGCGAGCACGGATACGCAGAACACCTCGAACCGAAATTCTATCTTTCGAAAATATCATTAAAAGCCAATAATTCTTGAATTTCGTCAGACTTGAATAAAAATCTATAAATATTCCCAAAATGTTAGTATCAACCTTTATGATTGAACTGTTCCTTGTTAATATTCAAAAATCACAGGATCTCTTTAAAAAAAATATACCTGGGACCACTCAAATCATATGATATTAGTGTGTACACAATATTAGATCAATATGTTGAACGGTCATTATAGTTTCATTTCGTTTGAAACTTCTGCTCTAACTACCTTGCCTTGAACTGAAGATTCGAAGTTGCCGAGAATTTGACAGCCAACACGCAAAATGTCCCTAAAATTACAAAAACTTTTGAAAATACCGACAGATTTGACTGAAAATTGGCAAAAATACCTTAAATGTTGGTACCAAACCAATGACCATGCAAAGTTTTTAGTTGGTCGGTCAATCGGTTCTAGTTTAAATTTCAAAAATCACAGGAAAAATGGTTTCAAATATGAACCAATGGGAGGATTTGGCTGAAATTTATTATGATTGGGATTGGGTTTTTTAAAGATAATTTTTTTTAACTTTGAACCAATCAGGGAATTTCAAAAAAATTAGGGTCTGCAACGCCCGGAAATGGTCAGTACATGTGTGCAAATATTCAGCTTGATCGAAGAAAAACTGTAACTTGTATATCGTCAGTAACAGAAAAAAAAGCACAAAAAAAAAACAGAGGTCCGTGCCAAAAGAGCCAAAAGGAGACGCTCGCTTCGCTCGCTCAATTATACTTTTCGTTTTATAGGCTTATTACTCCAATATTTTTTTTGTAGGTAAATATATTTTTTTATTGTTTATAGAAATGTGTTCAGAAATGCATGGTAGGTGATATTGATAGATTGACACTCGAGGTATAATATGAAAAATATTCCGGAGTTGTGTATAGTATACAATTTGATTTAACGGGAAAATGAAATAATAATAATAATAATAATAATAATAATAATAATAATAATAATAATAATAATAATAATAATAATAATAATTGTTTACAAAGACACAAGAATTGCCCATCTTATAGATATGACCCACCCCAATGATCACAACATCAATCAAGCATTCACAACCAAGATGACGAAATATCAAGATCTGTCTACTGAAATTGCAGCAATGTGGAAGTTGAATCAAGTTCTCATCTTCCCCGTCGTAGTGACAGTCAATGGTCTGATTCATCAAGAACAAGCAAATTGTATGAAGAAAATGAATATTCCTTTCAGTATAATTCACAAAATTCAAAGATCAGTATTATTAGAGACATCTAGGATAATTCGTAAAGTGTTAAGTGTATCACAATGATTAACTAAGAGTGCTACGTATGTAATTTCTTTACCCGTAGTATGATAAATGTTTCCATGTATGTAATTGTACAATGAGAATGAAATAAATGAAAATAATAATAATAATAATAATAATAATAATAATAATAATAATTTATTATTTATGCGGGAGTTATGCATCCCGCAGTACAAGTTGTTTGTTAATGCAACATGCAGTACAGTATTTTATTTGATGATTTTGGTGTATATTGGTAGCACTGTGTATATTGCTGGCTGGTGGCGCCGCGGTGCTAACTTCTCACGACTGTAGTGTCAGTAACACACATTGTTTGACGTTCTTCTTTGTTTAATCAACGTTTCGTCTAGTTTGAAGCAAAGATGCCGACTTGGAATCAAATACAAACTCAACTAAGAAACCCAAACAACCCTGTCGTGTTTTTTGACATCAATGTTGGAACCACAGTAAGTAAAAGGCCTCTTTGTTTGATGGTTTTGAGGTTATGTGTCACCCGGCTTTGATTCTTCTGCAAACAGTCTCCGAGTTCCTTCTCCTGGCTCTATGGATTTTTGTTTAATATAAACTGGATAATCAAATGCTTTCAGAGAATGTAGAGAATGGTAGGTAAAATTATTTTATTGCATGGCTGAATTATTGACCGATTCGTATTCCGCAGCAGGAACTGCGGGGGAAAGGAATAAAGAGAGTGGTTACAGAAGTTGGTGATTTGTAACTAGGCACCATTCCATAACTGTGTCAACTCTATGATCACCACTCTTTACAGGGATTAGCAACCGTCCATAAGACCCATGCTAAATGGACGCGGTGAATTTATAGTTTTAAAATTTGTTTTGCACTTGCATTGCACACACACTTTCGGAGCTTTTTTATATTGCCGCCAGGGTGAAAAACATGTTAGGTACCAGTATCACATGACGTGTATTCGCGCGCATTATTACCTAAAATAAAGCGCTAATAATAGTGAATAATATTTTTGACTTCACTAAAAAATCTTTTATTTATCATTATTTTGTAACTATTAAATATTCTCGAGCTCCTACATCCCATGTTGTGACACGCGCTGAATCAATGTGTTTGAACGCCTCGCAGGAGATCGGCCGCATCATCTTCGAGCTGTTTGCCGACGTCGTGCCGAAGACTTGTGAGAACTTCCGGCAGTTCTGCACCGGGGAATACCGGAGAGACGGAGTTCCCACGGGATTCAAGGGGGCCATCTTCCATCGGGTCATCAAGGACTTCATGATACAAGGAGGAGACTTCGTCAATGTCAGTTTAACATGCGGCTGTATTTAGGGGTGGGCGAAGAGTGCCAGGGCTAGGATGTTTAGGACCTATGAAATGTCCAAAAAGGCAGGCAAATAGTACCTTAAAACTTTTTAAAAAAAGGGCCAATGATTGTTACACTTTGTAATTCGTCAACATATTCGATTTATTGGGTTAGGAGTTGAATTTGGAGTAGGTAAGATACTAAAATAAACTTAAATTATTGTAAGATTGTATTTTCCCAATAAGTTAAAGAAAGAACAAAAAGACATTAAAATAGCAAGAAAAGGACTGATTTCATAAAAAAATGATGAAAAATGCATTTTCAGTCAAAATAAAACACTTATTTTTTAAATCAGGAACATGGGAACATTATGTATCATTTTTAGATGTGTCTGGACTTAAACCTAAAAAAGGATGTCCTTAACATCCTAGCCCTAGTGATGGCCTTTAAATCCGCCATAAGTAATGAGCATAAATATTTCGAATACAATCAAATAAGAAAATAGTTTGTCCGCAAACTCTGCTCGAATTTCCAATTTAGATGGCTACTCTGTTGAATATCTTGCCATGATTATCTTAGGAAAATATGGCAACATCTTCTAGAAATTTTTGGCAAGGTCTTGAAAGATGTTGTCAAGTGAAGTCAATAAATGACAATTTTCAGAAAATATTCTATGATCCTTGAAATTTTTAATTTGCTGATAACGACCATATAAATTATGTGGTGGGTGGCATTATGTTCGTGAGTGGAGTGAATACTAAATTTACATAATCTTCTGAACTGAATCCTCTAAGCTTCTGAATGAAGTTAGGAGATTAAATGGATGACCATGACTGCTGTTTCATTCATGTAACATTGACAACATTCCATCTGTAGGTACCTATTGAATAATATTAGGCTTCGGTCTTGATTTTACATCTATTTTCTATTGCCGGCGGAATCACAATCTGTATAAAGCTTATGGCACAATCTCATTGCTAGCGGATTTGCTTTCCGCTAGGGGTGTGCGAATATTCGAACTAGGCGAAGTAATCGGCCGAAGTCGAAGTATTCAATCTCGAAGTCGAATATTGATTTATTACATGTCGAACACTTCGAAATTTCGAAGTGTTCGTTCAAATTCGAATAATGCGCGCGCGTCGGTAAAGCAGTTTCCATTTGACCAATCAGCGTACATCTTGCCCAAGGACAAGGTCGCGCGGCGCGCACAATACACACACCCCCCTCCAAGTTCCAACGCCAACACTTGTTTTGTGTCAACAGCAGACAGCTGATTTCAATTTGTTGCATTCGCCGTGCCAAGCTTTCCTGTGTTTTGTGTTGTGTTTTTTTAATTTTGCGAAATATTTCCGACACAAAGTCGAACTATGGAATCTGCTAACGCAAATTTAGAGCAAGGAAAAGCGGATTTGGAACTCTTTTTCCCCTGGCAAGGGCGAAGTGCAACACGCGTCAAAGCATTTTGAAGACGCCTTCTACAACTTAGGTACAAGCTTATTGAGCAGGAAAAAATTTCCTAGATTACATACAATTTCGATATTGTTTCAATTTTAGGTGCCTATTGGTATTTAATTTTTAAAAAGTATGTTTTTATTTATAGGCACAATGCCATGCTACCTACCTATGTCTGATACTGTTACTACATAAATTAAAAAATATAAATCTTAATTTCTTGAATTCTATTTTAAATTTGTTGGTAGGAAAAATAGCATTACGCTAAACAAGTTACGCTATTTGATTTACGTCGTATTAATGTGTGTTTGTGTTGCCAGGGCGATGGGACCGGTGTCATGAGCATCTACAACGGAGGGACGTTCGGAGACGAGAACTTCTCTTTGAAACATGACTCGCCCGGCCTTCTGTCCATGGTGAGTTGATGATAATTCGTCCAGGTCACACCGATGTCAGGTATTGAGGGATGTACTCGCGTTTTCTGTTGGAGGACTTTGAGAATCATTTAATGTTGCATTTAAGATGTCTGAGTAGTAATTCTCTGCATCCGATCAAAAAAAATAGACAGTAGCTACTTGAGAACACTTAGGTACATCTTTCATGTTGAGTTATCCGAGACTAATGAAGGACATTCACTGCATATGTACTGGAGCTTATCAATATTTTCAGTCAATGGAAGTTAATTTTGCAGTGATACTGATTTTTTTAATAATCCTTCGCCTGGTTCCATAGTTGGGTCGGGGGGTGGCCAAGGCCACCACTTGCTAGGGCCTCGGACTCCTGAGCCAGCTGGCCAAGCTTGGCTCTTCCTCTTCTTCTTTCTCCTCCACCAGCTTCTTCCACTTTTTCCTGTCTTCCCACCAACTCTCCTCGTCTACTTCTTCCGCATTCTCCAATCTCTCTCGCACATCCTCTGCTACCACTTCGCTCCACTTCTCCCTCAATAAAAAATCACGTGTATAAATACGCATGTGAAAACTGTCAAAACCCAGTGCTTCTATGTTAAATATTACATTTCAAAATAGTGGATATAGTTAATATCTCAACATATTGTTGGAAAGATGAAGAAAGTGGGTATGTTTTGTTGTCAAAATTGTGTCAGGTTTGTGATGCATATGTGCCCTTTTATTAGATAAGGTAAAGTTTGCTGTTCTTTGCTGCTTGTCGGATTTCTTTCAACTTCAGGTCTTGATTTGATAATATTTAGGTGCAAGGAAGTAAAATTACCTTCAAAGTTATTTTGGCAGTTCTTTTCTGCTTTGATTAGTTCCAACAGATGCGGGAGAAGTCTTTGCTAAACTGACCCCTTCCAAAAGAAGATGTTAGCATTTTGTTGTCACTACGCCTGAATTGAAATTCAACATAGAAAATTTAATTCTACACAATAATATGCTAAGAAAAAGTAGGCAAGCTGGACTAACTTCCGAGATATATCATTTCAAAGTATTGCTTTTAGCCTTTATTTTAACATGGCGGCCATGCTAGAAATGATTATCGTACCACTTCAAAGTGGTTTAAGACTGACTTCCCGACCTAAGATTTTTGTAAAAATCTGATATGAGGTGTATCAGATGCTCTAGTATTTAAAAAAAAAATGGTGTAGTACACATGTTCCTGAACGTTTTAATGAGCTAGGAGAGTTTTAGTGAAAATAACTTGGCATCACTGTTTGAAAGAGATGGCTCAGAGAATAGCTGTCTCATGGCAGGTGCGCTCTGATTAGTTGTTTGGGATTTGAGCCAGGTGAGAACTGCAAATGCAGTGTTGCCATTTGCATTATCCACAGCCTTCTAACAGAACATTCGTGGTGTGTTTGAAGAACATTAATTTGATGGTCCCTCCTTAAGGAGGGATGCCCAAGTAGATTTTCCGAAAATATTTTTTGTTGAAATGTACGACTTTTATTAATTTTTTCAACATTTTAACTTTATTTTTATGTAAAAGTTTCATCAAATGTCTTGTAACTTGCAACTCTCCAATTATATTGAGTTTTCAATATGATATCTTCGGAAGATTAAGAAATTTTAACACAGGAGGTATAGGAAAATTATTTAGAATTTGGCGCCTAACTTTTAAAAACGTACGGCTAGGTGTATATAAAAAAATCTTAATAAATACCTCTATGTCTAATACACATAATATTAGTTTTTGGAAAAAATCTATCGGTGCAAAATAGTTTAAATCTAATATTTACTAGGAAAAGTACCGTGTTTTTTCGACTTACCATGTTAAAGATAGGGCTAACTCAAATTTATAAAGTGATATATCTTGGAAATTAGTTCGGCTACCCCACTTTTTCTTGCGTTTATATGGTGCACAAGGAAATTATCTATTAAAATAAGCATATTAATTCAAATATCTATCGGAGACCTCTACTTGGGCATCCCCCCTTAAGTGAGCGGGTGTTATGATAGATTTTTTATTTAGGCTTGGCTTATTCTCTACAAGTAAGAACCCTAGTGAATTTTATCACGTATCAGTCATGATTTCAATTTCAAAAATTTGTATTAATTTCCTCTTGAAACGTAAAAACGAGCGTCTGCAACATGCATCAGAATTCCTCGCAATTGCACCACATTAATGTGATGTTTTCCCGCACAGGCCAACTCCGGCAAGGACAGCAATGGCTGCCAGTTCTTCATCACGTGCGCGCGTTGCAACTTCCTCGACGCCAAGCACGTGGTCTTCGGCAAAGTCGTCGACGGCCTCCTGGTCATGCGCAAGATCGAGAACGTGCCGACGGGACCGAACAACAAGCCCAAGATCCCCGTCACCATTGCCCAGTGCGGACAGATGTGAGACTATATTGCCCCGTGTGGACAGCAAGTGAACACTATTGCCCCGTGTGGACAGATGTGAACATTATTGCCCCGTGTGGACAGATGTGAACATTTAAGTGAACACAGTCAAGACAGTTCATTGTTCAACAAGACACAATCTTGAAACTGGTCCTCGTTTTAGCTGTCCATCCTCTTAAGTAATGTGAACATTGTGTAGCTACTTCGATTTACCCGGGCCCTGGAAGGGGCCGTTACGTGCCCTTGGGCCCGATGTAACTGGCACAAATAAATCCGCTATTTGAGCGAAACGGATTGGCTGCTTGTCAGATTCCTTGACAATCAATCCTTGGAATCAGAGCTTACCTACTAGAGTTAATGATGTGTTAGCATAGACTTCATTGGATGGTGCCATCAAATCTCTTTCATCCAATCCGTTTCTTTCGATTACTATTTTTACTTGTGCCAAATGTACTAAGAGGTCAATTCGAAATGACCTGGAACTTTTTAAATTGACTCAAGTATTGCAATGCGTTAGGTCACATTAAATAGTGGACGACCACAACGAATACATCCCATTTTCCAATTTTTGTTACTTCAATAATTTTGGTAAAAAAAAAAAATTAAAAAAAAAGGTAACTGACTTCAATAATCAGTTTTAGTGATTCCCTTTTTATCTGTTAACATTCGGCTTTACCTGCAGTACGCATTGGTGATAATATTTCCTGAGTTAAAAATACCTTAGTGAAACCTTAGAAATAATAACTTTAACTTGTATGTAACATTCAATATTGGTTTCGTAACTCCAGGCAAATTTGAAAATAGTATAAAAGTTACCTTGCTTTGCGAAAGGTATGATGAGCACAAGGAAATCAGGACATGGTGTAACATAGCACCACCCACACAAATTATTATTTTATTTCAAATTGTCAGCAATTAAAATGGTTTAAGAGTTAAGCTGCGTTTACAACAAAATTAACGTTCGAAAATTAAGAAAATTAACGCAATTTCAATTGTCAAGCCCATGTAAACTTATGGATTCATTCACAACGAAATTTTGTAAATTAACGTACGCCAATTTCACCTCAAAGTAGACCTACTTTCAACTTTCAAGTCGAACGTTAAGAGGCAAACGGAAGCGAACGGAAATCGCACGGTTCGTCATAGCGTTTTTTGAAATTTTGTCTTCCCACTTAATAATTTTAAAAAATCAGATAGTAACGACCCATTACAGCCTAATAGACTAAATAATGCCGCAAACTGGAGTTCATTATGACCTCAGGTGCGACCTCAAAGTGTTAAATACGATATTTTTTATAAAATAATCAAAATAAACAATAATCATTATTGATTATTTTATAAAAAATATCGTATTTAACACTTTGAGGTCGTACCAGAGGTCATAATGAACTCCAGTTTGCGGCATTATTTAGTCTATTAGGCTGTAATGGGTCGTTACTATCTGATTTTTTAAAATTATTGAGTGGGAAGACACAATTTCAAAAAACCGCTATGACGAACCGTGCGATTCCCGTTCGCTTCCGTTTGCCTCTTAAGTGGAGGAAGTGAAGTGGCGCATGCACTCACAGCTGATCGCGCTGGACGGCGCCATTTTGTTTTACGTGTGTGTTATGTTTCCTAAGTGGTTGTGAACGAAAGTGGAATTGCGTTAATTTTGCAACGTTAATTTTCGAACATTCGGCCTACCCAGCGAGACAAGAAAATAGACATTTTTTCACCAAAAATTAACTAATTATTTCTAATAGACAACATCATAAATTATCTAGTTAGCTCTGCTTTTCAAAAAATTTCATATCGTGATTGAAGTGGCAACGCGTAAGTCGAAATTTCAGCAAAAATCGTTTTTGGTTGATTCGTACACGGATACTATTGGCACTAGTTTCTAGTGGTTCTAGTCTGTTGGTGCCAATAAGCACGCTATAAAAGGCTATTTACACACCGCGTAACTGACTTGCGTCGGGTAATACCGCGTATCTCCCTATACTTGTAATGTTAGATCCAAGATGGCCGCTTGACAAGCTAAGCCATGCTAGCTCCCCATTTTTATGGAATATTACGTGTCGTTGCAGTTAAGGTACTATTCATAAAACATTCTTATATATTTAAACTTCATCTTAACAATACTTTATTAAAGCAATAAGCTATATTTCTGTCATTATCATTGCCGCAAAATTGAGGTTTCTATTCGCGGTATTATTTGCCTGACACTTGTTAAAACCTGTCACTTACGCGGTATTCTGTGTAACTTTAGCATGTAGTTTGCCACTAAAATAATTATTTTGTTAGATATGTTACAGATGAATGGATTAAATTATTATATTCATTATCATGTCACAGCTAAATTCGTCATTTACAGAATATGAGCTTTTGGATGCCGTGGAAATGACTTAGAAAAAATGTCCATACCTTGCACTAAGAAAATACCGCGTAACTAGAGAAAAAAAACAGTGATAACCGCGTATGATTTAATATTACGTGTTTATAATTGGTGTGCGATTTTAAAGTGACAATTGAAGGGCTCGGGGGTAAATAATGGTAAGTGACATATTTGAAATTTTCCAGGAGAGCAAATTGAAATTTCAAAAGGCTCCATAAATACTGAAAAATTATGTATGATGAATAAGGATAATCTAGGACGATTCTTTTATGTTTAATGTGTATATTAATGCAATATCAATGACAAAAATAATTTTATTTAACCACAGAAAAAATTAAAATTGACAGTCTAATTTGTAGTTACCATTATTTACACCAATTTAGCATATCAATTTCGGCACATTTGCTAAATAATGCTTTCGTTTTGAAGTATTTTAAGTAATTTACTGCCCTAATTATAAATCTCAATTAGAATTTTAAATATTGAATTGAAAAACATGAAAATTATAATGTAAGAGAAAAAGTTAGGTTAGGATACAACTGTAGTTACCATGTTTTACATGAACTGCAATGATTTCTATTAGCAATTTTCATACCTCATCTGTTGATTTAACATCACGATTTTCATCACTTTGAAGACTTTCAGCATAATCAGAATCTTCTACAGAATCATCTAAGTCATCAACATCTTCCTCTTCAAGTATATTTTCAATAAAATCATCAGATATATAGAGGCATCTCCGAATTGGAGACGTTTGCGAGCAGCCATTTTGAATGCACTTACCATTATTTACATCAACCGAGTTGAAAACTGTAAAACTACAAGGGTGCATAGTGGCGACACCTATTGCGGGAAAGTTGAATTTGTGTGTTATATGCATGGGCGCTGTACTTGCCATTATTTACATGATAAAATATGCATTTCTCAAAATATGTCACTTACCATTATTTACCCCCGAGCCCTTCAATTAATGTAGAATCTGTTTCTAAACATTATTTCTTTAATTTTGACAGCAATAAAATCTTAGAAGTGCTATTAAAATTAAAACAAATCCGTTTTATGTTCCTCCTGCACAATCTGTCAAAAGTGACTTACGCGGTATTGCCACTTCAACGACGATATGCAGTACCGTGATCCAAGTATCTGTTATGGTTTTTCAACAATGGATCATAACCATAATAGATACTTGGATCACGGTACTGCATATGAAAATTTTTGAAAAGCAGAGCTAACTAGATAATTTATGATGTTGTCTATTAGCAAAGCAAAGAATTAATAAAAGTACCAAGTGAAACCCTAAGTTTGTCTTTTATCTTATCATGATTAAAATTTCAAATAATTTCATTTGATTTTCAACAATTATTTTTCCCGCTTGAGTGTGATGCTCCTGTGAGAATAATATGTGATAGTACAACATTGTGATTGCTAACAGCATACTAGTAGCTGCTGTCACGTCTGACGTCACTCACTGCATCTCTGAAAATCCCGGTCGAAGGCTATATTGTAATTTCTCACATCCTATTTGGCTACAAGCCAGCAATTATACACTATCGCACAGTTGTTAGATTCTGCAACTGTTAGATTACTTTAACTCTATTAATTCAAACATTGTGCAGTTTCAGTCACTCACTAACCTCTCCTAATACCAGTTAAAAGTGGTTCAAAAGACTGAAAACATGGCACTGGAGGTTGAGGAGACTGGGGGAGGGCTAGGGGCTATTGTTCTGAAGTTGACGAATATGGTAGAGCTATTGACAGAGAAGGTAGAGGTGTTGACGCACAAACAAGAGGAGCTGGAGAAGAGACTCGAAGAAATCGCTGGCAATCAAGAACAGAATCTATATGTCGATGATGGGAAGAAGGGAGCGGCAGGTGTTAGTTTTGTAAGTACTCATGTTTATATTATGAAGGCGAAAAGTATCCAACTCAACAGGGTCTCGAACCCGGGACCTCTCACTTGAGCGGGACCGGGAGCATCATGTACCTAGGTAGGTACCTATTCAAAAAATATACCTACTGCTAGGCCACCTGGAGGAAGACCTCTGATGCCTTCATTCATGGATGTGATGTTTTCGACTCGATGTTGCTTGCGGCACGATTTCAAATTCACCGTCATCTATGGCATTATGTTTTGCCGCCACTTCCAGGTACATGAGACGAGCCTATTGGCTGTAGTGGAATATTGCACCGCCGTATTGTAGCGCGGCGAAATTTAGTTGGTTGTGATTTTATCGAGGTCGTGGCAGTACTTTAAGCTGTGATTCGCTTTACATCACGCGTTTAAGAGGGAACCTGCGAAATAAAAATGCACACTCTGTGCACATTATATTAAAAATACACTATTTTTAACATAAATACACATTAAAAATGCACATTATAAGAAATGCCTGGAATTCCTTTTAAAAATATGATTTTTATAATGAATATGATAGGTTTCAATTTATTAAAACCCTGGTTCAAAATGCATCAAAATTGGACACAATTTAATGACAATGAAAAATATCTGCGGGGGCTTCGCTCCCGAAACGGGAAATTTCTGTTTATATTTTCTGAATAAAGCTCTGAATTTGAAACTCGAAATTATTTAGTGGACATATAAATTATACATAAGCCAGCATGCGTCAAGCATTTTTTGTGTGTACCAAAATTATTTAGAAAATCAAATCGCCTTTACAAATCATTTGCCAAAAACCGCGTAAATTGAGACTGATCACACCCCCCCCACTTCCACAATGATTTATCCTGCGTACAACTAAGAGTCCCATACGTCAGTTCGACATGCGTTCAGTGGTAAACTTTATTAAAAAAGTAAAATAAGTAATATTTTTTACTAAAACAGTAAAAAAAAAGTAACATTTATTGGTTTGGAACACAAATATGTAGGTACGTACAGATTAATCTAAGTGTGGAGCCGGACCCGAACCCGAACCTGAACCCGAACCCGTATTATTGCTTTGCCTGAACCCGAACCCGTATTATTTTTTTGCCTGAACCTGAACCCGAACCCCTATTAATTTTTTGCCTGAACCCGAACCTGAACCCGTAAACGATCGGGTTCGATGCCCTGGACTGAGATAATGCTTCACGCGTTACCACGATTTAAGCTCTGATTGGCTTGTAGGCCAACATGGCTGCCAAATATCGCGTTACGTCGAAAATCGCGACCATAGAAAACAGGCTTTAGTACCTATCATCAAGTGTATTTTGGCATTTTGTGGCGTGCAAAAATGGATTTCCAAACAAAAAATATGTTTTTTTAAATGCCATGTTCAACTTAGTATATTACCCTGTTTGGCGGCATAAATTATTTGAAGAGCTGAACTTTTATTCCATAACTACCTACCTATTTAGCTTTAATAAGGAATTATTAAATATGTTATAAATTATTATTTTCCGCTAAACTTTACTTTTGAGGTGTCACCTGTTGTGAGTTGTGACTCGTGACCCATGGTACTGTGTGAAAAATTGAAAGTTGCAATTTTGTCTGACCAACTTTACTAAAATCTGAATCTACCTATCTGTGTACAATTGCCTACATTCTTTACAATTCCAAAAGCAGCTACCTACCTTCAACAAAAAAAGATTTGTGACTCATGCAAATAAATTACACTGCATTGTCCTTAGGGGAAAATTAATCGAATTGCAATTATCGAAAAAATTCATGAAAATTAAAAAAAAACGTGGAAATTCCCAATACTAGTTACCTCTAGGTCATAACTCAGCAATTTTAATAACTGATACATTATTTCTTATAGGATGAAAGGAAATCAAGGAATGAAAGAATGGATGAAGAACTACTAGGATTGAAGGAGGAATTCCACAACAACATCATGTTCCTGGCAGCCCGAGAAGGCCGTGTGGAAGATCTGAAGTACTTGATAGAACAACGCGGTCTGCCAATGTCAGCGAGGAATAAGAACGGCGAGAACCTTCTGTACTTAGGAATGCAAAGTAGTTCGAAAGAAATCACAAAATACATCATCCAGCGAGTAGCTGAGCTGAATCTAGATGACAAAGAACGTAACAAACTAATGCTGATCGCATGTAACCACGGCTATCTTGATGTGATGAAATACATGCATCTGCAAGGCGTCGACCTAAGTGTAACAAATGATAAAGGATCATTACCTGTACACATTGCTTCCCGACGCGGCGATCTTCAAGTATTAAAATACCTTCATCTAATGGATGTGGATTTTACAGTGGAAGACAATAATGGATTGATGCCTCTGCACATTGCAAGTCAGTTTGGTCAACTAGAAACCGTAAAATACCTACATCTTCTTGTAGATATATCAGTGAAGAACGATGAGGGGTGGATGCCTGTACACATCGCATGTCAATACGGCCAACTGAATATCGTAAAATACTTGCATGATCATGGCGTTGACCTCTCAGCGAAGGGCAAAGACGGATTTGCACCAATTCACGTCGCATGTCAGCATGGTCAGATAGGCGTTCTAAATTACCTGCATGAACAAGGCGTTGACATCTCTGTGAAGAATAACGCCGGGTCTACGCCTCTTCACATTGCTAGTCAGTATTGTAAACTTGATGCTGTGAACCGACTCCATTGGCTCGGTGCTGATCCGTCAGCTGTCGACAATGACGGGCATCGACCAAGTGAAATAGCTGGTGATTGTCCAGATCCTACACAGATGGATGGATTCAATATATTTAAAACATTTTTCGAACCCTCTGTACCTAGACTCTAACACTATACAAGCAATTATGTATTGAAGGAAATAAAGCGTTATTATTTTCCAGTGACTGGAACCGGAACCGAAAAAAAACGTCATTTTTCTAGGCACCGGAATCGGAACCCACATTATTTTGGCTGGCTCTATTGGCACGGCAGCCGTGCCCGCAAGGGGTTCATATTCTATTTACACCAGAGTAGCCGTGTGCGCAAGAAGGCGTATTCTATTGGCACCAGAGTACACCAGAGCACGGTCGCCGTGTGCGCAAGAAGGCGTATGCTATTGACACCAGAGTTCACTCCAAGATGGCCGTCCTCTGAACAGCTGTTTTCCGGAGCCTATTTAGACTTTTTATACTAATGCAGAAGGATCGTGACGTTTTGAAAAGTGTAGGAACTGAACAATAATAATTACAATTAGGTCAGGGTTGTACGTCACGACCCCAAACTTCGATCTAAACGCATCTGTGCAGCTAAATGACTTCACTTACGCGCACGGTTTTACGTCTGGTGTAAATAGAATAGGAATCCATAGGAACACGGCAGCCGTTTGCGCAAGGGGTTCAAATTCTATTGCCACCAGAGTACACCAGAGTTCACTCCAAGATGGCCGTCCTCTGAACGGCCATCTTTTTATACTAATGCAGAAGGATCGTGACGTTTTGAAAAGTATAGGAACTGAACCATAATAATTACAATTAGGCCAGGGTCATACGTAACGACCCCAAACTTCGATCTAAACGCATCTGAGCAGCTAAAAGGCTTCACTTACGCGCACGGTTTTACGTCTGGTGTAAATAGAATAGGAATCCATAGGAACACGGCAGCCGTTTGCGCAAGGGGTTCAAATTCTATTGCCCCCAGAGTACACCAGAGTTCACTCCAAGATGACCGTCCTCTGAACAGCTGTTTTCCGGAGCCTATTTAGACTTTTTATACTAATGCAGAAGGATCGTGACAGTACAATATGTTCTGACATTTTACTATACTGAGAATCGTGGAGTTATAAAGAGGACTGGGAACATTATTATCTAATAAAATTTCAGCTATGGGTATGATAGCTCCAGTAAAATATCTTTGACGTCTAGATGCACTGATACGTGTCAGCCATGACACGTATGAACATGATTCCACTTCCCCCTATAGCATAGGAGGAAGTGTATATACTACGTCACGACCCGAGTGCGGATACTGGCAGCTAGAAGTACAACTTCACATTGCGCGCGCATGAGTGGCTATTCTAAATTCCCATGTCGTCTCGTTTCACGTGATACGGGCTCACTGCACACTGGAGTGCTATCTATTTAACATGGTAGTGACGCCGTATCAATTGATACGAGACGACAAGGAAATTTAGAATAGCCCTCCTGGGCAGACGAAGGAAAAAAACTCTCTATGGGTAGACAAATTCCAACGTGCGAAAATTAAAGCATGGGCAACCTAAAAAAAATAACTCTATGGTTAGGCAGAATTCAAACTTGTGAAAATGTCAAAATAAAAAAGTTCGACCCCGACCAGATTCGAACCGTTGTACCCTTGCACCGCAGGCAAACGCCTTACCGCCTGAGCTACGAAGCTGCTCACGCTGAGGTGCGTTGAAAACTGTTACATAAAATTACACACAGGCGTTGCTTACGCGCATCCTACAGCGCAATGTGCCGGTTGTCCTTTTAGCTGCCAATGTGCGGATAGGACCGGTCCCAGTTGCCCCAATAAAAGACCTTGTGTTTTATGTATACTTTAGTTGCAATATGGTTTCACTAGTATTTGTACTACGTGGCTGACCTAATTGCAATCAATTATTGATCAGTTCCTATACTTTTTAAACATTCACCATTCTTCTACATTAATTTAAGTCTAAATAGGCTCCGGAAAACAGCTGTTAAGAGGACGGCCATCTTGGAGTGAACTCTGGTGTACTCTGGTGGCAATAGATTTTGAACCCCTTGCGCAAACGGCTGCCGTGTTCCTATGGATTCCTATTCTATTTACACCAGAAGTAAAACAGTACGCGTAAGTGAAGTCATTTAGCTGCACAGATGCGTTTAGATCGAAGTTTGGGGTCGTGACGTACAACCCTGACCTAATTGTAATTATTATTGTTCAGTTCCTACACTTTTCAAAACGTCACGATCCTTCTGCATTAGTATAAAAAGTCTAAATAGGCTCCAGAAAACAGCTGTTCAGAGGACGGCCATCTTGAAGTGAACTCTGGTGTACTCTGGTGGCAATAGAATTTGAACCCCTTGCGCAAACGGCTGCCGTGTTCCTATGGATTCCTATTCTATTTACACCAGAAGTAAAACAGTGCGCGTAAGTGAAGTCATTTAGCTGCACAGATGCGTTTAGATCGAAGTTTGGGGTCGTGACGTACAACCCTGACCTTATTGTAATTATTATTGTTCAGTTCCTACACTTTTCAAAACGTCACGATCCTTCTGCATTAGTATAAAAAGTCTAAATAGGCTCCAGAAAACAGCTGTTCAGAGGACGGCCATCTTGAAGTGAACTCTGGTGTACTCTGGTGGCAATAGAATTTGAACCCCTTGCGCAAACGGCTGCCGTGTTCCTATGGATTCCTATTCTATTTACACCAGAAGTAAAACAGTGCGCGTAAGTGAAGTCATTTAGCTGCACAGATGCGTTTAGATCAAAGTTTGGGGTCGTGACGTATGACTCTGGCCTAATTGTATTGATTATTGTTCAGTTCCTACACTTTTCAAAACGTCACGATCCTTCTGCATTAGTATAAAAAGTCTCAATAGGCTCCGGAAAACAGCTGTTCAGAGGACGGCCATCTTGGAGTTAACTCTGGTGTACTCTGGTGGCAATAGAATTTGAACCCCTTGCGCAAACAGCCGCCGTGACTAGACCGTGAACGCTAGAAGGCAATGTTTTACGTAGTGAAAACTACTATTATAATTGTATGACGCATTTAATCTTATATTAAACAATAAAATACATGTCAAATGACCAGTAGATTGTAAATAAAGTTAATTACAGAAGTAAAAAAGATAATCCCTGACGGAGAATCGAACCCCGATCGTCTGCGCCCTAAGCCAATGGGCTAACCAACCGGCTATTGTTGCCACTGAGGAATTGTTGCCACTGAGGAATTGTTGCGTTAGATGTCTACTTAACTTGCTATATGGTGTCACTCTAGAATTTGAACTAGGTATCTAATGTGTTCGCAGCTCACTTGCACGGTCTACTACCGTGTCGTGTTCATAATACAAGGCCGTTTCCACACACGGTTTTACTCTGGTGTAAATAGCATACGCCTTCTTGGCTACACGGCGAACTTCTGGTGTAAATAGAATTTGAACCCCTTGCGGGCACGGCCGCTGTGTGAATAGACACGCCGCATTATTTTTTAGGTGGAACGGGAACCCTTATTAATATTATTGTTTGGGTTCCATAACGGTTCCAGAATGGTTCTTTAAATAATCAATTTCATTGAATTTTTACGTCATTACCTTTCATCTGAAATTATTTACTACCATTTACACTTATTTCACATAAATGATAACCGAGTCAAGATGCAAGCGCGAGCGATTTTGCCGCGTTTTGCAGGCACATTTTTGGATACGATTGGAGACAAAATGGGTCAACGAAATGATTTGAAATTTTAACCATGATTAGATGAAAGACAAACTTAGAGTTATCCTTTGGTGCAATTTTTAATTTTTCGCTTCATTCATTAGTAATAATTAGTTGATATTTGGTGAAAAATTGTATATTTTCTTGTCTCAATGGGTGGCATATGAAATTTAATTTTAAAAATGTGCCAAGTGACAACCCTAAGTTTGTCTTTTATCTAATCATGATTAAAATTTGAGATCAATTGCATCACAGGTATGGTCTCCAATCGAATCGGAAAATTCATAGTTTTGAGCGGTTTTGTTGCATAACAGGTGCCTAATTAACAATGCAAGAAGCAAAAATGAAAAAGTGCTACTAATATACGGTCAGACTGATCATGTGAACATCCTATCTATGTTACACCCACTTACGAAACAATTTTTCTCTCAATTTTCTAAAACGGCCGAGCGCTAGTATCACCTTAATGTGAGACATTTCTGAGCATGTAAGTACCCAAAAGTCAATTTAAAAAAAACAAAAAAAACGGAAGTTTCGTGTTATTTGATTTCAGAATAATAGTTATTTTATTAAAGTTGAGATGTTGCTGAACACAGATATACCTAGTATTATTTTTGTTGTGGGACGAATAGTTTTCGAGAAATTCAGTTAGGTACAAAGTTTGATACATTTCTTCTAAATTTAAAACAGAATAAATTGACATGACATAACAATCCTTCAATTGCCATGGTAACAAAGTGTATCACCATGGTAACGAAAATTACATCACTTTCCCGATTCTAGTAACATGCCGTTATTCCCTCCAAAATATTCCGTGCCATTTCAAATTGATTTTTACGAATTAAATCCTTAGGTATTTAATTTTTTCCAGGAACCGGAATCGGAACCAATATTTTTAAAAGCTTGGAACCGGAACCGGAGCCGATATTCATTTGGGTTCCAATCCCTGTTATTTTCCTTTATTTTCATTATCAATTACATAATTGGTTTCTAATCTCATTGCGGGCATAGTTGCAAACGCAATGAATTGTTCAAGTTCATTGTGTATAGCGTAAAATCTTTATAATAATGTTTCCAAAACTACTGATTTTATGGAGTTGTGCCAGTCCAGTCTTTCATTGCCTTGAAATTAGCATTAAATTATAAAATTAATTTGGTACTTGCACATGGTCAAAGAATTTTTGTGATTTTTTTGATAGGTAAACTATGTAATTTTGTACCTAATGGTAATTGTCTTTGGACGCTTAATAATGGGGAATTTTACCATGTTTTGACCTCTTATGACCTGGAGGTAGGGCGTTTTGCCGGCTGACATTTTGCCGATTACCATAAATATTCTCTAAAATAGATTTTATTGGAATAATTATTTACTTTTAAATAAGACTGAATATTGTAAATTAAGTTTTTCTTGAGAAATGTTTTGATAATGTTTTTAGAATTTAACAACTACATTCGACTCATTTGACACAGAAATCTGTATTTTTTCAATGGGGTTGTTCACGCAAAACTATTGTAGATGGCGCTGCTGTTCTAATCGTCCGGGAGAGAGCCATGCATCTAGCGGAATGGAAGGTTTTTAAACCTTGGCGGGAGTTTGATTCAGAGATTTGGATTCAGAGACCAACCAATCAGAGAGAGACACCTCCAATGCCGCTAGCGCTGCGAGTGAGAGCAAATGGCAGTGAACAACCCCATTACTGCCTCATAGGTCAGACCGATACTCCTAATTAGCAAGTTCATTTGATAGGTGGAAACATTAAAAGTTTGCAATGTCATAAGTCATAACGATATAATAAAATGTTCTCCCAAATACCTTTTGGTTAAATAAAAATAAAAGTAAATATATTGTATATAAATATATAGTTAAATATACGTCTAAATTAAAATATTTGGATTTTAAAAAATATTAATAATGAATTGATCAAAATAAAAAAATACAAAATAAAACCTGGCGAACTACTTAGGTATAGTACTCACTCACTTCCTATATTTGAGTAATTTTTTTTTATTAAAATCATCGAGCCTCTATATGTATTTTAAGCTTGTTTCATTGTAATCATTTTTAAAGTCACCTTTTGGAAATAAGTGTAATTAAAATAATATGAGAAGCAGGTAACTTTGAGATTGGGACAAATAATTTTAACTTCTTTGAATATCGAATGAAATAGGTATTTGTAGCCAAAATATTTGAATAATTTGAAAGTTTCTAGTCTTCAAAAACCTTTTTTGGTTTCAAATAATGACATGTTTTAAACATGGAATTAAAAATACCTAGCTTCATGTTTGTTTTGTGTGAATTAAAAAATAACTACAACATGGTAATTACTACATGGTGGTGAGACCATATTATACCTCCATGATTAGACTATTTTGACTTTGGAATTTTATTATGTTTCTTTAATCGTGTTTTCTATATTCTTAATTCAATGTACTACCTACCTCCTTACAATAAAGCTATGGCCACTTGCACCATTTATTATGTACCTTTTTTAGTAGTATAAAACACTTTCTAACACTTTCCAATCATCATAATAATCATCCTATTACCAGATTTTTAAACAATTTTAAAATCATTCATTTTTAAATTTTAATTTCCTATTGTTTGAGCGAGCGAAGCGAGCGACTCCATTTGGCTCTTTTAGCACGGACCTCTGTTTTTTTTTTTTTTTTTTTTTTGTTTTTGTTTTTGTATGCTAAAGGAAGCAATAGAAGTCGCACCGTTTCACCGATCGACCTGAAATTTTGCACACATGTAAAGACAACCTTCTCTGTTTGCAGACCCAAATTTTTTTTGAAATCCATCCATTGGTTCATTGTTAAAATAAGTATCTCCTGATAGCCTAAAAAATGAAAATGGTCTTCGAGAAATGTGATCAAACTCATATTTAGCATGGTCAGTAAGACCAACAATGTCACTTATTTTACAATTTTCAGCCGAATCTGTCAAGAAAGTATGCACTTATTGACATTTTTAATAGCTGTCAGAATTGAAACATTGAAAATGAATGTCTTTCCAATGCAACTGAATCTGATTTGCTTTAGGTACAAGAGTGTTTTGATGGTATGTACACTTTTTTAGTGAAAAGCAGATATTTTTATGTGTATTGAGTTGATCAAATTTGAATAATTCAATTTGGATCATAGTTTCCAACAAATCATTTCGAGTTTTTAAGGACCTTGATTGTCTTTTCGTCAATTCGTACTTCTGATGGCCGTGCCTCCCGTGTTTCTACTTGGCTGATTTTGCATCCAGGAGGGATTAGAAACATAAGCTCACATTTCAATAATATCATTGAGTGGCGTTTGTTCTCTTCTAGCGTTCACACGTCATTCCAAATCTCTCCTGCATTGTGCTTCTTTTCGTTGATAATTTTGGCAATTTGGTGTACTTTGTGAAGGTATTAGTAAAATTGAATCGCTTTTAAAGCATAGATATTAGGTATCTACAGTTTTTGTCCAGGGGATTGATTATTTCAAATTATTTTATTCTTGGAAACGTTGGATTTATTCCGTTTCTGAGCTTCTGTCTAGCCTGACATTTCCATGAAGGTTAGGTATATCTCGGATTACACATTAATGGTGGTCATACAATGACACATTGTTTTATATTGATTCAGTGGATCGTAGTTTGCTTTCAGTTTGACTTAAAATAATGTTTTCTGTGTGTTAACGAACGCATATTCGGTTAATGTTTGCGCACGTGTCGTGCTCGCTCATTCAACGCGTTACACAGAGCGTTTTCCTAGTACCTAAATCAATCTAGCATGTATCATTTTGTACCCAAACTATTATTGTAAGGAATGCATCTATAATTTTGTGTTTTTCTTAGTTCCTTCTTGAGAATGCTTCAAAAGTTATTACGATATTAAGGAATTGAAATTCGGTATCTCCCAGTGTATTTTCTCTGCGGTGTGATGATCCTGGGATTACTTGTGTGGTGGTCCTGTGAGAATAATAGTTTACGGTACATTTAGTGAGGTTACTAGCATCACACTAGTTACTGTTGTCAGGGTTGGTTTGTTTGGCCGGGGTGGGGAGGCTAAGAAGCTACTAGAAGAAGCAAGGGGCTAGAAGTAGAAGAAGTAAACAAACATCAAGCCCGTTCTGAGTTTTTGATAGAAGTCTGTCAAAAATGTCCGACAAGTATGAGATTCTTCGTTGTGAGATTAAAGATGCTGTTGAGCAATTAACGAAGAGTATGGACATCATGATGAAGAAAGTAGATTCGTTGGCAGAGGCGCAGAGGAAGTCAGAGAAAAGATCTGCAGGACTCGCTGTCAAAGAAGAACGGAATCTTTTCATTGATGAAGAGAAGAAGGGATCTTCTGGTAGTGGATTTGTAAGTTTTCATGTTTAGTTAAACTTAAAATACTCTGAACTGGTTTTATCCTAATATACCTGACATACCTACATACATGTTAATCATAGTATCTATGATGCTCCTTCATCAATCGGCATAGATCATATTAAACTAGGTAGGTAGGTGTGTTTTGCTCGAACCATTTACACTAAGGAGTAGGTAGGACTTATTTTGTATGTACCTACCTACGGTGTAGTGAGATAGTGAAATAGTTCAAAAATACCGTACCTACTACGTGTACGGTATTTTTGAATGCCCGCGTTGGTTTCAATATATTAGTCGCGTCTTCTGCCACGGGCTCCCCTCGTTATGACATACCTAAGTCCAGACAGACCAAAACACTGCGTCACGTCCCATGTCACTTTCGAAGTCTACTTAATTTTGTGGAAAATTAGTCTCTATGTACAGTCGTAAATGTTTTATAATTGAATAAAAGAACTGTTGTAGGTACCTACAATATTCGTCCAAAATAGTGATAAGAGCTGCGGACGCTGTGAGGAGGATTCAGTTCAAAGCCAACTTGGTTTCTTCCCTGCTGAAAAATCTTAGCAAGATCTTGCTAAGATCTTGCCAAGATCTTAGAAAGATATTGTAAACAAGATCTTGGCAAGATCTTGCTAAGATCTTGCCAAGATCTTAGAAAGATATTGTAAACAAGATCTTGCAAGATCTTGCCAAGATCTTAGCAAGATCTTGCAAGATCTTGGCAAGATCTTAGCAAGATCTTGCAAGATCTTAGCAAGATCTTGCAAGAACTTAGCAAGATCTTGCAAGATCTTTGCAAGATCTTGCAAGAACTTAGCAAGATCTTGCAAGATCTTGCAAGATCTTGGCAAGATCTTAGCAAGATCTTAGCAAGATCTTGTACATTTTGCTGCCAAAAAAACGTTAAAATTTCATAAAAAAATAAAATTTTCTATATTTATGAATACTCATTTGCATTCGGGAAACCTCTTCTGAAGTATTGGACAAGGTTTGATTACACATTTCAATTATAAAATCCCGTGGAACCGCCGTGTTTTGAACCTGCGATCTCGTGGTCCGTAGTCAAGCGTCTTACCGAGTAGGCCACCGGTGCAGACAAGACTTAGCTGCGCTAATAGTGATCATATTGAGTTTTCATATTTAAGTGAACATATTTATATTATTTAGTGGATCATTATATTGTTATTAACATGATAAAATAGGAGAAACGATAAATATTAAGATTTATTTATAAATTAAATTGATCTGTGATATTTCCCCATAAAATATATCAGCTCACGCTCTGTAGTATAATTACTATAGTTTATTTTACTAGGTGATGTGGTGCAAAATTTTCTAAATCAATGAAGTAAAAATTCTGTAGTTTATATACCTTACTACTACAAATACTGTAGTAAAAAGTCAATGAAGATACTTCAGAATTTACTAAACTACAATATAAATCGGCTATAGTAAACATACTGTAGATTACACTTTTCTTTACTACAGATGAGATACTATAGATTTTCAATGAAGTATATATACTACCTATAGAACTTACTATAGCAAACTTATTCTGTCTGTAGTCAAAGTACTCTAGCTACATACTTCGAATTACTACAGTGAAGTACGTTCCCTATAACTTTACTATAGAAAACTGCAGTATATATCGCAAGTAGTAAAAACACTATAGTACATACTTAGAATTATTATTATTATTTATTTATCAACAATTACTACAGTAGGTCAAGTATATTTACTCAAGAGTAAAAAACAGTCTATTTCAGCGGTAGTAAAAATACTGTAGTTTATACTTTAGTTTACCACCGATACTGTAGGATTTACTTCAGTAATCTATGGCATTATGGAGTAAGTTTTTGCATGTACTTCAAGTACTATAGCACATACTATAGTTTACTACACGTTATTACATAATACTTTGGAATACCTACTTCAAAATATACTATAGGAAATTTTCCTAAGGGCCTTAGCAAGATCTTGAAAAAATCTTGGTTAGATCTTGGCAAGATCTTGGCAAGATCTTGATTAGGTCTTGTCAAGATCTTGATAAAATCTTATTAAGATATTACCAAGATCTTACCAAGATCTTACCAAGATCTTGGTAAGATCTTGGCAAGATCTTGATTAGGTCTTGTCAAGATCTTGATAAGATCTTATCAAGATATTACCAAGATCTTGGTAAGATCTTGGCAAGATCTTGGTAAGATCTTAGCAAGATCTTGATTAGGTCTTGTCAAGATCTTGATAAGATCTTATCAAGATATTACCAGATCTTGGTAAGATCTTAGCAAGATCTTGTTTAATACAAGATCTTGCAAAGACCTTACCAAGATCTTGTCAAGATCTTGGTAAATCCAAGATCTTGATAAGATCTTAGCAAGATCTTGGCAAGATCTTGGTTAATACAAGATCTTAGCAAGATCTTGCAAGATCTTGCAAGATCTTGGCAAGAATTTTCAGCAGGGTTATGGCAAAACATGGTTCAAAATCAAGCATTTTGTAGCGTGTTCAGACCTATGACGTCACTTTCGAAATGATACTAAGTAGGGAATATTTATACGTAAATATTAATGTAGGTACATTTCTTGATTATAAACCGTTGATAAATCATTAATCTTCAGAACTTCATATCAAAATTGTAAAATAGTTAACCCGTGGACACTAAATGCAAATATTTTGTAATCTCCACACTTATTAAATTAGGTAGGTACTTTCAAAATCAAGTCAATTCAGCTGATAGAGTGACGTGATTGGTTTGAGTATCCGTTTCCTGTCCTCTCATTGGCTGAAGCCGGCTTAAACTTTTCATGTTTGAAGCACGATTGCACCGTAATTAGAACTCGGAGAAAAATTCTGAGGTGACAAATCGAAAGCATAATGTTATCTTCATTCCTTATGAATTTGAGTTTTATATTAATATTACATTTTGAAAATTGTTTTAAGAAGTCTGGGCAAATCGCCACCAAAAAGTTAGTAGGTACTAATAGTAATTGATAATATTCTTTCACAGGAAGAAATGAAATCCAAGAATGAAGAAATGGATCATGATCTTCAGAGACTGCCCAAGGCATTGCGCATAAATTTGATGTTCCTCGCCGTTGAAGAAGGACGTTTAAACGATCTGAAGTACTTGATCGAGCAACGCGGTCTGCCGATGTCGGCCAGGACAAAGCACGGCGACAGTCTCCTCTACTTGGCCATAAAGATCGAATCGAGAGAAATCACCATGTACCTCATGAAGCACGGAGCTGATTTGCATCTAGATGACAAGGAATGCGTGAAGATCATGTTCCTCGCATGCGAGCACGGATACTTGGACGTCATCGAATACATCCATCTCCACGACGTCGACTACACAGTCGTAGACAAGAACGGGTTCACCCCGATCCTCGTCGCGTGCCGTCACGGTCACCTCGACGTCATACGATTCCTGCACCATCACGGCGTCAACCTCTCGGTGAGGAGCAACGACGACATGATGCCGATACACGTCGCATCTCAGCACGGTCAGATCGAAGTCATCAATTTCTTGTATCAGCAAGGCGTTTCTCTCGCTGCGAAGACCTGTAAGGGCTGGATGCCGATACACATCGCAAGTCAACACGGACACGTCGAAGTCATACGCTTCCTGCGTCAACAAGGTATCGACCTGAGAGGGAAGAACAACAAGGGCTGCATGCCGATTCACATCGCGAGTCGGTACGGCAAACTAAACGTCATCAAGTTCTTGCACGGACAAGGGATCGATGTCTCGGTGAAGACCGGTTCGGGCTGGACGCCGATGCACATGGCGAGTATGTACGGCCATCTCGACGTCATCAAGTACTTGTATCAACAAGGCGCCGACGTTTCGGTGGCGAACAACGACGGGTGGACGCCTCTGCACTGCGCAGCGCAGTTTGCGGAAATCGACGCGATCAAGTTGCTCAATCAACTGGGAGCCGATGCTGAAGCGGTCAACAACGAGAGGCTTCGTCCTGTGGATATGACGGACGGTTTTGATGATCCGTCGCTTGGAGCGGCGATCAGAGCGTATTTGACTCCATTTTCATAGGTAATTCAGGGCTATGCAACCCTGCATTGACAAAATCTTTTGCCCTAATCTTGCAAGATTTAAGGTACGTTTACAGCTCGACGCGTTGAAGCGTCGACCTTGAAAGATGAACATGGTTTATCTTTCAAGGTCGGCGCTTTGGTGTGTCCTAGCTGAGCCATCTTATTGGCTTGCGTCGAAGTGTCAGCGCGCCCGAGCGCTCGTGTTGCCGAACTGTAAACGTAGCTTGAGCAAGGCATTGCAAGATCTTGCTATAAACACAAGAGAATTATGCAAGACCTACAATTCTTGTTTCGATTTTTACTTTCTACTAAAATAAAATATTCAAGATTTGCCAAGATATTCTAGATCTTTCTAAATATTACAGATCTTGGCAAGAGTTTTCAGCAGGGAAGTGTGTGATATTACGAGGGTCATGCGGAAAGACATGGTCTCATAATACTCACTCATCTCGACCATGTCACTTTATGCATGAAATGTTGTAGGCCTCCATTTCCTGGCAAGCCTCAGACGCAATTGCATTGAATTCTTTTTACCTTTACTATTGCTAGTTATTGCTAGTTTAGATTTGTACTTTCTACAAAAATAAAATATTCAAGATTTGCCAAGATATTCTAGATCTTTCTAAATATTACAGATCTTGGCAAGAGTTTTCAGCAGGGAAGTGTGTGATATTACGAGCGTCATTCGGAAAGACATTTTCTCATAATACTCACTCATCTCGACCATGTCACTTTATGCATGAAATGTTGTAGGACTCCATTTTCTGGCAAGCCTCAGACGCAATTGCATTGAATTCTTTTTACCTTTACTATTGCTAGTTATTACTAGTTTAGATTTTTACTTTCTACAAAAATAAAATATTCAAGATTTGCCAAGATATTCTAGATCTTCCTAAATATTACAGATCTTGGCAAGAGTTTTCAGCAGGGAAGTGTGTGATATTACGAGGGTCATGCGGAAAGACATGGTCTCATAATACTCACTCATCTCGACCATGTCACTTTATGCATGAAATGTTGTAGGACTCCATTTTCTGGCAAGCCTCAGACGCAATTGCATTGAATTCTTTTTACCTTTACTATTGCTAGTTATTACTAGTTTAGATTTTTACTTTCTACAAAAATAAAATATTCAAGATTTGCCAAGATATTCTAGATCTTCCTAAATATTACAGATCTTGGCAAGAGTTTTCAGCAGGGAAGTGTGTGATATTACGAGCGTCATTCGGAAAGACATTTTCTCATAATACTCGCTCATCTCGACCATGTCACTTTATGCATGAAATGTTGTAGGACTCCATTTTCTAGCAAGCCTCGGACGCAGTTGCATTGAATTCTTTTTCCCTTTACTATTGCTAGTTGCACAGTGTTCTGTGTCTTCTAAGTCGATTGTTAACTTGCCTAATGTATTTAAATTATCTGATTACTTAATTTATTTAATGTATAAGAATAAGAATCATCCCTCCTGATGTTCCTCGACTTCAGCATTTTGAAGACAGTGATTGTCATTTTTATGTCCATATGCTGACGACATGGAAACATTCTAAAACAGTAGTAGAGGGCAATTGGGGAGATACAATTTCATAGTGGTCAGAATTTTGGTCACCTTATGCTTATTTTGTGTAGAATGTTTTAAGTTTGTCTACTGAAAATATTGAATTTATTTTCGGAAATATTTCTGGCTCACATTCGTACATTTTTTTTTTTCTATGTTTGAACTCTCACCAGATGGAGCCACTTACTCTGTTAGGCTGAGAAAGACGTCATTGCAAGGTGAGCGCTCAAAATGAAGTCTTTCTCGGCCTAGCTGAAAACTGCCTATCAGTGCATTCTGGTAAGAGTTCACACATAGGAAAAACGAACTGTATGTATTGAACGCTGTGTTATAACAATAAACGGAATCAGAATTCAAAGCAGTCAAGTCTTGGCTTGACAGTGAATATATGAAGTCGCCGTTCAAGCCAAATGGTATTTTCTTTCCGCATGACCATTGTTTGTTGCCTACAAATATCGCGTACCTATCACGATGTCTTAATACATCTTATTGCATCTTCATTAAAATTGCATCATTGAAGAATATCACAGTGATGCAAATCTTTTAGTACGTTTAGTTAGCAGCTTTTTTTACAGCCCGTCATCTAAATGAAATATGGGCAAATTTGTACGTACATTCCAGACATTACGGAGAGTTTAAAGAAAAAATAATAATTTAATTTTAATTTACTAAAACCTTTCTAACAATGTCGGGTAAGGGGTTTACATATATCGTACAAACTAAGTTTAACTAAGTATGTTGGATTGGTACTTATCACAATAAATGAACATAGACTATTGAGAAATAGTATTTATTGACAACACTCTTGACAAGTACAATCGTCATGCTTCGGCATGATGGCTGACAACTGGTGCGTCGTATGCAACACAGCTCGTGTACTACACATAGATATAAGAAGTCAGTGGTGCCAACATTACATCTTTAACATCCCCCCACTTATTTTTTTATGAAAGGACACTTGAATAATATAATCATGATTAATACAATGTAAAACAATAGATTAAAACATTGCAATACACAAAGCTTAAGTTCAATGAATAATACTAAATATTAACAATCATATTAATTAGTATCATAATCATCAAATTTCACTGGCTTCCTGATTACCCTTCCTGCTCGAGTAACTTGAGCTGCAACTGGTTTTTCTGATACATTGCATGGAACAGTATTCTCAATCTCATCAGGAATGACATCTGGGCTATCATTTACTACATGTTTATTCTGCGACTTACGCAAAAACTTAGAATTTCTGCGAAGCACTCTACCTCCTGAATCAACAACCATGTATGATCTTGGCTGCTCATGTTTGCATACAACTTGTCCTCGATCCCAACTTTTACCTTTCTTAATCAGCACATCATCTTTATCTTCAAAGGGAGGTCTAGATTTCGCTGTACGGTCATAATATGCTTTCTGAAGAAACTGTTTAGTCTCCAGCCTCTCTTTAACACCGTCTTCCACCTTAGGTGTCAACAAGTTATTCCTAACTGGAAGTCTGGTTCTAATCCTATAGTTGAGGAGCATCTGCGATGGGGACAAGTTTATTCCAGGTAACGGAGTGGATCTGTATTCCATCAAAGCGATTGAGTGATCATCTACAGATGATTTTTTAAGAATGGACTTGATAATTGCTACTGCGGCCTCAGCTTGTCCATTCGACTGCGAATAATGGGGACTCGAGGTCACCAACTGGAAATCCCATAGTTCAGCAAACTTCTTAAATTCAAAACTGTTAAACGGCATATTGTCTGACACGACAATCTCAGGAATGCCATACCTAGCAAAGATATATTTCAATTGGGTAATTACCTCAGATGCTGTTTTACAGGAAAGTGCTGGCATTTCTATCCATTTACTGTAGTAGTCAATGACTGCTAAGTACGACTTGTTATGATACTCTAATATGTCAACACCAATTTTCTGCCATGGGCGCTCAGGCACCTGGTGCGGAATCATCGGTTCTTTTACATTACTTTTCCTGTGAAGTTCACACTTTGAACATTTTGAAACCATCATGTCTATGTCATTTGACATACCTGGCCAGAAGAGAAGTTCTCTGGCTCGTAGCTTACTTTTGTCCCTTCCCCAATGTCCCTCGTGAATAATTTTCAGCATCTCTTTCCGAAGGGAAGCAGGAACAATGAGTCTGTCACGAACAAATATCAATCCCTCTGAGACGTCAATGTCCTCCTTCATGGACCAATAATATCTAGCCTTGTCGGGAACCTGATGTCGGTGGCTAGGCCAACCCTGTTGATGTAAACGAATGACAGCTTGAAGAGTGTCATCTTGTTCGGTTTCCTTACGAAACTCTTCTTTACGCTGGACGGACACTGGAAGATATTTTTCAACTTCATGAACGACAACTAACAATTCAGGATCATCATTAACTGGGTCAGGGAGAGAAGCTCGGGAGAGTGTGTCGGGTAAGTTTAGAAATTTACCAGGAACATAAGACACGGTAATGTCGTACTTTACCAACTTCAGAAGTAGTCGTTGGATTCTGCCCGTTGACTTACAAATCTCTCTACTGCAAATTGTTTCTAGGGGTTTATGATCAGTGAATACCTGAACGTGATGTCCATAGGTCATCTGGTTGAATCTTTCTAGACCGAATGTTATGGCAAGTAATTCCTTCTCGATCTGCGCGAAGTTCTGTTCACTCTTGGTCAGCACTCGAGAAGCATACGCTACTGGATGGTCTTCTTGCAACAAACAAGCACCTAGCCCATCCTTAGAGGCATCTGTCTGAAGGACAATCGGTTTAGTGCTGTCAAACGTAGCTAGCACTGGGGCAGACATAAGCTGTTGTTTGAGCTTTCCCAAAGCAGCATCATGATTGCTATCCCAACACCAGGGTGTGTCTTGCTTAGTCAGTTCTCGCAATGGTGCTGTTAACTTTGACAAATTAGGTACAAATTGTGACACATACTTCACCATGCCCAAAAGTCGAAGAACATCAGATTTACATGATGGGACTGGCATTTCGGCAATGGCTGTCACATAACTTTGATCTACACCACAATGATTTTTGGAAATGATTCTACCAACATACTTCACTTCTGGGATTCTGTATTGAAACTTATCCTGATTGAATTTAACACCAACCTGCCTTGCTCGATTCAGCACTTCGGCAAGCGCTCGATCGTGGTCCTCCTCGGTTTCTCCACAAATAATCAAGTCGTCAAAGTAGACTTCTACTCCGTGGATGTCTCCAAACAGCTTCTCATTGGTCTTTTGGAAGACTTCGGGAGCGGAGCTAATGCCATACGGGAGTCGCTTGAAGCGGTACCTACCGAAAGGAGTTTGAAAAGTGCAAAGATCTGCACTAGCTTCAGTAAGTGGCAAATTCCAGAATCCTTGGCGCATATCTAGAACACTGAAGAGACATTTATTCCTCAATCTAGACAAAATATCATCTGAGGTAGGGATAGGGTGGTGTTCTCGTTTTATTGCCTTGTTCAAGGGTCTCGGGTCAAGGCAGATCCTCAAATCACCATTAGGTTTCTCAACAAGCAATAAACTATTAACCCAGTCAGTGGGTTTTTCAACCTTGTCAATGATAGAATCTCTTTCAAGACTATCTAGAGTCTCTTTTAACTTCTTCTGTAAGCTATAGGGTACTCGTCGGGGTGGACTAATGACAGGTTCAGCATCATTCGTCAAAACTATCTCATGCTGTTTTCCTATTTTGCCTACTCCTGTGAACACATCCTTGAAGGCTTCTACAATATCAGTTTTAGTCTGCCTAGAGCTAACGGAGTTCACTCTCTTAATTAGGTTTAAATCAATACAAGCTTTCAATCCAAGCAAGGGAGTTGACACATCACATACATCAAATTCAACATTCTTAGCTTTCCCTTTACGCGTTATACATTTCAATTTAATGCTACCTATGGGAGTGATTACTACTCCTAAGTCTCCAAAGGGGACTAACTTGTTCTTTGATTTCACCAAATTAAATGAACCTTTCAACGATTGAAATACTTTCTGGGGCAAGATACTGGTCTCGGCAGCAGTATCCAATTTACAGCGCACAGGATGAGAGCCAATGCTTATGGTTTCAAACCAGGCTGTTTGAGTTTTAGTTTTAGTATTACCTGACTTCTTACTCCCTACATTGAGAATGAGTCTGTATTCCCGATTCTGATTGTTTTCGTCCTCACTTTCAACATCATCATCGTCACTCGATGCACTTGACACTTCGACGTCATTGACGGATTTCTTCTTGTAACCCTTCTTCACTTTTTCACAACATTTCGCAAAATGATTCAAATCGCCGCACTTTGCACAATTCTTTCCATATGCAGGGCAACGACCTCGCTTGTGATCGTAACCACATTTCTTGCAGTCGTAAATCTTCTCGGACGTCTTCTCTTGAGTCTTCTCCTCGGACTTCTTCTTCGTGAAGAACTGCTTCGATTTCACAGCAGCTACCGTGGTCGATGTTCGATTCGATTGTTCGCCGTTGTTCGATTCACGAACTTCTAGAGCTTTTGCTTTACCTTCCTGGTAAATTCGACACAGATTAGCAGCTTTACTAAGATTCAGATTCGTCTCACTTAGCAAACGCTCTTGCAGCTTACTGTCTGCAATACCTAGCACAATCCTGTCTCTAATCAAACTGTCCTCTTGTTGTTCAAACTCACATGATCTAGCAGCATTCTTTAGTTCTGTGAGGAATTGATCAAATGGCTGGGATTCTCTTTGTTTGATTCCAAAAAACTTGAACCGTTCGAAAACAACATTCTTTTGAGGTGTGCAATACTTTTCAAATTCATCTAACACGGTTTTCAGCACATTTTTATCCTCTTCCTTTTCGAATTTAAAGGTGTTAAATGCAGTTAGGGCTTCATCACCAATAAAGCTTAACAAAATTGCTACTTGCGTGTCTTGTTTCTCTGCGTTGGCTTTGGTTGCTTTCATGTAAATCTCAAATTTCTGCCGCCAACGTCGCCATTCTTCACAGACGTTTCCATCCAGTTTGAGCTCGGCTGGTGGTTTGTGTGCTGATGACGCCATCTTGATTCTTGATTTTACACGGCCAAGACGAAATTTCTTTTCGTCTTTACTTACGCGACAACTTCGGTTGTAGATGCTTACTTTTCATTCAGCACGCGTGGTACACTTCTGACACCATGTTGGATTGGTACTTATCACAATAAATGAACATAGACTATTGAGAAATAGTATTTATTGACAACACTCTTGACAAGTACAATCGTCATGCTTCGGCATGATGGCTGACAACTGGTGCGTCGTATGCAACACAGCTCGTGTACTACACATAGATATAAGAAGTCAGTGGTGCCAACATTACATCTTTAACAGTATTTGAAACATTGTAAAACCATTACTATGGCATTTCAATCAGCGCCTGTTTGCCAGACTCGACGCATCATTTTTCTTCGAACTTCTCCTTCCTCTCCAGCATCTCTTACCACTTCTCTCCATCTTCCCACCTCTTCTCCCTCTCAACTTCTTCCCATCTTTCTCCTCTATCTTCTACATCCCTTTTGATTAGATCTTTCCACCTCTCTCTTAGTCTTCCTACTCTTCTTTTTGTATCTCTTGTCATTTCCCATGCTCTTCTTGGAATCCTGTTCTTATCCATCATCATTACTCTTCTAAACCATTTCAGCCTCTCTCTCTTCCAATCTAATAATGAAATCTCTCTACTCCCAACTTTTCTCTTATTGTATTACTTCAAATTTTTTATAATTAACTTCTAATAATAATAATTTTAATGTAGGGTAAAATTAATGAATTATAAAGTCAGTAGGGAAATTTTCTATAAGTTATTATTTTTTAAGATACTAGAACATCTTTGTTATTCCAAACACGTTTTACTCAAATTCGGCCATTTCAATGTCTCAAATTCATTTTATAAAATTAAATTGTGTCAAAACTCCAAAACTTGCCCTGGGGTGTTATACACCTAATTAATTACATAATGGCCTAAAATAAATGCGCCCTCCCAAATTAGTGCCCACCACCTTCCGACCACCCTGATAAAAACTGCGTCGTCTCCGCCCCGCAATGCAGAGTGGAGAGTAACCAGTGAATGCTTTGTTCCAATTCAAATTTTATAATACCTAATATCTGAAGCTAAATTCATGTCATTAGATAGATAGATTTTATTTCCAAACAGGCATTATTACATGTAGACTCCTAACGATTAAACTTGAAATTGGAGTATATGGAAAGCAATAATATTAATTATAATTAAGCAATAATCTATTTAGTATTTACAATCTAAAATCTAAAAAAATAATAAACACTAAATGAAATTAAAATCAGTACCTAAATGAAATTTTACTAATCTAACTTGTCCATCGAAAATTCTTCTATAGAGAAATATGCCTTTTTTACTAATAACATTTTTATTTTATATTCTGAGTGTTCGTTTATTTCTTTAAATTTATCCGGCAATTTGTTATAAAGTTTTGTAGTTATGTATTGAGAGTTTTTTTGAGTGCACTGACTTCTATGTTTGTCTAAGTGAATGTTCTTTTTATTTTTGGTATTGTGATCATTATCTTTGTTTTGTACTGTGTCTCCATATAATCTAAAAGCAAGAATTGATTCCAGAAGATATATGCAGGATATATATCCACAACACTACTAAGTAGACCACCTGTTCGGCCCAGAATTGATAAATTGACCTCATACAAAGAGGCTGTGCTTCACTGTTAGCATGGGCGCCCGCAGGATTTCTGCCAGGTGGGGGCAGGTCATGGAAAACAATATTTTACGGGTTTAAGGAGGGTGTGGGGGGCGCGCCACCCACCCTGCTCCGCAGAGCGGTTTTTGGTTTTTGGACACTTTAAAATCAATTTTGAGACGTTTTGAGGTGTATTTTGTTGAAATATTCAATATTTTTTCATTATTACACTTTGAGTTGACATGTTCAAAACTGCCCCGCAGGGCATTTTTTGGATTTTTTACACTGTGAAATCAATTTTTTTTAGTTCTTTTGGTTACAAAATGATACTATACGTTAAACCCCATACAATTTTTATGTTTTCCTGACATCCAGGGGGGGGGGGGCAAGCGCCCCCCCTTGCGGGCGCCCATGACTGTTAGGATCATAATTTATAAAAGTATACCGAGCATTTATTCGACCGATATGATTGGAAATCGCAAATTCTATCAAAATCACGGAAAAGCACCTCAAACCATTTTGGAAGAGATTTATCATTTTAGTGTTTACGGGTACTGTTGCATGGTTTTCCATAGAAAAATCATTTCTAATACTTTTGGAGGTGATTTTCATTGATTTTGAAAGAACTTACTGAATAATGACAGAGCAACACTCAATTGTGTCAATAGAAATGTTCTTTGAGGTTGACTTACCTACTTATTTGGCGACATTTTCAACAATAATGGCACAGCTATGCTAAGATTTGGTATATATGCCTAAAAAAGGTCACACAATTGAAATATTTGCTCTTGAAATCACATCTCTACTATAAACCTTTGAGTCCGCGAATATAATGACCCCCTCTACTATTAGAAATATCAACTCGTACACTCTATAACAAACTAACAAACTGTGGCTATTGTAACTTGTCAACCATAAGACTTGAGAATGTAGACTAGACAATGTACATTTAATGATTTATTATTATTATTATTAATTATTTATTTGTATCGGACTAATGCACACAAGTACAAAAGAAAATTTGTAAAAGACTTGAGATTGAAGACTTGAGAATTAAGTATTAAATTTGTAAACTACCTTCATGAATAAACATTCAATGAAGATCGAAATGTTTGAGGCTTGCATTGAATGTTTCATGGTTCTGAATGTGTAGTTTACATAGCATTAAGTTTTTTTATAACACTCATTTACTTATTTCTTCTGAAATTAGTTATCACTTACCAGTTAGGTACTGTTAATATATTATTTTCTTTTATGTATTAAGGAGGCACAAGCAATATAATCAGTTAATCACGGTCTCCTGGAAATGTCTACAAATTTGCAAAGAAATTTGAATTTCTAGAAGGCTGTTTCACCATGGCAACACAATTTTACATGTAAAACTGCACTTTCAGATGGAAAAACGTAAAAATAAGGCAGTAAAACCCTCATAGCTTGGTAAAACTTCCACAAACGTACATTTAAGATGGTATAATAAAATATTTCATCTGATACATGCTTGAGTTTTTTTTTAAATTCTATAGGTACGTGGGGCATCTAAATAAACTTTTAAAAATATCAGCATGACTTTTTCCGTATGGTCGCAAAGTTAAATTGAAATAAAAACTGTTAACTGGGATATCTGGAAAATTAGTCAACGTTGATCACGTTTTCTTCCCATATTATAATGCAGAACATAAACATCTATTTCTATGCCAAATTGGAAGGATTTCTCACGAAGAGTGAAATTCGGAGATCCCTCCTAAAACATACCCTACAAAGTACAAATCTGAGTGATAATAATGTAATCAAATAACTTTTTACTACCTATCTATCTGTAGTATTTGACTGATAATGATTCTCATGGCTATAATACATTGTTTTATACAAACTTAATTTTCTTGATTTGTCCTGTAAATGTAAAACAATTCTAAATCAATATACAATATCAACTAATTGTTTTAAAAATATTTGAATCTTTGAAACTATTGGTGTAAGGCATAGGACTTTTCGTGATTAATACTTTGTATGTTTTTTAATTATAGTACAATGTTTATTCTAAACTATGTAATCTTAATCATTATTATGGTATGTAGTCAACTCTTATCCCAACATTAGAAACTTCTTTGTGGGTGTATATAGGAAATTGTGAATTGTGAAATTGTGTGCTTAATACTCAATAAAATGTAGTGCATACTGAATACAGTCCAGATTATGGAATTCTCTTTAAAGACCCATTTACACGGTGCAATTTACAACTTCTGTGTCACATTCCCATTTTTCATACAATGTATTTACATGACGCAACTTTCTGTCACAGAACTTAAAACATGTTCTAATTTCCATTCAAGAAGTGTGTTACAGAAGTTGTACAAGAAATTGCACCGTGTAAATGGGGCTTTACAAATAGCATTATTTGAATAGACTATAGTTTCACCCCCTCTGAATATAATGGGAATAGGCTCCTTCACCCACTTGAAATCTCCGGAGAAATCAATTGTGAGATGCAACAATAAATAGCATTTGTTTAGGGGATTCTTTTCTATCAAGTTGCGTAAGAAAGATTTTTTTAACAAATTATATGTATGAATAGGCAATACTGATCCTTACGCATAAACCAGTTCAGAATGCTCATTTCTGGAGAAATACCCTGACCCACGAAGAGATTGTGCCGGCAGGGGCGACCTGTGATTTGCAGGTGTGGTGATCCTGTGAGAATAATACGTGTCAGTACATCACTGGAGTTGCTAACATTACAATAGTAGGACCTGTGCAAGTGTCAGTCACAAATGTCAGGTGAGGTTAGAGTAGCATAGAACTTCTTGATTGAATTATTGAACGTACGTTTTTAAGCGAAGAAAATAAGTGTTAGAAAATGTCAGACGAGAATGAGAAGTTTCGTACCGAGATGAGGGACGCTGTTGGGAAGTTGACAAAGAATATGGAGCTCGTATTATTGGAGGTACATTTGTTGTCCAGAAAGATGGAGTTGTTGACTGATGGACAGAGAAAAATTGAGAAAAGATTGGAAGCGGGCGCTCCCAGTGAAGAGCAGAAACTTTGTATCGATGAATGGAAGGGAGCTACTGGTGCCGGCCATGTAAGTAGAACACACAGCCGTCTGTAGTAGAACACAACACACCCATGCACAATTAAGAGGCCTTATCATGGACGATTTTTTATCTTTAAAAATGTGAAACTTCTGCAACTTCTGCCGGCCGATCTATAAGAGATAAAAATCCTGTCTAAATGGCATTATGAAGATCATTCTATTTCCAATGATTCTTAGTTGTTAAAATTTGTCTTAAAGAAAATGTAATTTAATTGCATTTATTCCAAATTACGTCTAAAATTCATTATTTTTAGTCTTTTTCGAAGCTTCATTGTGAGTTACCCAAACATGCTAGAACAAAATGACAAACGCACATTACATTGTTTATCTTTTTTCTTCACAACCTACTTTTTTCATCATTACAGGTATAATATTGCCTGAGATTTTTCGTGCAGTAATTGTTGGTAATTTTGATTATAAATTGGAGATTTGTCTGGCCTTCCGTCTTCGACTGGCTTTCGAGGCAGTCAGGTGGAAGGGTTGAGGACTATGGAGCTAATGAAGCGGACGGTTGGTGTCCGGGGGACAATAGACAGGAGATCCTCGCCTTTTCCGTAGCCAACCCTTCTTGACCACATATTTGAGAACCCAATATTGTAATATATAAACTCACTAACTACTCTAAGATAAAAATGCCCGTGTCAATATTCATTTCCTTATAAATATGTTATTTTTTTGATGTCTATATATAATGGTACTTATAATGGTACCAAATACCGTTTTAAAATTATATTGTATACACATTTGTAGCCACTGAATTTGATTGTTCTTTATCACTTGTGATATTATGAGCAATATTCTATGAGATTGATGGGAGAAAGAAATTATGTGATAATATTCATTCCAGGACAAGTACGGAACAACCGTTTTTGTACACTACTCTTAATAATTGATGCAGCTCTGCTTCCTATCACGCTTGTAACTTATTATAAATGTACTTATGGTTGTATTTTGTAATACTATTCTTATTATAATATTATGTTTATTTCACTTTATAAAATTGACAATGTTCATACAAGTATTATACTCTGTGATAACTGACAATAAATAAATAAATACATTTTTTTTTTTTTATTATCACATATTTATTTACATTAATAAACACTTAATTATAACACTTAACACATATTTATTTAAATAAATAAATAAATAAATAAATATAGTAGTAAAGAACAATACATTACTGCTGTAAACATCCAGTGGTCAGTATAGAATTAATTTTCTGTTTTCGCGCTTGTGCAATGAATAATGTACACATGGACTTATATTCATAATGAATTACACTTAAAATTGTTTGGACAAATGTCTTGCCAATAACTTGTTTTGAAGATTGCATTTCTCTTCTTGTGATGTGTGATCTAACGTGATAACACATAATTATTTTGATTCTCAATGTGTCTTTTGAAATATTGACCCAAAAAGGGCCGAGACACTACTTGACACACACAGTATGTATTTCGCACATTTTTAGTTATCGGTTTTTATACGTTTAAACAGTTGAATGAGTGTTGAGCAGAGTGTTTCTTCCAAATATTAGAATATTTTACTCTAGTGGGCATTCGGCAAGTATATCACAGGCACGTATACACTTGATTTTGATTTGTTGGTGAGGGAGGGGGGGGGGGGGGGGGGAGTAAATATATCGGGGATCGACGGATATGATGTAAAGGTAGTGTCCCTATGGGGGGGGGGGGGGGATGGCCCACATGTCCCTTTTTTAATATATTTAGTAAAAAAGAATCTAATGTAAAATGTGACTGGTAAGTTGCATAAGCTTATTCATGAGGAATCTTGAGACAATTGCAGCATAATCCGTATTTGTTTTTGACAGGTCACCCCTCCCCCTTCCAGTTTGCCGCACATGACCCATTTTAATTTTCGATCAAAATAATCATTTAATGTGATTTTCGTATCCTTTTCAAAGAAATGAACAGTGTGTGTTAGGAAATTTTAGGCAAACTTGTGTAAATATAAAAAAAATATTCATGAGGATGATATATGAGGATGCATGAGGATTCGAGATTAGGCACCCAGAAATAATTGTAAAAATTATTGAATCAGGTCTTCTCACACCGAGAATAAATTATAAACGAATCGATTTGAAATTTTTGACACTACTAAACGTATGGCTCAAGTGAATTTGTATACCTTTTGTTCGAAATTATCTGAAAAGTAAAAATGTTTATTGGATCAACTCCATATTTTGCATCTTAACTGATTGTTCTATCAAGATTGTAATTCTATCAAGAATTTTAAACTCGTTGTGTTGTCGATATTTGATATATCGAAAAGGAAATGCACCGCGCCGTGATCACTTATTTTTCACTCCAAAAGGTATAGAGAGCCTTTTGAGTTGAAATGACGAGTTGACCAGACGCAAAGTGGGACATTTTGTATTCTTTAATAGTTCACGTCAGTTGTTTAGTCGTTTTATTCATGAGAGGTAATTTCAGTTTGGGGTAATGCGCGTGCCGGTGCTCGCTTTTTAACTTTACTTCTGATTTTACTTATACTTATGCTTATTGTAATGATCAATACTCAAAGGGCGTCCAGAGCGTTACCAGCTGAGCCAACTTGCTTCGTACGCATCTGTTCAATAAATTCACTGAGATAACTAGAGGATGAATACCACTGAAGCGCAAAATTTGAGTGTGAATCAATCTCGGGTTTACTTTGTATGTATAAGATTATGAGAGAATAAATGATCTACAAATTGAAATTGAATTGAATTGTAAATTAAATTGAAAGACTGAGAGCAATTCGAACAACTTTTTACATCATTCAAAACTTGTGAAACGCAAGATCGAGAACATTGACTTCCGCCCTTCTACCTCAGTAGTAAAGAATCTTAGCCAAATATGTACCGAAATTCAAAAATAAAAAATTTATTTGTATCGATGTTCAATCTGGCATTAATTTTTTTGTCAAAATGATTCAAATCGCAATTCTATAATAAAGTTCATGAATCATTATCCTGATGTAGCGCATGAGCGGGCAGATTATACCCTTTCTTTAACAATAGCCGAGCGAGCAACCCCTGGGTACCGATGGTCAAGAGCGAGCTGAGCAAACCTTTTTCTACTTTATCCGTGGACATTGAGAACAATACAAGACAACTTCCATCTCTCTCGCGCATTATTATACCTCATTGAGCCACTAATGTGCCTAGGACTGAGGTTGGATTTGGTCCGGTATGAGGCGGCCTCTTAATACGGATGTTTGAAGCAACCAGGTAGCTATTTGTCCTACTAGACCAAGGAGGTTGTACTAGTTATATTCTTCTGGAGGGGCCAACCGCTATACCTACCGGCCTACACTACGGGCTTGAAGCCACTCCCGGCTAGCCGCCACTCCTCCCAGGCGGAAAAACTCCAGGCAGAAAGCGATTGCATTCGCACGCCCGCTTACGAGCGCCGTTCCAAGAGTTCCAGTAATTTTTTGCACCCCAATGAATAACTTAGAGAGACGCGGTTTGTAACATTGCTTAACTGAGACTCCAAGGAATCACCTCCCATTTTTCGATTCACTTTTTACACTTGGGGTGGCACGCAATTAAAATATGTCTGGGAACGTTTGGAAAAGAACTCAGAATGCACAAAAAGTGTTCTATACAACTTGCTGTAACGTTGCGTTGCAACTTGCACTCTCAACTATTTGAAGTATCAAGAAACAAAAAAATTGGAGGCGATTCCTCAGAGTTTCAGTTAAACAATGGTACAAACCGCATCTCCCTAGAAGTGAATGAAAATTTAATTGGCGTGCAATTAAAATATTCCTGGAACTCTTGCAACTGCGCTCGGATGACCTCGTGCGACGTGACTCGTTGCTTGCCTGGAGTTTGGGGCAAGAGGCGAAATATACCTGCAGAAACCCGGCTTCAATCCGCGCAGCGAATGGCCACTAGATTAGACATATTTTACTTTTATATTTCCCAATGTATCTTCACATTGTATTTAAGCATTATGTACCATGTAATGCCCAAACTCAAGGTGTCTCACCTTCTCAGGGCTAAACCAGGTAAAAATGTACACATAACTCTGTAACGAAAAATAAAGATACTTACTTATTTACTTACCACTCCATGTCATAACCTCCTTGGGCTAGACGGACCAATGGTGCGATTTTATCATCCTTCCTTCCATGGCGTTCCTCACCAATGGACTACTACTTTGCGGCAGTGGTCCCAACTAGGTAAATGCAGTCGTTTATGTTTACAAGAATATAAATTTTCTTGTGAAATATGGTTTTTACTGATTCCCTCAGTTAAATGAATGTTAATAAATACCAACTGCAATATGAAAAGATTTTCCTCGAGTGGGACTCGAACCCATGACCTTCCGATATCCAGTCAGATGCTCTACCAGCTGAGCTACCAAGGCAGTTCATATTACAGCGGCTGTGTTCCAATATAAGCTGCGTTAGCAACTTACCGACTTTGAAGATAGGGTCAGAAGACCGACCACGGTCTTCGGATCACGGTCTTCTGACCCTGATCTGAAAACCTGACCCTGACCCTGATTGTAAACCTCTTTTCATTTTGCAGTTGGTATTTATTAATACATTTTCTTCTTTGTCCTTTTTTAGCAATTTTGAAAAGCAGTTCATACATTGTGGCGAAACGCCAAAGAAAAAGTTCCTAATTGATTCTCCTCTTTCAGTACGAAGCAGAATCCAAGAATGAGAGAATGGACAAAGAACTACAGGGATTGAGTGAAGACCTTCACACCAATGTGATGTTCTCGGCAGTTCAAGAAGGACGTCTTCGAGATTTGAAGTACTTGATCGAGCAACGCGATCTGCCAGTATCAGCGAGGAATAAGTCCGGTGATAGTCTTCTATACGTGGCTGTACAAGGGAAATCGAGAGAAATTATAAATTACATAATGGAGCATGTTGCTCAGCTGAAACTAGATAAAAAAGAATGTAATAAAATATTGCATATCGCATGTAAACTTGGGGATGTTGATGTAATCAAATTGATGCGTTTAAATAACATTGACTTTTATACGCTCAGTTACGGAATTATGCCCATACACGTAGCAAGCCAGCATGGTCATCTCGATATCATAAAATACATGGTTCCACAAAGCGCAAACCTCTCGGCGCAAAATCCTGGTTGCCACTCCACGGCCCTGCACTACGCAACTGAGCACGGCCATCTTGAGATCATCAAGTACCTGCATCAACAAGGTGTAAATCTCTCCGAGACTAGTACGAACGGGTATACTCCTCTACACATAGCAAGTGAGAACGGTCATGTCGAGATAATAAAATACATGCATGTACACGGTGTAAACCTGTCGGCGAAAGACTGTCACTGGTCAACACCTCTTCACGAAGCATGTCGGTATGGTCAAGTTGAAGCTGTGAAACTTCTGCACGAACTCGGCGCAGATCCCAAAGCTGTGAGCAGGCATAAACATAAACCTATGGATTTAGTACGATTAGGTAGTGCTACACCCGAACAACAGGCTGCAATTATCGCGTACTTGAAACCATATTCATAATACATAGAGATGGAAACTGACCGGTCAAATACAAAAATCGCAAAAACTGTAATTTTTTTATACTCTGGAAGTATTTTATTGAGAACTTGCTTTTTCAATTTAATACACAATATGTTTGAAGGTACTTGGTTTGATTCCATCCACATTATTATTGAAATATTATTGATTTCCTATAGTATATATCAAGTTGAGTAAATTAAGAATAGGTGCAACCGTGTACACCTTGTACAAAAAACACAAATGCTATTGTAGGTATAGTGCTACAAAAATGCTATTCCCAAATGTAGGAAAAAACTTGCAGAAGTTTATAAAAAATTATTTGGGGCAATTTGATCAAAAAACGGAGAAGTTATAGCCAGGGCCGGCCCATGGGTAGGGCATCCCCGGCGCAGGCCCTGTGCGCCGAGACATTTTTTAACATTTCCATAACATTTTTTAAAGATTTTTTTGTATTTCTTTAAGTTAACACTTTTAGGGGAAAGTATCAAACGATAAAAAAATTACTTATAACACAAACCCCTATTTAATATTACTGAAGAGATTAAACTACCCCACCTATCAATTTATTCCAGAAAAACAAAATTTTCTGCATGAACTGTGGGGCAGGCACGTAGGGAGGGTAGGGGTGTTGGTGGGGGGATTATCTCTCTCACACTCTAGCAGTCTGCCCCCCCCCCCCCCCCCCCCCATTCACCAAGTTTAGCGTCCCAGAATCACTTGAAATTGTTTAAATTCTAAAAATTTTGCCCTGCGGGGCTAAAGCTGGAGGGCTTTGCCCCCCCGGCTCCCACTTCGGAAGCCTGTGTGTCGCTATCCCCCCATCATGAATGTCGTTCCTACGCGCCTGTGTGGGGGCTTATAAAGGGGGGGGGGGGGGCAAAGTTTTCTTTGCCCGAGGAGTCAAAGAGTCAAGGGCCGGCCCTGGTTATAGCTTCTGGACACGATTATTAAAAGATTGGGAGAATGACCCATTGCTATTCTGGTTGTGGTCAAAATGATTTTCAGCAAGTTTGGTCCATTGGTTTCATCTGAATCTTGATGTGTAGTTTACACTTCTGTAACTCTGTAATGTACTTACTTCTATGCTTCTAGTGTTATTGAAATTTTACTGCAATTTTTATGCTTGATATGAAAAATATGTCCAAATGTACCTATCACTTTTTTTTATAACTGCCACTTGATGAAAGAGAAAGATAGATTAACTTCAAAGGGGTTGGTTCTCAAGGTATGTAGCTATTGGTACAGATTTCACACTTTATTCAAAATTGTTAGGTATAATTAGTTTTCAGCAATAATTTTAGTTTGTCTGACTTTGATATTTTTATATTTTATTTTAAATATTATCTACCTAACCTACTAATTTTCTATTTATGTCTCTATGAGATTCCTGATGGAGAAAGATTGTCAGTTTCTTTTCATCAAATAGGTACTATATTAGGAAAGCCCTATTAATTCTAAATAAATCAATTATATAATATATAATATTGGTTTTTGTCTTTTCCGCCTCTCCCATAAGTATTGTAAATCCATTGTCATATGAAATTACGTGGTTAGTAAATCATTCACAAAACTTAACTGGCCGAGCTCTAATGATGTTTATAAATAATCTAAAAACCCATAACATTACAATGATAGTTTAAAATGATGAAATAATTAAAATTCATAAATTTATATGTAGGGGAGGGGGGGTCATATGGGACAATATTTACAAATATGCTAATATTAACTTAAATGTTAATCTAGCAACACTGTTCTATTTTTTGTAAGTTATATGGTCCTTCATATATATTTTTTCCATTGACACATTTTGAGTAGGGTGCATCAATAAAAAACTATACCCATTTTAGAAAACCTCGACAAGTGTCCCAAATTACCCCGACTATGGGGTCATTTGGGACGTGTTAATTAAATGGGGTTTCAACCAATACGACACAATATTTACAAAGTTGATTCTATTCATTTAACTTGTTCGATAATTTTACAAAATTAGAACATACTGAACAAAAAGTAAACAAAAAATGTATTAGTAATAAAATTAAACCTAAAATAGTAAAATATTACTTCTCTCTTTTAATAACTAGACCCAAATGACCCCCTACCACATGTCCCAAATGACCCCAACCTGCAATTTTCTATTCAATTTAGGAAAAAAACATTACTTCATTTCTGCATCCAACTGAAACACTGAAAATACAGCCCATCCATCCAGCTTTCAGATACAGCATTGATAACAAACATAATATCTATTACTACTTTCAATTTAATAAGTGATTAAAATATCGAAAAAATAATTACTTTCGGGGTACAAAAACTTTCTTTGCTCCTCAAAACTTTACTAGAGAGCTGATGTTCACCATGGCTGGAATTTTCACAGTCACAGGAAGTGTCGAGGTGCTGGTATCTGGTGGCTATAATGGAATCTTCTGTATATCAACTGTTTCAAAAATATTGACTGTGTCCCATATGACCCCCGTCCCATATGACCCCCTCTCCTCTAATATGTTCTTCATTGCGCGAATGCTTTTGGCTCATTGCGCACAGACCCAGTGAACACAGGTCGTCCCAGGGACAGACTATTTTTAGGATATCCTAGCCTAAAGTAGGACATCCTACTAGGATGTCCTGGGTGCGAGAATTGAATTGCAGTTAAGTTCGTAAATGGGGTTAAAAATTAACCAATGAGAAACGAGTGCAGTCGACCGCTATCATACTTAATTGAATGTAAAATGCTTCCACACCTCTAGGTCACTTATTTCGCTTTTGCTTAACTCCATTTCAATTATTTAAATATACATTATCTTCATGTAACATCAATTGAAAGAAAATTGAAAAAGAAGGCAATGACATTTCATTAATCAAATTAAACAGCTGAGCAAAGACAATGACATTTCATAATAGCTGATCAGCTCAGCAAGATCGACGTCATGATTGTGAGTGACGTTTTACCACCCTTACTCCTTGGCTGAAAAATAACTCCATAAACGAACTTAACTGCAATTCAATTCTCGCGTCCTGCGAACCTCCCTGGGATATCCTAATAAAGGAAGAAGATCCTTTTTTAGGAACATTCTTCCTAAATTAGGCAATTGCCTTTTTTAGGAAGAATTGTCCTAAAAATGGCTGCTACTGAAATCCTATTTTAGGACAATTCTTCCTAAATTAGGCAATTGCCTTTTTTAGGAAGAATTGTCCTAAAAATGGCTGCTATTGAAATATTTTTAAAAGTTCTAGTTGAAAATTTTGTCATTTTTGACAAATTTTGTTTTGTTCTAGTTGAAATTTTGTCATGTCATTGCTACTAACAATGTCTCAAATTCTACGAAGTTTCAGCCAAATCCTCCAATTGGTTTAAGTTTAAATAATATCTTCTGATTGGTCGAAAAGCAAAATGTTCCGATTAAGTTCAAATTTTGCATGGTGATCAAGACCATCGACTTTTGTGAACTTACATTCTCAGAAATGACTAACATTAATTTGACTCTGTGATCATTTTTTGATAAACTGATCAATTGATAATTAATAATAATTTCATATTTGAAAGGCAGGAAGTAAAAATTCTATGAATTTAATTAGAATCCATCTAGAAATTTTGAATTAAGATAATGAAAAGATTTTTATGTGATATTGCTAAAAAAAAATTAGAGGTAACTAACTTCCCCCCAAACCAGTTGAAAATGCAACCTTCTGGGTCAAGGGGGACGGATAATTGTTATTTGAATTAATGATTGTATACCTATATGTTTATGAATCACATGATGTATCGTTATGTATGTGTCACAAATAGCAAAATTGCTAGTCAAGATTTGCTACCATTACGAATAATTATTTACTACTTTTTGCTCTATAAATGGATTAAGGAGGGACCATCATATGTCCCCTTTCCTAAGAAATCGTCAAAATTCCGCATATATAGTATTTATATATATATATAGCATATACGTATTTTTTAGGTGATACTAGCGCTCGGCCGATTTAGAAAATTAATAGAGAAAAATTGTTTTATAAGTGAGTGTAACTTTTACAGGATGTTCACATGATCAGTCTGATTGTATATTAGTAGCACTTTTTCATTTTTGCTTATTACATCGTTAATTAGACACCGGTTATTCAACAAAACCGCCCAAAACTATGAAATTTGCGTTACGATTGGAGACCAAACCCGTTAACCAATTGACCTCAAATTTTAATCTAGTGGAGCGGTCGCTCCACCCAGCCAAGTCGTACCGTACACTCACACTCACTCAACATACCGTAAATGCCTAATAAACTGAGGAGCAGACCAACCACTTTTACTGTAAGCAACAACATGGCATTTTCGGCCTACTGGATCATAAAATTGGAAAATCTCACATTGTTGTGAAATATCTTAATTTCGAGCTATGGCCCACCCCACTCCATATACTAAATTTGGGAACAATAGGTTATGCCATTTGCGTGCTAGAGGGCCGTGAAAACAGTGAAATTACACCCCTTTTAAAACCTATCTGATGATGATGATAATGATATCAGGAAACACCGCTATCACCGCCACAGCCTAAACGGCTTAGCCGATCGATCTGAAATTGTTACCACATGTGCACTTTTGGCGTCTGAGGTGCCTTTTTATAAAACCATCCGGTAGTCGCCATTTTGAAACCGGAAGTGACGTCATATCTCGAAAACGGCTCAACCGATCGGAATGAAACTAGCGCCAAATGATTCAGACGGTCGTCTATATGGAATATCAATAGTTAAAGTAGAGATGTTCTATTACCAAAACCGGAAATGACGTCATGAAAATGAAGAACTAGATTTTAATGACCTCTTACTACAATAACCACATATTCAGAAGGCTTATAATGATACATAACATTTATAGAAATAAATTCTAGGTGGCAGTTATTTCAGTCGCCATTTTGAAAACCGGAAGTGATACCATATCTCGAAAACGGCTGGACTGATTGGAACGAAGCTTTCGCAACTCTTCATGGAATATCACTTTAAGCTTAGGTATATTGAGCACCAAACACAATTTTTCGTATTAACCAATTCGGAAATGGCGTATTTTTTAAAAGTATTTAGTCATTGTTGCTCCGATGTGTGTTACAAGTTGTGTAAATAAACTAAAAAAATAAGCGATATCCCCATTAAAAAACACTCCGTGTAAAAATACCAGCCAAGTCTCTTCAACTATAAAAAAATAGGAGAAATCTAAAAATTCAGCACTGAAAAGTAGTGATATCAAAAAATGAGCCAAGTCAAAACTTAATTTTAAAAACCAAAATATACTTGGCGCATCGTTTTTAAGGGCATTATAGGTATATTATATATATTTAGGTACATTTGATTTTTGGCATATGCTTCTATACTATTTATATACACGATGCGCCAAGTATATTTTGGTTTTTAAAATTAAGTTTTGACTTGGCTCATTTTTTGATATCACTACTTTTCAGTGCTGAATTTTTAGATTTCTTCTATTTTTTTTATAGTGGAAGAGACTTGGCTGGTATTTTTACACGGAGTGTTTTTTATGGGTCATGATTAGATGACAGACAAACTTAGGGTTATCCCTTTTTGGCACATTTTTGAAATTTAATTTTATACGGCGCCCAGGGAGACAAGAAAATAGCTAATTTTTCACCAAAAATCCACTTATTATTACTAATTAACGAAACAAAAAATAAAAATGTATCAAGGGATAACCCTAAGTTTGTCTTTTATCTAATCACGATTAAAATTTCAAATAATTTGGTCTACCCATTACGTCTCCAATGGTATCGCAAAAGGTGTCTGCAATAGCAGCAAAATCGCTCGCGCTGGCAGCACCTTAAGATATTTGTTTCGATGGCCTTGCGAGCTGTCAATTCCCCCCTCCCTGCTCTTATCAAATCCTAGCCGTGTAATTATTCGCGTAGTGAAGTGCAAGTAGGTACTGATAGTATAGACACAATACGTGCAGCATGGAGAACTGTCAAGTCAAGTCGTCAGCTCTTGTGTTCTTCGTCAACGGAATCAAGGTAAGATCATGTTCTTGAGGGATTTTGAGGGCTGAAAATCAATTTTATATTTACAATTTTGGAATTGGCTCTATAAAATGTTTATAAAAATGAACTCTTTGACAAGTGTTGGGTAAGTTCCTAAAAAAAGGAACTAGTTCCAGTTCCAGTTCCTTTTATAAAAAAGGAACAGCAGTTCCTAGTTCCTTTCAAATAAAGGAACTGGAAAGTTACCAGTAAGGAACTAAGTTCCTTATAAGTTACAATTCCCTCCAAAAACAACCCAGATTTTTTTTAAATTACCCTTCTCTAAATTGAGTGAGTATAAGGCGATCAAGCAGTATATTTTCAGAAATCAGGTAAATTTAGGAAGACACAAAAAATGGGTCATTATTCGTTATAAATTCTGTGTAAATCATGTCATAAGATAATATTTCTATTCGAAAGGAAATTAAAAAATGAAGTCAATTAAGTTCCTATGTTCCTTACAAAAGGAACATTTTAGTTCCTAAAGTTCCTTTAAAAATAAAGGAACTAAGTTCCCCTAAAAGTTCCCCTGAAAAACTAGTTCCCGGTAACTAGTTCCTTCCCAACACTGTCTTTGACATATTATTTATTCTTGTAAGAATTGTTTATAGTTGTCTTCTTTTGATATTGAAACGTTACGTATATCATGATAATAAATAATATGTATATAAAAATAATGATAATGTATCTCATATTTCTTGTATAATTGTATAATTTTTTGTTTTTGTAAATATTATTAACTTGACTTTTGTTAAAATTTTATATTTTTTTTATTCTATTATTTAAAATTTTTACTGACTTGTTATATAAATGTACTACCTATCTTACTCGCGAGTTGTCATCTGGGGGTCATATTAATTTAGGGTCAGGTTTGTTATGGTTAAACCTCCCCGTGTCCTACCCTGTCGAAAAGTCAAGTAGACGTATGTACACTCCTGGACACTGAAATTGGCCCGCGGTCATTGTTCAAGTGGCACTACGGCTAGTATTTAACATTTATTTTAATCTAATTTTTTGGCACCAAGACCGGATGGCTAGTGTGAGTTTAGGGCCGAAAAATTAATTTAAATTAATAAAGAAATACTAGCCGTAGTGCCACTTGAACATTGACCGCGGGCCAATTTCAGTTATGCGAGGTAATTTGCTCTGAACTTGAATGCTTGAGGTCCAACTAATAAGGATGCGGTCGAGGACTATTATAATAATCCTCGACCGCATCCTCATGGGCCGACCAAGAATGGAAAGAAACTAAAACAAACAATTGAAGTTAGCAGAATCAAATCATTGTTATTTTTGCTAGACATACATCAGGGGGGTTATTCTAAATTCCCTTATCGTCTCGTTTCACGTGATATGGGTTCACTGCACACTGGAGTGCTATCTATTTAACACGGTAGTGACGCCGTATCAATTGATTAGAGACGACAAGGGAATTTAGAATTACCCTCCAGAACTATCTACTGTCTGAGATTGTAAATTTGAAGGATTTCCAATTCGCTTATCAAACTGTAATTCGCATGACAAGTTTCTATATCGTGACAGCAGAATAAGGAATGAAATGAGTACTATATACCGGGTGGCGCAAAAAAAAATCCCCCTGATTGAGAGGTCACTATATCAAAACTATTATAGATAGGATTTTGAAATTTGTACACATATTAGAAAACATACCAAAATTTAATATGTGCAAGTTTCAAAAACATTACTATTGTAGGAAAAAAGTTACAGCTGTTCAAATTTGGTTGTAAAAAAATTGATTATCCGGAGCTCCAGATAGCGCAAGTCCAGAAAACTTCCAATGGCCGGGACGCTGTTTCTTCAAAACTACGTACGATATCAAGCTTAAAATGTCAAATTATATTGAAAATATATTAAGATCGATTGTGTAAAAATTTCAACCAATTTGAATTAATGGAACAAAACTTATGGAATCTTGAAGTTGAGCGTAAAATCAGAATATGTAGATTATTTCTAAACTTTCATTACATACGTTATAAAATTGATTCTTTTCTCACTATTCTGATTTCAAGCTCAACTTCAAGATTCCATAATTTTCGTTCAATTCATTCAAATTGATTGAAATTTTTACACAATCGATCTTAATATATACCTATTTCAATATAATTTGACATTTTCAGCTTGATATCATACGTAGTTTTGAAGAAACAGCGTCCCGGCCATTGGAAGTTTTCTCGACGCGCGCTATTTTGACCTCCGTTTAATCAATTTTTTGACAACCAAATTTGAACAGTGTAACTTTTTACCTACAATAGTAATGTTTTTGAAACTTGCACATATCAAATTTTGGTATGTTTTCTAATGTGTGTAAAAATTTCAGAATCCTATCTATAATAGTTTCGATATAGTGACCTCTCAATCAGGGGGATTTTTTTGCGCCACCCGGTATAATGTTTTTTCTTCTTCCAGGTTGTGGATGATAATGTGGATCCAGAATGGACCCTGCTACGGTACTTGCGGAACAAACGTATCCTTTTATAACTAATGTATTAATAAATATTACAAATCAAATAACTTTTGAGCAACTACAGACTTTTCTAATTTTTTTTGTTTCAGTAGGTATTTTAATTGAAAGAACATATATATTTTTAATGATCATAACAAGTACCTAACTTTTTAACACCTCTTCTGATAAGAGGTATCGCAAATAAACTCTACAATTACTCTTCCTTCTCTATTCCTTTCCTTTTTATCTCGTGGCTCAGATTATGAAGCTTAGTCGTCTGTTAAATATCAGAGTATTATTTATTCTTGGATCGCTCTGTCATCTTGGCTTCTGTATTGTTGAATCTGTGATTCTGTATTAATTATTTTGGCAATATTTGATAGTTACTTTTAAGGTGGTGCGAGCGCGAGCGATTTTGCCGCGTGTTGCAGGCACTTTTTTATACGATTGGAGACAAAATTGGTAAAAGAATTAATTTGACATTTTAATCGTGATTAGATAAAATACAAACTTGGGGTTATCACTTGGTACATTTTAAATTTTTTGCTTCGTTAATTAGTAATAATTAGTTGATTTTTTGGTGAAAATTGGTTCATTTTCTTTTCTCAATGCATAGACATTTATACTCACTGCCGACTGCGTGAGTATAAATGTCTATGCTCAATGGATGCCGTATGAAAATTATTCTAAAAATGTGCCAAGTGATAACCCTTAGTTCGTATTTTATCTAATCATGATTAAAATTTCAGATCAATCGGTTCACAGGTTTCGTCTCCAATCGTATCGGAAAATGCATAGTTTTGAGCGGTTTTGTAGAAAAACCGGCGCTTAATTAACAATGCACGAAGCAAAAATTAAAACGTGCTACTAATATACAATCAGACTGATCATGTGAACATCGTATCAAAGTTACACCCACTTAAGAAACAATTTTCTTTCTCAAATTTCTAAAACGGCCGAGCGCTTGTATCGCTCCTTAAATAAGTCAACCTGTGCCATTGGACACTACAAAATTATGGAATCACTCACTGTAAAGAAACACACCTAAAACCCATACACCTTCGTTCGCATGTCCTCGAAAGAAATTCAATCTGTATGCATTGCTGATGTAAAATAAAACAAAATAAGTAGTGCAAGCTACAAATATTCGTTTCTGGTTTGCGGAATGTTGTACTTGTGAATACCGTGGGCGCCCGTAGGGGGGGGGGGGGGGGGGGCAAGGGGGGGCGCTTGCCCCCCCCCCCCCCTGGATGTCAGGAAAACATAAAAATTGTATGGGGTTTAACGTAAAGTATCATTTTGTAATCAAAAGAACTAAAAAAAAATTGATTTCACAGTGTAAAAAATACAAAAAATGCCCTGCGGGGCAGTTTTGAACATGTCCCCCACCACCTCAAAGTGCAATAATTAAAAAATATTGAATATTTCAACAAAATACACCTCAAAACGTCTCAAAATTGATTTCAAAGTGTCCAAAAACCAAAAAACGCCCTGCGGGGCAGGGTGGGGGCGCGGCCCCCACACCCCCTTAAACTTGTAAAATATTGTTTTCCTTGACCTGCCCCCACCTGGCAGAAATCCTGTGGGCGCCCATGGTGAATACGATTAGAAACATGAACTTCTTTATCAATATCAACGCAGTATCTTGGTTGATGGTTGGCAGGACTCCAGTAAAGTAAAGTTTTAAATGCAAAACGGAAAAATAGCGGTCATTTTTGCTGCTTTTTGTAGACGCTTTTTTTAATAGTTTTGAGCGGGTTTGTAGAATAACCCGATTCCTTCAACAAGTCACAACGGAAAAATAAAAAATTGTTACTATTAAACAATCGGACTGATCGTGTGAACATTCTATCAATCAAAGTAACACCCACTTGTATCACCTTAATTCTTCAGAAACGAAGCCGGGCAGAGCTCATACCAAGAGACTGATGGAATCAACGGAAATGAAACTTTGAGAAACGTTACGAACAACACTTTGTTAGACAGGATTCGCAGTGATAACATCAGAGAAATGTGTGGTGTTACGTCAATGTGTGACTGAGTTGAAAAAAGGCGTATTGTGTAAAACACATGTATGTATACATGTATAGGTACATTGATCGCATGTAAGAACATCGCATTGTAAAGATAGCTAGGGATACATTTCCGGAAGGTAGGTAGACCTAAAAAAAAATTGGCGAGACAAGAAATAATTTCAGTAATGAACAAGCTGAAGGCTTAGGAGTTAGGATGAAAGAAGAAGAAGAAGAAGGTACATGAAATTGTTATGCCATGGTGCATTTTGGCAGGAGAACTGCTGAGTAAAACGCATTTCAGTATTAATTATTTTTAATTTCCAAGTCGGTATGTAACGCCAATGAATAACACTTATGTTCTTAACTTATTGGGATGAGAATTTGTAAAATAATAGAACATTGTAGTCTATGTCCATGCAAAATTTGAACTTGGTCTGACGATTTTAGTTTTACGTAATAGAAAATATTTTACAGTATGAAAAGACGTGTCTATTATTCTAGAAATATATAAATGGCGGATGAATGGCAGAATGCTTATGGATAGAAACATTTCTTTAAAAAAACGATGCGCCAAGTCCTTTTTAAAAGTATTTGGTGTTTATACTTTTATTTTTACGGAACAAGTATGGCTGCTAGTGGAAACGCTATGAACTTGTATTCCGGAGGCCCGGGTTCGATTCCCGCGGCCTTCCTTCCTGACTGGGGTTTTTTCGTGGTATTCCCTCAGTCGACAGGCGCAAATGCTGGGAAGGTACCCTACTAATAGGCCACGACCGCCTCCTTCCCACCTTCCATCCTTACCTACTCTTCACCATCATCTCCCAATCATCATCATAATCATTCATCCGTCGCCATTAGCATCGCTGCAGAACAGTGCGACGTTAAGCCCAAGATAAAAAATATGTAATTTTATTTTAAAGAAACGATACAAAAAACAAAAAAAACACAAAAACAAAACAGACTTATTATACAATCAGACTGATCTTGCAAATGCAAATATTCTATCAGAGATGCACCCCCTCCATTGGCGTCCGCAGAGGGAGGGGCAAGAGGGGGCACCTGACCTTCCACCCCCCCCCCCCCCTGGATGTCAGAAAAACATACACATTTTTGGGGCTTTTACGTATAGTTTCATTTTGTTACTAAAAAAACTAAAGAAAATTAATTTCAAAGTGTCAAAAAACCAAAAAATGCCCTGCGGGGCAGGTTTGAACATGTCTCCCACCACCCCAAAGTGCAATATTTAAAACATATTTAATATTTAAACAAAATACACCTCATAACGTCTCAAAATTGATTTCAAAGTGTCCAAAAACCAAAAAACGCTCTGCGGAGCAGGGTGGGGGCTCGCCCCCCGCCCCCCGCACCCCCCTTAACCCGTAAAGTATTGTTTTCCTAGCCTTGCCCCCACCTGGAAGAAATCCTGCGGACGCCCATGACCCCCTCATGGTACACTTGGCCAAACAAATCTTGAACGTTCAATAAATCTGATAGGCTGATAAATGTAAGATCGCACCATCAGAAGTCAGTCTAAGCGATCTCATTGTCTCACTCTAGTAGGTGACCTCACATTTCAATGATAATAACAAGCTTTGATTGGTTATGGAACATGCCCAGCAGTCATTCAAATTTGGTCAACGTTCAAGTTTTGTTTGGCCGAGTGTAAATTTGTCTTGAACGGCCGAGCGCAAGTAGCACCTTAACCTCCTACCCAGTGCGCCTGTGCGGCACGAAGCTGGGCTGCGCAGAAGGCGGCTGCGGCGCCTGCACAGTCATGGTCTCCAAGTACGCCTGCGCAGACAACAAGATTGTGTATCCTTCACAATACATGGCCATCATGCTCACGCAAAACACACGAAGCATCCTGGAGGCCAAGTCTTGAAACTTACGCCTTCAGGACGCAAACGCTCTAGGACGTCAACAAGTCCCATTTACTGTAAGAGTGATCGCCATTGAAACATTAATTTAAGCCACTTATTTGATTGGCATCCAGCAATCTATTGGAAACAATTTATTAACATTATAATTATAATTACAGATGTTATTCAGTCATTAAAACCTTTTTCAAAATGAAGCTAAACAGTTGACAGTAGATTTAAAGGTCGTCATTCTTACAGTAAATGGGACTTGTTGACGTCCTAGAGCGTTTGCGTCCTGAAGGCGTAAGTTTCAAGACTTGGCCTCCAGGGGAAGAACGCTATGAGTCCATTTTTAGACAAAATTAGTCAAGGTGTAATCTTGCAGTGATTTTTATGAGCTTTCAGAAAATACCATCGGTTTTTAGAAAATATTGCCACAAAGTCTTGAAAAGAGCAATTGAAATACCGATTTGTCTTTGTATCGATTGAAGATACATAAAAGTGTCAAATATAAAACTTCGTTTATCTCAGTTTTAACCGAATGTGACTCATAGCGTTATTTCCCTGTAGGCCATATCACATCGCCCCCCATGCATGTCACATCGCCCTCCTGAACGCCCCCCATGCATGTGACAACGGCCTCCTGAACGCCCCCCATGCATGTGACAACGGCCTCCTGAACGCCCCCCATGCATGTGACAACGGCCTCCTGAACGCCCCCCATGCATGTGACAACGGCCTCCTGAACGCCCCCCATGCATGTGACAACGCCCTCCTGAACGCCCCCCATGCATGTGACAACGGCCTCCTGAACGCCCCCCATGCATGTCACATCGCCCTCCTGAACGCCCCCCATGCATGTCACATCGCCCTCCTGAACGCCCCCCATGCATGTCACATCGCCCTCCTGAACGCCCCCCATGCATGTCACATCGCCCTCCTGAACGCCCCCCATGCATGTGACAACGGCCTCCTGAACGCCCCCCATGCATGTGACAACGGCCTCCTGAACGCCCCCCATGCATGTGACAACGGCCTCCTGAACGCCCCCCATGCATGTGACAACGGCCTCCTGAACGCCCCCCATGCATGTCACATCGCCCTCCTGAACGCCCCCCATGCATGTGACAACGGCCTCCTGAACGCCCCCCATGCATGTGACAACGGCCTCCTGAACGCCCCCCATGCATGTCACATCGCCCTCCTGAACGCCCCCCATGCATGTGACAACGGCCTCCTGAACGCCCCCCATGCATGTGACAACGGCCTCCTGAACGCCCCCCATGCATGTGACAACGGCCTCCTGAACGCCCCCCATGCATGTGACAACGGCCTCCTGAACGCCCCCCATGCATGTGACAACGGCCTCCTGAACGCCCCCCATGCATGTGACAACGGCCTCCTGAACGCCCCCCATGCATGTGACAACGGCCTCCTGAACGCCCCCCATGCATGTGACAACGGCCTCCTGAACGCCCCCGTGCATGTCACATCGCCCTCCTGAACGCCCCCCATGCATGTCACATCGCCCTCCTGAACGCCCCCCATGCATGTGACAACGGCCTCCTGAACGCCCCCCATGCATGTCACATCGCCCTCCTGAACGCCCCCATGCATGTCACATCGCCCTCCTGAACGCCCCCCATGCATGTGACAACGGCCTCCTGAACGCCCCCCATGCATGTGACAACGGCCTCCTGAACGCCCCCCATGCATGTCACATCGCCCTCCTGAACGCCCCCCATGCATGTGACAACGGCCTCCTGAACGCCCCCCATGCATGTGACAACGCCCCCCTGAACGCCCCCCATGCATGTGACAACGGCCTCCTGAACGCCCCCCATGCATGTGACAACGGCCTCCTGAACGCCCCCCATGCATGTGACAACGGCCTCCTGAACGCCCCCCATGCATGTGACAACGGCCTCCTGAACGCCCCCCATGCATGTGACAACGGCCTCCTGAACGCCCCCCATGCATGTGACAACGGCCTCCTGAACGCCCCCCATGCATGTGACAACGGCCTCCTGAACGCCCCCATGCATGTGACAACGGCCTCCTGAACGCCCCCCATGCATGTGACAACGGCCTCCTGAACGCCCCCCATGCATGTCACAACGCCCCCCTGAACGCCCCCCATGCATGTGACAACGGCCTCCTGAACGCCCCCCATGCATGTGACAACGGCCTCCTGAACGCCCCCCATGCATGTCACATCGCCCTCCTGAACGCCCCCCATGCATGTGACAACGGCCTCCTGAACGCCCCCCATGCATGTGACAACGGCCTCCTGAACGCCCCCCATGCATGTGACAACGGCCTCCTGAACGCCCCCCATGCATGTCACATCGCCCTCCTGAACGCCCCCCATGCATGTGACAACGGCCTCCTGAACGCCCCCATTCATGTCACATCGCCCTCCTGAACGCCCCCATGCATGTCACATCGCCCTCCTGAACGCCCCCCATGCATGTGACAACGCCCTCCTGAACGCCCCCATACATGTCACATCGCCCTCCTGAACGCCCCCATGCATGTGACAACGCCCTCCTGAACGCCCCCATGCGTGTCACAACGCCTCCTGAACGCCTTCAGCCACATGTCCGTCAACGCGTGCCTGGCGCCGGTCTGCTCGATGCACGTCACAACGCCTCCTGAACGCCTCCCATGCATGTCACAACGTCCTCCTGAACGCCCTCATGCATGTGACAACGCCTCCTGAACGCCTCCAGCCACATGTCCGTCAATGCCTGAATGGCGCCCCCCATGCATGTCACAACGCCCCCCCCCCCCCCCCCCCATGCCAGTCACATCGCCTCCTGAACGCCTCCAGCCACATGTCCGTCAACGCCTGCCTGGCGCCGGTCTGCTCGATGCACGGACTCAGCGTGACGACTGTGGAGGGCATCGGGTCGACGAGGACGCGACTACATCCGGTGCAAGAGCGCATGGCCAAGTCCCACGGCTCGCAGTGCGGCTTCTGCACGCCAGGCATAGTCATGTCCATGTACACCCTGCTGCGCAACAACCCCAAGCCGGCGTTCAAGGACATGGAGGTCGTCTTACAGGGTGAGTATCTGCTAGAACCTCTTTGATGTCAGCCTCATGCTCAAAAGAATGTCTAGATTTACAGTCTGTTTTTTACTGTATGAACTCTCACCAGATGGAGCCACAGTCAGTTGTTCTGCTAGGCCGAGAAAGACTTCATTGCGCGCTCACCTTGCAATGTTGTCTTTCTCGGCCTAACAGAACAACTGACGGTGTCTCAGTCTGTAGAGAGTTCAAACATAGGAAAAACGAACTGTATCTCTGCAAGTGTACAGAGTCTACTGGATTCCGTCCACAAGATTTAGCACGCGGTCTTGTGGTGTTGATGACTGACACCGCAAATATCTACTTGCGGACGCAACTTCTGCAGAGCATGAGGCTGTGTCTGCGGTTTCGTTTAGTCTGGTTTTATGGGTAAACATTCGGCTCCACAAATCCCACCACATTTTAAAACTTAATTTTGTGGAGTGCATCCTGAAAACGTGCATTCTCGAGTATCGAATCAAAATTCGTGACACACCGGAAATGCAACTTCTTCTTGTTTTCACTTGTTTCGCTTCTTTCTGTTTTGGTTAAGAAGAAGTTAGTTCAAAATTGTTAAATTCTTTCTTGAATCGCCACGAAATTCGGCAACGAAAGCGAAGTTTTGGAACATTGACGACAACTCAGCATTCAGCTGTTATTTGCTGTAAACGTGAAAGTAAAACACAGTTCATGATTAGCTGGGGTCATGTTGAGTTTGACCTTGAAGAGTTTTTAATCGATTTTTATCAATATCTTTTACCAACGTAATTGTTAACACAATAAAGCTTTGTACGAGTATTCAGAACAGTTCAATGAAAATAATTCCATAGCTTGTTGTAATGGTTTATTAGATTTACTTTGTCCTACAGACGTTTAGTGCCCGAAAATTAGTAAAATTGTGGCACTAAACATCCTGTTGGACAAAATAATAGTATAATAACTTTCCAAACTATGAAATTATTTTCATTGAACTGTTCTGAATACTCGTATACAAAGCCCTATTTTGTCAACAATTACACTGATAAAAAATTGATTAAAAAACTCTTCAAGACCACGCTCACTACTCAGCCTTCTTAATCTCTTGGTTAAGTTAGCTATCGTACATTTTGTTCACTCCTATTCTAAAGCCCATAACAACGGAAGCAACAATAACAACATCGGCTTCTTCTTCCAGGCAACCTGTGTCGATGCACCGGCTACAGACCGATCATAGAAGGGTACCGCACGTTCACGGAGGAATGGGAGCAAGCGATGGGAGCGACGAACGGCGTCAGCAACGGCGCGTGCGCTCTGGGCGACAAGTGCTGCAAGAATCAGAGCAACGGCGTCAACGGAATCCAGGAGGACGAAGAAGTTCTGTTCGACCACAGCGAGTTCACGCCACTGGATCCCTCGCAGGAGCCGATCTTTCCTCCAGAACTGCAGGTGAGTCAACGGAATCCAGGAGGACGAAGAAGTTCTGTTCGACCACAGCGAGTTCACGCCACTGGATCCCTCGCAGGAGCCGATCTTTCCTCCTGAGCTGCAGGTGAGTCAACGGAATCCAGGAGGACGAAGAAGTTCTGTTCGACCACAGCGAGTTCACGCCACTGGATCCCTCGCAGGAGCCGATCTTTCCTCCTGAGCTGCAGGTGAGTCAACGGAATCCAGGAGGACGAAGAAGTTCTGTTCGACCGCAGCGAGTTCACGCCACTGGATCCCTCGCAGGAGCCGATCTTTCCTCCTGAACTGCAGGTGAGGCGGAGAATACGCTCATGGAATAGATTAATTTAAAAGAACGTCGAAACAGATAGTCATTTTTGACAGCTTTGAAATGTAATGTTTTAACAAATAAAGGGAGGCAAAGGTGGAAGGGAAGACTAGAATGATGACTGACCGGGGGATGGGAGGTGGAAGTATGTCTCCCCCCCCCCCCCCCCCCCCCCCCAAAGGATGCCACCTTAGCGCGGTGGTGAGGTTTGTGTTGGCCAATGATCCACTGCAGCTACGCCGCCGAGCATATGCTCATGAGTAAGGGCTACCTATGGCGGACAGGTGTGAGGCCCAGACAAAGAGCAGCCAGGGTCGACCTACCAAAGCCCTCCCTCGAATTAACGGTCCCCTTGGGCCGGCCTCCCCCCCTCGAGACGGTTGTCCACCCGAATCTGGTCCCACCGGCCCGACCCCTCCCGCCCCCCAGTCCGTCCCCATTCCAGCCTGGCCTTCCCAACAGTGCTGGACTTCCCCACCTTGGCTCTTTGGTCGACTCCCCCCCCCCCCCCAATACCACCATATTTGATCAGCAAAAATGAAACTTAAAGAGCGCAAAAATGTATCATCATTGTCTTAGACACACCCTGGCCTGTCCGGCTTTAGAAACCATTCTTCAAGAGCATAATGCTCGCCGGCTTAGCGCAGTGGATCATTGGCCAACACAAACCCTGTCTTGGGAGGATGCAAATGGATGAACTTTACTCGTGTAATGTATACATTGTATAACTTAAAGTACTGTAATGTTATTGTAATGTTTTGTTTGTAATAGTTGACGAGCAAGGATCTGAACGAGGAGTTCCTGACGATCCGAGGCGAGCGAGTCACGTGGTACCGACCCGCAACTCTAACCCAACTTCTGGAACTCAAGAGGAAATTCCCGGAGAGCCGGATAGTTGGCGGGAACACTGAGATCGGTGAGTCTTTTCACAGCCTTCTCAACATGGGCGACCACACACCTATACACGAGTCTCACAGCCTTCTCAACATGGGCGACCACACACCTATACACGAGTCTCACAGCCTTCTCAACATGGGCGACCACACACCTATACACGAGTCTCACAGCCTTCTCAACATGGGCGAACACACACCTATACACGAGTCTCACAGCCTTCTCAACATGGGCGACCACACACCTATACACGAGTCTCACAGCCTTCTCAACATGGGCGACCACACACCTATACACGAGTCTCACAGCCTTCTCAACATGGGCGACCACACACCTATACACGAGTCTCACAGCCTTCTCAACATGGGCGACCACACACCTATACACGAGTCTCACAGCCTTCTCAACATGGGCGACCACACACCTATACACGAGTCTCACAGCCTTCTCAACATGGGCGAACACACACCTATACACGAGTCTCACAGCCTTCTCAACATGGGCGACCACACACCTATACACGAGTCTCACAGCCTTCTCAACATGGGCGACCACACACCTATACACGAGTCTCACAGCCTTCTCAACATGGGCGAACACACACCTATACACGAGTCTCACAGCCTTCTCAACATGGGCGACCACACAACTATACACGAGTCTCACAGCCTTCTCAACATGGGCGACCACACACCTATACACGAGTCTCACAGCCTTCTCAACATGGGCGACCACACACCTATACACGAGTCTCACAGCCTTCTCAACATGGGCGAACACACACCTATACACGAGTCTCACAGCCTTCTCAACATGGGCGACCACACACCTATACACGAGTCTCACAGCCTTCTCAACATGGGCGAAAACACACCTATACACGAGTCTCACAGCCTTCTCAACATGGGCGACCACACACCTACTTACTCCATATCCTTTATTGATCTCGTGTCGATTGAATTCATTTGTAATGGCAGTGAAATGAATAAGGTCGCGACGGGATCAAAAAAGGATATAGAATCGGTACCCAGAAATGGGATGAAATTCGACCAAGACAAACCAAATTTCACACAAAAATGTATTCCATATATTTTTGCACATTTGCGTGATATTCTCATCTCTGATATTGTTGGCTTTCTTTCTTTCTGATTATCATAGGTTTACAATTCTATAAAAGGAGATAAATAAGCCACCCAAAATATGTCACTCCAACACCCCATAACCCCACCCCTCTCCCACCCTGCCCAGTGATGATTTCAGGCATGTCTCGGGGGGGGGGGGGGGGGGGGTCTGAACCTGAAGCAGCGTCACAGAGCTGACTTCCATCACCATGGAGACGGCGGGGTTGAAGATCACAGCCACTCTGAGTGACATCTTCTCTGTTTCTATCAGGCGTGGAGGTGAAGTTCAAGAGCTGCTGCTACGCGGCGCTGATTCAAGCGAGCAGCGTCACAGAGCTGACTTCCATCACCATGGAGACGGCGGGGTTGAAGATCACAGCCACTCTGAGTGACATCTTCTCTGTTTCTATCAGGCGTGGAGGTGAAGTTCAAGAACTGCTGCTACGCGGCGCTGATTCAAGCGAGCAGCGTCACAGAGCTGACTTCCATCACCATGGAGACGGCGGGGTTGAAGATCGGAGCCGCAGTCTCTCTGAGTGACATCCAACATGCCGTGGATCAGGAGATTCGAACACAGCCAAGTATTCGAACAAATAAGCGATACTTGATGGAGCCACTTCTGGCAGGAAACTTTTTAGATGCACTTTTTTATTTTGATGTTTGTGTTTCCATAGGGCAGTGAAAAAGGAGAAACAATTATTAAATTTAGATTTAGTTCCAAGTTTACTTTTTCAGCCATAACAAACAACTAAAGCAAATTTTATATCATTTATTTACATATATAAACCCTTTATATCCTCCATTATGGATAGTATACCAAAGAATCCACCAGAGGTCAGTCGTGTTCCTTATTTTCTCGAATAGATCTACGACGTCGCGAATTATGTTCATTGGCAACTTCCATGAATATGTTCCATGAATGTGGAAAACTTCGATGGAGTCAGGATGGTAGGAAAGGATATTATGCGTTGTGAAAAATATCCAACCGAACCGGGGCTCGAACTCGGGACCTCTCACTTGCCGGGCGAGAGCTCTACCAACTAAAGCACATCCCTTCACTTCATCCTGGGGGCTGTTCATACAGTATGTCACGCCTAAGGGGATGGGGGGGGGGGGGGCTACTACACTGTGACAATCTGTGACAGGGGGGGGGGGGCGGACTAGCTCGATGTCACACTTTGTTGTATCAATTATGTGTTAATTTTTACGTTTCACCAAAAAGAAATATCACAAATTTATTATTCTCAGCTGAGATTTGAATTTTCCTCCTCTTTAGGATTTTACCATTCTCGATGAATTTCTCGTCAAGAAAATCCTCGATGAGAATTTTCAAATTTTTTCAATATATTTTTGCAATAAATCAAGAACTAGTGAAAATATGGATTTTGGGTTTTTTGTAGGGACCAGGGGGGAGGGGGGTCTGCAGGTGTGACATACTTTTTAGGATATCTAAAGTGTGACAACTTGTGACAAGGGGGGGGGGGGGGGGGAGGGGGGGTAAAAAGTGGCCATTTTGCGTGACATACTTTATGAACAGCATCTTGACTCCATGGAAGTTTTTTTTACAGAAAACCAACTGGTAGAGCTCTCGCCCGGCAAGTGAGAGGTCCCGGGTTCGAGCCCCGGTTCGGTCGGATTTTTTACACAACACACATCCCTTCCGAATATTAGAACGATTGTCAAACATGACATTTTTACTCACGTTTATCCAATCTTTTTGACATTTTAGAGTGTCAATTCAGTCGATAACTCAGGGGAAACTATGAAAATACTTCAATAATACTCAGTTATTTGTCAATCTGCAACCATCGCAACTGAAATAATTATTATTTTACATCGAAATTAGTGAAGTTAGCAGAAAACTTAATATTTTGAAGTCGATGGATTTATGTTAAAACATGGTACATCTGAGATGAAATGTAGCCAAACATTCCCAATGGAGTGTAATGACCTGAATGTTCTGTTCCAGAGCATCGCACGAGGATATTCTCTGGTCTGAGGGAAATGCTGCACTGGTTCGCCGGACAGCAGATCCGCAATGTCTCGGTAAGAACTTTGTTCTGAAGACAACTTGTCTTCCATTGTCACGTTACTCGAGGCATGATCTCAGATCGGCTTAATTATATGTGTACTTATTGATAATCAGGCCATACACAATCCCTGAGAAAATTAACACTTCTCGTGTCTAGTTTCTGAGATAATTTGACTTTTTTTCCACATGTTATCTTATGGTAGCTAAGTAAAATCGTGTAAATTTTAAGCTATAATGAAAAACTAATTTATTTGATGGTTAGTTTTGACCAAAAAACTTTTTTTTTTCTGGTGGACATTCGGCCATACTATCACGAAAAAAATTAATGAAATGCCAGCGTGTGCTATTTTAAAAGATATAAATGAAATTCGATATGATTTTCCTACACAATTGAAAACTCATTTATTTTATGCTTTAATACAATTGCTGTTGTAACTTGTAAAAAGTTTTTGAAATGGTAATTTCCAAACAAAAAAAATGTGTCTCTCATTTCGACGCATTGAATGTTATAATTATAATATAATAATATAATAATTTATAATATTTATTAATGACTTGCCAAATACACTAGAAAATGCAGAACTCTTTGCGGATGATACAAGCATCATAGTAAAAGGAAATAGCAAAGAGGATCTTAAGAAAAAAGCAGAAAAGGTTATGGAGGATGCCACAAACTGGTTCCAAGACAACAAGCTAGTCTTAAACTCAAACAAAACTAATTTCATTCTCTTTAACAATAAAAATATTGACCCCCAAAGCTTTGATTCAATTCGAAACAATCTTGATAATTCATTAATAAAGAAAGTAGACAATACAAAATTTCTCGGCATCACCATTGATGGAAAGCTTAACTGGAATCGCCACTGTGAAATTCTAAAAAAGAAACTGAGCTCTGCATGCTTTGCCCTAAAAATTGTAAGGCAAACAACTAATATAAAAACAGCAAAAATTGCCTACTATGCAAATTTTGAATCCCACGTCCGATACGCAATCGAACAATGGGGAAACTCAAGCCAAATACGAAAAATATTTACACTCCAAAAGCGAGCAGTAAGAACAATTTTAGGCCTTAAAAGCAAAAAAGATTCCTTCATCAAGCCACACTGCAAACCCCAATTTATAAAACACAAAATCCTAACAGTACACAGCATATACATATACGAATGCATACTCATTACGAAAAAGAACATTCAACAACACGCACTCAACGAAGACATACACTCACACGACACAAGAACAAAAACACACGTTCACACTTCAAATCATAGAACAAAACAAACACAAAAAAACTCGAGTTATATAAAATGCAAACTTTACAACAAACTACCTGAGAACATAAAAAATGTAACTGACATTAATAGATTTAAGTATTTACTCAAAACATTTCTAGTTAATAAAGCATATTACTCTTTAGATGAATACATGAATGATTGAATAGAATAGAATATAATAGATTTTTTCCTTATTATTATTATTTGTATTAGAATGAATGAAACCATGTACTGAGAATGAATGAATTACTTTTAATTTATTCATAGCGACTATACTTTATTATGGTAAAATTAGATTATAATAAATTCCATACACCCAAGACAAAGCATAATTATTTATGCTTAAGGGTCACTGACAATGCTTGTATACATTACTTGTAATGTTGAAATGGAAATAAACTTACTTACTTCTGCCACTTGTTGCAGTCTGTTGGCGGGAACATCATGACCGGAAGTCCCATCTCGGATCTGAATCCCATCTTCATGGCGGCCGGATGTCGTCTGGAGCTCGTCAGCGAGGGTCAGTACAGGAGGTCGTCTGAAATTAATCCAAATCAGACATCAGATCAGAAGACCCTGATATCGATACTTACACTTGGATTTACTGAACTTCTTATGAAAGGAAAAATGGAACGAAAGCAATAAATCCCTCCTCATCTAGCTCGATAACATATCCTAAACATATGGAAATAAGCTAAACAGTTGTTCCTCATAGGCAGAAAACCAAAGGTCGATTTCAGTGGTTTTTAGAGGTAGATAAAAAATCAGTAATTCTGTCTTCATCCAATCATATTTGTAATGGTGACAATGACATGTGTCAATTGCAAGAGAATGCTAAGTGAATTTAACTCTATTTGTTATAACTTATACGTCAGTAAAATGGCAATAGATTACATACGATACCATAAAGTATGTATCTGAGTGGCTCTGGTTTCTGAATAAATTCACATGCAGTTTGATTTCCAGATATCGATTGACGTGTGTAACTATCATTGTTGACACACTACATTATGTGAAATTTTCTTAGAAGCCAGAGCCTCTCAGATACTTTAGAGCTTGATTATATAATTCCAAAAGTGTGCGCCGCAAAATCGAGGTTGGAAACATGTTTTCATTGCTGATTATTTATTTACTACATTTATAATTTATTTATTTACTACATTTATCATGTATGTATTACCATGTAAGTTGATATTGAAATGTGATTTTTATTGTGTAAACCTACACTACTGTTATTCAACTGTAATGTTTAAGTTTAAAAGCTGTACTGATATTTATTGTATGTATGCATCTTATAATGCATGTGCCTAGTTTACTCTTAGAGTTTGTATTTCCAACGTAATGTATTAGATATTCTTTTGCTATTATTCTTTAAGTGTAAATTATATCAAATTTCATTGTATATTACTCTAGTATTGTATTAGCTGAAATCTGCTACAAACAATAAACTACTACTACATCAACATCGTGTTCTGAGAGCAAAACTTCAAAGTGACATTACCTCGGAGCTTTGGTCACAAGAAATTTTAAAAAAGGAAAAACTATCTATTGTTGAGTTTGATCTATTTCTCTTCCAGAGCGCGGACTGAGGAGTGTCGCGATGGACCGCAGCTTCTTTACGGGTTATCGCAGCAATATCGTCGCCAAAGACGAGGTCCTGCTCAGCATCTTGCTGCCCCACACAACGGAGGTACGATCTTTCTATACTCCTTGAGCTACGTGCACATCGTCATCGTCATCGCCATCGTCATCGTCATCGTCATCGTCATCGTCATCGTCATCGTCATCGTCATCATCATCGTCATCGTCATCGTCATCGTCATCGTCATCGTCATCGTCATCGTCATCGTCATCATCATCGTCATCGTCATCGTCATCGTCATCGTCATCGTCATAGTCATCGTCATCGTCATCATCATCGTCATCGTCATCGTCATCGCCATCGTCATCGTCATCGTCATCGTCATCGTCATCGTCATCGTCATCGTCATCGTCATCGTCATCGTCATCGTCATAGTCATAGTCATCGTCATCGTCATCATCATCGTCATCGTCATCATCATCGTCATCGTCATCGTCATCGTCAGCGTCATAGTCATCGTCAACGTCAACGTCATCGCCATCGTCATCGTCATCTACAACATTCTGCTCTGTTTCAGAACCAATACTTCCACGCCTACAAGCAAGCCAAGAGGCGGGAGGACGACATCGCCATCGTCAACGCCGCCTTCAACGTGGTCCTCCATCCAGACAGCAGGCAGATACAAGACATCGCCCTCGTGTACGGCGGCATGGCGGCCACCACTGTCATGGCCGACACCACGAGACAGAAGCTGATTGGCCGGTGAGCCCACGACGTCGTCATCGTGTCCGACAGGGTACCTATTCTATATCACTTTTGTTCTTGTCGTGACCGAATAGACGATTTCATAAAGTATCTGAGAGGCTCTAAAATCTCACTTGCTGTTTGATTTCCATTCCACGCACCTATTGACGTGTATCAACAATGAGTTACGCACTACAATAGGTAAGTAGGTGGAAATCAAACTTCATGTGAATTATTTCCGAAACCAGAGCCACTCAGATATTTTATGGAATGGTCTAATCATTTCACTGCCATTAAGATAGCATAACGAATAACGACGAAATGAATTCGGTCGTGACGAGATCAAAAGAGATTATAGAATAGGTACCCAAGGGAAGGGGAGGTAAGGGGGGAGTCCCGGGATATTGTAATTTAAACTCAGTCGTAGCATTTTGCTGCACTTTAGATAACTCGATTCTAAACCGAGTATAATCTGTGTTCGACTGAACAAAGGTCCGTGATTTGGGAATTTCTACCGATGTCAGAATTATTATTCTACTATATTGAATTATGATCCTTGAAAAAGAATCTCTACTAAAAATAGGCAATTTTTTAGCTTTTACGTTTTGAACCGTTCACGTTTTCATGTTTCAAACTTGAAAAAGTTGTCAACTTTTGTACATTTCATTTTTTACAATGAAAACGTAAAACGGTTTCAAAATGTTAGAGTTCAAGAACGGGGCTCAATGGGGTACAAACGCCCCCCCCCCCCCCTTTAGCCCCCCTCTCCATGACCACGTGATGTTCCAGGGTGTGGAACGAGGAGTTGCTGGAGGAGGCGTACAAACATCTGATCCAGGACCTGCCGCTGGAGCCGAGCGCGCCTGGAGGCATGATCCAGTCCCCCCCCCCCCCTTGAGACCCCTCTCCATGACCACGTGATGTTCCAGGGTGTGGAACGAGGAGTTGCTGGAGGAGGCGTACAAACATCTGATCCAGGACCTGCCGCTGGAGCCGAGCGCGCCTGGAGGCATGATCCAGTCCCCCCCCCCTTGAGCCCCCTCTCCATGACCACGTGATGTTCCAGGGTGTGGAACGAGGAGATGCTGGAGGAGGCGTACAAACATCTGATCCAGGACCTGCCGCTGGAGCCGAGCGCGCCTGGAGGCATGATCCAGTACCGCAGATCGCTCACTCTCAGGTGCGTGTCTTGCTCTGTGTAACGCGTTGATAAGCGAGCACGCTCAGGTGCGTGTCACATATTGCTCTTTCATATTGCGTAGTGTTGCGTATTGCGTAGTGTTGCGTATTGCGGAGTGTTGCGTATTGCGGAGTGTTGCGTATTGCGGAGTGTTGCGTATTGCGGAGTGTTGCGTATTGCGTAGTGTTGCGTATTGCAGAGTGTTGCGTATTGCGGAGTGTTGCGTATTGCGGAGTGTTGCGTATTGCGGAGTGTTGCGTATTGCGTAGTGTTGCGTATTGCGGAGTGTTGCGTATTGCGGAGTGTTGCGTATTGCGGAGTGTTGCGTATTGCGGAGTGTTGCGTATTGCGGAGTGTTGCGTATTGCGGAGTGTTGCGTATTGCGGAGTGTTGCGTATTGCGGAGTGTTGCGTATTGCGTAGTGTTGCGTATTGCGGAGTGTTGCGTATTGCGGAGTGTTGCGTATTGCGGAGTGCAGGGGTCGGCAACATTTTTTGGTGAAGGAGCCAATTTCCCCAAAAATTAATACATGATATAATAATGGGAGCCGCACTGAAGTCAATCAAATATAAAACACAAAAATAATAAATTGAATTGCTATTGAATTGAATTTTGATATTTTGACAAAACTCCCACCAATTGCTGCCCCGCAGGGCGTTTTTTGAGGGGAATTTCAACAATTTTAAAGTGTTCTGGGACTCTTAAAATTAACAAATTGAATCAATGAACCTTCGAATAGTTGCCCTGCAGGGCGCTTTATTGTTCGAATAATGGTTCTAGTATTTCTATTTCCGAATATGAGTAATATCTCATAAAATTTTGGGCTTAATGACCATTCAAAATTTGAATGTGATCGGGCAAAATGTTTTAATTTGATTCAACCAATCTGTCAGTTTAGCAGGTATGGCATTTGCGTTTGTGCTAATGTATAAGATTGTTTGGTTGCACGGTGTGAGCTGGGGTGCGATCACATCAAATGATAACTTCCTTGTCACGGTGACAAGTCCCTAGAAGGCCGTGAATAGCATTGAGTGAGTGAGAAGCTTGTCACCGTGACAAGAAAGTTATCATTTTATGTAATCCCACCCCTGGACATTGCTGGAAGAAACAAGCAAACTGAGAAAGAAAACACTTTGCTTTCTATTTCAGCCTATTCTTCAAAGCCTACCTGGCAGTCTGCAAGGAGATCAACAAGGCCGTGCCTGACAGCTATCTGGGAGGAGAAGAAGGCCTGAAGTCCGCCATCCCCAAGAGCTCTCAGTACTTCGCAGTGGTGCGTTCATCCCTCATTGTTGACGCCATCTTGATGCTACCATTCGGAATAGTTGGCAATCTGTATTGACGAGATTGCATAGAAATAATATCTGTGCAATTGAAGCATCCGAAAAAATCTTTAATTAGAAGAGGGTCACTCACTTTATACCAAAATGTAAATCAAACATGTTAAAGGGGTGCAAGTGCTCGGCTGTTTTGGAAAATTGAGAGAGAAAAATTGTTTCATAAGTGGGTGTATCTTTGATAGGATGTTCACATTCAGTCGGATTGTATACAAAACCGCTCAAAACTATGAAATTTCCGATACGATTAGAGACCAAACCCGTGAACCAATCGATCTCATATTTTAATCATGATTAGATAAAAAACAAACTTACAGTTAGCACTTGGCACATTTTTTAAATTAAATTTCATACGGCACCAGCGAGACGAGATTTTTTTATTTTTAATTCAACTAATTATTACTCATTGACAAAGCAAAAAATTAAAAATGTACCAAGTGATAACCCTTGGTTTGTCTTTTATCTAATCATGATTCAAATTTCAAATCATTTCGTCAACCCATTTTGTCTCCAATCGTATCCATAAAAGTGCCTGCAATACGCGGCAAAATCACTCATGCTTGCAGCAGCTTAAACGTGTCATCCCTACAAACACTGGGCGGCCCGGGCTTCTGCCCATCTAGCGCCCAAGTGGGACGTCCCGGGCGGGAACTACTAGGGCATGCCCTGGGCCTGCCCAACGGAGCCCAACCGATCCGTTTTATCTGGCTGTAAAATTTCTAGGAATGTCCCGTCTTGGTCCCGCCCGGGAATGGCTAGGGACGGCCCGCGCGGGCGCTACGACTGTTTGAATTTGAGCTGCTCTAATGACTTATTTTTTTCATATTTATAACTTCATTTCTATAATAATTACATCTACATTTCACATGGATATATTGATTTAAGAATAAATATGTTTACAATTCCAAAGCAAAGTATTCATACCATTTTAAACGTTATTAGTAAAGTTTCTTTTATGAACTCAGCAGTCGGCCATCTTCGTGAATCAACTTGTTTCCGTTCTCCCTTCTTCATTTCAAACGCGGCGTTTGACGTTTGTTGATATTTTACTGAGTGTCATGAGTGTGTAGTTTACGTCCTTTTGAGTGATTTTGAATGCGATTTCAATTATTATCTGTGTCCGTGAATGCAGTGTTCACTGCTGAATAGTTTGTCTCAGTTCATACCATTTAATGTGACACAAATCGTGAAATAATTACAGTTTTGTTGTGCCTCTTTTGCTTGGATTTTCATCACAGAGCCATACAACCCATTGAAGGTGAGTCTTCATCACAACTACATAAGTATCCAGGCATTAATCGTTGTTACTTTAGTTTTGTATGCTGGGGATACTAATAAGCCAATAGGTAGTGTGACCAATGTTCAGTAAACATTAACCTCACATGTACATTTTTGAAATGTAGCAATTTATGCAAAGTAAAATTTCCAACTAGGTAGGACCTAGGTAACTAGGTAGTTTAGGTATTTATAAAATAAATAAAGTAGGTAAACAGTTTGCTTGGCGTGGTAGTCTATACATATCAGTGGTAGTAGTCAGTAGGAACCCTACCTGTAGGTACCTACCTAGTACGTACCTCCGCCTATTTTGGGAATATTTTCACCTCTACATTAACCAATAACCATCCCACATACCTACTGCAGTTTTAATAATGTTACTTGTTAAAGGTGAATCTACTCTGGAAGAAAATAGGCTATTAAGATATTGAACTCCAGAAACAAAGCGCGTATTCGTCCTGCGAGCGAACCAAGCTGTATCGTCAAACCGAGCCGAAACATTAAGAACCGAACCGAGCAGAGTGGTAAATATTTTCATTATATTTAATTATTTAACTTTATCAAGGATTTTAGATATACAGCAATTATTTTTGTTTATGTAGGTACCTTACAAGGCCAATAACAAACATTTTTATTGTGATCCGAAAGTAAAAATTATGTTGCATGGAAATTACATTCTTGTCGGAGGTAGTAGATACATACATTGAATGGTGGTCCCGCTTCATTCAAATACGTAGTAAAATTTTTGGGATTGAATGTTGTCATACAAAAAAATAAACCGCACCTTTTGAATTTCCTCTAACGCGCCGGTGGTAAGAGAGCAGCCATTCCATGAGAATGCAGACATATGCCACATAATACATATGACTGCTGAATTATTAAATGTAAATAAATCAGCATGTTTTTATATTATATTCATGGTATTTTCTTGCTGATTCCAAATATGTTATCAGTTTTGTGCTAAGTTTGAATAGTTATTTTGTTATCAGTAAAATTGTGGGACCGCATTTAAATTTAAATTTTGTGTCGAACCATGTAAATTACATAAAAAATTTAGAAGGCTGCACAATGATCCTAACTATTTTTATTTTGATGAATAAGATGCTGAACATAGCATCTTACACCCGTACACCCGTAACACGGAATGGCTGAGAGGAAATTAATTTGAGTTGCTAACTTTCACCTTACTTTTTGTAGGTTCTACAGATTCACCGTGAACTTGCCCTGCTCTTATTCTAGAGTCGATTTAATTGCCTACCTACTTCAATTAAAAAGTAAATTTACTTCTTGGCAAATTAGCGAGAATTCTGAAGATGCACAGGACTTGGGACTTCATCGAGTTAATGGATTAAATGTTACCTACCCTACAGATGTAATGATTCAGAACTCTCTGATGGTAAGCCACATTTTAGTATTTTATATGTGTAGTATTTCCTCTAACCTTACCTATAAATCACATTTATGCAATATAGAATGTTTCAAATTTTTATTGGGGTTTTAAATAAATAGTGTACCTAATGGTACTAATTTTACCTCAAGTGATTATTGTGGCAGGTCACACAACACAAAGCGATTTTTGTATTATTCATTGCCAAGAAGTTTATCCTATCAATTTACAAATTCTTCATTGAATCTATCCTTTTTTTTTAGGGATCACTCTGTGCCAAAAATTCAATTTTAAAATTTTTTGTAAAGACTGTTATTTGCAGCTATCTGCTATTGCAGTTATTTACATAAATAGTTCTTGTGTAGTAGGTAGAAACTATTTGCTAGGCAGCCTCATGCTCAAAAGAAGTTGCATCCACGTAGATTGCGGATGTCAGTCCTCGACACCACAAGACCGTGTGCTAATAATTTATGGATGGAATCCAGTATCTGGCCATTAAATCGGAAAATTCTTTTGAGCATAGCATAATAATAGTGTTAAATATTGACAAAATTAGCAAGATCTTATGATAACAAGATCTTGTAAATGTTGGACTTTCATTGGTCTGACCGAATAAAAATGTACACAAAAAATAAAAAACACTTCTAACAATACGCTGCATGATCTTGCTAAACTTTTCAAGATCTTGTATAAATCTTGTTTAGGTTAGAATCTGTACCTACAATAATAAATAATTGCAAATATCTTGCGAACATTATTAGTACAAGGTACATTACCTAAATACTTTGCAATTTTATTTTTTCAGATGAAAGAAATACGTATTCAATAGCGTTCATTTTCTTGAAAAACTGAAGATGAAAAATTGTGCCAACATATCCGTGAGTGAAGTAAAATCCGAATTGTGTCTTGTCGATAAAGAGACAGCGTGCCAGACTCACTGCCAGGTAGTACCTACCTCAGAATGTTTTGATACTATGTGACGTGTGAAGGTTGAAGGACATTTAAATTATGCTTTTTAGATTTATATAACAATATGAAAGTAATCAGTATGGTCTTTATCATAGATGCACTGTTAATAATGCATAGAAAATTATTTGCGCATGATGATAACTGCAGATGTTAGGTACAAATATTTTTAGTTTGTTTATTGTCGACATATTTTGCTGCATACATATTTAAAGTTTTGTTTGTTACTTAATTGTCATGCAAATGAAGCTATACCTACCTACTACCAGATAACTTACCTACTTAATTTGCAATTTTAAGTGATGTGGTAGTATAATCTTTTACAATAATATACGTATATATTATATGAAACTGTTTTTTTTAAATTTTCGTGTGTTTTCCTGCTCTTTATTATTCCTAAAATTCAATTGCAGTGAATCTCCTATGTGTAGCATTTTATTTTTTGTAATTTATCAAAACAATATAGTTAGTAAGTAGGGAATACGTGAAAAAATTATTATTGAAACGATTCAATCGTCCTGTAAGAGATTATCAAAAAATAATTGCTAATTTCAAAATCCAACAACCGATTCATATATAAACAAAAATTATGGATCTTTTTATCCTTCTTCATTTTTTTATGAATAAGGTACCTAGGTAATACTTAAGTCTCGTGAAATTTTGTTCCAGTAAGTTTTTAAATATCAACGCAAATAATTACTGACATTTGTCACCCGCGAAATGTAAAAAATTAATTCATGCAAATGAAATTCAATTATAATGGGACTTTTGGCGGAAAAAACGACGTATTACAAGAATCCACTTACACTAATGTGTTACCATTGTGGATCATCTGTCAATTTTCTGTAAATTTTCATGTTAAAAGTAATCAAACTTTGTAAATTAATTCCTTGAAAACTATTCATCCCACAGCAAAAATAAAATCACATCTGTGTTCAGCAACATAATCAACTTTCATAAAATAATGGTCTATTATTCTGAAATCTGAATTTCACGAGACTTCCCCATTATGTGACAGTCAAGTTGAGGATTTCAAATGATCCCAAAATATTTCCTCCAAATAAAAATGCGTTAAAAATAAAAACAGTAGGAGGTACCTTAGGTAATGTGTCAAGTCAGTGGAACAGCTTTCAAACAATAGGGAAACATGGCGAGATAAAATAACTTCCAATAACCACTGATTAACTTTATAATATACCGGCTATTTTTTTATTAATATTTGACCATTTAAATGCATTTCTAATGTGTTTGAGTAGGTACCTAGTAAGTACCTACTGTTCTTCTAGTTGACATAACAAATTACAACTGTTGTGAAATATTCCGTGAACTGTGAACTAATACATTGACCCTGGAAGGAAATACCTGGATTATTTTTTCGTATGGCAACGCCCACTCTCCGAAATTGTGAAAAAATCCCGTTTCTCGTGTCACTCACGTTTGCAATTAATTATGTCTTAATAAAACGTATTTTTTCCAGGTACATTCGCATTCAAAATTAGTGCCTATATGCACGTGTCTGGATCAGAGGCACGTTTTATAGGTAGGTACTGCATTTTGAATGAGAGTGTACCTAGCAAGCTAGCACGTGACCGTTATGGAATGTGCGTAGGGGGAGGGGGCTACAGAGCGAGCAGCTGCTCCCGCGCGGGCCGCCCGGGCGGGGGCCAGGGCCGGCCTATGCCTCCCGCGCGGGCCGCCCGGGAGGGTCCAGGGACGGCCCATACCTCCCGCGCGGGCGTCATGGGACGGCCCATGGCGCCGCCCGGGCTTATTCCCAGTGGCAGGCCCCGGGAGTCTCACTCCATGCTAATCACCCATAAGACGGGAGGTCCCTGGGCAGGCCCGTACGCCCATCTGGGACGGCCTAGGACGCGCCAAGGGACCTCCCAGTGTTTGTAGGGATCATAATGTCCGTCCTCAGCGATTTGTTTTCTGTCTGACGTAAAACACGAAGTTGCGCGCGCAATGGAATAAGTCTGAACTCTGATCTTCCACAGCCTCCACCTGGTCAATCTGCATCCGACCCGATAGGACGGACGATTCCGCACAAGTCTGGATACAAGCACGCAACAGGTAAACAATCACAACTAAATACCATCTTAGATGTCTGGAACTTCACATTGAACTTCACAACCAGGAGGAATCTTTTTCGTAGCAATTTTTCTGGGGCCATAAAAGTACCAAGAGAATGCGCTAGGAAAAGTTTGATGACTAAATATAATGTAGTTGAACAGTCCTCTTGACACCTAGTTCAGAAGGCTGTGATTAAAACAACGGATATCTGTTAAAATGCTGCTTTTGGTGAATACTCTATTAAACATCTTGATTTCAAGAAAATGAATGCGATTAGTAAAAACTTCTACTGATGATACTGGGGATAGGATCCCAGAAATATCGTGCCAAGGTTTAAATTGTTTGACGTTTCTTGAGTACTCGTATAGTTCCAACTGTATAGTAGTTTTTATTGAATCATTATACCCTTCGTTTATTTATTAATATGTAATATAATACTATCCGGATAGTATTCGGATAGTTCAGATCCGGAAAGTCAGTTCAGAAAGGGTACATACCGGAGGCGGGGGGGGGGGGGGGGGGGAAGGCTTCGGGCCGGTGGGATCTGATTTCAGGGGTATCACCATCTCTAGAGGGGAGGCCGGCTCGAGGGTCCCGCGAATTTGGCGAGGGCATGGGACTAGGTCGACCCTGGACAGCACCTTAAGCCCCACCACCGCGTCAAGGTCCATCGATGAGGTGATGAAATGAGTTTTGTGTACAGGCGAAGCCGTGTATGTGGACGACATGCCGCCTCTACCCGGCGAGCTCTACCTGGCTCTGGTACTCAGCACTCGTGCGCATGCCCACATAGTGTCACTGCAGCACCCACATGAACCAGCTAACTCATGTTACTTTGTGTACAGGTGAAGCCGTGTATGTGGACGACATGCCGCCTCTACCCGGCGAGCTCTACCTGGCTCTGGTACTCAGCACTCGTGCGCATGCCCACACTGCAGCACCCACATGAACCAGCTAACTCATGTTACCTTGTGTACAGGTGAAGCCGTGTATGTGGACGACATGCCGCCTCTACCCGGCGAGCTCTACCTGGCTCTGGTACTCAGCACTCGTGCGCATGCCCACATCGTGTCTCTGGACGCCAGCGCGGCTCTGGCTGAGCGAGGGGTCAGAGCGTTCTTCTCTGCCAGAGACCTGTCAGAGCAATGCAACGCTTTCGGAGTTCTGGTGGCCGATGAAGAAGTTTTCGCGTCGAAGAAAGTAACTGTCTTTCACTTTAAAACATGGGACACACCAGGCGCGTAGGAAGCGTATCCCCCCCTCTAATTCAATTCCCCTTCTTATGCTTAAAAAGATCCTTATGCTTGATTCAATATGATTAAAAAGTGTTTAAACCGCGTAGAAATGCATCAAATTCATGCCTGAAATCAAAAATTTGACCCGCATTTCGCTGGGGGGCCCTCCCCCCAGACCCCCATTGTCTTCGTAGACACTAGTATCTTCAGCTCAAGTTCTTTTTCAATATTATTCTCACCCACTCCACCCCCCTTGCCAATTTAGTTCCTACGCATCTGGGACACACTGTCAAGCAAAATCAGAGAGCAGCTCTCTCATCGGCTGACAGCTGTCACGTGACCTTACTTGCCTCTCTGCTATTCGGTCATGATCGAAAAAGCAGAGAGTAACTTGACAGTGTGTCCCGTGTTTTAGCGACAAAATATTTCATTGTGCAAGCGGAAAAATATAAATTAAATACTGGCTACCTTATTATTGTTCCTCATATTACCTAGTTCAAATTAAAAAAAAAAAATCATTCTGATCAGTTGAAAAATCAAAATTACCGGACCAAGTTCAAATTGGGCAATATCATCAAAACCCTATCTTCTATTTCACACATTTTCATCTGTTTTCGTAGGACACTCGATGAGGAAAGAAGGGCTTACCTCTATGGTACACTTGGCACATTTAAAATTGATCGGTGAGCAAATTTGAATGACTGCTGGTCATGTCCCATAACAATGAATGCTTCTTATTATCATTGAAATGTGAGGTCACCTACTAGAGTGAGACAATGACATCGCTTGGACTGACTTCTGATGGTGCGATCTTACAGTCAATTGAGCGATCAATTTAAGTTGCGCTAAGGTGTGTAGTTGACTAATGTTGATGTTGACAGGTGACATGTCAAGGTCAAATCATCGGCGCTGTTGTCGCTGACGATCAACTCATTGCTCAACGCGCAGCTAAGTTGGTCAAGGTCGAATACGATGACCTCACTCCGATCATCACCATCGAGGTAAGAAGTTTCAGAAGCTGATGTGTTGATTTTATGCGTGAATGTCTTATGAAACGTTTAATATGAAAGTATTTCTTGAAATCCTAACTGTTCTTTTCGAGGTCGTCAAAAAACATTTTCTTTATTTACTTTCAAAACTACAAATGGTGTCAGGTGTAGGATCTGAAAATATTTTATTTGTTGAGGTAGTTCAAGGTTTGATTTCGGCGACTTGGTACTAGAACTTGTTACTTTTAAAAAGCTGTGCGACACATTTCGCACTCTTTTACAAATTGCGTATACATTTCTGTTTGTTGGTGAGCGCCAACAATTTCAATTCCTACTCGAACTTCCAATATCCTACTCCAAGTCAATTTGAAAGGGTGCTTTGTCTATTAATAATTGATTGGATAAATAATGTTTAATGTTGCGTCGACAATTAGGTAATTTTGCGCAGGTTATGGGAAGGAGTCGACCGAAGTGGCACCGGTCTGGTGGAGTCCGGGATTGGTGGGAATACCAGTCCGGAGGGCGGGAGGGTTTCGAATATATAAGAGCCAGTCACATTGCTCAACTACAAACAATATTTAAGTAAAAAACATATGTTTCAATCCAAATTCTTCATGTTTAATATTGTTTTATGCTACAGCGGGAGAAAATATTGTACTTGAATGGTCCTTATTAAAATGAAGATATCTCAATAATCATTTACTTCCAGGACGCCGTCAAGGCCGCGTCCTTCCTGCCCGACATGCCCAAGCGACTGAGCAGGGGGATGTGGCAGCAGCGTTCTCCTCTGCTGTCCGGGTGGGCTGTCAGCAGCACATCATCAGTCTTGTTTTACTTCTCAGGACGCCGTCAAGGCCGCGTCCTTCCTACCCGACATGCCCAAGCGACTGAGCAGGGGGGATGTGGCAGCAGCGTTCTCCTCTGCTGTCCGGGTGGGCTGTCAGCAGCACATCATCAGTCTTGTTTTACTTCCAGGACGCCGTCAAGGCCGCGTCCTTCCTACCCGACATGCCCAAGCGACTGAGCAGGGGGATGTGGCAGCAGCGTTCTCCTCTGCTGTCCGGGTGGGCTGTCAGGAGCACATCATCAGTCTTGTTTTACTTCTCAGGACGCCGTCAAGGTCGCGTCCTTCCTACCCGACATGCCCAAGCGACTGAGCAGGGGGATGTGGCAGCAGCGTTCTCCTCTGCTGTCCGGGTGGGCTGTCAGGAGCACATCATCAGTCTTGTTTTACTTCTCAGGACGCCGTCAAGGCCGCGTCCTTCCTACCCGACATGCCCAAGCGACTGAGCAGGGGGGATGTGGCAGCAGCGTTCTCCTCTGCTGTCCGGGTGGGCTGTCAGCAGCACATCATCACTCTTGTTTTACTTCTCAGGACGCCGTCAAGGCCGCGTCCTTCCTGCCCGACATGCCCAAGCAACTGAGCAGGGGGGATGTGGCAGCAGCGTTTTCCTCTGCTGTCCGGGTGGGCTGTCAGCAGCACATCATCAGTCTTGTTTTACTTCTCAGGACGCCGTCAAGGCCGCGTCCTTCCTACCCGACATGCCCAAGCGACTGAGCAGGGGGGACGTGGCAGCAGCGTTCTCCTCTGCTGTCCGGGTGGGCTGTCAGCAGCACATCATCAGTCTTGTTTTACTTCTCAGGACGCCGTCAAGGCCGCGTCCTTCCTACCCGACATGCCCAAGCGACTGAGCAGGGGGGACGTGGCAGCAGCGTTCTCCTCTGCTGTCCGGGTGGGCTGTCAGCAGCACATCATCAGTCTTGTTTTACTTCTCAGGACGCCGTCAAGGCCGCGTCCTTCCTACCCGACATGCCCAAGCGACTGAGCAGGGGGGATGTGGCAGCAGCGTTCTCCTCTGCTGTCTGGGTGGGCTGTCAGGAGCACATCATCAGTCTTGTTTTACTTCTCAGGACGCCGTCAAGGCCGCGTCCTTCCTGCCCGACATGCCCAAGCGACTGAGCAAGGGGGATGTGGCAGCAGCGTTCTCCTCTGCTGACCACACGCTGTCCGGCGAGGTCCGGGTGGGCGGTCAGGAGCACTTCTATCTGGAGACGAACTGCACCATCGCCATTCCGTCTGGAGAGGACGGGGAGATCACGATACACACTGCATCGCAAAGTCCAAAGGAAATGCAGGTGATAATGTTGATTAAGGTGGTGCAAGCTCGAGCGATTTTGCGGTTTGTTTGGAGACAAATTGGGTTGATGAAATGATTTGAAATTTTAATCATGATTAGATAAAAGACAAACTTAGGGTTATCACTTGATACATTTTTCATTTTTTGATTCGTTAATTAGTAATAATTAGTTGATTTTTGGTGAAAAATTGAAAAAAAATTTGTCTCGCTGGGCGCCGTATGAAATTTAATTTTAAAAATTTGCTAAGTGATAACCCTAATACCTCATTCGCACTATGATATGTGATCTCCATTAACTTTTTTTTAACTTCTTTATTGATAACTAGAAAATAATACATACATAAATTCCACAAAGCTACTAGTAGCTCATCTGTGAAGATGATTTTTTAAGCACTGTTAAAAGATAATCGAGTTTCTGAAACTCGGCATGTCTCAAAGTTAACTAACATGCGTTCCCATTGCTGGCTAAATGGAGATGAAATATTTAACAGAGATCATCTTTCAAATTCGAAACAGGGTGTAAGTTTGTCTTGTATCTAATCATGATTAAAATTTGATATCAATAACGGGTTGTTTGCTCGCTCATCAACGCGTTACACAGAGCGTTGTCCTAGTAATGACTATTGTTACAGAGAATGGCCGCACGTGTTCTGGACTTACCGATGAACAAGATCGTGTGCAAGGTGAAGAGGCTGGGCGGAGGGTTCGGTGGCAAGGAGATTCGCAGTGCCATGGTGCTGCTGCCAGTCGCCTTAGCTGCTCAGAGGTAGAATATTCATAAACATGGAGGTGTATTAGTCATATCACTTTGCCTCTGATATCTAACATCATCGGAAGGCTCTTAAGTAGTTGTTTAAAAAGTTTGAAGTTCCTGTATTTTAAAAATCTAAATTAAATTTTAAAATTAGGAAGGAAATGTTTGAAGGTTTAATAGAATGAGGATCATTTTATCCAACTTTAGGTGGTAAATTCAATCTCTATTTTATTGGATCGTGTTTTCATCGAAACAAATAATTTTTACGTAGGTTGTAGTAGGTAAAATTAATAATTTAAAAAATCGGAATTTCTCCAAATTATTCAGTTTTTTGGGAGGGAATCTGAAAACTTGATTTTTAAGAAAAAAATATTTTTTGTAGGTTAAAGGGTACTGAAAAATATGAAAGACATGATTTAAGAAATTTATCCCAATTTGTTACTAATAAATAAGAAATATTTTGTAAAGTTAAACATTAAACATTATTTGATATCATGATATTACATTTTTCAATTTTGTAATGTTTAACATCATTTCAAGAACGTTTGTTTTAAAGCCACCTTCCAAGGTATCAAGAGTGGTGTTGTCATGATGCTGGCACTATTTTTCTTCAGACTGAACCGTCCTGTGAGATGCATGCTGGACCGCGATCAGGACATGATGGTCACGGGACAACGTCATGCGTTCAAGGCCGAGTACGAGGTGGCCTTCACCAAGCACGGCAAGCTGCTGGGATGCAACAACACATGTGGCGCCATGACACTAGCATTATGTTCCAGACTGAACCGTCCTATGAGATGCATGCTGATCCGCGATCAGGACATGATGGTCACGGGACAACGTCATCCGTTCAAGGCCGAGTACGAGGTGGCCTTCACCAAGCACGGCAAGCTGCTGGGATGCAAAAACACATGTGGTGCCATGACACTAGCATTATGTTCCAGACTGAACCGTCCTGTGAGATGCATGCTGGACCGCGATCAGGACATGATGGTCACGGGACAACGTCATCCGTTCAAGGCCGAGTACGAGGTGGCCTTCACCAAGCACGGCAAGCTGCTGGGATGCAACAACACATGTGGTGCCATGACACTAGCATTATGTTCCAGACTGAACCGTCCTGTGAGATGCATGCTGGACCGCGATCAGGACATGATGGTCACGGGACAACGTCATCCGTTCAAGGCCGAGTACGAGGTGACTTCACCAAGCACGGCAAGCTGCTGGGATGCAACAACACATGTGGTGCCATGACACTAGCATTATGTTCCAGACTGAACCGTCCTGTGAGATGCATGCTGGACCGCGATCAGGACATGATGGTCACGGGACAACGTCATCCGTTCAAGGCCGAGTACGAGGTGGCCTTCACCAAGCACGGCAAGCTGCTGGGATGCAACAACACATGTGGTGCCATGACACTAGCATTATGTTCCAGACTGAACCGTCCTGTGAGATGCATGCTGGACCGCGATCAGGACATGATGGTCACGGGACAACGTCATCCGTTCAAGGCCGAGTACGAGGTGGCCTTCACCAAGCACGGCAAGCTGCTGGGATGCAACAACACATGTGGCGCCATGACACTAGCATTATGTTCCAGACTGAACCGTCCCGTGAGATGCATGCTGGACCGCGATCAGGACATGATGGTCACGGGACAACGTCATCCGTTCAAGGCCGAGTACGAGGTGGCCTTCACCAAGCACGGCAAGCTGCTGGGATGCAACAACACATGTGGCGCCATGACACTAGCATTATGTTCCAGACTGAACCGTCCTGTGCGATGCATGCTGGACCGCGATCAGGACATGATGGTCACGGGACAACGTCATCCGTTCAAGGCCGAGTACGAGGTGGCCTTCACCAAGCACGGCAAGCTGCTGGGATGCAACAACACATGTGGCGCCATGACACTAGCATTATGTTCCAGACTGAACCGTCCTGTGAGATGCATGCTGGACCGCGATCAGGACATGATGGTCACGGGACAACGTCATCCGTTCAAGGCCGAGTACGAGGTGGCCTTCACCAAGCACGGCAAGCTGCTGGGATGCAACAACACATGTGGTGCCATGACACTAGCATTATGTTCCAGACTGAACCGTCCTGTGAGATGCATGCTGGACCGCGATCAGGACATGATGGTCACGGGACAACGTCATCCGTTCAAGGCCGAGTACGAGGTGGCCTTCACCAAGCACGGCAAGCTGCTGGGATGCAACAACACATGTGGTGCCATGACACTAGCATTATGTTCCAGACTGAACCGTCCTGTGAGATGCATGCTGGACCGCGATCAGGACATGATGGTCACGGGACAACGTCATCCGTTCAAGGCCGAGTACGAGGTGGCCTTCACCAAGCACGGCAAGCTGCTGGGATGCAACAACACATGTGGTGCCATGACACTAGCATTATGTTCCAGACTGAACCGTCCTGTGAGATGCATGCTGGACCGCGATCAGGACATGATGGTCACGGGACAACGTCATCCGTTCAAGGCCGAGTACGAGGTGGCCTTCACCAAGCACGGCAAGCTGCTGGGATGCAACAACACATGTGGCGCCATGACACTAGCATTATGTTCCAGACTGAACCGTCCTGTGAGATGCATGCTGGACCGCGATCAGGACATGATGGTCACGGGACAACGTCATCCGTTCAAGGCCGAGTACGAGGTGGCCTTCACCAAGCACGGCAAGCTGCTGGGATGCAACAACACATGTGGTGCCATGACACTAGCATTATGTTCCAGACTGAACCGTCCTGTGAGATGCATGCTGGACCGCGATCAGTACATGATGGTCACGGGACAACGTCATCCGTTCAAGGCCGAGTACGTGGTGGCCTTCACCAAGCACGGCAAGCTGCTGGGATGCAACAACACATGTGGTGCCATGACACTAGCATTATGTTCCAGACTGAACCGTCCTGTGAGATGCATGCTGGACCGCGATCAGGACATGATGGTCACGGGACAACGTCATCCGTTCAAGGCCGAGAACGAGGTGGCCTTCACCAAGCACGGCAAGCTGCTGGGATGCAACAACACATGTGGTGCCATGACATTAGCATTATGTTCCAGACTGAACCGTCCTGTGAGATGCATGCTGGACCGCGATCAGGACATGATGGTCACGGGACAACGTCATCCGTTCAAGGCCGAGTACGAGGTGGCCGTCACCAAGCACGGCAAGCTGCTGGGATGCAGCAACACATGTGGCGCCATGACACTAGCATTATGTTCCAGACTGAACCGTCCCGTGAGATGCATGCTGGACCGCGATCAGGACATGATGGTCACGGGACAACGTCATCCGTTCAAGGCCGAGTACGAGGTGGCCTTCACCAAGCACGGCAAGCTGCTGGGATGCAAGATGCGGCTCTACAACAATGCGGGGAACAGCTCAGATCTCTCGCCAGAGGTGTGTTTTCAACCCTTCTGTTAGTTATGATAGTAAACAAACACGTCGCCGTATTGAAATGTGACTGAAGGCAGAGACTGGAACCCAATTGAATTTCGGTTCCGGTTCCAAGTTTTAAAAACATTGGTTCCGGTTCCATTTTCGGTTCCATCTGGGCTCCAGTTAATTTTATTACAATAAAATTATTTATATTTATTTATTTATGTATTTATTTATGTATTTATTTATTTATATATTTATTTATTAACATCTTGGGAATCACACATAGCTATACAATAACATAAACAACAACAACAACATAAAAATAACAATAACATAAAGTTTCCAGTGGCCGCTAGTCGACTATGACAAAATTTCAAATTATTTTTTTAAATATTATTTTTCTTTTGAATCAACGATTTAACAACGACTTTTAGGAACTTACATGCACAGTAGATTGCATAAACCATAATATCAAAAAGAACAACATTAATTGCTTAAGTGATAATTTATTTGAAAATCTGTAAATTGTAATAAATAATTTCAGATTTGGAAGGCAAATGAAGTAAAATTTCAATGAAATTAATTATTTAAAAAACCTTTATGAAACCGTTATGTAACCCAAATAATGTTAAATATTAATAAAGGTTCCGTTCCACCAAATAAATAATATTGGTTCTGATTCCAGATGAGATTGTTCTCTTGCATCGCATGGATTCATTAAGAGGGCTGAGTAGTGAGCGTGGCCTATAGTTCAGTAATTGTGTAATTGTACCCACCACTAATTGCAACAGAAGAGTTTTTGGTACCGTTCGATTCAGAAAAATGTCCTCTACAACATATCCAAAATCGACCAAAATCGCTGAACGGGAAAAGGGTTTTAATGACTTTTTAATTTAATATCCCATGTTAATTCCATCTTGCAAAAAAAACTTTATTCATGTAACTCCGATTTTGACGAAACTTGGCAGAATTGTACACCATCCTAAATGAACACAAATAGCTCTCTTAGCGTTTTCCTCTAAATCTCATCGTTTGGGAAATATGGCCCATTGAACAGTCATGTTTTCGAATGCGAGGTCCATATTTCCCAAACGATGAGATTTAGAGGAAAACGCGCAGAGAGCTATTTGTATTCATTTAGGATAGTGAACAATTCTGCCAAGATTCGTCAAAATCGGAGTTACATGAAAGAAAGTTTTTTTTGCAAGATGGAATTAACATGGAAAATTAACTTAAAAAGTCATTAAAACCCTTTTTCCGTACAGCGATTTTGGTCGATTTTGGATATGTTGTAGAGGACATTTTTCTGAATCGAACGGTACCAAAAACGCTTCTGTTGCAATTAGTGGTGGGTTATGCTGATGTTTTCACTAGAATTACTGGACTACTAGTGAAGAGTTTTTTAATCGATTTTTATCAATATCTTTTACCAATGTAATTGTTAACAAAATATGGCTTTGTACGCGTATTCAGAACAGTTCAATAAAAATAATTTCATAGTTTTGAATAAGTTATTAGTTTTATTTTGTCCAACAGATGTTTAGTGCCCGAAAATTAGTAAAACTAAGGCACTAAACATCTGTTAGACAAAATAAAACTAATAACTTATTCAAAACTATGAAATTATTTTCATTGAACTGTTCTGAATACGCGTACAAAGCCATATTTTGTTAACAATTACATTGGTAAAAGATATTGATAAAAATCGATTAAAAAATTCTTCAAGGTCAAACTCACTACCCAGCCGTCTTAACTGTTTTCTTTTTGTTCCAGGTATTGTTCAAGGCGATGGTGAGCGTGCAGAGCAGCTACAACATCCCCCACGTGGAGGTGACAGGGTGGTGCTGCAGGACGAACCTCCCCTCCAACACGGCGTTCAGAGGGTTCGGCGGTCCGCAGGCCAACTTCATTGCCGAGACGATGATCAGGGGCGTGGCTGCTTTCTTACACGTAGACTCGCTCCAGGTACTGGACAGGGGGCCTATTCTATATCTTATTTTGATCTCGTCGCGGCCGCCTTCGTTTCACTGCCATTAAGACAGCATTACGCCGAAACGAAGGCGGCCGCGACGAGACGAGACGAAACGAGATATAGAATAGGGCCCCAGAGTATATACCACTGACAAGCGATTCTTTGTTTGGGTTTCGTAAGTTTGCCGTCGACGTTCGTACCCTCAGAATGTAGGGGAAGAGTGAAGACGGGGCAAAACAGGGTGGTGAGGCTCTTGCCCCCCCCCCCCCCCGGATGTCCGAAAAACTTAATATTTTGTTGAGTATAAAAAAGTTTAATTTTGTAAACAATACAACTCAAAAAAACTAATTTCAAAGGTTAAAAAAACCAAAAAATGCCCTGCGGGTAAGGTCTCTACATCCTAAAGTGTGTATGTTTTTTTTTTAAATACTGAATATTTCAACAAAATACACATCATTACGTCTCAAAATTGATTTCAAAGTGTCAAAAACCCCAAAAAATGCCCTGCGGGGTAAAGTCTCCACATCCCAAAGTGATTTTTTTTAACATTGATTATTTCAACAAAATACACGTCATTGCGTCTCAAAATTGAGTTCAAACTGTCCAAAAACCAAAAAACGCACTGTGGGGCTGAGTGGAGGGTCCGCATCCACCCCCCCCCCCCCCCTTGCTGAAATCCTGCGGACGCCCATGTGATTTGACGAAATAATAACAGCTATTATTTCGTCTTAGGATAATTGCTTTTGTTGCAGATTGCTTCATTGAATCTGTTCCAAGAAGGAGATGTAACTATGTTCAACCAGCAGTTGGAATACTGCACGCTGCAGCGCTGCTGGGACGAGTGCATCCAGCGCTCAGAATATCACAGCAAGCAGTTACAAGTCAAGGAGTTCAACAGGTGGGTGAAATAATGTTCCCATGAATCCTAAGGGATGAGTTTCGCGATTTCAATATTAGAAAACCACGAAAGAAATGGAATGGATTATTCTGCGTTCACGCAGATTTCGTTCACGTTTAAAATAGCAAGCCAATATGGCGGCCGTGTACTACTGTAGTCAAGCGAACGTATACGTACACATGTAAATATCAATACAATTTCAAAAAATATGTATAAAACCACTGTAGATAAAAATAAATCAATATTATTGAATATTTCTAATATTTTTTACTATTAAACATAGTGTATTTCACATAATTTATACAATTTCAATAATCCAAAGAAGAAAGTCTTGGCATTGACAGGGTTGTGTTCACGTGAACGACCAATCAACGACGTGATTGACCAAAACATCAGAAATATTCTTTAGCACGTTTATTACAAAGGGCAGTGAATCAGTTTTGCAGCTTACTGTCTTGGCGATCTGATGGGAGTTTGTATGTGTACGTTATTATTTGAGGTTTCTGATCATGTATGTAGATGGCACTACGGGTGTAGAATCGCAACTTTGATGCGTTGTCGCCATGGAAACACAAATCTCGTTGCACGTTCGATTATTTGTTAAGATTATTAATGAAAAGATAAATTGAATTTGGATAGGAAATCACGAGTAGTAAGTTTACAGGAATCGAAGTTTTTTATTTGAGGTAGGGGTGTGCGAATAGTGATTTTTGACTTCGAATACGAATATCGAATAATTGACAAAAATATTTCGAATATCGAATCGAATATCGAATAATTGGAATCTAAATTAAAAGACATAATACCAATTTAAAAAAATAATTAGACACCAAACTCTCCAGAATGAAAGATGGCCATAGTGAAAATGTACTGATTATGATGTAATATGCAAGGATAATATTGTTGTCACTTATCATCACAAAAAATGAAATTAACATGAACAAAAGGAGTATGAGGAAGGTCTACCTGGAGGAACAATAACCTACAAATAATATTCCCTCGAAATCAAAATGGCGGCCATGACTATTTTCGGTTGGAGTTTTAGACTTTGCAGCAGTTGGCAGCATTGAAAAGCACTCCCATATGAGAAATGGCGGGTTAATTTTGAATTAAAAGACATGAACTATTCGAAAATTTTCGAAGTATTCGAAATTTCGAATACTTTATTTTCGAATACCGAATCGAATATTCGAACCAAATATTTTCGAAATATTCGAAATTTTCGAATATTCGCACACCCCTAATTTGAGGTATTGTGGAACCAAGTGGTCAACTTTGTGTCCGCAGTCTGCATCGCTGGAAGAAGCGTGGCTTGAGCATGGTGCCCACCATGTTCGGCATCTCCTTCCCATCGGTCTTCATGAACCAAGCCGGCGCTCTGGTGCACGTGTACACAGACGGCTCCGTGTTGCTGACTCATGGAGGCACTGAGATGGGCCAAGGTCTGCACACGAAGATGATCCAAGTGGCGAGCAGAGAGCTGGGGATTGCGGACACGTACATTCACTTGTCGGAGACGGCCACTGACAAGGTGCCCAATGCAACGACTACAGCTGCGAGCGTCAGTTCCGACCTCAACGGCATGGCAGTCATGGTGGGTATCAAACTCACAGAATAACTTCACATAATTTGCTTGTACATACGGCGACCTTTGAAGAGGCTGCTGGGCTAATCGGGTCATGTCTCAATTTTTATAATTGATTGTCTACTGATTGATAGCATGCTATTACACAAAAGCCCAAAAATTCAACAGTTTCTGGTCAAGTTTAGTTTCTGACAAAATTTTACGGATAAAACTTTATTTTGAAAACTTGTAAATATTGGAATAAGGGGAGTAAAGCAGTTAATTTGTTATTTATTTATTTGTTTTTAATAAATAGAAAACAAACAGAAAAACTGGGACACATTTTAAGCCAAAAAAGGACTCTGGCTCTGACTGATGGTGTGCCTCAGGCCTCAGGGCACAGCAACGAGGAAACGAGCGTGTATTTTGTTATAATAAAAAATTACATTGGTGGTAGAACAAGGCACTATGAAAACATAAATACAACTAACCCTACAAACACTGGGCGGCCCGGGCTTCTGCCCATCTAGCGCCCAAGTGGGACGTCCCGGGCGGGAACTACTAGGGCATGCCCTGGGCCTGCCCAACGGAGCCCAACCGATCCGTTTTATCTGGCTGTAAAATTTCTAGGAATGTCCCGTCTTGGTCCCGCCCGGGAATGGCTAGGGACGGCCCGCGCGGGCGCTACGACTGTTTGAATTTGAGCTGCTCTAATGACTTATTTTTTTCATATTTATAACTTCATTTCTATAATAATTACATCTACATTTCACATGTATATATTGATTTAAGAATAAATATGTTTACAATTCCAAAGCAAAGTATTCATACCATTTTAAACGTTATTAGTAAAGTTTCTTTTATGAACTCGGCAGTCGGCCATCTTCGTGAATCAACTTGTTTCCGTTCTCCCTTCTTCATTTCAAACGCGGCGTTTGACGTTTGTTGATATTTTACAGAGTGTCATGAGTGTGTAGTTTACGTCCTTTTGAGTGATTTTGAATGTGATTTCAATTATTATCTGTGTCCGTGAATGCAGTGTTCACTGCTGAATAGTTTGTCTCAGTTCAAACCATTTAATGTGACACAAATCGTGAAATAATTACAGTTTTGTTGTGCCTCTTTTGTTTGGATTTTCATCACAGAGCCATACAACCCATTGAAGGTGAGTCTTCATCACAACTACATAAGTATCCAGGCATTAATCGTTGTTACTTTAGTTTTGTATGCTGGGGATACTAATAAACCAATAGGTAGTGTGACCAATGTTCAGTAAACATTAACCTCACATGTAAATTTTTGAAATGTAGCAATTTATGCAAAGTAAAATTTCCAACTAGGTAGTTTAGGTATTTATAAAATAAATAAAGTAGGTAAACAGTTTGCTTGGCGTGGTAGTATATACATATCAGTGGTAGTAGTCAGTAGGAACCCTACCTGTAGGTACCTAGTACGTACCTCCGCCTATTTTGGGAATATTTTCACCTCTACATTAACCAATAACCATCCCACATACCTACCAAGGCACCTACTGCAGTTTTAATAATGTTACTTGTTAAAGGTGAATCTACTCTGGAAGAAAATAGGCTATTAAGATATTGAACTCCAGAAACAAAGCGCGTATTCGTCCTGCGAGCGAACCAAGCTGTATCGTCAAACCGAGCCGAAACATTAAGAACCGAACCGAGCAGAGTGGTAAATATTTTCATTATGTTTAATTATTTAACTTTATCAAGGATTTTAGATATACATCAATTATTTTTGTTTATGTAGGTACCTTACAAGGCCAATAACAAACATTTTTGCTGTGATCCGAAAGTAAAAATTATGTTGCATGGAAATTACATTCTTGTCGGAGGTAGTAGATACATACATTGAATGGTGGTCCCGCTTCATTCAAATACGTAGTAAAATTTTTGAGATTGAATGTTGTCATCCAAAAAAATAAACCGCACCTTTTGAATTTCCTCTAACGCGCCGGTGGTAAGAGAGCAGCCATTCCATGCGAATGCAGACATATGCCACATAATACATATGACTGCTGAATTATTAAATGTAAATAAATCAGCATGTTTTTATATTAAATTCATGGTATTTTCTTGCTGATTCCAAATATGTAATCAGTTTTTTTTTAAGTTTGAATAGTTATTTTGTTATCAGTAAAATTGTGGGACCGCATTTAAATTTAAATTTCGTGTCGAACCATGTAAATTACATAAAAAATTTAGAAGGCTGCACAATGATCCTAACTATTTTTATTTTGATGAATAAGATGCTGAACATAGCATCTTACACCCGTACACCCGTAACACGGAATGGCTGAGAGGAAATTAATTTGAGTTGCTAACTTTCACCTTACTTTTTGTAGGTTCTACAGATTCACCGTGAACTTGCCCTGCTCTTATTCTAGAGTCGATTTAATTGCCTACCTACTTCAATTAAAAAGTAAATTTACTTCTTGGCAAATTAGCAAGAATTCTGAAGATGCACAGGACTTGGGACTTCATCGAGTTAATGGATTAAATGTTACCTACCCTACAGATGTAATGATTCAGAACTCTCTGATGGTAAGCCACATTTTAGTATTTTATATGTGTAGTATTTCCTCTAACCTTACCTATAAATCACATTTATGCAATATAGAATGTTTCAAATTTTTATTGGGGTTTTAAATAAATAGTGTACCTAATGGTAATAATTTTACCTCAAGTGATTATTCCCACAAATAAGTGATACGTGATGGAGCCACTTCTGGCAAGATGGCTACTATCAGGTCCACATATTAATTTGTTTGTTTTTACATTTCGTGTTTCCATAAAGCAGTGAAAAAACAAAAAACAAATTAAATTGATATTTAGCTATAAATTTACTTTCTTGGCCATAACAAACAACTATATCAAATATTTGTATTTATATTTATGCAAATGCGCCCTTGATAGCCGCCATTTAACTAGTACCACAAAATCCACCAGAGGTCAGTTGTGTTCCTTATTTTCTCGAATTGTGGCAGGTCACACAACACAAAAGTGATTTTTGTATTATTCATTGCCAAGAAGTTTATCCTATCAATTTACAAATTCTTCATTGAATCTATCTTTCTTTTTTTTAGGGATCACTCTGTGCCAAAAATTCAATTTTTAAAATTTTTGTAAAGACTGTTATTTGCAGCTATCTGCTATTGCAGTTATTTACATAAATAGTTCTTGTGTAGTAGGTAGAAACTATTTGCTAGGCAGCCTCATGCTCAAAAGAAGTTGCATCCACGTAGATTGCGGATGTCAGTCCTCGACACCACAAGACCGTGTGCTAATAATTTATGGATGGAATCCAGTATCTGGCCATTAAATCGGAAAATTCTTTTGAGCATAGCATAATAATAGTGTTAAATATTGACAAAATTAACAAGATCTTACTGATAACAAGATCTTGTAAATGTTGGACTTTCATTGGTCTCACCGAATAAAAATTTACACAAAAAATAAAAAACACTTAGAAGTGTTTTTTATTTTTTGTGTAAATTTTTTACGCTGCATGATCTTGCTAAACTTTTCAAGATCTTGTATAAATCTTGTTTAGGTTAGAATCTGTACCTACAATAATAAATAATTGCAAATATCTTGCGAACATTATTAGTACAAGGTACATTACCTAAATACTTTGCAATTTTATTTTTTCAGATGAAAGAAATACGTATTCAATAGCATTCATTTTCTTGAAAAACTGAAGATGAAAAATTGTGCCAACATATCCGTGAGTGAAGTAAAATCCGAATTGTGTCTTGTCGATAAAGAGACAGCGTGCCAGACTCACTGCCAGGTAGTACCTACCTCAGAATGTTTTGATACTATGTGACGTGTGAAGGTTGAAGGACATTTAAAAATTTTAAGTGATGTGGTAGTATAATCTTTTACAATAATATACGTTTATATTATATGAAACTGTTTTTTTTTTAATTTTCGTGTGTTTTCCTGCTCTTTATTATTCCTAAAATTCAATTGCAGTGAATCTCCTATGTGTAGCATTTTATTTTTTGTAATTTATCAAAACAATATAGTACCTAAGTAAGTAGGGAATAGTACGTGAAAAAATTATTATTGAAACGATTCAATCGTCCTGTAAGAGATTATCAAAAAATAATTGCTAATTTCAAAATCCAACAACCGATTCATAAACAAAAATTATGGATCTTTTTATCCTTCTTCATTTTTGTATGAATAAGGTAGGTAATACTTAAGTCTCTAGAAATTTTGTTCCAGTAAGTTTTTAAATATCAACGCAAATAATTACTGACATTTGTCACCCGCGAAATGTTAAAAATTAATTCATGCAAATGAAATTCAATTATAATGGGACTTTTGGCGGGAAAAACGACGTATTACAAGAATCCACTTACACTAATGTGTTACCATTGTGGATCATCTGTCAATTTTCTGTAAATTTTCCTGTTAAAAGTAATCAAACTTTGTAAATTCATTCCTTGAAAACTATTCATCCCACAGCAAAAATAAAATCACATCTGTGTTCAGCAACATAATCAACTTTCATAAAATAATAGTCTATTATTCTGAAATCTGAATTTCACGAGACTTCCCCATTATGTGACAGTCAAGTTGAGGATTTCAAATGATCCCAAAATATTTCCTCCAAATAAAAATGCGTTAAAAATAAAAACAGTAGGAGGTACCTTAGGTAATGTGTCAGGTCAGTGGAACAGCTTTCAAACAATAGGGAAACATGGCGAGATAAAATAACTTCCAATAACCACTGATTAACTTTATAATATACCGGCTATTTTTTTTTATTAATATTTGACCATTTAAATGCATTTCTAATGTGTTTGAGTAGGTACCTACTGTTCTTCTAGTTGACATAACAAATTACAACTGTTGTGAAATATTCCGTGAACTGTGAACTAATACATTGACCCTGGAAGAAAATACCTGGATTATTTTTTTCGTATGGCAACGCCCACTCTCCGAAATTGTGAAAAAATCCCGTTTCTCGTGTCACTCACGTTTGCAATTAATTATGTCTTAATGAAACGTATTTTTTCCAGGTACATTCGCATTCAAAATTAGTGCCTATATGCACGTGTCTGGATCAGAGGCACGTTTTGTAGGTACTGCATTTTGAATGAGAGTGTACCTAGCAAGCTAGCACGTGACCGTTATGGAATGTGCGTAGGGGGAGGGGGCTACAGAGCGAGCAGCTGCTCCCGCGCGGGCCGCCCGGGCGGGGGCCAGGGCCGGCCTATGCCTCCCGCGCGGGCCGCCCGGGAGGGTCCAGGGACGGCCCATACCTCCCGCGCGGGCGTCATGGGACGGCCCATGGCGCCGCCCGGGCTTATTCCCAGTGGCAGGCCCCGGGAGTCTCACTCCATGCTAATCACCCATAAGACGGGAGGTCCCTGGGCAGGCCCGTACGCCCATCTGGGACGGCCTAGGACGCGTCCAGGGACCTCCCAGTGTTTGTAGGGTAAAGAAATGAAAGCAGAGCATGTACACTACAGGTGACGAATATCTGTATATTTTGAATCATTCAACTTCATGCTTCTCTTCCAGCACGCCTGTCAGACCATCATGGAACGCCTGGCTCCCTACAAGGCCGCCAACCCCACGGGCAGCTGGGAGCAATGGGTCACCGCCGCCTACTTCGACAGAACCAGCTTGTCGGCCACGGGCTTCTACAAGACCCAGGACATTGGGTACGACTGGGACTCGAACTCGGGCACTCTGTACAGCTACTTCGTCTTCGGCGCCGCGTGCTCGGAGGTGGAGGTCGACTGTCTGACGGGCGACCACAAGGTAAGCGGAGAAGAAATACTAGCTATCTAGAGGCAGGGCGACAAGGTCTAGTTATTTCAAGATATATGGTTTATAAAGGGATTTCAAGGGGAAGGGGCACAGCTCCGAGGGTACAGAATGAGTTTGTCAAGAGGGGAGGGTTCGGGTTGGCGGGATATCTGTCTCTAAGGGGAGACCGGCCCGAGGACGAAGTTACGGGTGCACAAAAGGGGGAGGTGAGGGTATGGGATGAGGTCGACCCTGGCTGCTCTTTGACTGGGCTTCACCACTGTTCTGTCCGGTATGGGAAAGGAAACTCTTACATATGCTCGCCGGCCTAGCCCAGAGGATCATTGGCCGACACAACCCCAGTATGACAGTATGACTGCGCTGTAGGTGGTGCGCACTGACATCGTCATGGACCTGGGAGAGAGTCTCAACCCCGCCATCGACATCGGCCAAGTGGAGGGCGGCTTCTTGCAGGGCTACGGCTTGTTCACGATGGAGGAGTCTGTCGTGTCGCCCGACGGCGTCCTCTACTCGCGCGGGCCCGGCGCCTACAAGATCCCCGGCTTCGGCGACGTCCCCACGGAGTTCAACGTGGCGCTGCTCAAGGGTGCGCCGAACCCGCGCGCAGTCTACTCGTCCAAGGTGAGTATGACGTCATATTAAGGGCGAACAACGGACATTCCACTAGTGAATCCATGTTGTGAATCTGACACGTGTGTCCGTGCAGGCAGTGGGGGAGCCCCCGTTGTTCCTGGCCGCCTCCGTGTTCTTCGCCATCAAGGAGGCCGTGTCGTCTGCTCGGCGTGACGTAGGCGTCAAGGAGACATTCCTCTAGTGAATCCATGTTGTGAATCTGACACGTGTGTCCGTGCAGGCAGTGGGGGAGCCCCCGTTGTTCCTGGCCGCCTCCGTGTTCTTCGCCATCAAGGAGGCCGTGTCGTCTGCTCGGCGTGACGTAGGCGTCAAGGAGACATTCCGCCTGGACTCGCCAGCCACGGCAGCCTCGATACGCATGGCCTGCGCAGACGAGATCACAGCCAAGGTGAGACATCTTGCATTCTCTCTCAACTCAGAATTCAATGAAACAAACACATCTTAATTGAGCGAGCGTAGCGAGCGTCACCACGGTACTCTTACGCCACTTTCTCTGTGTGTTTTTTTTTTTTTTTTTTTTCTTTCTTTTTTTTTGTGTTCACTGCCCAGGTCAAACGGCACAACCAATCGATCTGAAATTTTGCACATATACTAACGTAATCTATGCGGTCCCTGGGATCGTTTTTGAACGGGCTCATGTGATTAATACAAATTTTAAAAAAAATATCTTTTGATTGGTAGTTCCGATCAATTTGAAATTTTGACAAGTCATGGCGACCAACATTGTACCCAATCTTACAAAGTTTCAACCAAATCCTCCCATTGGTTAAAATTTAAAAAAATCTTTTTATGTCATTTTTTAAATTTAAACTTGAACCGTATGACTGATCAACTTAAAACTTTGCATGGTCATTGTGACTAACATTATCTGCATTTTTGACAATTTTCAGACTAATCTATGTTTAAATCCAAAAGTTATTGACGTTTTACGGACATTTTGCGTGTTGGCTGTCAAATATCTCGAAAATTTTAATAATAATAATAATAATAAAAAGACTTTATTTCAGTAAGTGTACAGGTTGTAACAAATACGAAAATGGCGATGTTCAGCATGCAGAATGCTTTCGTATACTGCAGAGGCTGCTCTGCCACATAACCATGCTAAAATTACAATATAATGTAAGAGGAATAATAAACTATGTGATACATTGAGATGAAGTAACATCATATAGGGGCATGAAGATAAATTAATTTGATTTGTGAATTTGTGAATAAATTAACAAATAAAATAAGAATAGAATAATGTAATATAATATAATATACGTAAATGGAAAATAGACATAATCGTTGCAGTCTTCACTTCTCTGCCGCATTATCCCCTGCGAACGATGGCTCCTTGTTGGTCAAGGAGAAACATTTTGGCTACTTTCTTGAAACTAACGTCGTTGTTGATTGTCTTGATTCTGTCCGGTAATGAATTGTATAAAGTAGCTGCAACATATGAGAATGATCCTTTATACTTGGCTGTTTTGTGGTGATTGATGTTAAGTGTGCTTTTGTGCCTCAGGTTTCGGCCGTGAAGATTTCTACGGTAGTTTAGTTTGCTGCTGAGGTATGCTGGCTGTTTGGATTTGTTAAGCTTATGAACTAAACAGATGGTATGAAGCTTTCTGCGGTTCTCAAGTTTCAGCCATCTCATGCTGTTGATGAACGGTGTAATATGTTGCCAATCATTTCTACGGAGACTTAGAACGAAGCGCACACAGCAGTTTTGTATCCTCTGGAGTTTAGCTGAGGTGTATTTCGTTATATTCGGACCGTAGATAACATCACAATAGTTCAGTTTCGAAAGTATTAATGCTTCCGATAGCTGGAGCTTGGCTGGTGTTGATATGAGGTCTTTGAATCTGTACAAGGCTTTAAGCTTCCCAACAGCATTCTGGCAGATTTTCTTGACATGAGCCTCGAATCTCATGTCACTATCGAGCCATAAACCTAAGTTTCTTGCGACGTCCACAATAGGTAATGTACAGTTGTTCAAAGACAGTTCGAACCCCTGTTGTATCGCTCTACTCCGCTGCAATGAAGAGCCCAGCAACATCGACGAGGATTTGCTTGGGTTCAACACCAGGCCATGGTCAGTTGCAAAGAGTCGGATCTTCTCAAGGTCTTCATTAATCTTCTGCACAAAGCTCAAAGTATCTGCAGGTGGGAATGAAGCATACACCTGTGTGTCGTCTGCATATGTATGAACTTTACAGTGTTGGACGACTTCGCACAACTTAGCCGTATAGATGGTGAACAACAATGGCCCCAGCACTGATCCTTGTGGCACGCCTGATTTTGGCTTCAGGGGGTTGGACAATAAGTGTGTGTCGTTTTTGATGACACGCACCCGTTGAACTCGATCCAAAAGGTAACTGCGAAACCAGTCCACTGTATTCGAATCGAAGCCCATGTACGCTAGGATGTGCAGTAGTAACTTGTGATCTAGCGTATCGAATGCCTTTGAGAAATCTAGCAAAACAAGCGACGTAACGTTTGAAGAGTCTCTTGCGGAAAGCGCATCGTCTGTGATATCTAGGAGAGTTGTCACTGTGCTCCGATTCTTCCTGAAGCCGGACTGTGAATCAGGCAGGAGTTGGTTACGTTCTAGGTAGCCCTTGAGCTGAATGGCTACCAACTTCTCTAGGACTTTCGACAATATGGGCAACAATGTTATTGGCCTTAAGTCCTTGAATGTTTCAGGCTGTGTGACTTTGGGCAGTGGGAATACGATGCCTTCCTTCCACAGAGAGGGAAATGAGCTATTAAGCATGGATTCGTTACAAATGTGTGTGATACTGTCAATGCAATGTGGTAGACATAATTGCAACATTTTTACTGAAATCTCATCCATACCAGCTGATTTGGATTTAATATCCTGAAGCGCCTTCTGAACATCTTCAGCGCTCACAGTAGAGAGACGGAACATCAGCGCTTTTGAATCGCTTTGATCACGGCTACTTCGACTCTTTATAGTTCCAAGGTAGTTAGAGTAGAAACTTTCAAACGTATGAAACTGATATGACCATTCAACAGATCGATCTAATATTGTGTAAGTACACACACTTTTATCATATGAGTGGTCCCAGGTCTAGTTTTTTTTAAGAGATCCTGTGATTTTTGAATATTAACGAGGAACAGTTCAATCAGAAAGGTTCAAAAGGTTCAAGCTTTGCATGGTTATTGGGACTAATGTTTTAGGACAATTTTGAGATTTTTATAAGTTTGAGTCTGACGAAATTCAAGAATTATTGGCTTTTAATGATATTTTCGATAGACATAATTTCGGTTCGAGGTGTTGCGCCTGTCCGTGCTCGCTCATCAACGCGTTACACAGAGCGTTTTCCTAGTAATATAATCTGTCTCTTTCAGTTTTCAGTTGTACTAAATTAAATTGGTCAATGAAGGTGGGCGTTGCCTTATGAAAAACAAAGGTATTATTATACCATGTTAACTCCAGGTCCAGGGTTCTTGAAAAATAACAATTCTTAAACAAATGAAATTCAAATGAGGATCGAAGAATAGCTCTCACCTGTTTTATCACTTGAAATAGTACAAAAAAATATATTGTTTTATTTTTATTTAATTTAATCTATTTTTATAATTTGTAATCATCTATTTTGACATCTATGGTGCCAAAGCATTTTACTTTTCAATGCCCTCTGTGGATAGTGGATAGTTTTCATCATCTTAAAAAGGTCCCTCTTATAAGCCTCTAAAACCTCTCTTATAAGAAGTTAATTTTGACTGAACAATATTGAATTAGATGGTTTCATGCATTAATATTTTTAATGGCAATTTGTAGATTGAAGAATTCAACATTACTTATAATGTCATGTGTAGATAATGGTGTTTGGGGGGTAGGGGTCATGTAAACATGAAAGTTCTGTTGATGACGTCGTAGGGGGAGGAGATATACTTTGGTCAATTTCTCACAGATTATTTCTACCTTATATTTTTATGTTTTTTTTTTAAATTTTATTACCTTGTGCTAAAGCCAGGCCAGTGATTGATTGACGTCTACATGAAACCATGTATACTACCTTATTAAAGATGGTAAACTTTATCATCTCTGTCAACTTGTTCGTGCAATGTTGTATTATAGCCCAGTAATTTAATGCAAAAAAGGGGCTGAAGCCACCACTAATTACAACAGAAGCTTTCATACATGAATCGATTCAGAAAATGCCCTTTACAACATATCCAAAATCGCCCAAAATCCGTGCAGCGGAAGTGCTTTTTAATCACTTTTTACGTTAATTTCCCATGTTCAATCCATCTTGCAAAAAAAAACATTTTTTCATGTTACTCCTGCAATTTTGACGAAACTTGGCAGAATTATTCACCATCTTAAATGAACACAAATAGCTCTCTAAGCGGTTTCCTCTACATCTCATTGTTTGGGAATGGACCTCGCAAATCGTCAAATTACACTCAAAGTGACCTAAATCGTCGAAAACATGACTTTTCAATGGACTATATTTCCCAAACGATGAGATTTAGAGGAAAAGGCTTAGAGAGCTATTTGTGTTCATTTAGGATGGTGAATTCTGCCAAATTTCGTAAAAATCGGAGTTACATAAATATTTTTTTTGCAAGATGAAATTAACATGGGAAATTAACTTAAAAAGTGATTAAAATGTACTTCCTGTCCACCGATTTTGGGCGATTTTAGATATGTTGTAGAGGGCATTTTTCTGAATAGATTCATGTATTGAAACCTTCTGTTGCAATTATTGGTGGGTATAATCACAAAATTACTGGACTATTATCTACATTAGTTATTTTAATTGTTGTTGTATTTTGGTTTTCAGTTCCCGGCGTTTGGAGCTGTGGACAACTCAACAGTTTGGAACATTGCTCCTTAGCCCACTCACTCGTTGAGGATATTAGAAGAATTAAAATGTTTCATCAATGTGTTCATTTTTACGTGTTGCAAAAGTGTTGAGATATTTGATTGATTTACCAAATGAAGTTTGAAACTATCTTCTTTGTATTCTTAATGCAAATCTCCATTAAAAATTAATCGGTCAATTTGAACAATAAGAAAATGATATTTGCAACAAATCATTGATAACTAATTCTAATTATGTCAATTAAATTTTTAAATTGTTATAACTTTTGTTGATACAACAATGAAAACATATTATAAGAAAGTCAACAAAATATCTAGAAACTCTGAAAGTTTGAAGATCATTAAAGTTCAGGATGAGGGACAAAACATTTATGAAGTTGATTTTTACAAATATCCATTCGTTCCATTAAACTACCTTTCAAACCGCACCGTGTTATACGCCATCTTGATTATCTCCAGCCAGACGCACAAACATAATTTTTAAAAAGTATGGACAGCAAATATCCACATTCAATAATGTTTGACAAAAATAAAACCGAAAATTAAAATTATATTATTATTTAAATAATTAACTGTTGATTGAAACATGCCCGTACTAATTTACATGAAAAACATAGAGAAATCGATGATATGCCGTTTCCCGATTTTAAAATTGGATGCTTAAAAAAATCTTGGGATGGTTCACAGCTCTATTATTTTATCATCAAATTATCTTAAAGTTTCGATAATTTTCAGCGATCTTCATCAGGAGAAAATCGAAAACAAAGAAAAATGATTGAGTAAAAAACACAAAATTAAACATTTCATTAGGGCCTTTGAAAATGTCAAAGATTTTTTCACATAGATGTTGTGATGAAAAGAATACCCTAACCTTATCGTCTTCTTTTCATTCCCTTCCATCTTCTTATTACTTGCTCCCGAATACCTAGACAAATGGTGTCAATTCTCTTGACTGAATGTTAATTACACAATTTAATACTGATTACACCTTCTCTCTTCAGCTACCATACGTACACATAAAAATAGCAAATTAAAAAAATAAAATAAAATAATAAAAAAAATTATGCTGGATTAAATTTTTTGTTTCTTCTCTTTATTTTGTTTGATGATTATCTCTAATAGTTATGTTTTTTTTTAAATGTAACGTAGGTCATACGACACGAATATCCCTACCAAGTTGACTGCTTGTATCTAAGAACTGTTAACCCCTACTTTTTTGAAGTTTCAAAATGTGATATCTCTGGAGGCGCGTAGAAACTAAATTTGCAAGGGGGATTATATTATAAAAGAACTTGAGCTGGAAATACTAGTGTCCACAAAGGCAATGGGGGGTCTGGGGGGAGGGCCCCTAGCAAAATGCGGGTCCGGGGCGCTCAGCCCAGGAATTTTTTTGAATTTCAGACATTAATTTGGTGCATTTCTACGCGATTTTAACACTTTTTAAGCAATTTTTTTTCCTGATACATAAATGTAAACATAGGGTGGGGAAATGAATCAGAGTGGGGGGGGGGGGGATTCCCCCCCCCCCCGTCGTACGAGCCTGTATCTATCAACTTGATTTTTTTTCGTTAGGTCATTTCGTCACTAAAATGATAAAAAAAAGGTGTGAACAGGGTATTTTGTATGAGGTGTTAAAAATAATTTATATTGTCTAATTAAATAATATGTTTTGATAGTAATGATTTTTTTTTAAATTTTGATTTTAGTCAAAACCATTATTCATCCTTCCTACCTCCTTAAAAAAAAAAAAAAAAAAAAAAAAAAAATGGGTTGCTCAGAAATAATTGCCAACAATGGATTTTTTTTCCACGATTCTTTTAATTTTGTAACAGAGAACATACAAATCTTGGCATTCTAAATACAGAATTGCAAAAAATGGCAAGTGTTAGAGGGAGATTTTTTTGGTCAAAGAGTAGGTTCTGGAATCTAGAATTGTTTTGAACTTTTCGGCGGCAAACCATGTATTTATCATCCATCAGCTGTTTGACGGGAAGTGCTGCTGCGATTACGAAGCGGCCTTATTTCGTACTTCTTTCTATTCTTCTTGTTTACGCAGATCTGTCAGTGGTGCCCCTTGTTTTCACGGGATATAAATTTAACAAATTTTCATCTTTTTAAACAAGGTTAGTATTTGTTTCACGATATCAACATCTCCCTAATCCGTTTTATGGCTTTACGGCAAAGTGCTAGATAGTTTTATAGTTGTTGTTTTTGACTGGTTAGGCAAGGGTTAGGTTATGTTAATATCTCTTTTTCTTGTGTTGGATGGTAATATTGTCTGGCTCTCTTCAACAGACGTTAATATTCTTAAATACTGTTCATGAGGCTGCTTTTGTGACCACCACTTGTATATTCGAGGTCTGTACTGAAAGTAACGCAAAGGTGAGCATAAGTTCAGGTCGGGACTGCCACTTCTTCACAGCCTGTCTTCGTCTGGACATCAAATCGTTGTCCCAAAAGACTGACCTTCATTAAACCAAGCAGGTAGATGTCAAAGAGTGTCAGGCTCGGATGTTAGGTGCAGGGGTTGGCCAGCTCAATTTACCAATGACCTGATATGCTACCCTAAAGCCTTTAGACTGTAAAGGTGCAAACCAAAAGAACCTGCGGCTGCAAACCATGGTTGGCCATGCATGTGCAGAGACTGAATTTCGTCAGCTCGCAGGTTAGCTTGAAAAATAGAGAATTCTCTATTTTGCCGGTTCCAACACTTTGTTGTGGTAACTAACCTACCTATTGTATTCTATTGTATTTTATTATCATCCCGTGGACAAGTACATAATACATGTATGGGTATCGTCAGGTATTGTACCTACCACACCACGTGATGTGATCTGACCAATGGTGAGTAACCAGAAGTGGAAACGGGGATTTCTGTGCAACTCAGAGTGTTAATTGTGAACCAACAAACATCTACCCAAACCGTTGCGTGTGGTTATAGGCTTTTGCCTCTTTTTGCAACAAAAGTTTCCAACCAACTTTTTTTTGGCTTGGAGCAATGATTTTTGTTTCATCTAATCTCACGTTCACAGACAGAGCTGTCCGACGTCAGGACTACCCGAGTCCAAGATGAGCGAGGAACGTGCGGAGCTGGCCGACGTAACGCCTGAATTCGTCAAGGTCAAAGAGGAAATTCCGGAAGCGGTCGTTGCTAATGAGGCACAGCTTAACCAACTGCACAACAATGAGGTAAGCGCCAAGATTCAAACACTTCAGTAGCTATGATGACACTATAAAATCATTTATAAAATATCCATGCAATGGATACCTTTCGGTATCCAACTATTTATCTTTCGGGTCCCGTAACAAATTTAATTTACCTAATGCCCGATTAACAATATGTACAGGTATGTAAAACGGTATTCAAAGGAAGGATTGGCTGATTAAGGTTTGTTGGCATCATCCCGAAGTCTTTAACACATCATCTACCTAACTCTCGTAGCTGAGCTCTGATTTCATTGATAATAACAAGGATTGTTTGTAAAGGAAACTGACAGGCAGCCAATGCTCCATCACATATCGCTTATTTGTTTGAATAGTTTTGAGATGTTTTCTTTGTTAAATTTAAATTTTCATTGTTGAGTACCTAACTAAATGTACCTACCTACGTATGTAATAATTAGAGCCAGTTTTAAATGGTGATGCGCGAATTCGCGAATTGTTCTGATTGCACTATTTTCTTCTACTAAAATCCATTTCATTGTGTATATAGATCCCAAATCTACCATTTTTACATCGCGAAAAAAAACGAAATCCAACCCTGATCGCGATATTCAACATTTTCCGCGAAATGACCACGAAATAAAGGTTTTCTATTAAAATTACTGCTTTTATCCCCCTAACAGGTCACACAACAACAAACGAAACCAGTTTCTTTCCATGTGCTACTCACTCAACCCCCTCCCCCTCGCCAGACACTTTGCTACCCACCCTCAAAGTGAACCAGACCAGTCTTACCAGTTGATGATGCCTCCAGGCTGCTTTGTTTTGCGCCCCCATCTGTTCTAGGTCGACCGGTTTTCCCAACCCCCTTCCACCCTCAACCAGTCGCAACTATTTATTAATAGTCTACTTACACAGCTAAGGATATTTTGGAACAATTACTGCACTGAAAATTTTTGGATTGGGAAAGAAATTATCTTGTCAAACTATACATTTTGCGTCATGAAATTTTAAATATGTATCATCTATACAGAGAAAATGTGGGTTGGGGAAAAGACAGTACAGAGCAAAAGACGCCATTCTAGACAAGCCTATTTCAGTGCTAATAGTGCATGACCAATCCATTCCAATCCCTCCTCCAAAGTGGCATACATGTTTTTCATCAAATTATGGTTTCTGGGGGCTATTGCAATGTGTTTTATAACCAATTTAATATCACCACAAAATCGCGAAATCCCTCTTCCAGAAAAAACACAAAAAACAAAATTGATGATTTTAAAAACGAATTTTAAGAAATAAAATCACCATTTAAAACTGGCTCTAGTAATAATCAGTAGTGCAAGTTGAATTGTGATTTGTGAATATTAAAATATACCTATTAAATAATAAATGTTTGTCCAATTTAAAGCAATGAACAAGTATGAAGGTGAAAAGAAGAGTAATAATGCTATATTCCCTATACGGGTGGCAAGAAGTTTTTCTCCCAACAACTTCCGTCTATTCGAACAAATAAGCGATAGTACGTGATGGAGCCACTTCTGGCAGGAAACTTTTTAGATGCACTTTTTTATTTTGAAGTTCGTATTTCCATAGGGCAGTGAAAAAGGAGAAACAATTGAAATTAAATTTAGTTACATGTTTACTTTTTTAGCTATAACAAACAACTATAGCATATTTAATATAATTTATTTTCCCCTGATATCCTCCAGATCCCCCCTATGTCTAGTACCAAAGAATCCACCAGAGGTCAGTCATGTTCCTTATTTTCTCGAATTACACAGTTCTATTCATTTGCAGTGCTTGAGGGATGAGGTGTCCGTCATCCAAGTGAATCCTTCTCGGACCACAGCTCAGACGCAAGAAGGTCTGTCAGAAGTGACCACTGAGTTCGTCAAGGTCAAAGAGGAACGTTGGGATGTGAACGAGATGCACAACAATCAGGTATTGACATAAATAGAGACAATAGGGAAGTCTCATAAAAATTAGATTCTGAAATAGATACCTAGTTTATGAATGGTTGAGGAACGCGTGTGGTATTATTTTTGATTGCGGATGAATAATTTTCAAGGAATAAGGTACTTAATACAAGTTTGATAGATTTCTTTTGATTTTAAAATTGATTGATTGATTGATTTAGTTACAAATTGTATACAATACAGGTGGTAGGTAACATATTTTTTAAGTAAGGCTGACACTGACATCCCAATTTCCTATTTTGCCACGGCAAGAAAGTATTCACCATGGTAACACATTGTGGCAACTTGGAAATTTCATAACAGTTCTGATTCTTGTCACATGCGGGTTTTCCTGCCAAAATGTCCCATGATATTTGGATTTGATTTTTATGCATGAACGTTTCACTTCTCGGGTGATGAGTGTGATTCAGATTTTCCTTGATATTTGAGTTGATTTTTACATATTTACTGGAATAAAAATTTCATGAGACTTCCCTATTGATTGTATCTAGAGATTTCATAGTCGGGGCCTAATGAAGCAAAATTTAACTGTTCATTTAGCTCATAAGTATGTAGTGGCGTAGCCATGGGTATAACATTTTTGATTTTATGTGGTCGCATTTTATTTTTCAAATAACTATTTAGTATAGAACTCTGTTGGTTCAACTATTTTGCATCTCGAAGACTAGGTCACAATTAGAAAAAGGGGAATCATTCGGAGTGCAAATTTGTGGTCCTTTATCTTAACCCTTTCGGGTCTCATTTATTTACTACTGTAGCGCTCCACAGGTCGGACTTAAAATGGGCCTATAGCTAGAGCCCCGTGAAAATGGGTTTATTATTTTACCAATTTCGTTTTTAAAAACCCAAATTTCGTTTTTTAGCGGTTTTATAGAATTTAGTGGCAAATCAATAAAGTAATATTTCTGTCAAAAATTATATAGTAACCAATCCCTAGATTCAATGCTAAACATTAACCACTAAATATTACAGGCAATCTAAGTAACAAATAAGAACACAAACAAGAGTTTAGAGAGTAAATAAAAGTGTATTTATTTAAGTAGGAACTCTGAATGGCGTTTACATGCGACGTGTTTCATCAGTGTGTCCTTGCACTTGAGTTCTAGTCTGCAGTTGCAAAACCGGCACATCAAAAGTTTTCCGTCACTCACGTAAAACCCGTCACTCCTGAACTCTAAAGCCCTAGACGCGGCTGTAACTGTTGGTTTCGGCATTGTGTACAAAGTAAAAAACACAAGTAAAATTGTTTTGTGCACAATAATGATAATAATAATTTAATAATACAGTGGCACTACAACTAAAATGGCCGCCCGCCGCCGTATCGCTGCCTCGCTCGCGCGATGGGAACAGCTGATTCCTAGCGCCTGCGCAGTTACCAAATGTATGAGCAGGGTTTAACCTTGAAATGTCACCAACAAGCGCGCTTGCTTTCTCCGCGGAATGTGGATATTTCCATGAATTATGCGTAAAATAGGAAGTTTTAGGTTGAGTTTCAACATTTTTTGTAAACATTTCTGAAAACTGAACAACATTTGTGGGATTTCGCGATGTATTACAAAAATATAGTCGATTTCGGTGTTATTTCGCAATAATGGCATATTTCGTTTTATTTCGCGATTCAAATCTTGCAGAATTGGGTTTAGAATGACGTAATTCGTGCTCATATTCCAAGAAAATACAAGATATAAAGATATCGCGTTATCGCGATGTGCGAAATATACGGAGCTCTACCTATAGCAGGTGAATTTTACCTCCATGAAGATGAGAGTGATAGTGGGACTTATACTCATTGTTTTCATTACAATTTTATTTTATATTCACATTAACATATGTACAAACACTTCTGATACGTTTTGTGTCCAGTTAATTATTTATTTTATATAGAAAGAAATATAAATAAACAGTTCCAACTTGTTGCGTATTTGCCGCCATCCCTACCCAGCTCATTATTTACTAGAATCATGGTCACTAATGGTTGCCATCACTATCACAATCACTTACAATATCTTCCTTGAATTTCCCACTATCATTTTCATCTTCACTAAATTAATAATTGCTACTAGAATCGTCAAAAACTTGCCCCAAATCATTGCTGCACATTCCTTTCCTATAGGTAGACGCCATATTGGATTACTAGCAAAAAAATATTTCGACTTGGTTTGTCAACTTTTTCATGGAATAGGAACAAATAGAAGGCTGTGTGACTCGATTGCTCATTAGATAAAATAGTGCTTTACTTGTTTATTTCGCTGATAGATAGCGCCACTTGTACGAAAATTGTTTAGAAGCTATACAAAGTGATGTCGGACCTGTTCCGACATACGGCAAGAACGGCAAAATAAAAATGTCGGAACCATTCCGACTTTCGGCCTGAAAGGGTTAATAGAATATTGGACTTGTCTCTACTGTCTACTGATAATGTGAAATTTCGATTTTAGTCCTACAAATTACAATATTTAAAAATTAATATGGGTGATGTAGATAGATGAAATGCAGTGTTGGGTAGGAACTAGTTCCTTTTCTTAGGAACTATGGAACGTTTTAGTTCCTTTTTTCTAGGGAGGAACTATGGAACGGGTTAGTTCCTTTTTTTGAGGAACTGTAACGATTTTTGTAAAGTTCCTTTTTTTTAAACTTGGCTGTACTGACTTGGCTGTACTCCGAAAAATTTGGCATCTAAAAATAACTCATACCGAATCTTCTTATCTCTCATATTCTTTTCAAATCTGCTGTGATACAGTGATTCGATTTTTAATTTTCAATTTTAATTTGCAGATTGCAATATTTAATGTTCAAATTAAAACCACACCTTTCTTTAAAAAGGAAAAGGAACTAGGAACGGAATAGTTCCTTTCATTATTGAAGGAACTGGAACTGGAACTAGTTCCTTTTTTCGGCGAGGAACTTAGAACTGGAACTAGTTCCTTTTCAAAAGGAACTTACCCAACACTGATGAAATGTTATAAGTGGATGGAAAACCCAAGCTGATGTTTAGAATTCTAATCTCTAGTGACCCCCCTCCCACCTCATTCAACTAGATCTGACATTGCATTAAATTAATCACTTTGTATCATGTTTGTGACTTGTTGCAGAAGGTTCTAAAAGACACATCGGCCGGTGACCGACAGCAGCCGACGCCGACAGATCTGTCCGATGACAAGACCGATTCTGACGAGAACGACGATGAACGTACGGAAGTGGCGGAAACGCCCGGCGTCGAGGTGGTGCTTACAGAGTTTCCTAGCACAGAGGTAAGCGCCAACATTCAAGGTTTATTTCAATACGTACAAATCAGGCGCGTAGGAAGGGGGGGGGTGGAATAAGGGGAAAATCCCCCCCATCTGACACAATTCCCCTCCCTATGTTCTGATACATTTATGTGTCAAGAAAAAAATTTGCTTAAGAAGTGTTAAAATCTCGTAGAAATGCACCAAATTGATGTCTGAAATTCAAAATTTTACGGGGCTGTGCGCCCCGGAACCGCATTTTGCTGGGGGGCCCTCCCCCCAGACCCCCCATTGTCTTCATGGACACTAGTATTTCCAGCTCAAGATCTTTTGCAATTTGCAAATTTGGTTACTACGCGCCTGGTACAAATTGATAGTGGTTACTGGTTACACTTCAATAGGGAAGTCTCATTAAATTAGATTTCAGAATAATAGTTATTTTATGAAAGTTGAGATATCTTAACATATGGTACCTATTAATTTTGTCGTGGGATTTTTGTTCTTGCGGAATTAATTTACATAGTTTGATACCTACATTTCTTCTTATTTTATAACATAAAAATTGATATTGACGTTTTAATTTGTATGTTGCCAAGGCAACAATGTACCACAATGGTAATTGGTAACACATTGTTCTGTCTAGAAGGAAATAACATCACATTAGAGCATTGGCCAAACTTTCTTCGGCTTGAGTAGCGCTACCTACCTCCGATGATTGTCAACTTAAAACTAAAATGCACAAAACATTTTTGACAAAAGATTTCTTTTGATTTCGCATAGTCGAACATTTTCACTTGCAGTTTCGATTCGAGAACAGGCACCAAGGAGGTTACACATTCCTCAACGTAACAAAACCATGACACAAGTGCTTACAGTTTATTCTGTTTCCAGATCTGGCAGCGTCATACCATGTACAATTACCTGAAGCAATGCTTATCCCTCGCTCGACGGCCAATGACCAGCGCCCAGGCAAAACAAAGCGTTCCCGATTACCGATGCAGCCAATGCGACTACAAGTGTACAGACAAGTTCAACTTCGACCTCCATCAGCGCACCCACTCGGGGGACCGCCCGTTCGCGTGTGATCTGTGTTCATTCACCTGCGCACAGAGCAGTAATCTGACCAAACATAAGTTACGTCATTCCGCCGAGAAGAAATTCGAGTGCACCCAATGCGATTTTAAAACGCACACCAAGAGGAACATTCTTGAACACCTGCGTAGACATTCAGGCGAACGGCCGTGCATCTGCGAGGAGTGTGGCTTCACGTGCGCAACCCGCGACAGCCTCGCCAAACACAAACTGACGCATTCCACTGATTTGAAGAGGCTGAAGTGCAGCCAGTGTGATTTCAGAGCGCACCGGAAGAGCACACTCCGAGAGCATCTGCTGGTGCATTCGGGCGAGCGTCCGTACGCGTGCGACATTTGTCCTTTCACGTGCGCACAGAAAGGCAGCCTTGGCAGACACAAGTTAACGCATTCGTCTGAGAAGAGTTTCAAGTGCAACCAATGCGAGTACAGGACGCAGTTTAATTACGCTCTCGTACGTCACCGACGCACGCATTCGAGCGACTGTCCGTATGCTTGTGACATGTGTTCGTTCAGATGCAAAGAGTTTAACGGCCTTAATAGACATAAACTTATTCATTCATCTGTGAAGAATTTTCAATGCAGCTTATGCGATTATAAGTCGCACACTAAGAGTGCCCTGCTTCATCATGCGCGCCACCATACGGGCTAACGGTCAAACACGTGATTATTTTGTTGTGATTTTAGTTGTGAGTGGTGATTTCGACATGAATTTTAAACTCGATTTGTGTCAATATCTTTTGTAATTGTTTTATGAAATAGGGCTACGTAGGAGTGTTAAATACGATTCAATCAAAATAATGCCACAAATTGGAACATTTTATTATCTGTTGTTAGTTGTACAGATGTTTAGTGCCTGAAAATTAGTAAAAATAATTGCCCTAAACGTCTATAGGACAAAATAATGCTAATGCACCATTCCAAACTATGAAATAATTTTCATTGAACAGTTCTACTTGTACGATGCCTTATTTTCTCAACAATTACATTGGTAAAACTAAAAAAATATCTTCAAGGTCAAACTCACTTCTCGGCTGTCTTAACTCTTACTCATTTTAATACACGTTTTGGGAGCTAAAATTCATCACACCTGAATAAGGATTTGGAAGTTATATTTTCTTCTACAATGTATTCCTCTATATTGCAGGCAGCAACGGTTGCGAAAAATAAATTTTTATTTTCTGTTTAACATCTTGTTCAGGAATTTAATCTAATATTAATGCTAAGTATTTATCTGTACCCTTAGTCAAGTGTATTTCAATTTCTTATTGTAGGACGTCATTTTGTAGAAACTGCTAAAATAAAGTCAGGATTGTAGATTGATTAAGAACAATATGGCAATGATAATTATTCAGTGAAAAATATGAATATATTTTATTTGTAAAGGAACCACTGAGGTCTCATATTTAAAAATATCACATCAATGTTTAGGTTATTTATTTTGCAATTTACGAACTTTGCAATGCAAACATTTCTTATTATAAGTTCTAGGCATGATTGTTTATTTTATAGCATAAATATTTAGGGGGAAGCAATATTATAATTGCTTTTAGTCAAACTCAATAGACAGATAATATGCATGAATTTATTATAAAAACTGTAATATAATGAAAAATAAGATGTTTGTTGGTAAATCATACTATTTATTTTCACACAAAAAAAGTGTAAATTTTCATTCATAATATGAAATTGAAAATCAGTGTAAATTTTGGCGGGAAAACGCCATCCCGGCAAGCGTGTCATTTATATCGACCCCAATGATGTTGCCATGGTTACAATAAAATATGAGATCACTCGCCGGGGTGGCGTTTTGCCGCCAAAATTTAAAATGTTTTATGATTTCACATTAATTAATGAAAATGTACACTTTTTAGTGTGAAAATAGTGTGACTTACCAACATATATGGTGTTATATTTCCGAATTATCATTTAATTTGTTTTAATTTTCATGTGATTTTTTAGTGTCATGTTTTTTTTTCATTTTAATGACCTTTTCCAAATTGTAGGCAGGTATATTGTTTTTTTTTAGTTGTTAACCCCTCGCTTGTGATTCACATTGGAGGATTTTGTAATCACGAACAAAAAGTTCGAAGCATCATTGTATATTCTGATTATCATTTTCCCGAGCATTGTCTCAAATGTCATACAGTAGTGTCTTGGATGGTTTTGTAAGTTATTCATCAGACTCATGACATTACGCTGCTCTGGTGGACATATAATAAAAATGACATAGCTACAACAAAATGTGGTAGACTTATCAATTGATTGACCCCATAATAGTATCACCTCCTTATAAAATCAGCAGGGCTGTATTGGCCAAATATCCACTGTTTAGTCACTTAAATGCTTAAAACAAGCCACTTGGATACTTTTTAAAACAAAATAATAGAAAAATACACTTTTCCACTTTTTCCAGCAGTATGTAGTACATTCAGTCTGGCCTCCATTAATTTTAAAAAATGACATTTAAAATTCCAGACTCGCTTATAAATTATAAATGTCTAAATACGACCCCTCCTCCGGATGATTAAACCATAATTAGTGGCGTCGGAAGTCTCAGTTCTTAGGGGGGGCACATTTTGCTTGGGATCTAGGAAGGTTAGAAACTAAATTGTAAGGGAGAACATAATTCAGTAAATGACGATGTGTGTGGGAAACACGATTGCGAAGAGAAACAATGGGGGGCTGGGGGGAAGGCCCCCCAGCACCATGCGGGTCCGGGGCGCATAGCCCCGGAAAAATTTTGAATTTCAGGAATGAATTTGGAGCGTTCCTACATGATTTCACACTTTTTAAACCTATCTTTATCTAAATTATATGCACTTGAAAAGTGATTAGTTTTGGATGATATCTCCGCATTTATTCACATTCACAATAGGTCCAATTTGAAATGCAATATGAATTTCAGACATTTTTAGACATAGACATAGACATTTTAGACATTACACATTAAAATGCCGCGCAGCGGATTTTTTTGAATTTCGAATGATTATGGTGCATTTTATTTTAATTGTAAGAAAACAAAAGTTAATCATTCACTCATAAGGAATGTTCATATAAATAAGCCCCGCAGCGATTTACTCAAATTTTAATAGGTACTCTAGGCAGTGAATGATTTTGGTGTAAAATAACAAAATCAATTGAATTCTGTCAGAAGACTTTCACATGACAATGCCGCAAACAATGCCTAACAATGCCGTGCAGCAAATTTTTTTTAAATTCAGCCCTTATGGAGTAATTTTTTAAAGATATAATGCGTTACCAGGGGGGGCAGATTGATACTCTTGCCCCCCCCCTCAGACGTCTAGGGGGGGGGGCACGTGCCCCTGCTGCCCCCCCGGTTCCGACGCCACTGACCATAATTAAACCAGCAACCAGACAACAAGGTAGGTATATTAATTACTAATTAGATAAATATATTACATATTATTATGTAGTACTTTTTTATTTAAATAATAACTATATATTATTATTTCGTTATTTTCTTATCTGAAGGTAAAATGTTACAAAATTTGGCCTAGAGATAAGAGAGTGATGGTTATGGTTAAAAGATTGATCTATAATATTCCAAGTTTTTAGAATATAACTTTGGTTTGAATTACTTGGCGGCAAATCATTAGTGTCAGCTGATGTTCAGTGCTGCTGCATGCAATCACGTTGCGGCATTATTTTGTACTTCTGTTCTGTCACGTCGTTTGTCTTTTGTTTACATCATTATATTCTTTCACGAATATAATTAATTACTTTTATTTAACGAGGTTAGTATGTATTTCATGATATCTACTACATATCCGTAAACCGTTTATCATCATGCCAAAAGGCTAGGTTCTAACATCAATGTTTACCTTAGAAGGCTAGGTCGGGTTAGGTTATGTCTAGATGTCTATTTGGTCGGTCAAGTTTCAAGTTTGTTTATTTTTTTGGTGGCACCTATCTTGTTTTGTTATTTAAATCCACTGGCTGTTATTATTCATTCATACTGGGCAGCTTAGAATGTATACCTAATAACAAAAATCTGAATTTGCTTTGCTTTGAATGTAGGTGAGTAGGTACCTAGGTAAGGTACCTAGGTAGGTTGTCACTTTCCGTAACTACGATTGTTGTAGGACCTAATTGTTCATCTTGTGGCTTGAAAACACGCTTTCTAATACCCATTCTCACACATCAGGGCCCGGATTCCCCTGGGGAATTGATGGATTACCCCACCGCAGTGAATTAAGGAGGTATAATTTTAAAACCCCGGGGAAAAGCTTTGTGAATCTGAGCCCAGTTGGTCGTACTGCATAGTTGGTAGGTACCTAGGTAGGTAGGTGCTACTTAGGTAGGTAATTGAAGATGATTATCTTTTCATCCTAACTATATTTTTACACTGTGGTGGTATTCTTAGAACAATAGACCAAAACATAAACTAAACGCGCATGCCCAATCCGCCATTTTCTCTTCCAGCTATGTGTGACATTCAGTCAAGGCACTTATGTCAATCGTATAACGATAGTTCAGTAAAAGTTATAATTACATCGCGCAATAACAGAAATTGATGCTTACCTCAGTGTCAACATTCAAATACAATCGGCATATTTCATTTCAGCACATTCATACACATTCTTGTGAAAACTAGATGTCTATTCACCAAAATCATCATTTGACAATTACGCATTTTTTTATCACGGTCTTCTGAACCGTTCCCTCTCTGAATGAGCTCATTCAGAAAAGTTTCAGAAAGCCGTGATAAAAAAATGCGATATGTCAAATGGTGATTTTGGTGAATAGACATCTAGTTTTCACAAGAATGTGTATGAATATGTGCTGAAATGAAATATGCCGATTGTATTTGAATGTTGACACTGAGGTAAGCATCAATTTCTGTTATTTCGCGATGTAATTATAACTTTTACTGAACTCATTAAGATTGACATTTAAGTGACTTGGAACATGCGCACTTAGAACATGTCACACATAGTGACACGCCCTCTTTTAGTTCGCTTTGAGGGCGCCACTAGTTTATGTTTTGGTCTATTAGTTATGCGGTTCTTGTCATGTTTTTACCCCCATTTACCAACTAAAAGTTAAAGTGGATTAACTGGATTAAATTAAAGTCTTTCAATCATTTTGAAGTAGGTATCTGATTGGTAGACCTACTGCCGCCAATTTAATCCCATTAGCCGACATCGGGTATAACTTAACTTTGAACTGGCCTTTTAAGGGGATTCAAGGGGGGTATGAGATTTTAATTTCAGGGCAAATATTGTAAGAAGATGTCAGCTGAGGTCGATATTTAGCAAAATCAACCCATTTTGGAAAGTCAAAAAATTTCCGGGATGATCCAAACTAGTCAAAGACGATTCACAGAAAAAATCGGAACTAAATAACCGTTGAACATAGCGAGCTGAAACTTGGCATAAATAATCATTTAATACTTATTACCTACTAATGAAGTGTCGAAGTCCTTTTTCGGTATTTTAATTGCAATTTTTCTAAAATAAAGTCGGTATGATGATACCTCAAACACTCGGTGGGTTACAGACATCATCAACATATCGATATCACGGGGAGACCTACCGGAAATTTCGCCTATTTATTGGTGCCTGTGGCCAGGTTATCAAGTTATTGACAAAAAGAATGCCAGTGCCCTCTTCGCCTATTCATAACGAAGACAACGAGCCCACTTGCAAGTCTGTAGAGTGAAAATTGTGGTATGTGACAATTTTTTTAATGCAACAGCAATATTTCGTCAAAAAAATTCTGGACCAAAATATTGGAGGCGAAAAAGGTCAAGAGGGTTGTAGAATCACTTATAGAATGAGGAAAATACATTATCTTCTGTGGAATAGTTTGGCCAATTTCGTGTTTTATATGTTTTGTCACGTGGTACCACTCGAATACCCTTAAGTCCTACGAAGTACCTACCTACAATTCGGTGCTTCTGCTCAGCTGTCTTCAATAGCTTGTACCTTGTAACTATGTAGCAGGGTACATGTGATTTTTTAAAATAAAATCAAAAAATCGGATTATTTGATTTAAAAATTGATTTAAATCGATTTAAATGATTAATTTGATTTCAATCAGATTTATTGATTTAAATTAAAAAAAGTGCAGAAGGCGAATGAAATATTTGTGAAAGTAAATTTATTATAAATAAAGTACTGTTTGTACTGTTAGTACTGTTTGTGTACAAATGAAATATTTGTGAAAGTACTTTATCATTAGGTAATCAAGTTTTATTACTTTATTTATAAATTATTATTATTTATTAGTAATGAAGTACTTTCACAAATATTTCATTCGTCTTCTGCACTTTTTTCTATATTTTTTTGATTTAAATCAATATAAATCCGATTTAAATCAATATAAATCCGATTTTAATCAATAAAAATCTGATTTAAATCAGATATAATAAAAATATAAAAATAAAATATAAAAAACTAACCTAATTTAAATCAACGATTTTCATAAAAAAAATTATTTGATTTAAATCTGATTTAAATCAATGCTTTAAATCATATGCTATGTAGTAGACCTAGAATGTCATCATTAGTGTTTTTGTTTTGTCTAACATCTGACTGGAGCAAATGGAATATTATCTCACGTTCACAGACGTAAGCAGAGATCTCCAACGTCAGGACTTAGTCCAAGATGAGCGAGGAACGTACGGAAGCGCTCGGCACTAATAACCAGCTCCATAACAACGAGGTAAGCGCCAAGATTCAAGCTTTCAGTAGACGCACTCGAACAAATAATATTTACGTACTTACCTATCGAAAGAAAAGGATAGGCTGATGAAGGTTTGATGGAATCATCCCATGAAATCTGTGCTAATGTATCATCTAACTGAACCTACCTAGTAGGTGAGCTCTGATTCCATTGAGTTGAGAATAACAAGGATTGATTGTCAAGGAACCTGACCAGCAGCTAATCTGTTTTGTTCAAGTAACTACGTACCGTTTTTAACAAACCAATTCCCTTTTAAATTCCCTGCTGTTTCTGTTGCCAGCTTTAGACGGCTGGGTAGTGAGTTTGACCTTGAAGAGTTTTTTAATTGATTTTTATCAATCTTTTACCCATGTAATTGTTAACAAAATAAGGCTTTGTATGAGTATTCAGAACAGTTCAATGAAAATAATTCCATAGCTTGTAATGGTTTAGGTATTATTAGATTTACTTAGTCCTTCCTAGGATTATAACTCCATATCCTAGGTCCATCAGATGTTTAGTGCCCGAGAATTAGTAAAATTATGGTACTAAACATCTGTTGGACAAAATAAAGCTAATAACTTACCTATTCCAAACTATGAATTATTTTCATTGAACTGTTCTGAATACTCGTACAAAGCCCAATTTTGTTAACAATTACATTGGTAAAAGATATTGATACAAATCGATTTAAAAACTCTTCAAGGCCACGCTCACTACTCAGCCAGCTTAAGTAAGACTGTGATAAGGTAAGATATTTGTCTTCGTTTCAGTTGCAGAGCTCGAGAGACGTAGCACCCGAGTTCGTCAAGGTCAAAGAGGAACATCCGGAAGCGCTTGGCGCTAGTAACGAGCTCCAAAGCAATGAGGTAAGCGCCAAGATTCAAGCATTTCAATGCAGGTGTAAATTACGAGTTCTTATTTCCTTTGCCGAATATGAAAGAAACAAAAGATTTTGCTTTATTATTCCCTTGGTTCTGTTGTAAGCTGTTATTTAGCGAGCTTGCTACGGGACTCATGGCTCTTACTCTGTGAGACGTATTTTGTCTGTGTTTTTGCCTGCAATGTCCAGATCTCACAGTAAGCAATCGATCTGAAATTTTGCACCACATTAATGATGAGCTTGTTAGTTAAAGTAGTTATAAATGTTAGTTGGACAAGATCCTGTGATTGGTTGAAAACTAAAACTGGAACAGTTTGACCAATTATCTTAAAATTTTGCATTGTCATTGTAATTTTTGGAATTTTTGACAATTGTCAGACAAACTGGTCAACAACTTGAGGAGTTCTTCACATTTTACTGATACCTATTGTTTTTTAAAATATTTTTGTCATTTTGTTAAGAAATTTTGAAGAATATTCACTGATCCTTTGACATTGTTTATTGTCATCCCTGTATCCAAGGTCTATTAAAGCAGCAACTTTCATACTCATATCGATTCGCATGCAATACGGAGTCTCTCTTATCAACGTGTTACACATTGTATTCCTTGTGTACTACCTATTGTGTAGCCAACTGCTTCTTGTCTGTTATCACACCGTTGTCTTCATTTCAGTTGCAGACTTCTAGAGAAGAGCTGCCGGACATCCCGACTGAGTTCGTCAAGGTCAAAGAGGAGCGTATGGATGTGGATGAGATCGATGACAATCAGGTATGAGTGACATAACTTATTACTTCTTAGGCTATCAGAACACATTGGTATTATTGAGCGAGCGACTCCTTTTGACTCTTTTGGCACCGACCTTTTTTTATTTATTTTTTAATTCTGATTGACAATACAGGTCACAGTTTTTTTTCAATCGATCTCAAATTTTGCACGGTTTTGCACCATCTCTGGGCATTGCAGACTATTATTTTTTGGAAATCCGTTGATTGGTTCAAATTTAAAAAAGTATCTCCTGATTGCACGGACATATGAAGAGGATGGGAGAAGAGAGGATACCATATAGAGAGGCAGAGCGTGCATCCATGGGTGGCAGAAGAAAGGCAGGAAGACCTAGAACGAAATGGATGAACGGAATAGAGGCAGCCGCAGAAGAAAGAGGAGAGTGTTGGGAAGTAATTACAACAGAGAAGTGGTGGGAAGACAGAGAGAGATGGAGGGAACTGGTGGAAAGAGAGGAGCCTGAAGAAGTGGAAGAAGAGATTGAAGAAGTGTGGAGTGTTGGACTTGGCAAGTCGGCTCTGAGAACACAAGTGCCCTAGAACATTGGTGGGATCATCCCACCCCCTGACCCGACAATAGTTGGAAGCAGGGTCGCGATATTTATTTATTTATTTATCTCCTGATTAGTTGGTTTTATTAATTTGAAATATTGCCAAGTCTGCGACCTACATATTGTCTCAAATCCTTAAAAGTTTCAGCCAAATCCTCCAATAAGGTTTGTTCACTGCCATTTGCTCTCACTCGCAGCGCTAGCGGCATTGGAGGTATCTCTCTCTGATTGGTTGGTCTCTGAATCCAAGATCTATGAATCAAACTCCCGCCAAAGTTTAAAAACCTTCCATTCCGCTAGATGCATTTTGATTGGCTGTCTCTTGGACGATTAGAACAGCAGCGCCATCCACAATAGTTTTGCGTGAACAACCCCATTGGATTAAGTTGAAATAATATCTTCTGATTGGTCGAAAACCAAAATGTTCCGATTAAGCACAAAACTTAATTAAGTAGTAAGTAATTATGTAGTAAAGGTTTGATGGCATTGGCCTATGAAGTCTGTGCTAATGCATTATCTAATCTAGTAGGTGAGCTCTGATTTCACTGATAATAACAAGGATTGATTGTCAAGGAAACTGACCAGCAGCCAATCCGTTTTCTGCAAAAACCGTTTTTAATTGGTTTGAGTGTACCTCTATTCATATTGTAGTAAAGAACCAGTGTTTTCCTCCCCCAGATGCGGTCAGGGGGTCACCCCCCCTTTTCCCCAGACCTGACAAGGCTAGACATAAATATCTTATTTGCTTCGTATTGCAGCCGGAGGAACGAGAGGTTCTGAAAGACTCATCGATTGACGACCGGCCGACGCCAACGCTGCACCACGTCAAGACCGAGCCCGACGAGAGCGAAGAGGAACCGGAAGCGACGGAAACGCCCGGCGTCGAGGTGATGATACACGAGCCCCCTAGTAGAGAGGTAAGTGTCGACATTCCTGCTTCACGGAGGTCATTTTTTACGTTCGCGGACTCTAAGGGTGATCGTAGGGGTGTGAGGTTCTAGTGCACATATCACATATGGGCGTGCGCAGGATACCTGGCGGGGGGGGGGGGGGGGCAATGAAAACAATTTTGCCCAGGTCAAAGGGGTGTGGGGGCGCGGCCCCCAAACTGCCCTGCAGAGCGTTTTTTTGGTTTTTGGACACTTTGAAATTAATTTTGAAACGTTTTGAGGTGTATTTGCAAATAACATTTCAATTGACACAATTGAGTGGTGCACCATCATCAAGTTCTTTCAAAATCAATGAAAATCACCTCAAACAGTATTGGAAAACATCCATGCAGCAGTCCCTGTAAACAATAAATTCTCTTTCAAAATGTTTTGAGGTGCCTATTCTTGATTTGGAATGAACTTGATGATGACGCTGCTTTGAGTTCTTCGAGGTTGACTTGCTTATTCGGCGATGTCTTACACAATAATGAGTATTGACAGAATTTTGCTAAACTTAAATAAGTTGCACAATTGAACTATGTACTCTAGAAACTCACATCTCTACGATAGCTCTTTGAGTCAGCGAACTTAATGACCTCCCCTTGTATTTCTAGGCTTATTATCAACAATGCTGCACAGAGGTAAATGCAGAAAGTGGGTTCACGGGGTCCGAGGTGTTGATGATAAGAATCAACAAATCACAGCATTGCTATTAAACCACTTGCAATAAACTATTTCCACATTCAACAATCAACGCGCATTTCGAGCTTCCACTTGGCGGTTTTTGTTGATTTTTCTGTATCACTCATTAAGAGTCTACGATACTTGATGAAATCCATGTTTTATGAAGCACAAAAAGGCGGCCCCTACTTTTTTCTAAACGGCTTTACCGATTGCCTTCAAATTTTCACAGATTATAGATAAATAATAAATCTGTGCCTCTAGTGGGCCAAAAGTGTTATTTTTTGTTTAGAATTTTCAGGGCAGTGGTGCCAAAAAGACTAAAAAATTGCCCATTTAGCACTTTCTCAAAACGAGAAAAAACATTTTTTATAATTTTTTTGGATCACTAGAGGCACAGATTTACTCTTTATCTCTATGCTGTTAAATTTTGAAAACAATCGGTCAAGCCGTTAAGAAAAAAGTAGGGGCCGCCTTTTTATGGTTTTTTGTGGTTGTCAATATTTGAATTAAAATAACTTACTTCACAGCAGTATATGCAACATGCAACACACGATTAAATGTCACAAATGTTGCGTACAAACCAGAGCTAATGCATTTTCATGCATTTCTAAGATTTTTTTTACATCGGAATCGAAATTTTCTGCGAGTCCTGTCGACTCTTAACACTTTACTACCTAGAAGCGTCCTTCATACTTGGAATTCAAACATAGTTTTATGGCTCAGAATATATTAATTTATTTGATATTATTCCATTTGAATTTCGGTCCAAACTAGTATTCAATAAATTATAAATTTTGTCAGTTGATAAATGTGAAAAATGCAATCAAATAGGGAAGTCTCGTGAAGATTAGAATTCAGAATAATATTTATTTTATGAAAGTTGAGATGTTGCTGAATACAGATGTGATGTGGTATTATTTTTGTTGTTGGACGAATAGTTCTCATGTAATTAATTTACAAAGTTTGATAGATCTCCTCTCATTTAAAAACAGGAAAATTGGCAATGACATCACAGTTTGCTATATTGCCATGGCAACAAGGGAATCCCCATGTCAACACAATGTTCAAGACTTGGAAATGACATCACAGTTCTGATTATTGTTAAAGGCCGTTTTTCCCGCCAAAAATCATATGATATTTGAACTCGATTTTTTTGAATGAAAATTTAAGATTTCACAGGTAATAAGTGTATTTGTCATTATTATTTGTGTTTATTTATAGAAATTTACTAGAATAAAATTTCATGAGACTTCCCTATTGTATTGTAAAAAAGGTGGAAGTGAATAGAACTCCATTTAGGAAAAAAATATAAAAATAAAAGTGATTTTTCAATAATGCTTGCTTTAAAATTATAACCGATCAGTGTTTCTAGTGCAAGGATCTATTTACTGAAACTGTGAAGAAGAGATTAAAGTTTAAACCCTTATTACTTGTTTCGTAATTTATTTTTATTAATTGTGGTTGTAATTTTTTTTTTCAATTTTAATACAATTTTATTTCTTCCAAAATTTTACAATTTTACCTAAACCATACGCTTTCCTTGTGCAACCTTTACATATTACATAATTACATATTACATTTACCTTTTACATATTGTTACATTATACCAAGAATCAGTAGTAAAATAAGTAGGGTTGGGATTCGATTTGATTTGCTAAATCGATGTCAAACTGAAGATTTCGACATCAAATCGAAATAATTTCGACATCGAAATAATTTTGACATCGTAATAATGGGCCACATCGAAATAATTACGGCGAAATGTGGCAACACTGCAATTGCGTCTGCCCAAGGCCATGTTCCAGCGCTAGAGATGTCCCTCTCACACCCCCCTCGCGGCAACAAATGACGAGGAAATGATTGAAATAAATAACTTTTTCATTTCAAATAACGTACAAGCATTTATTTATGTAAAAGGGAACAATTAATGAAAAAATTTCGTTGCAAATCCAGTTGCAAATTCATGGTTTTATTAGACTTGTTGCCGGAATATATCCCGTGAAGCATAGGTAACATTGTCTGCATTCAACATCCTTTAGCAATGTTGCCCGTAATGTTCACTTCAAACTCGAAAACTTTCCACAATTCACTTCGTCTCCACGGCGGGATTATTATTTTTTTGCGTGGAAACATTCTTTCACGAGAGAATAAAAACAACACGCGCTGAATGGCAAGAGACAACTGACCAACCCACCCTCAACTGCACACGCGGTATGCAGGAAGGGCGGAAGCAGGCCACTCAGCTGATCTTGAGAGGCGCGTTGCACTGTTGCCAGCTCTACAATACTGCGCGCTGATTCTCGGAATTTTTTAAACGATGTCAAACGATTATTTGATTAAACAATTCAAATCGATGTCGAATCGAAACTCAAAATATCATTCGACATCGATGTCAAATCGAAAAATCGATGTCAAGTCCCAACCCTAAAAATAAGCAATAGTGTTGAGATAAAAGGAGACACAGCGAAATAGAAACACAAAGAAGAGCATGGATAAGAGAAATAGTTTACAAGGGGTTGAGGGGGCATTTTATTTTGGAAGCAGCCAGCATAATGGAAAACCATTGTGCGCTGGCATACATTCTTTTACATTTCTAGAAATCAAAGCTAGTCGTCAGCTCAATCACAGATTAGAAACAACAAAAATATTATGTAAAGTATAGAAGATATTAAGAACAATCACTCGATACTACTTTTACGGAAAAGAAAGAAATTGGACGATCGGATATTGAATATTGAAGTGAGAGGATATAAAAGACTTAATATTGAAATTAATTAAAATAGTGGTGGAGGGGGAAGATTATAGTAAATTTTAGTGAATTTATCAACTTCAAATCAAAATATTTCAGTTAACAAAAATTATCATAGAAATCCCTACCTACTTCTCTGATCCATGCGGTAATTAGTATTTTGAATAATTTAATATTAGAAGTTTTACGAATATCGATAGGAAGCGCATTGAACAGACGTGGACCAATGTAACTTACGTGTTGTTGCCCTTTTTGTTTCTTACAGTATATCAAATTTAACATATATAAATTATTTTTATTACTTCCTCTGGTTTTTGGCACAGGTAGCGTTTGATGCGTAATTTCAGGAATTCTGTATTTACCGAAATTAAGAAAAAGATACATCAACGCCCTTTTTATAAAAATTTGTCTAATATCTAATACTTCTGCCAATTTGAAAGTAAGGTTAGATGAAAACTGTGAATGCTTATTTAAAACTACCCGTAAAATAATTTTTTGAATGGTTAGAATTTCACTAATGTTAGTTTTATTAACTGCTCCCCAGCCAATAATTCCATAGGACATTATTGATTGGGCAAGAGCTTTATAAATGGTTAGTAATAAAGATTTGCTAACAATACGTCTCAACCTATAGAAAATGTACAATTTGTTTGTTTACTTATTGTTCAATGCTAGTAGAAATGTATTCATATTACTACAGTAAACCCTCGTTATTTCGAACTCGGATAATTCGAATTTGAGGTTAATTCGAACTATCTGGGTGGTCCCAGTGGCCAGAATAGGGTTTTCTATGTTATTTCATTTTGATAATTCGAATTTTAGGTTATTTCGAAATTCGAATTGAATTAAAGTCCCAGCCCATGTATTTACTTGGATAAAATTGCTTTAATTCGAATTTTTCTTCAAAAGTGTGGGTTTGTATAAAATTCATAACGCGTGATATATTACGCGCAATAACTTGGAGCCAGCGCCATGCGCCGCAGGCAGAATAGGGGGGTGCGCCGCAGCGGACTGCTCGGAGCATGGCTCGCGCACAAGCGCGGCGTGGCTCGGCTATCCTCGTGTGTTCGATCGGGTGCGTCCGCCTCTAGACTTACTGACGACGTGGCGACTGGCGGCATTTCACCCCTCACGCCTCGAGCTAGACTAGCTAGCCTAAACAAACAAGTGTGGCTGTGTCAAAGTTTCGTAAACAAGTTTTGACGATGGCTCCGAAGAAATACCACGAACTGAAATTAAGTGAGAAGGTGGCGCTTCTAAAAGAAGTAGATTCAATAATATGCACCTTGGCTTCCTTTTCCCCAATCCCCTCATCCTTTAAAAAAAAAAAAAAACTATTTTAATTCGATTTTTTTTAATTCGAATTGCAATTTTTTGGGTCCCTTTGAGTTCGAATTAACGAGAGTTTACTGTATGTAGTTACCATAGACATTGTGTAGCCTTCGGCTTGGTATGGTAATTCGCTAAATCAAGCTTCCGCTCTGCACTCTGGTGGTAGAAATGTGTACTTGAGGAAGGGTGTACGCATTCAATTCTCCATAAGGTACCTGTAGAGTTTGGATACCTCTACTTCATACACTATTTAACATAGAACCATAAAAATTGTAATGAGTATAGAAAAGATTATGCTTTTTCGATCTGCCACCTCAGAAATTTATTTTTTGTGTCTAAATAATAATAAAATAACTTTCCGTATGAAGCAAATACGGCTTATACTGTAGCCTGATTGGTCCGTTGGACCATTTCCTGTCCTCTGATTGGCTGATGCATTACATGTTTGAACGATTATTACGCTGCAATTTAACCTCGGAGAAAAATTCTGAGGTGACAGATCGATAAAGCATCATCTTTTCTATACTCGTTACTTTTTTCAGGGTTCTATGTTTAATAGTGTATGAAGTAGAGGTATCCAAACTCTACACGTTCCTTATGGAGAATTGAATGCGTACACCCTTCCTCTAGTACCACATCTCTACCACTAGAGTGCAGAGCTGATCTTAATTGTGCGAATACCTAGGTACCTACCTATGGTTAGATGGAAGAATTGCCATGTGGCTAAATCTCGCCATGAAAGAAAGGGGTGAAATAAAATAAATAAAAATAACTGGAAATCTGGAAATGAATGAATTGTATTGTATTTGTCCATATTTCAGCTGGAACCTGAGATTCCTATAGACTTATCTTCCGGTGACCGACAGCAGCCGACGCCGACGCAAGCAGCGTCGGCCAACATCAAGACTGAGCCGGCGGACAGCGATGAGGAGGAACATGCGGAAGCGCCGGAAGCGCCCCGAGTGGAGGTGTTGCTTATCGAGTTCCCCAGCACTGAGGTTAGCGCCGATGTTCAACTGTATTTCGAAACTTGTTTTTAACTCAACAAGTGCCAAGGCTAAAAAGTGTGGGCCAGACAAAAATGTGAACGAAATGTGGACGAACAATTTGGGAAAATTTATTTGAATGTGAAATAATTGTAAAACAACATTGGGATTGGTTTTAGAAGTCTTAGAACATTCCAAATAATTATGAGTGAATGACATTTTAATTCCTTACAAAATATCAGTTGATTAGAATATCATTTTTCTAATTAATTTATTTTGAAATAAAAAGGTATTTTGCAAAATTATTTACACAAAATAATCACTTCATAATATTTTTTCTCAAAATACATTTTATTTACAATAACCTATGAGTTTTCAGGTGAAGCGCATGCTCAAGTGCAATTGCACACTTGCAATAAATAGGCAATATTCACCGCCATTTTTTCGGCAGCCTGTTTCACGGCCTTCTAAAGTTATTTAATGTACTGATCCAGCTCAACAATTGATTCCTATGATCAACTAGACAAATCAACCAAGAGAATACGCAAATCTACAAAATGTACGAAGGCCCTGGTCTATATTCCAGCCCAGATCTGACATAACTGTTAATTAATATTGTATCATTTGCTTCACATGCAGCCGGAGCGTGAGATTGTAAATGACGCATCGGCCAACGACCGACAGCAGCCGACGCAAGCCGATCTGTCCGACGACAAGACTGAGAACAACGAGGAACTTGCGGAAGTTTCGGCAACGCCCGGCATCGAGATTGTGCGCACCGAGCTTCCTAGCAGTGAGGTAAGCGCCGATATTCAAGTGTTTTTCATTTAATGTTGCGCAAGTTATAATCAGGAGGGAAGTCCTTAAAATAATAGTACCTACCCTAGCAGGCAGGCGCGTAGGAAGGGGGGGGGGGGGAAATCCCCCCCCTATAAACATTTATGTGTCAAGAAAAAAAATTGCTTAAAATGTGTTAAAATCGCGTAGAAATGCACCAAATTGATGTCTAAAATTTAGGGATGTGTGAATAGTGATTTTTGACTTCGAATACGAATATCGAATAATTGACAAAAATATTTCGAATATCGAATCGAATATCAAATAATTGGAACCGCAATAAAAAGACATAATATCAATTTTAAAAAAAAAAATGGACACATAACTCTTTTGACTTTTAAATATGACCAGAATGAAAGATAGCCATAGTGAGAATGTACTGATTTTGATGTAATATGCAAGGATAATATTGTTGTCACCAATCATCACAAAAAATGAAATTAACAGGAACAAAAGGAGTATGAGGAAGGTCTACCTGGAGGAACAATAACCTACAAATAATATCCCTCGAAATCAAAATGGCGGCCATGAATATTTTCGGTTGGAGTTTTAGACTTTGCAGCAGTTGGCAGCATTGAAAAACACTCTCATATGAGAAATGGCGCAATAATTTTGAATAAAAAGACATTAACTATTCGAAAATTTTCGAATATACGAATTTTCGAAGTACTCGAAATTTCGAATACTTTATTTTCGAATACCGAATCGAATATTCAAACCAAATATATTATTTCAAAGTATTCGAAATTTTCAAATATTCGCACACTCTTACTAAAATTCAAAAAAAATCTGGGGCTGTGCACCCCGGACCCGCATTATTCTGGGGGGCCCTCCCCCCAGACCCCCCATTGTCTTCGTAGGCACTAGTATTTCCAGCTCAAGTTCTTTTACAATATTATTCCCCCCCTTGCAAATTTAGTTCCTACGCGCCTGCTAGCAGGGTGGTCTATGAATTCCCTCTTTGATTTCAATAAAATAATCGTAAATGAAGAATATTGTCAGTGTCTTGTAAAATCATTATTTTATAATAATTTGAGAAGGTGTGCCGAGAAGAACAAAATATTAAAAAAGTATAATCGAGGAACTGATTTCAAATTATGACCCATTCAAATAACAAACATGTAGGTAATCTACACGGGCATTGTGGCCACTGCTCAAAATTGGACATTGGAGGGAGAGATAGTGAAGTGAATAATACTGACAATTTTATCAAATTCATATGGAATATTTATTGACTTACTGAGATTATGTCCCCCCCCCCTGATGGACGTCGGCAACGCGTCGGTTGACGCGGTGGTGGGGCTTAAGGGGCCAAAGCACATTACGGGCTGGTCCCAACTAAGAGCAGTTCAGGGTCAACCTCCCTCGAATTTGCTGCCCCTCGGGCCGGCCTCCCCCTCGAGATGGTGACCCCCCTGAAATCGAGTCCCACTGGCCCGAAGCCTCCCTCACCCCTGTCCGCCCCCATTCCGGCCTGACCTTCTCACCAGTGCTGGACTCCTCTGGGCCTGGCCCCCTTTGGTCCTCCCCTCCCCATGTCCTCCCTATTATTCAACAAAGTTAACAGAATCTTAATGTGCGCAAAATGACCTTGCTGTCGACGCGCCGTTAAATCATAGAATTGGATTCTATAATTATTTAGTTTCACTATTTCTAACAAATTTGTTACAACTCTACTTTTTTTAATATTTAATTAGTGATGCAGGCATACACTATTTGTGGTTCTTGGGCAAAGTTTAACTGCTCATTTCTCAGGGCATCAATCTTGGAAATAATTGCAACTTTAAAAAAAAAAAAAAATTCTGGTGGAGCGATTTGATATTCTTTAAAAAGAATTGTAATTTGATGACACAGGGTATGAACCAAATTATTATCACTGTTATTGCATATTTAGATAATTTTAATTAAATATTGTATAATAATTTTTAATGAAACAAATTAAACTTGCACCTCGTGTTCACAAATTGCATTTTTCAATTGCACAAATTGAAGCAAAAAAAGACTCCAATTGTTGCCCTGAAGAGCATCATTTCGAATATAAATAATTTAAAATCGATTCTGGGATGCTGCTCAAATACAGAAAATAACTCCCTATGAGCCGAATCAATGATATGGATATTATCTATCTTATTTTTTTTCTGCACATATTGTAACTTGTTCACCTTCCTACTTATTTTTCTAATCTATACTATAAAGAAGAATGTCTGTCTGTCTGTCTGTCTGTCTGTCTGTCTGTCTGTCTGTCTGTTCTTCATCATACATTTCTACACCCTTTGACGGATCTCAACCAAATTTGATGTGGAGATTCTGATTCTGCGCACATCATAGCGTACTTACCCACCTCCCTCAAACCACCCCTAATTGAAAAAACCACCCACGAAAAAAATAAATTGTCACTTTCGGCCATATACTCCTGCACTATTGACCGACCACAATAAAATTTTGCACACGTGTACTTCGTCAACCTGCCCACATTTCAGGTTTCTCACCCCCACCCCCAAACCACCCCTAATTGAAGAAATTCAGCTTAAAGGCAGAATGTATGAGAGATAATTTCAATTTTTGACATTATCAGGTGTAATAAAACTTACGAAACAATCTCCCGAATTTTCTACCCTCAGATACCCCCCCCCCCATCCCCTCCCCGCCCTCCGGCACGAGCAACGCCAGGCATGTCAGCTGGTATATTACTAAAACATGGATAGTTTCTATTATGATAGTGCAGTTTTAGTTTTAAGATCATTATACATTCTTAGAATTGAAGAGTTTTTGGATTATTTTTATTATGTCTTCTGATTTTGGTTTCAAACTATTTAATACCTATTCGCTTCGATGTTCCAACTAGGTATTTTTGTCAATTAGATATTCAAATATCGTATTAAAGTAAAAAATTCACTATTCGCACACCCATAATTTAATATTAATCTATTCCAGGTCACAGACCAACGCCCTGTCGACTTTATAATCAACACCGATCGCCTGAAGCAATGTTTAATTTCTCTCGGAAAATGGCCCAATCCCGCGAACGGCATTCCGCCAGCCGGACCCGACATTCCCCCGATGAAGACGCAATTCCGATGCACCGAATGCGGCTACAAATCCGACTACAAAGCCAACCTAGTTGTCCACTTGCGCACGCATACGGGCGAACGTCCACACGTCTGCGATGTATGTTCCCACAGCTTTGCACACGGCAGTACTCTGATAAAGCACAAACTGAGACACACCGCCGAGAAGAGATATCAGTGCATTCAGTGCGACTACAAATCGCTCACTAAGGATCAACTTCTCCGACATGTGCGCACTCATTCCGACGAGCGACCGTACACATGTGGCGAGTGTCCCTTTAAGTGTGCTGACGGCAGTAGTCTCGCCAGACACGAATTGACACATTCCGTTGACAAGCGTTTCCGGTGCGATCAATGTGACTATAGATCAGCCTCTAAGAGAAACTTCCTCGCCCATCTACGCACGCATACCGGCGAGCGGCTGTACAGTTGCGACATGTGTTCATTTAGTTGCGTACACAGGGGTAACCTGGACAGACACAAATTAACGCATTCCTCTTTCAAGCGATTTCAATGCAGCCAATGTGAATTCGGATCGAATAATAAGACTAACTACCTAAACCACCTGCGAACGCATTCGGGGGAGCGGCCGCATGCTTGCGACGTCTGTTCCTACAAGGCCAAGAGGATGAGTCACCTGATGCAGCACAAATTGACACATTCGACCGAGCGGAGTTTCCAATGCAGCAAATGCGACTACCGATCGCACTTTCGTCACGGCCTTGTTCGCCACTGGCGCCAGCATTCGGAATCGCTTTAGTTTGCGTTAGAAGTGTTCTTTGTATGTAGAAAGGAAGTATTATCCATATCACTTGATAAGGGAACAAAGAAAGTGTCTTTCATCCCCTTTGTTTACCCGAGGAGTTACTTTTGAATTCGGGTTGGCCTTAAAATCTCATAAAATCTTTGAATCTCGTAAAATGATATGAATTCTTATGATAACCGACGTAATCTTTGAAATATCAATGAAATTATTGAAATGTTACGTAATGTTAGATATTTGGAAGTTTGAATACTATCGGGCTTACTTCCAGGGTCGTTCATGTGAAGAATGGTGTGCGGATTGCAGAGTTTGCTATTAACTAAATCCGCAGTCAGTCTAGTACTGGTTTGTCCCATATACACTTTTTGAAATTTTTGAGTTAGGTATTTATTGGAAATTAATTATTGAAACTACGTTTGTAATTACATAACAAAAAAAATACTTAGTTCAAAGATGATATAAAATAAACAAAGTATTTTGCTTCATTACAGTACGATATTTTTAAAACTTTAATTTAAAAAAATACATATTATCATAAAATTTAATTTTTGAAATTAAAAATTGTATGATTTTATTTTATTAAAATAAAATAAAACGATGTTACCATTGCGACAAAATGCTTAAATAATTGAAATTTACCTTCTACTGTATGACAACTACCAAAAAAAAAAACTTTACATACAGGACAAAATGTGTAAAAAATATTTTGTTCCCATGACTTTCTGTGTCGTATCCTAACGGGAGTACCATTTTTGGGATAATTAAGATTACATGGTAGAAACATACTACTAGATATTATTCAAGAGATATCTACATAAGAATGAGTGGTATATTTTTTGTTACATTAAGACGGCTGGGTAGTGAGTTTGACCTTGAAGAGTTTTTTAATCGATTTTTATCAATATCTTTTTCCAGTGTAATTGTTAACAAAATAGGGCTATGGACGTGAATTCAGAACAGTTCAATGAAAATAATTACATAGTGTGGAATAAGTTATTAGTTTTATTTTGTCCAGAACCCGAAAATTTAGTAATTTTCGGGTTCTAAACACCTGTTGGACACAATAAATCCAATAGCTTATTCCAAACTATGAAATTATTTTCATTGAACTGTTCTGAATTCACGTCCATAGCCCTATTTTCAATTTTGTTAACAATTACACTGGAAAAAGATATTGATATAAATCGATTAAAAAACTCGTCAAGGCCACGCTCACTACCCAGCCGTCTTTGTGAGAATGAATTCAATCTTTAAACCTCATCATCTCCGAATAGCAAATAGCGTATCTAGGACAAACAAGTACTAATCTGACACTGTGGTAAATGCTCTTGTAGGTATCTATTGTAAGATTGTAGAGAAATGGTTAAACATAATGTTTTTATTTTGTCACTCAGATAAAGCTTTCATTTAGTTAAAATGTAGGTATTTATCAGTATTTTTGATTGTAGGTATACCTATTTATCTAAGATTTTATATTTTCATGATTTAGGGTAGGTATGTATGTTATTATTACAAATTTAAATAACATATTTATACTTAGGTAAAACAAAGACTAGATACAAATACTTTAGATTAGTACCTTATCCTATATCAAATAAATATCGCAGCTATGTGCTATGTTTTCGAGGCTTGCGATGCAAACATTTCGCAAATTTTCAAGTGATACATTGATTAAAGAATATGTTCCAAACAATATTAGTGATTGCTTTGAGTTCAAGTTAATCCTACCGATTGATATCAAGTTATTTTATTTACAGTGGATTTAGTTCATTTAGAAGTTCTGAAATTTGTTTCATTTCATTTGAGGAGCTTTCTTTTAAAATACAACTTGTCCATTTTGAATTTATTCTGTTAGATGTGGAAAAGCTTGCAGACAAACAATGTTTACCTAAGTTGATTCTCCTAAGTTGATTCTCATTATGTAAGCACTATTCATTAATATCTTCCATTTTAATGTCAATAGAAAATTGATTTTATCTCTATTCATTATTATTGGACAAGTGCATTTTTGAAAGTAAACTCCTCTTGTGTGTTTATAGTATTATATAATTTTTACTATAGCATCAAATGTGTTATTTATTGTTGTAGGTATATGAGGGGCTTAAAAGCAGAACTCGCCTTTTCCGAACAAATATTTGTTGAGTGTTACTTTAAACATAACGTGCCAAAAATGTACTATTTTGAATGACTAACAAGTCTATTTGCTTTTATGCCCCTGTAATTGCTAAGTAATAACGTTTATGAATATAACACTCGGAGTGTTAACTTATAATTTAAAATTAACGTATGTTATGCATCATAAACTAAGTTGGTAATACTCTATAGGTACTCACGTATACTACATACTTCTTGAGATCTAATAAAGATGGTGTAGTGGATTCATAATGTGGTTCGTTATTTTCAAGTACTCTTGGCCAAAGTAAAAACTGTATTCGAAAGAAACGGATTGGCTGAAAATTCTTGATTGAATCATCCGATGAAATCTATGCTAACACTTTAGTAGGTGAGCTTTGAATTCATTGATAAAAGGATTAAATGTTGAGGAACCTGACCAGCAGCCAATCCATTTTGTTCAAATTGGTTTTTACTTTGGCCAAGTGTAGGTACATTAGATTTAGATCCATTCGTAAAAACAGTCACTTACTTTTAAACAGCCAAGTATACTCACTTAAAACTGATAAAAAACTAAAAATTAGGCACTGAAAAGAAATAATTTTAAAAATACTAAATAGTGCGTCGACTCGATGATTTCAATGAAAACAATACAAAAAATGGGAAGTTGTAATTTTGAAATTTGCAGATTTGTAAATGTGGAAATAAATTTAGTAATGTTTGTCATGAAAATACAACCCATAAAAAACACTCCGTGTAAAAATACCAGCCAAGTCTCTTCAACTAAAAAAAATTATGAAATCTAAAAAATTCTGCACTGAAAAGTAATGATAATAATAATAATCTTCCTCCCGGTTCCAAGAGTTGGGTCGGGGGGTGGCGAAGCCACCATTACTAGAGCCCGGACTCCTAAGCTAGCTGGCCAGGCTTGGCTCTTCCTCTTCGTTCTTCTTCTCTACCAGTTTTTTCCACTTCTTCCTGTCTTCCCACCACCTTCCTTCTTCCACTTCTTCCCACTTCTCCAGTCTCTCTTGTACATCTTCTGCTACCAGCTCTCTCCACTTTTCCCTCGGTCTTCCAACTCTCCTTTTATCACTTCTCGCAGCTTCGAACTCCCGACGCGGTATTCTCTCACTCTGCATTCTCTTCATGTGGCCAAACCACCGTAGCCGCTCTCTCCCCATTTTAAATGCCAACCTCTCTACCTTCAAGTCTCCTCTAATCTTTTCACTCCTGATCTTGTCCATCTTAGTTACTCCTTGTATGCTTCGTAAAAATTTCATTTCTGCTGCCTGCAACTGGCTCTCCTCCTTTCCTCCAATCGCCCACGTTACGGAACCATAGGTGAGTATTGGCAGGAAATAGCTTTTGAAAAGGAGTATCTTGCATTTCTGGGGGAACTGCTCATTCCAAAGAAGTTTCCTGACTAACTGGAAAAATGTGTAAGCCTGTTGTACTCTTGATGTTATCTCTCTTCCTATTTTTCCATCCTTAGTTAGCCAGCTCCCCAGATACTTAAACTCTCTTCTCTCCGCCAGTTCCAAGCCCCGTAGCCTGATCTTCACATTTCTTGTAGCCTTCCTCTCCACTACTAGTGTCTCACTCTTTTCCTGACTTATTCGCATACCGTATTCTTCAGTCATCTGGCTCCATCTATCAATCTTTTCTTGAACACATTCGCTGGTTCCTCCCCACACTACGATATCATCTGCATATACCAGTGTATTCGTCTCCTGGTCTTCGCTTGGTTCTACTTTTCTCAGCAGCTCATCCATGACAATGACAAATAGTGTCGGGGAAAGAACGCTGCCCTGTCGAAGTCCTTCCTTCACCTCAAACCATCCTGACTTCCCCTCCACTGTTTGTACACAGCTCTCGTTCTTCTCATATGTGCTCTTGATTCTCTCAATCAGACCCAATCCCACCCCCTTCCGCTTCAGACATTCCCATACTTTCTTCCTTGGTAGGCGATCGTAGGCCTTTTCCAAGTCTAGAAAAACCATGTACAGTTTTTCTCCACTCTCCCACTTTCTCTCCATGACTTGTCGGATAGTGAATATTGGATCAATGGTTGATCTACCTGGCCTGAACCCATATTGTTCCTCCCTGAGCTTTTCCTCTACTACTTCTTTCAGTCTAAATTCCACCACTTTTTCGAATACTTTGGCACACTGACACATCAAAGTAATTCCCCTGTAGTTGCTGCACTTCTTCCTGTCACCCTTTTTGTAGATCGGTACAATCACTCCCTTTCTCCAATCGTCCGGTATGGTCCTCTGTTTCCATGCCGCACTCATTACTCGAAACAACCATCTTTTTCCAATTTCCCCAGCAGCTCTTACCATCTCCACTGTTATCTCATCTATTCCGGGTGATCGACCATTCTTCATCTCGTTTAGCGCTTTCTCCACTTCTCCCTCTCTCAAAGCACACTCCTCCTCTTCCTCGTTCTCACTCTGTAGTATTCTACTACTTTCTGGTAGTGCCACTCCATCAACATTAAGTAGTTCCTTGAAGTACTCTTTCCACAGTGCCTGTACTTCTACTGGGTCATTGATCAATCCTCCGCAAGCATCCACCATGCATGCCTGTCCAACTTTTCTTGTCCTCTTTTCCTTTATCATGCCATAAAGCATCTTTTTATTGCCTTCAAAATCCGTTTCTAGTTTACCAGCAAGTTCTTCCATGGACTTCTTCTTTTCTTCTTCTACTGTCTCTCTTACTCGTATTTTCCACCTTCGGTATTCGGCCTTGTTGAGGGTAGATCTATCGGCCTCGTACGTCTGCCAGGCGGTTCTCTTCTGATGCACTGCTTCTCGGACTATTTCATTCCACCATGGTGTTTCCTTCTTCTTGCTTTTCCCACTTGATCGCCCACAGACTTCCTCTGCACAGTCATAATGATATCAAAAAATTTTCCAAGTCAAAACTTTATTTGAAAATCAAAAAATACTTGGCGCATCGATTTTTTAGGGCATTTTAGGTATACTATATGTTTGTATATTTTATGTATATTTTATATCTGTCCTATACTTCTAAGCTATTAATATACACGATGCGCCAAGTATTTTTTGATTTTCAAATAAAGTTTTGACTTGGCCCATTTTTTGATATCACTACTTTTCAGTGCAGAATTTTTTAGATTTCATAATTTTTTTTAGTTGAAGAGACTTGGCTGGTATTTTTACACGGAGTGTTTTTTATGGGGATATCACTCCTTTTTTTAGTTTATTCTTAGAACTTGTGACGTCATATCGATTGAACAATTACTAAATCCATTAAAAAAAGTCGACATTGACAATTTGGTTTACTAATGAAAATCTGCGTATGGTACTATATATTTGCTTTAAATTATATTTCATGAAGAATAGCAAAGGTTTCATTCCTATCAGTCAACCGAGTTCCGAGATATGGCAACACTTCGGTTTTCAAAATGGCTGCTGAACTTACTGCACTGCCACAAAGAATGTATATCTATAAATGATGTGTATCATTTTAAGTTATCTGAATATGTATTCATTATATAGGAGAGGATTATAATAATTTTTAAATTTGAATGACGTCATTTCCGGTCTCATAAATAGGAAATTTCTAGTGTGACTGTTCCTATTTCATAGAGATGACCTTCCGAATCGTTTGGCGGTAGTTTCATACCGATCAGTCAACCAATTTTCAAGATATGACGTTACTTCCGGTTTCAAAATGGCTGCTGAAATCACTGACCCCTTGAATTATAATTTAAACATGATTACATTTTATTATAAGCTGTCTCAAATAGTATATTTGTTGTATCAAAATGTAAATTTGTGAGATTTTTAAAATATGTGACTTCATTTCCGGTTTCGGTATGGGAAACTGCAAATATTATTCATGATGATAATACATAAAGTTGACCGTCTAAATTGTTTAGCGCTGGTTTCGTTCAAATCTATTTAGCCGTTATTAACATATGATGTCACTTCCGGTTTCAAAATGGTGGCTTCCGGTTGGTTTTATAATAAGTCAAATGTGATATCAAAAGTACATATGTTACATAAATAACAAAATAATCGGATCAAATTTGTTGCCGAAATGCCAATCGATGTATTTCAAATTTCATGACGTCATTTCCGGTTTCGTTAACATAAATTTTAGTCTCTTGCTATTGATAATCCATATAGTTGACCGTCTGAATCGTTTAGCGCAAATTTCGTTCCAATCGGTCTAGCCGTTGGCGAGATATGACGTCACTTCCGGTTTCAAAATGGCGGCACAAAAAATTAATGGGGTGAAGGTTAAATCAGACGCCAAAAGTGCACACGTGGTAAAAATGTGAGATCAATCGGTTCAGCCTTTTGGCTGTGGCCTGTTTACCGGATTTGAATTCCAGGAGACTACTACTACTACTACTACTGAGATTATTATTATTATTATTATTATGAAAACCGCCCTAAAACACTGTTTTCACGGCCCTCTAGCGCGCAAAGGACGTAACCTATTGTTTTCAAATTTGGTATATGTTGTAGGGTGGGCCATAGCTCGAAATAGACCACATTTTAAATTATCTAGTTAGCTCTGCTTTTCAAAAAATTTCATATGCAGTACCGTGATCCTCATATCTATTCATGTTATTATCCATTGTTGAAAAACACTAATAGATATTAGGATCACAGTACTGCATATGAATTTTTTTGAAAAGCAGAGCTATCTAGATAATTTAAAATGTGGTCTATTAAGATATATCGCAACAATGTGAGATTTTCCAATTTTAAGATCCAGTAGGCCGAAAATGCCATTTTGATGCTTACAGTAAAAGTGGGTTTGCTCCAGCCTTTATATGAGAGTGTGCGCGCGCCGTACGACTTGGCTGGCGTGGAGCGACCGCTCTACTAGATAATTGATGAGATCAATCAAGCCAAAAATGCTACATGTATGATGTATGCTTGTTGTAAAAGTGTTCAGGCATTTTAACGGTATGTTGTGTGTACAGTATGATTTGGCAAGCAGCATTACTCGATTCCCGGGCCATCCTTAAGGTAAGATTTAACTTTTTTATTTTATATATATTTTTTTTTATTAATTAGTCTAATTATATTTAAATCGTTTTGTGAAAGTGTATTGCTGTGGGTAAATTCTAAATACAATACATTATTTATAATGAAATATATTTTCGTCGAAAAAGAATCTTCTGCATTAGTAAATGCAATAGCAACTTGTTCTGTATATTTCAAAATGTGTCGATCTATTTCATATATTTTTTCAAGGTCATGTTCCTTTCTTGGAATCTATTGGAGATAATGAGCTGAAATTTTTACTGTACTGAACAGCAAGTTAAACAAACAAGTCCACTTTGAAGGCAACACCATTGTTTTTTATTGTTATAAAAATTAAAATATATTGCAAAATTTTGTCATTTTGATCTTGAAAAATTATTAAAAGAGAAGTGCACCATCAAATTGAACGAAAGTGGACTTAAATTGATCGGCATGTCCTCAATACATGGTAAAAAGTAAAACATGTAGGTCATACCTCATGACAAAAACCATGAGAAAAAACTTTATAAACTTTGTCTTGATTAAAAAATTTATCTCACAAAATTTTCGAGATCCAGAATTTTATATTTCATTTGAATATATCCCGCGTTAATCCATTGGTGTCGTCTCGAGCCACCACAGCGCTGTCGGTGCCATTCTGTGTAGAGAGCCTATAATTCTGTGCAGTGCTGCTCGATGTAGCGGCAATATTTTGTACTTCTAAATAGTGTGTTTGTTTTGATTTCTCATGTGTCTGTTTTTGTTTTGATGTCCTTTCCTTGTTGATTTCGGGAAAAGTTTGTGTTATTGTTGGAGAAATATTTTCTACTTATCGTGTGTTTGTTTTTATTTCGTGTGCTCGCTCGCACAAAGAAAATAAATGTTTGCTATTTTTGTAATGACGTTAATAACTCAGGTAGGTAGGTAGGTAGGTAACCATACTTTCTAATCGTCCTAGCATGGTCCTAACCTAGGCTGACCCTAGGGTCCTAGGTTAGAGCAAAAGGTTAGATAGGTTAGATAGGTTAGATAGAAGACAGAGGTGTGGCGGTGCCTGGAGCCTGAGTGTTCTCTTCTGCTACCGTCAGTTGGCCAAAGACAGAGGTATGGCGGTGCCTGGAGCCTGAGTGTTCTCTTCGGTAGTGACTAAAATCCCGACAGCCGGGATTTTCAGGTTAAAAAAATAGTCCCGACTGGCCTTGTTTATTTATATACTGGTTAAGAACGGCTTTCAGTATGACCGTCCAGATGGCGCTATGGATAGCGTGCTGGACCACGGTGCAAGAGGTCGTCGGTTCGAATCCGGCCGGGAGCACATTTTTTTTTATTTGTAATTTTCACAAGTTTTAATTCTGCCTAACCATAGAGTTATTTTTTTTAAGTTGCCCAGTTCGAATTTGTCTACCCATAGAGAGTTTTATTCCTTAGGCTGCCCAGTAAAACCTACGGTCGGGACTATTTTTTTAACCTGAAAGTCCCGGCTGTCGGGATCGTAGTCACACCCGTTCTCTTCTGCTACCGTCAGTCGGCCAAAGAAAGAAGTGTGGCGGTAGCTGGAGCCTGAGTGTTCTCTTCTGCTACCGTCAGTCGGCCAAAGACAGAGGTATGGCGGTGCCTGGAGCCTGAGTGTTCTCTTCTGCTACCGTCAGTCGGCCAAAGTCAGAGGTGCGGCGGTGCCTAGAGCCTGCGTGTTCTTTATGCTATCGTCAGTCGGCCAAGAAGTGTGGCGGTGGCTGAAGCCTGCGTGTTCTCTTCTGCTACCGTCAGTCGGCCAAAGACAGAGGTGTGGCGGTGCCTGGAGCCTGAGTGTTCTCTTCTGCTGCCGTCAGTCGGCCAAAGTCAGAGGTGTGGCGGTGCCTGGAGCCTGCGTGTTCTCTTCTGCTATCGTCAGTCGGCCAAAGACAGAAGTGTGGCGGTGCCTGGAGCCTGAGTGTTCTCTTCTGCTACCGTCAGTCGGCCAAAGACAGAGGTGTGGCGGTGCCTGGAGCCTGAGTGTTCTCTTCTGCTACCGTCAGTCGGCCAAAGACAGAAGTTTGGCGGTGCCTGGAGCCTGAGTGTTCTCTTCTGCTACCATCAGTCGGCCAAAGACAGAGGTGTGGCGGTGCCTGGAGCCTGCGTGTTCTCTTCTACTACCGTCAGTCGGCCAAAGACAGAAGTGTGGCGGTGGCTGGAGCCTGAGTGTTCTCTTCTGCTACCGTCAGTCGGACATCTGAAGACAGAGGTGTGGCGGTGCCTGGAGCCTGAGTGTTCTCTTCTGCTGCCGTCAGTCGGCCAAAGACAGAGGTGTGGCGGTGCCTAGAGCCTGAGTGTTCTCTTCTGCTACCGTCAGTCGGCCAAAGACAGAGGTGTGGCGGTGCCTGGAGCCTGAGTGTTCTCTTCTGCTGCCGTCAGTCGGCCAAAGACAGAGGTGTGGCGGTGGCTGGAGCCTGAGTGTTCTCTTCTGCTATCGTCAGTCGGCCAAGAAGTGTGGCGGTGGCTGGAGCCTGAGTGTTCTCTTCTACTACCGTCAGTCGGCCAAGAGGTGTGGCGGTGGCTGGAGCCTGAGTGTTCTCTTCTGCTACCGTCAGTCGGCCAGGTAACCATACTTTTAACATTTAATTTAACCAAACTCAACCTATGCATGGTAGCATTCTGATCGGCCGAGCATGGTTTTAACCTAGGCTAACCCTTGGGTCCTAGGTTAGATAGCAAAGATGTAGTTTGGTACTACCCAAGGTGTTTATATATAAGTTGATTGCTAAGGTGGTCCAGTAACAGGAATTTGCCGCTGAAAAGTGGTTTATCGCTGTGACGTCATTTCTAGACCGAGCAAGAGCAGCTGGCAGCTTGGAGCCGCGCAAAACAGCAGCCGTAACTCTTCAAATAACCACGTTTTGTCACATCCGTCTTATAGCAAGCTGAAAATCTGCTCATTGTAACACACATGACCCATACACCATTACAAAAACCCGAAAAAACTGTGTGCGAAAGGTGTGCCAAAAAATAAAATTTGAGATGAAAAACCAACAAAGGAAATCTTTAGTTTCAAATATGCTTCGCGTTATTTCCGAAATTAATAAACACATGCAGATGAAATTGTCCAAAATAATTTTGACTTAACCCTTTTTGAATTTTAATCGTTTGTGGCGGTCTTTCACTAGGTACTTGTTTCCTACCAAGGTTAAAGTGATAAATTATTAATGTCTGTGACATGTGCAGTGTTTAGTGATGAATAATTATCAATGTCTGTGCCATGTGCAGATCGTCATAGAAGTTGCTGCATCATCGCAACGATGGAGGAGGAGAAGTTGGAGAGTGCTTGGCACCAGGCAGAGCTTGAGAGAGAAGTAAGCAATTCATTTTCATGCTCGATTCCTTAAAGAGTCCTCGGTTAGGTAACAGAACGCAATCGGTGCGTCGCTGTTCTTATATTTTCCTTCAGACTAGGTTTCATTTAAATTTAAAAAATAACTGATTAGGTGTAACTAGCATTACAAGGTCACTATCTAGATAATGCCAAACACTATAGCAAAACTGAAAAACCAAAGCTTGATGTATAGAAAAATTAAATACGATTATTTTGTGATTATTTTCATTACCTACCCAACACTTTAGGGTTTTATCACTAATTGTATTGTAGTCCAGAGTGTGGCATAATTTAGTTAGTGAGTAGTAACTTTCGTAAAGTTACTATACATACTCATGTTTTTTTTATAGTTATCTTATTTTAAGAAAATTGAAGAAGGCAAACTCTTTAAAGACTCTCTTTTAAAACTCTTTTTTTTTTTTTTTTTTTTTTTTTCTGTTAATAGCCGATACACAGGTCACAATGTTTCACCCATCGATCTGAAATTTTGCACACATGTACAACCAACCTTCTATGTTTGCAGACCCAAATTTTTTTGAAATCCATTGATTGGTTAAAATTTAAATAAACATCTCCTGATGGTAGGTTGAAAAATGAGAATGACAATGGTCTTCGATAAATCTGATCAAACTCATATTTTGGCTACAGGTCAGAGTTTTTCTTCTATCTAGTTCAAATTTTGCACACATGTAGAGACAACCTTTTCTGTTTGCATACCCTAAATTTTTGGAAATTCATTCGTTGGTTAAAATTTAAATAAACATCTCCTGATAGGTTGAAAAATGAAAATGGTCTTCAAGAAATGTGATCAAACTCATATTTTGCATGGTCAGTAAGATCGATATTGTCTCTTATTTTACAGATTTTCATCCTAATCAGTTAAGAACGTATGAACTTATTGACATTTTTAATATCTGTCATATATGAAGTATCGAAATGAATGTTTTCCAGTGCCAGTTGAACTGAATCTGATTTGCTTTATGTACCAGGGTGCTTAGATGTCATTTTCAAGTTTCGATGAAAAGCATGTTGATTCATGATTGAGTGGCTCATATTATTTCAATTCAATATGGATGTATATGTTTTATGTGCGTTGTGTACGCATTTCCGGTTCGAGAATTTGCACGTATCCATGCTCGCTCATCAACGCGTTACTCTGAGCGTTTTCCTAGTATACGGTTGGGGACAGGCAAAGATGAACCCGCTCTAGCGTGAGCCGGTCTATACCTGGCCATGTTAAACTGGATTCATCTTTGACTGTTAAGTGTTTGCAACTTTTGGTTGTGATTCGTTTGAAAAATAACTGCTCTGTCGTAGGAATCAACGCGCCAGCTGATCTCGATGGTCCAATCTCTCACATCCGAGAACAAAAACCTGCGCAATCGGAACAACATCCTCATTGAGAATGCCAACACGACCAACAAGCCTGACTATCTACATCGGGAGAGGAAGTTGCTAGTCCTGAAGCTGGCATCGGAGAGGAAGGCTAATCGGAAAGCCATGGCACAGGCTCGCCAGGAGGTATGTTACAGCTCATAATAGCTTGCAAGGGCGTATCCAGGATGACATTTCGGTTGGTACCGGATACAGTGTAAAACAGGGGGAGGGGGAGGGGGGGAGAACATTTGGGATCAAGGTAATTCATTTAGGTACAATTTTAAATCGCAGTAAATTACTATTTTGAGAAATTATAAATAACAAAATAACCAAAAATTTATCTAAGAGGTTTAAAAATAGGTACCTCATTACAATGCGCCCCAAAAATTTTTGGAAATTTAACTCAATTTTAACCGTTTTGGAACGTTTTTGACATGATCTGTCTATTTTGAAGTGTTTTTTTCACATATTATTTTAAATAAGCTAACCCCCCCCCCCCCCCCCCGAATACGCCTTGATAGCTTATACTCTGTTTCGATATGTTTAAAGTGTTTTATGTCGGCAACTTTATAATTTTCTGCTTCCAACTGCATTCTGCTTATTACATGTTTGTCCTCATTTCAGTTACAACTGTTGAAAGAAAAGTTGGCCGGCATCAGTACTGAGTCCAACATGAAAGACGAAGCTGTGAAAACGCTCAGGGTCAAAGGAGATGCACTTCTCGACGAGCTGATCGACAACGAGGTACCGACATTGCTTGAGAGAACTGTTGTATTATGCACTACATTTGCGATCACTCGTTATAGCACATTTTAAATTACCATTCAAAATACTTGTTACAACAGTTCAGCTATAGGCAGCGTGTTTAGACTACAGATAGCGCTACAAAAAGTACAGACAGAGCCACCTAAGGGTACCTAAGGGAACAGGGTTGGGTGCGTATACGTATAAAACCTAAATGTATTATACGTGTATAAAACTACGTATTATACGTAAAAAACGTATAATATACGTATAAAAACTCTAAAATTCAAAATTAATCGTATTTTACACCATACATCATATTTTGAAATGCATTTTATGGATTACAAATTACAATCATATTATTTCCATGTCAATAGACTTGTTTACTGCCAAAGATGTCATAGGTTACTTAAATGATCAAAAAGTACCTATCCAAAAGTATTTTGATAGATCTTCATTTGCATCCTCTTTGGAAGATTGTATCATTAACGATTAGGTACTATGCATAGCCTGTTCATTCATGAATCTAAACGTTATCATTATTTTGTGTAAGTTGTTTTGCACATTATCAGCCAATTAGACTGCAAACATACGGGGCGTTTTTTTTTTTATGCCCAGCCAAAGCGCTCGAACGCCGGCGAGACGCCGAGAAGATAGGTAGCATTGAGTCTTATGGGAGCGAACACACGGTTTTTAAACGCGGCTTTTTTTCCATGCCGGCCAGACGCGACAAACGAAAAATGTCGCATGCAGTTTTTCCCACGCCGCGTCTGGGCATGAAAAAAACGCACCGTGTGTTTGCAGCCTTTACGATTTTATTGCCTGAACTCATTTTTCATTAATCTTTTAAATTTGTTTGAATATTCCGCCAAAAACTGCTCAAGGCGCATTTGCCCTAAACTTCCGCCCATTCGCTTATTTAAATTGTATTGTACGTAGGCAAGACATGAGTATCTCTAACACCCAAAATGTGCAGTGTAGTGCAGTCTACTCCACTACATTACGGAGTAGGTAATTTATTTCTCATTGCTGATCAAAAAAACTTTTTAATGTATAATACGTATAAAATGTATAAAACCTCCATGTATAATACGTACGTATTATACGGTATTATACGTACGTATAATACGTTTTTTACGTGACGTATTATACGCACCCATCCCTGTGTGGGAAGGAAGCATACCTTTGGCAAGTCGCTGCAGTTATACGTTATGTTACTGCACATATTACGCATTATCACTTCTTAAAATTTAAACAAGTTTATCTTATGTTTATTCGCCTACAAAATATTGATAATAAAGTGTTCACAATTTCACTGAATCTGATCACTATATTAATTTGCGCGACTTAGTTCTGATTCCGAAATATTTTGAGTACATTTGTTGACATCTGATCGGTTGCTAGGTCACGGCCAATGAGAAATGAAACAGTTGAAGATCATTCCCACAAATGTTGCTTATTTCTCTCACTCGTGGCGAACAGTCAGTGCCTATATCAAGTTTAAAATATGCATTTAATTTCCTGTATAGTTTACAACCCCCACCCTATAATGCGTTTTTAATTTGATGTATTTTGTGTATGAACAAATATTTAACATTTGAGGTATGGGAAAATCATTTTGAATTTGGTGTATAACCTTTAAAATAGCACACGGTGGTTTTGTTTAAAAGTTTTCTCTGATAGTATGTCCGTAGGTCTACAAGAAAAATATTTGTTTTGTTAAAATCTAACTGTACATACCAAAAAATTTTAACTTCATTTGAACTTAAAAATGAAACGATTTTACTTGGCTGCGATAAAATAACATCTGGGGAGAAAACTCATATTATCTAAGAAACTAGAGACACGAGAAGGGTTTAATTTTTTCAGGGCTTGTGTTTTGCATGATTAGGTATCAACTAGGAAAACGCTCTGTGTAACGCGTTGATGAGCGAGCACGGATACACGCAACACCTCAAACCAAAATTCTGTCTATCAAAAATGTAATTAAAAGCCAATAATTCTTTAATTTCGTCAAAGACTTGTATGAAAATATCAAAAAATTCCTAAAATATTGGTCCCAATAACCATGCAAAGTTTTAAGTTGATCGATGGAACCTTTATGATTGTTAATTTTCAAAAATCACAGGGTCTCGTTTAAAAAATATACCTGGGACCACTCACACAATATCAGATCAAACTGTTGAACGGTCATTATTATTAAATTTCATATGAGATTGAAAGTTTCTTCTCTAACTACCTTGGATTAGAACTGAAGAGTCGAAGTCACCGTGAAATATGAAATTCAAGAAATTTTACAGCAAACACGCAAAATGTCCGTAAACTGTCATTAACTTTTGGATTTAAACACAGATTAGTTGTCAAAAATACAGATATTGCTGGTCCCAATGACCATGCAAAGTTTTAAGTTGATCGGTCAAACGGTTCTAGTTTAAATTTAAAAAAACACAGGAAATGTGGTTTTAAATTTTAACCAATAGGAGGATTTGGCTGAAATTTTGTATGATTGGGTACAATGTTGGTTGTAATGACTTCGTTAAATTTCAAATTGATCGGAGCAACCAATCAAAAGATAATTTTTTTAAAACTTGAACCAATCACAGGAGCCCGTCCAAAAACGATCCTAGGGACCGCATAGATTACGTTAGCATACGTGCAAAGTTTCAGATCGATTGAATGTGCGGTTTAACCTGGGCTGTGAGGACAAAAAAAAATACAAACAAAAAAACACACAGAGAAAGTGCCATAAGAGTACCGTGGTGACGCTCGCTACGCTCGCTCAATAAGTACACACAAATTTATGATCTGAGATTATGCCTTGAGTGATCTCGCCAACTTAATAGCTTATTTCCAAAATATTATTAGTCGCCTCCAAATTCAAAATATCATATAATTTTCTAATCAGGGAAACATGCAACTTTCATAAAAAAAAACTAGCAACATTGGGAGATCAGACTCTTAAAAAATGTACACTCAAACCAATAAAAATCGGTATTCGAATTGAAAATGACTGTCTGATTAAGGTTTGATGGCAGCATCCCATGAAGGCTGTGTAAACGCATCATCTATCTGTGAGCTCTTATTTAATTGATAATAACAAGGATTGATTGTCAAGAAACCTTGCCAGCAGCCAATCCTTATCATTTCTAGTACTAATTAGTAATTTTTATTGGTTTAAATGTAGGTATACCTATAAATAATTAAGATTTTTTTAAACAATTCAATCTTCAAAATGATCTATCTTCAATGCAACAGTCTCAAATCTGAATAATCGCGAAATCCTTCACCTAAAAAGAATTCGATATTATTTTCTTGACATAAGTAGGTACTATCATAATTTAGCTTTTGTCCCAACAAACAACACTTCGTGTATTATTGTGTCAATATTTATAAGTGGACTGATTGATACATTGACATCAAGTATTCTAGGCTTAAAGTTTATGCGTTGAATTACTGAATGTTTGTAATATTTCCCTCTTGCTGCAGAAGAAACGCAAGAATCTTGCTAATGAACTGACATCGGAAACGTTAATACTCCGTGAGTGGAAGGAGGAAGCTCTTTTGGCCAGGCAAGAGAAGGACGAGGCTCTTGCTTTACAAGAAAGACAACATACAGATGAGGTAAACGATCGTTTACATGGCCCTCCTTCTCTTACAAGATTCGATATCGCATTTGTTTTTGTAGGATTTGCATGTTCACATATTATTTGATATTGCTTACCTTTATAGCATGTTACTAAATTAAAATACATACCTGCGTATTTCGAATAATTCGAAACCGAATTATTATTTCTATGCCAAGCTAGCATATTTTCTTTCACTACTTTTAATAAAAAGTAAACGGATAATTATTGCGAAATGGATTTCAGAATCTCTTTTTTTATTTTCTAGTCCATGTTTTGATTGAACTATTTAATTTTTTCACATTTATCTGAAACTCTTGTGCTAAAATATTGTTTTCACTATAGTACTATATTTCATTCATTACACAATAAACTGTGTGTTTCTTTTTTAGACTAAGTTTAGTTGAGCGAGCGTCTCCTTTTGGCACTTTTGTCACGGACCTCTGTTTTTTTTTTTTTAGGCTGCTAATAGGGGCAATGGAAGTTGAACCGTTTCACCGTTCGATCTGAAATTTTGCACACATGTAGAGACAATCTTTTCTGTTTGCTGACCCTATTTTTTTTTGAAATCCATTCATTGGTTTAAATTTAAATAAATATCTCCTGATAGGCTGAAAAATGAAAACGGTCTTCGATAATCCTGATCAAACTCATATTTTGCATGATCATTAAGTCCAACATTGTATCTTATTTTACAAAATTTCATCTCAATCAGTTAAGAACGTATGAACTTACTGACATTTTTAATAGGTATATGTCAGTAATGAAGTGTTTTCCAGTGCCAATTGAATTATTATTAAGCCTATATTCTCAACGGAGCCGAGGCTCCACTAGTGAGAATGTAATAGAGAAGGGAGGAGAGGAAACCCGGGTACCGGCATGTAGCCTACTCCTGACGAAAGATACCAAGGGGACCAACGGCTTAACGTCCCTTCCGAAGGACGATGTAACATTCACAGCACGGGCCTCCACAACCCGCGCCGTCGAGAGACTGATAACAGGTGGAGGGAGGTCGTCACACTAACCCCCAAACACCCCAGTCTCTCTGACCCAACGGCAGCAACCTGGCAAGGCAGAGTTGAATGGTCACCCATCCAATCGCTGACCGCGCTCAATGTTGCTTAACCTCGGTGATCTAACGAGAACCGAGGTATCCAACACACCAGCCGTTGGGTTCCAGCCGTTGAATTTGATTTGCTGTAAGTGTATTTACTAGGGTGCTTAGATGCTATTTTCAAGTTTCTATGAAAAGCATACTTTTATGTTGATTGAGTGATCATATTTCAATTCAATATGGATGTATATGTATTCTGTGCGTTGTGTACACGCATGTCCTGTTCGAGAATTTGCACGTACCCGTGCTCGCTCATCAACGCGTTACACTGAGCGTTTTCCTAGTTAGACATGTTAGGTTGGCTTGGCTGATTTAGCTTGTCGGCTTGATTTCAGTTAGAGTACGTGCAAGACATGTTGACTCTTGTCCTCGAGCAGCTGGCTGATACGCAGGCCGAGCTGGCCGCCTTCAAGTCTCGCTCCGACGGGAACGCAGCTCTTGTTGAAGTGACAGACGCACTCGGCGTCGACAATGCGCCCATCAACAACCTCAACAAGCCAGAGGTAAGCGCGATCACTCACTCGCTATCACTCACTCGTCGAGTTGCTACTTTTTAACAGGGCTGGCATGATTTTCCCCGACACGAAAAACGTAAAAACTTTTTTTTTTTACCAAAAGTGTATTTTTTTTCAAAAAAATCATGAAAATTAGTCTTATAAGTTAAGATATTTTACCATTATTTCAATTTCAAACACTTCTCAAATTATTAACATCTTCTTGATCGGGATATTTCATCCTGTTAGTTTATTTTTAGGTAATGTCAACAGTTTCGGTCCATATGTTTGGACCTTCTTCAGGACAAAACACTGTGAATTACATCATGTACATCATGATGTACAATTACATCATGTGATTACATCATGTGTGAATTACAGTGAATTACATCGATATCATGTAAATATTCATAAGCCTTTTTATTATTATGAGAGAGGGAAGTCCCTGATCCAATGTACCAAGAAATCCCACTCCGTCAGAACATTTTCCTTTCAAAATCACTAAAAATGTTAATATACTAAATAAACATAAACAACAATTTTTCTCTCTCAATTTGCTAAAACGGCCGAGTGCTTGCACCACCTATAAAGTAAATATACCGACTGTAATATATCCTCCTGGTTGTCATCTGTTACACCGTGGTCTTCATCTCAGTTGCAGCGGTCTGGAGACGAGACGGCCGGAGTCCAACAGAAGATGTTAGAGCCGCAATCAGTACCATCTCATACCAAGACTCGCTCTTACAAGAAGAAGAAACTTGCTCAAGAGCTCAGCGCCAATGCGGTTCTAAACGACGTCTGCAACAACAAGGTAAGAGTGGCATAAAATAAGATTATCCTGCTGTATTCTCGATATCTGCCTACATTCAGTTACAGCCCTTCAGTTTGTAGTACCTTAATCTTCTAATAACAACATTTTATAAAAATCACAAAATGTGCTAAGAAATATACCAGAAAAGCCTAATAAATTTCCACAAAAATATTTAACATCTCTACGAATTTGTTCATGAAAGTTCCCATAATGTGCTATGCGGATTTCTTTTTAAATTTTGGAACTTTTTCATTTTGACAATTGACTTGATTTGACTTACCTGTATAAAATTTGTTGATTCCCGCTTGAAATGGTTGCTACATTAAAACACTTTGTGTGATACTGATGACCTTTTCTGACCGCTCTGCGAAGACCGGTAAATGTGGAATATAGGTATTTTATTTTGTTTAAACAGAATATATACACAATTTATACAATTTACATATACATAACATATACACAATTTATACAGAATTGGGTGACAAGAATGGGGGTGACAAGAATGGATAGGATCCGAAGTAGGAAGATAAGAAAAGAGCTTGGGGTTGAAAGATTGGTTGGGAAGAGAGAGGCTTAGGTGGTTCGGCCACATGAAGAGGATGGGAACCGATAGAGTGCCAAGGCGGGTGTTTGAAGCGGCTACAGGGGGAACTCGGAGAGTGGGGCGACCAAGAGACAGGTGGATTGGATTGATCAAGGAGGATGTGTTGGAGAGAGGAGGAAGGTGGAGTGAGTTGGAGGCTGAGAGACAGTGGGAGGACAGAACATGGTGAAAGGAATTTGTGAAACAATTAGAAGTGGAAGAAGAAGAGGAGGAAGAAGAGGCGGAAACGCCAGGCGTGGCCAGCCGGTTTCCAGGAGTCCTGCGGCCCTAGTGTTGGTGGGAATACCCACCCCCTGACCCATTAAATTGGAACCAGGGATGGATTATTATTATACAGAATAGCCTCAAAGAGCAATGTGAAATTTTATTATATTATTTTAATTAATATATTTCCCATAATTAATTTATTGGTTTTCGACATTCACTCCTCTACAAAAAAAGCTGTACGTCACACACCGTGTTCCCTGTGTTACGGGATGCATAGAACCGGCTCTGGCTAACATTATCTATACGGCCCGACTCGGCGTGTGACGTCAAATTTTGTTTCATGGACAGCTTCAATCTACCAAACTTTGTAAATTCGTTCCTTGAAAACTATTCATCACACAATAAAAATAATACCACATCTGTCTTCAACAACATCTCAACTTTCATAAAATATTTATAATTCTTAAGTCTTAACTTCACTTCACTACTCTATTATCACTATTCTAGTGAAAATTTGAGAAATCTTCGAAAGAACAGAAATAGGTTTAATCAAACTGATATTGATGGACTTATAAGTAGTATCAGCCTGAATAGTAATGCTCTCTAGATCCTCTGAGGCTCTGGTTCAACAATGCTACCAAACGCGTATCACTAAATGTTTGTGTTGATGGGTCATATCTAAAAATTCAGGTAATTCTGATCATATCGTTAAAATTTGTTTCAGATCTCTGAACAGAGCGCTTCAGACCTGCCTGCCAGCGCCAAACATCTCCAGCGCCAACATCAGCGCCAAACACTGAAGGAATGCTCCATTTCCCTGACACGATTTCCCATTGAATCGATATCCTCACTACCCAGGCCCAGACTTCTCGATGCGTCATTGAAGACGTATCAATGTGATCATTGTGATTTCAAATCTGACAAAAGAAGAAGCATTGTTAGACACTTTCATTTCAATCACTTGGATACGGAGAAGTAATTCAAGTGTAATCAATGTCTATACGCTTCACACAGGAAAGATACCTTGATTAAACACCAGCGAAATCACACCAGAGAGCGGCCATACGCCTGCGGAGTTTGTTCCTACCGTTGTGAACAGAGGAGTTCTCTTAAAAGGCACAAAATGACACACGGCGGCGTCGAGAAGGCATACCAATGTGACAAATGCAGCTACCGATCACACCGGAAGGACAACTTGATTGTACACCAGCACATTCACACCAGCGTGTCATTCGCCTGCGATGTTTGTCCCCACCGTTGTGCACGGAAGGGCAATCTTGTAAGACACAAGAGGACAAAACATGGCGCGGGAAACAAATAAGGCAGCTAGTCTAATTTTCTTAGTCACTTGCGCACTCATTTTGGAGAAACGGCCGTACGCTTGTGATGTTTGTTCATGCTCTAATGCACAGCAGGTGAACGAACAGCACCTCTGAGCATGTGATCTATAGGTGAATCGGCTAAACTTGAAATAGATACAAATATATCTCTATCAGTTATTTGTATCTATTTCAAGTTCAAGATATTTGTATCTATTTCAGTTTTAGCCGATTCACCTAAAGATCACATGCTCAGAGGTGCTGTTCGTTCACCTGCCCTAGCATTAGAGCATTGACAGTGGATTTCTGTTAGGATCGACTACTTATATTGCGGCAGTACTGAAACATTTCGTCGATCTTGAAGGCTGAGCTTTATTCCAAATTATCTCTACATGTACACATAACAAATCATAAAACGGTATTTGAACAAAAAGGATTGGCTGCTTGTCAATTTTCTTGACAATCTATCCTTGTTAATATCAATGAAATCAGAACTCCACTACTAGAGTTATGAAGTGTGAGCATAGACTTCATAGGATGATGCCATACATGTTTTCAGCCTATCCATTACTTTCAAATGCCGTTTTATCATTTGTTGAGTGTATACAGTTTCTCCAATCAGTATTTTCTTTAGAGAAATATGTGTTGTCAATTAAACGTATATATTCGACGTTATTTCGGCTGTGAGAATGGAAATTTTCGTGTAATCCAACCTGTTTACAATGTAATCTACATAATATATTATATTTATATGTTTTATAATACGACCCTTAAGAAGCATAATACTATTATGTGTCACGTTTCCCTGCAATCTGGTAAAACGTAAGACCTAAGCCATCTAGACGAAGTATTTGACCGCTTTTATACATTGATGACAGTTTCATATCCCTAACACAGAGTGATTGTCAATGTACTATATAAGGAATCACCAACTCCAGTTAATGTCTGAACCTAATCAGCCAAATGTGCTGCACTTTTCTGACTTTCCGAGTTCCACCATTAGGAAGTGTTGGAGAATACGTAGAAGGAATTCGTATAGGTGCATGTCCACAATATTTTGTTTCATGAGATTTAATTACATAGTTTATTTACTATAAATTTAATGGCGCAGCTTTAGATGGCTGCGTAGTCAGTTTAACCTTGAATAATTTTGTACTCGATTTTTATCAATATCTTTCACCAATGTTATTGATAATAAAATATGGGTTTGTACGAATCTTCAGAACAGTTCAATGAAAATAATTTCATAGCTTGGAATAGTTGATTATTTTTATTTTGTCCTACATACGTTTAGTGCCTGAAAATTAGAAAAATTTGGCACTTAACGTCTGTAGGATGAAATAAAGCTAATAAACCATTACTAGCTATGGAATTATTTTCATTGAACTGTTCTGAATACTCGTACAAAGCATTATTTTGTTAACAATTACATTGGTAAAAGATATTGATAAAAATCGATTAAAAACTCTTCAAGACCACGCTCACTACTCAGCCGTATTAATGTGGTGCTATCACTCGATTCGAGGCATTGTCCATATCTTCATAGTTTTTGTTTGTATTTATTGTCTGATAATCATGCAATACTCAAACCCTGAAAGTAATATATTTTAGTGTCTAGTTCTGATGGCGTTTTCCACTGGCTGCACTGGGCTGCACCAGGGTTGCATTGAAATGACGTCACCATACAATATTTAATGCAAATTTCAAACAGAGCAAAACTAGTGCAGTCCAGTGCAGCCAGTGGAAAACGCCATGAGATATATTAAGTTGCCTCTCCCATGTTATCTATCTTATGGCAGTATAAAGTAAAATTGTGTCATTGATCTATATTTTTGTACTGTGAGATTTGAACAAAAACATTTTTATGGACACACTCTCAGGAAAAAGTGTAAAACATTACCAACGTGTGCTATTTTATAAGTTCGAAACCAAGTTCGAAATGATTTTCCTACCTCTCATGTAAAAGTTTTGTTCATTTTCTAAATGCATAAAATTTAAAACTCATTATCCGACAAAAGTTGCAAACTACAGGATATTCGAGTCGTTTATTCTTAAATATACTTGTAATAAAGGAAATAGTTTTATAAAAAAAAAAAAAAAAATCATAGTGATGGCACCACGATAAAATATAGTCACTTGGATAATAGTGCTCAATTATCTGATTTATTCGCTAATTTTTTTATTCCCGAAATGACTCATATTATGCAGTTGTCTAGAATCGCAACAGAATGTGCTCGAGAAAGTCTTGTAATTGATTATTCCTCTACTATACACACCTCCGAGGTTTTAATTTGCTAATGTGAACTGCCTATAGATTGATCAACATCCCTGGTTTTCAGCTACGTTGTATGACATGTGTTCGAACGTTGAATGGTGGTTACGGCTAATAATAATTTGACGTCAAATCCCACATATTATGTACTCCCAACAAATCAGAAAACAGTATTTGAACGAAACAGATTGGTTGCTGGTCAGGTTCCGTGACAATCAATGCTTGTTATTATTATCATCAATGAAATCAGAGCTCACCTACTAGAGGTAGATTACGAGTTAGCATCATAGACTTCATCAGATGATGCCATCACATTTTTTTAAGACAATCCATTTCTTTCAAATACCGTTCTATGAATTGTCGAGTGAACCTACCTATTTAAACATTGTCTGTAGTACAATAAATGTGTTACCAGTCGTTATATGATTAGGATATATTATAATATGTATTATGTTATATGATAGTGGGTATGAAATAACATTAAGAAAATAAGGCTTTGTACGCGTCTTCAGAACTGTTAAAAAAAAATAACAAAAAAGTAAAAAATTTAATGAAAATAATTTCATAGCTTGGAATAAGTTATTATTTTGTACATCAGATTCAGATGTTTAGTACCATAATTATACTAATTTTCGGGCACTAAACATCTGTAGGACAAAGTATAAATCTAATAAACCATTCCATGCTACGGAATTATTTTCATTGAACTGTTCTGAATACTCGTACAAAACCTTATTTTGTAATAATTTAAGTAATAATAAATACCAACTGCAATATGAAAAGAGTTTCCTCGAGTGGGACTCCAACCCACGACCTTCCGATATCCAGTCTATTAAATCTGGAATTAAAGAAATAACTACCCACATGTATAGAAACTTTTGTACCTGAACCACTTTCTAATTTAATGTGTACGGGTTTGTATACAAAAGAAAGATTGTTTACATTTAAATTTATTTCTTTCCGAAAATCATGTATTTAAGTTAACAATATGAAAAATAATAAAAATCATAGTTAAAATGCTTCCATGTTTTAACACTTTTACATAAATGATTATTGATAACCACTCTTTATATTTCTTTGTTTGTATTTTCCAAAATTGACAATTCTAATACAAGAAATCCACTGAATTTGCTTGAATGTTGAGGGAGGAGGACTCTATAGTTCACATTTTTTAATTCTGGAACATAGTTGTACTTAAAGAGTCGCGATTAAAGAATAGACAATTTAAAATATTATTATCTCATTCTCAGTGGCTCTGCTTTCTAAGAAAAATCATATGCAGTTTGATTTCCAGACGCCTTAGTCCCTGTTTCAACAATTCATGCTTTGCACGTGACGTCATCTCATTGTTGCGCGGCCATTTTGGGGATACATGTCAGAACGGCTGTCAATCTGTTGTTCAGTACTTTTTGATATTATTTATGGTTTACCTGTGTAATTGTAAGCTGCAGAAGAAGTTCTTATAGGTATAAAACCACTTATTTACAAACTGTCTTTGACTATAACCGATAATAATTAGTTTAAATCGAATTGACAGCTATCACCAATATGGCCGAAAATATACTTTTTTACATTGTTGATGTAAAACAAAAGACGCACGTGCAAAGCATGAATAGGCAAAGCTAAGGTGTCTGGAATTTATACTGCATAATATGATTTTTCTTAGAAAGCAGAGCCACGGAGATAATATTTAAAATGGTCTATAGTCATAAAAAAGTACGACTCTATAAACGTGGCCTGATTAAAATTGAAAATTTAGATGTTTTAAGAATACATTTAAATCTTTCCGCGTCAAACGTACCTAAGTGTCGTCTCTCGCCACCAGTGTTTTTCCTGTCGCTGATGTGCTGTGCAGTGCTGCTGTAGTGACGATCCGTCGAAGCGGAATTATTTTGTACTACTACTAGTCAGTTTGTTTTGTGTTTTGTTTTGTTTTGTTTGTGAATGTTGATTGTATAATTGTCACGGTTTTTTAACACGAAAGTACGTAAATCTTATTTCTTTAACAAGGTTTGTATATATTTTAACATCTCTCCACCACAATTCGTTACATGCCTTCACGGCAATGTCTCATTTTAATTATTGCAATGCAGCACATGACATGCTTCCAGATGTACCTATACTTACCTAGCTGTCAGATGTGAGTGTGACGAACACTTATGAATATTAAATTAACTACTTCTGATTGTCTTCTTTACGTGTCGTTTTATGTTGTTATTAAAAGTAGGTACCTTACATATTTTACCATCTAAATGTTAGGTTATGGGTCCGTAATGAAACAAAATGGGAGTGTAGTACTTCCGCCATTCTACCACTGAGGTACAGATGATTAGATGAATTTTCACCAATATTGAATTATGATTTTTTTCTTAAGGCGATCTGCAATTCATAGCTTGCACGAACTTTATTTGTTTTTTTTCAGCAATGGCTAGACACAAGAAGAAACACCAATGTGTATGCGGCTACAGGTCGGCCACTAAAAGTTGCTTTGTAATCCATTTGCGCATTCATACCGGTGAGAAACCTTATTCCTGCAACATTTGCTCATTCCGTTGCTCGCAGAGCGGTAGCCTTAGCAGACACAAGTTACGACATACCTCGGTGAAGAGATTCCAGTGTGGCGAATGCAACTACGAATCGAACTCGAAGTTTAACCTTCTCCAGCACCTGTACAAGCATTTGGGAGTAAAGCCATATGCTTGTGATGTCTGTTCCTATACATCCAACTGGCGCAGTAGCCTGAACCAACACAAGTTGAGGCATTTGCGGGTGCCAAAATACCGGTGTAGCAAATGTGACTTTGGAGCTCGCTCTTTGAGTGCCAAGCTTCGCCACCGGAGAGAGCATTTGAAATGACGTCCGTTTGCTTTGACTCTTTCTTCCGCTTGGTTTCCCTTTCTCGATTGGGAGACATGGCTCGCAATCAAGGTTTTATATTGCCTTCCAGTGGTGCTCTTTCTTTGAATTACCTATATTTAAATTAGAATTTAGTACGTAGGTACCTACTGTTTTTTATCAACTCATTTCAATTTTTACTGGCATATATCTTCAATATCATGTTAAAACCATTTGACATTTGATGATTTTGATGAAGAATTATTCGGAATTACTATTACCATTGTCTTCCGCTCTATATGGGATTTGCGAGACTATTGTCGATGTCCAGGGACAAAGAATACCAACCCGTTTTTATGTAAGAGACCGAGGTTAAATTCTTCACGCATCCGGCTGAGATCGTCTTACGTTTGAACAGATTGCAGGGAAACCTGACGCAGTACAACAATATGCTTTTGATGTTGTCGTATTATAAATATGTAGACAGACCATGTCAGACCAAAATTAATAATAATAATATGTCTTTATATTGCCAGAATCTGGTAAAGTCCACATTCCACTCTAATTCAAGTTGGACAATTTGAAATTCTAGCCAATGAAATATTGTTTTGAATGAAACTCTAAAATCCAATTGGTTTACTATTGAAATTGTCCGATTTAAATTGTATAGTGGAATATGGACTTAAGGCAGTGCCAATTTTAATTGCTTAAAATGTTTAAAAGTTTTTTTTGCTGAAAAGTGGTATGTTACCAATGGGAATAATAATGCATTATAGATAGAAAGGTAAACATGAAATGAAAATGAGAAGAATAGGTACCTGGTACTAAATAAGTTCCCACTAAATTTATATTTATTTTATTTATTAATGTTGATACAACATTTTACTAATGTGCAGCTTTTGTATGATGATTAACAGAAATAAAAATAATTTTGGAATGTTTGAATTTTTTTTATTTCTTTTCGAACACGATTAATAAAAATCGTTGGTCATAAATAATGAAAATGCTAGTATCAAAATGATGAGTAGAATCTTATTATGCAAATCAGTGCTTGAAGTCGTAATGTTTTATTGAAGCTTCTTAATATTTATTTTTTCCTTATATTGTGTTTGTGCACAGGATACAATGTTTTTGCATTCAATCTCAGTTATATATAAACATTTTCAGCATTAATGTTACTCTAATTATTTTCCAAGTATTGAAATTAGGTATCTTTAAAAAGTGACTTGGTTTGGTTGGTGTAAAATCATTCATAACTTCCCGCCGATATTTCTTGTTTTTTCAAGTTGGTACATTGGTGTAGGCGCTAGGCGGATCGTTTGGTTGGCACCAATGGCAATGGCGTCTTCATTTGACAGTTGTTTGTGGCCTATGAAAATAGTAATTTGTTCTTATTATTAGATATTATAGCGGAGCACAAATGATGGTTAACAAACCACGAAATGACCAAGAAGATCTGGATAAACTAGTCGCAGGTATGTGGACACATTTTTACCATTAACTGTCATTCTAAGTGTTGAAGGCGGTTGCTAGACAGGTTAGGTTAGGAACATTCCTTTCCAATATTACCTTGGTTGTGTGTACTAAGCGGCTTTGACCACTGCCTTAGCTCTTTTGATGTCGATTAAAGTTTCATTTTATTTTAATTGATTTGTATTATTTATAATCAATCTTTTCGGAACTGCTACTGAGCTACCAATCAAATGTTTTCAATAGACAAAACTGTGGAGCCTGCTTCTGCGGCGACCCTGGTGGCAGATGAGGGGTCGTCGGATCATCGCATCATCTACATCAACCGTCCGCAGCCCCACAAGTTCTGCAACAATCACATCTCGACGGCGAAGTACAGCTTTCTCTCGTTCGTGCCGAGTTTTCTCTTCGAGCAGTTCCGTCGATACTCCAACTGTTTCTTCTTGTTCATCGCATTGTTGCAGGTAATTCCTTGTGAGATCAGTTGAGGTCAATAAGTAATCTCATGTCCCAAAATATCCCCATGGAGGTTGGTGTACCTATTAGAGGTTATACCCCTTCTACACGCTCACTTTAATATAGTATGTTAAACATACATTTAAATGACGTCTCACTTTAGCACGTCTACACACTCACTTTATCTATTGACGCACTATCTGGTGACGATTCTGTAATTATTACCTTAATTTGTCGATTCAGTGCAGTGTTATTCTAATAACAGTGAGGAGATTTCACATGAATTCCAGTGAAGTTATTTCCAAAATATGTTCCAGCTGTCAGTTCAAGTTGAAAACAAAATCACTTTTGGATGACATAGCCTCACTTTTAACACTCATAAGCACTTATTTATTATTTTAAAATTGTTTTGAGCCTTTGTGTTAGGTTAAAAAGTATTATTAAATAGCACGCAACACACTTACAAATTCAATTAAACATTTTAACTTGAATATGTATACAATTTTATTATTAAATCTAGAACTGAAGAAGAACAAAAGCGAATCGTTTTTAAAAAAAATCTCGCGTCTTGCGTTAAACATAGGTTAAACATAGGTCCGTCGCGAACTTGAAGTGCCGTGTCATTTAAGGGAAGCTTGATCATCTACACGGTGTACTTAAAGTGAGAGGCTACTAAAGTCCTATGTTAAAGTGAGCGTGTAGAAGGGGTACTAGTGCCCTTATTCTCTAAGGAAAATTGCATCAATTTGGGCTGAAATCATTCCACATTAATGTTGTCCTTATGGCAGTGAAACGAATTCAGGCTGAAATGATTCGATATTCCTAAATGTCCACATTGCAGACATTGAAGTGCAAGGAATTGTGATTTCCTCTAGAAACAATCTTGGAAACTTCAAGATCTTCAAGATTATATTTGAATAATTTTGCCAAAAACTTGTAATATCCTGCAAGAATTTTCAAAGATTTTTTTTTGCGAACCGAAGTCAGTAGGAGTGGCTGTTGATTTCTGTTGCCAATTAACAGTAAACACCAGTGTTTTATTGTTCGATTGTGTTGCTTGATTTAAATCACTCGAATGTTTTCCTGTATGTTTTGGTGGAGAGTTGGCTCAGGTATTACGGTTTGGTCAGAGTCCTGGAATTGATTCCTGAGTCTGCCCTTCCTGACTTTGTTATTCTTTTATTTTCCAAGTCGAGGGGAAAATGAAGGAAGGTTCCCTACTAATAGGCCACGACCACCTCCTGCCCACCGAACATCTATTCTTCATCATCACCTCCATGATTGCTTTTTGATATCTTTGAAGAATTTTTAGAATCTTTGTACAATGGGGTACCTGGGTTAGTCAATATATAAGTTTGTTTTCTTCCATTTAATTTTTCAAATGAACATCCTGAAGAAGTATTGTGAAACAGGGCAAAATATAATAGGTAGGTATAATCAGGCGCGTAGGAAGGGGGAAATTCCCCCCCCCCCCCCTCTGATTCAATTCCCCTCCCTATGTTCTTATACATATATGTGTCAAGAAAAAAATGTGCTTAAAAAGTGTTAAAATCGCGTAGAAATGCACCAATTAATGTCTGAAATTCAAAAATATTCTGGGGCTGTGCGCCCCGGACCCGCATTTTGCTGGGGGCCCTCCCCCAGGTGAAGACGATTGTCTTCGTGGACATTAGTATTTCCAACTCAAGTTCTTTTACAATATTATCCCCCCCCCCCCCCCCTTGCAAATTTAGTTCATACGCGCCTGGATATAATAATAAATAAGTTTGTACGTACGTTCAAATAATTGACTTATCTTCATAATCATTTATCTGTCACCATTGCTTGCATCAAATATAGTGCATTAGTTGCAGTGTGACGTTAATAACCCCATGAACGATGTTGCAGCAAATCCCGAACGTGTCGCCGACCGGCCGCTACACAACGCTCGTTCCGCTCGTCTTCATTCTCACCGTGTCGGCCATCAAGGAGATCATCGAAGACATCGTAAGTTTCATCTTTATTTATCTGGGGCCAGATTCTATTGCAAAGCGGTAAGAAAATCCATTACAAACTACTAGTAACACCCGAGTTAGCTCAACTTGGCGTCCAGAACTATTTCCATTGTTAGAATCATCTCTTAGTTCCAGACTCCAGGTTGAGAGAAATAAAGAGTTCATAAAATACTGGTTTTAAAAGTGAAATGAATCCACATATTGCCTGCTGCCTACCTACTATAAAGTTCATTCATTCACTGTTAGAATATTTATGTCGTTTTCGTTGTTCACATCTGCCCTTCAATGGCAAGACTTTCTTCTTTGTATTATTGAAATTGTATAAATTATGTCAAATAGGTAGCACAATTTTTAATATTAGAAAATATTAGAAAAATTCGATAAAATTGATTTATTTTATTTTTATCTACAGTTGTATTATACATACCTATATGTTTTGAACATAAACATTTATATGATCACCCAACGGCTGGTGTAATGGTTACCTCGGTTCTCGTCAGATCACCGAGGTTAAGCAACATTGAGCGGGGTCAGCGATTGGATGGGTGACCATTCAACTCTGTCCTGCCAGTTGCTGCCGTTGGGCCAGAGAGACTGGGGTGGTAGGGGGTTAGTGTAACGACACCCCTTCACCTGTTATCAGTCTCTCGACGGGCGTTACACCGTCCTTGGGATGGGACGTTAAATACCAGCAGGGCGCAGGGAGCTAACGACTCACTCGCTTGACAATATTACGAATCCTCAACCAACTCCGATATGGCTCCGAATGGCGCATCGTCAAAAGGAGCTGAGTTGTAGGACTAGGAGCAGTTGCAGTTGTAGGAGCAGTAGGACTACCAGTCCTGCAACGCCATAACAAAAAAAAAAATGTTTTGATTATTATTATTATTGATATTAACATTGTGTAGGTAGGTAAAAAATTGTTCGCTTGACTACAGTTGTATCGACACGGCCGCCATTGCGGATCATTATTCTTACAGTGAACGAACTTTGCCTTGTGTTTGCAGAAGCGTCACCGTGCAGACGACGAGATCAACCACCGCCAAGTGGAGGTCCTGCGCGACGGAGGCTGGCTGTCGGTCCAGTGGATCAACGTCGTCGTCGGCGACATTGTCAAGGTTCACAACAACACGTTCTTCCCGGCCGACCTGGTCATCTTGTCCTCCAGGTACCTTCGCTTCGTTCCACAACACTGCAGAGAATGTCATCGTATTGATCAGGGGATGCAAGCGAGAGTGATTTTGCTGCTTTTTGCAGACACCATTTTGGATACAATTAGAGACGAAGTTATTTGAATTCATAATCGTGGTTAGATAAACGACAAACTTATAGTCCGCCCCACCATAACATGGCAGTAGAATCAGATTGTTTTACTTCCATAACATTTAAAATCTATTTCCAATTTGCTTTTTGGCTAATACGTTGTTTGACTTGAATAAGAACGACAGTTTTAAGTGCTGCAGGAGTTACTAGACATTTGGGAATACCTTATCAAAATATTTATATTGCCGATTGATTCCACTGCCATTTTAGGGTCGGACAGACTATGGTTTTTTTTGTTATATTTTTAATTTTTAATTGATTTTTGTGAAAATGATCTAGATTTTCATTTCTAGCTGGGGCTTTAATATAAATTAATTTTAAAAATGTGCTAAGTTACAACCCTATTGTTTTTTTCTACAAGTACCTAGGATTGCGCTGAGTTCGCGTTGATAGGCTCGCGTTGATAAGCAAGCACTGGAAATGCTTGACCTTGACCATAGCTTCTCCCTCAGATTATCAATCAGTAATGCGCAGTGGAAATTACACATCAAATTACAAGTAGAACCAAGAGACAGATCTTGCTAGAAATCAATTGGAAAATGAACTGGATTGTAATAAATCCTTTACAAATTGACTTGAAACGTAGGAGGCCTGCGTAAGCGAATGGGAATCGCACAGTTCTTCAGAGCGTTTTTTGAAATTCGTCTTGACACGAACCGAATTTAAAAATATAAAAATCAAACAGTAGGTAGTGACCCATTACAGGTTAATATACTAAATAATGCCACATACTGGAGTAGGCACTTTATGACACCTGGTACCTACGACCTCAAAGTGTTAAATAATACGATTATTTTACCATAAATTATCAAAATTGAATTGACGACAAAATAAAAAAAAAATGTGAAAAACAACTGAAGAGACTTAGTAGGTAGGTACCTGTAATGTGAAAAGAAAACACGTAATACTAAGGTTCAATCAAACGTATTGACTGGCGGCGCTGGCTAAATGAACGGTTTCTGTTCCAGCGAGCCGCAGGCAATGTGCTACGTGGAGACATCGAACCTGGACGGAGAGACGAACCTGAAGATCCGCCAGGGCCTCCCGGAGACCGCCGGCCTGCTGGAGACCAACCTGCTCGTTCAGTTCACCGGCACAATAGAGTGCGAGCTACCCAACAGACATCTATACGAGTTCAACGGGATCATACGCGAGACAGGCAAACAGTGAGGACTCAATGGATTTGTTGTATCTAATTGTCAAGAGACATTTATTTCGTATTTAAACGACAGATTAGGTTTATATAAGCATGACACTACCTTCCCCATGTACACTCGACAATTCATAAAACGGTATTTGAACGAAAACGATTGGCTGCTGGGCAGTGTCAGTGTCAACAAAATGAAAATCAGCTAGAACTTAGGTGGTACATTCAAGTTAGCGGATTCACTTTGGAAAGTTTAGTTTGGCAAAAGTGTGAATTAAGGTGGAAGGTCTGGATGGTGCTGCTTAGTTGCACCCTAGCGGCGTTGTAAGAGTAAATTGAACAGTCTGTAAATTCTTAAAGAATCTCTTTTTCAATAAAAAAAATACTGAGTTCGCTCAACTTCTACCAAAAAGAAGGTATGACCGGTCAGAAAAGTATGAAACCGGTGATCTCCGCTCCCTAACATTCTAACGCGATGTTCCCTGCAGAGCGCTGCCGCTGGGGCCCGACCAGGTCCTGCTGCGCGGCGCGATGCTGCGCAACACCACGTGGGTGTTCGGCGCGGTCGTCTACACGGGCCACGAGACGAAGCTCATGAAGAACTCCACGTCGGCGCCGCTCAAGCGCTCCACCATCGACAGGCTGACCAACACGCAGATACTCATGCTCTTCTTCATCCTCATCGTGCTCTGCGTCGTGTCCGCGCTCTTCAGCGAGCTGTGGACCGCCGACCACATCCCGGCTCACTGGTACGTCGGCGTCAGCGGTGAGTGCAGTTCCGTGTTGCCGGGCGCGGTTCTAGGGGGTGGCAGGGTGCCCATCCAGAATTTTCTCCTCCTGCTTATAGTTAGTATCATTCTGTTTAAACAAATCAATTTACAACAAAATTAAATATAAATATGGCTAAAAACTACAAATTATTTTAAGTTTTTAATATTTTTAATTTAGTAGCCCTGCCGACAAGTCATTGTTGGTTTAGCGGGGCTACGTTGAAATATATTTTCATGTATAATGAATAACCAAAGTCAGATGTATTTTCCTTCACTACTCTAGGTTTGGTGGCTGTGGCTGCTTCATATTTAATGTGAATGTCAATAAATTTAAATTTACACAATGTAGTAGACTTATCAATCTGGGAAATAACTAATTAGATCAATATTTAAAAGTACCTAAGCATCATCAAACCAATAATTTCCTCCTACGGATGTGTTTAGCAACACAGTTATTAGGAGCAACTTGTTTTGTTTGTAGTAATTGAAAACTCGTGCAATGAACGGTTGTGATATTTGTTTCAGATTCCGGTGACATGAGTTTCATCTCCAACCTTCTGACTTTCATCATCTTGTTCAACAACTTGATTCCGATATCTCTGCAGGTGTCGTTGGAAGTCGTCCGTTTCGTTCAGGTGAGTTGCAAGCTGCAACATGCGGACCAACTCAGTTCTTCAAAACCTTGTCTGGAAATTAGGACTTAATTTTTAAGACGGCTGGGTAGTGAGTTTGACCTTGAAGAGTTTTTTACTCGATTTTTATCAATACCAATGTGATTGTTAACAAAATAAGGCAATTAATCGTTAAATCATTTCGCCTCTTGAAGGAATCGAACGATTACGAACAGCTGCCATCTGTTCCTCTGTGAGCTTGCCCTGAGTGTACTTGTTGCTTCTATGTTTCAGGCCACGTTTATCAACATGGACTGTGACATGTACCACGAGGAAAGCAACACCCCGGCCATGGCCAGGACATCCAACCTCAACGAGGAGCTGGGACAGGTGAGACAGAATCAATGAAAGTACCAATGAAAGTAGTCGCAGTTTTCCCGTGGGACACATTCGATTATTTTGAAAAGTACAACAATGAGACTTAGCCCGGTTTAAGTGACGGGTTTTACAAGTCAACATTGGCAACAGTGTGAGGCGAATGGGTTGGGGAGTTATTATACAGTCAGGTAACTTGAAATGAAAGTGATGAGCTGATCTGTAATAAATATCCTAATTAGAGGTCAGTTAGGGTTCCCGGGTACAAACCGGGTACCCGGGCACGCCATTACCCGGAGACAATGGCGGGTACTCGGGTATCAAATTTTTTTTTTTTTTTTTTTTTTTTTTTAGTTAGTATTACTTAGTTTTCTTTGCATTTTTTGCATCAGCTGCCACTTAATCACCAGCTGCATTGTTTATAGTTATATAAACTGAATGTAATATTTATTCATATTTCCCAAATTTCAAAAATCCCAACCAATTTCATTGTTAGTAATTTTATCAGAATGCTGGTGAGTTGAGGATGGATAATTAATTGATGGGGAGGTGGGTGGATTGATGGAGGGGATGCAGGCAAGATATACCTTGTGTTCAACCTTCCATTGTATGGACGTTGTGTTTCTCTCCCCAATGCAACGGATAGGGCGGTAGACTCAATGCAAACAATTTCAAAGCATTCCCCCCCCCCCCAATTTTTTTTTTTTTTTTTTAGTTATTTATTACCCGGGTAATTAAAGCGGGTACCCGGGTACAAATCATTACCCGAATCCGACCTCTAATCCTAATATCACAAAATAGGATCTTTGTCCTAGACAAAATCTGTGTCAAAGAGTGTGGGAGAAGTAGTGAGTGATCAATGACTTTGATTTATGATTATGAATGTCTAATATTTTACAAAATACTCTAAAAATAGCTATAAAAAGCTATAGGTATGTAGCTATTTTTAGAGTATTGAATACCTAGTTGGAAACAAAAGTTCCAATAATGAAGGATGGCCACTTGGTAACTTTACGAAAGAACTAGGTAAACATTGTTTTAAATCTTACCTTTGAAAAGTAAGTTAAAGAATGCAGCGAATAAACCAATAGAAGTGGTGCAATGAGATTTTGAGATTTTATCACAGTATTCGTTGGAAGCAAATACTTTTAAATAATTCACTGTTTTGTGCTGACAAAGTTAAACTTTTCCGTTTTGGCATTACTTCATCATTGCTCCATAAACTAGATTTTCATTGTTTGTTGATTATTGATACTTCCGGTTGAAATACGCTTGAGGGACTAATATCTCCCCTCTTCTAATGACGTGTCATGTTTCAGATCAAGTACGTGTTCTCGGACAAGACTGGCACGTTGACGCGCAACGTGATGGACTTCAAGAAGTGTACGGTCGGCGGCACCATCTACACTCCGGCGAGCACTCCCGAGGCGACACAACTAGTCAAGGTGAGCCGACTACTAGAGTACACTCACTCTTAAGTGCTCCATACACAGTCAATCTTGTTAGTGATTTAGAGGAGGTAAACCTGGTTTAGAGGCCCCTAAACCAGGTTTACCGTCTCTAACCAGGGTTTAGAATATTGGTGAAACGCAGCCTTACTGGATAAGCCTGGAAGTTTGATCGTGTGGCTTTCAGTGAATCTTGAAGATATTCAAACACGGACAGAAACCCTTCATACCAAGGTCACCCGACTTGACAAGCAAGTCGGCAAGTAATGACAATGTTATGTTGGAGTTTCTTGTTCCCAGACTTTGATTTCCAAGTCTAAGCATCATTCTCGTGTAGCAATTATATGTCAATATTTTGATTCTGAAAGCAGCCCTGCGTCTTATACACGCATACCAAGCTTTTTTCCCAGTAAATACAAGGTGGATGTTTGTAAACAGAGCTGTGGTAGACTGCCACATGTTGTCTATCTCTGCCTTTCCCTCTCACTCTGTCTGGACTACTCATACTGTGTCTAGACACAACACTAATAACATATTAAATTTGTGCAACAAAATGTTTTCCTTTGCATTTAGATCAGGAGACAAAATATATGCTCACATCTGAAAAACATTGCTCTGACAGACATAAAATAGACTAAACACTGTTGAATGGCGATCTTAATGGAAGGGGAGGAGAGGAGTTGGGTTTGTTTTGGAATGCAGAGGAAAGGCAGGTGCATGCCTCTTAGGCTGCGTTTCACCAAGATTCCAAACCCGGGTTAGAGGCGGTAAACCTGGTTTAGGAGCCTCTAAACCAGGTTTACCGCCTCTAACCCGGGTTTGGAATCTTGGTGAAATGCAGCCTTAGAGCAAGCAACAGCTGCTGGGAAGAGACTACCCTCCCCCCCTTTCTCAGAAGCAGGAAATTACTGTTTGTTTACAACAAGTTGGCAGTGATTTTCATTCAAATAGCTCAGTTAGCTGGAAAACAAACATTTAGATGGATATCATTATACAAACACACACTGTTTTACATCATTTTACTGCGTCTTAATCACGCATGTTAAGTGTTTTCTTAAAATAGACTTCTCAAAACAAGGGTGCGTCTTATACACGAGTGCGTCTTATACACGAGTTAATACGGTATTTTATAAGTTATAACTGATAGGTAAGCCAGTCAACTTCAAATAAAATTTCGATGGACAAACTTGAGTGTCCTGCCGCCAAATTGTTTAAAAAACAATGATAATTGAACATTATTGGAAGAGATTTTCTATGGAAAAACATACAAAGTTGTCTCAAACTGCTAAAATCTCAACCCAAAATGGTGGAAGGTGTTCTTCTTTGAAGTTTTAGGAACCATTGAAATCTTCTTCCAGGTTGACTTGTTTACTCGATGAAAACTTTTCATGCTTAGGCTAACAAGAAGTCACCAATCTAACTACGTGCAACAACCCTTCCATCCCGCTAAATCCTCAATCTCCCTGGTATTGAAAGCCCGGCCGTAACTCTTTTGGACCCTGGCCACACAATTAAGTGGGTACGAGTAGTTTTGATAAATGTCATAAAGTAACATTTGTGGAGGAAAACTTACAACTAACTGTTGATTATCGATGTAATATTACCTAAACAATCGTTCTGGATGGGTCACAACTCATAAAACTTTTATCCTCTAGCGGGTAATAAATAAAAATTTATAAAAATCTGCCAAAATAATTATATGTCTGAAAGATCTTTTCGCCGAAAAATAGTGTTCACAGAAAAATTTTCACTGAACAGAAAGCGAAGCAAATGCGAAGTATGGGACTTAGCTTTATCCGACGTGATCTTGCTTGTTGTAGAACCTGCGCGGGCGCCACGCGGACGCCGGTCTCATCCGAGAGTTCCTGATCCTGATGTCGGTCTGCCACACGGTGATCCCCGAGAAGACTCCCGGATCCGGCGAGGTTCAATACCACGCGGCGTCCCCAGGTACACACTTCACCGACGTTGTTCCTGTTCACACTGAGAATTCGATCATGATCCAGTTCAATTACAATCGAAATCAAAATGGAGGCAAGATTCAAGTTAAACTTTATAATGCTTGTTACATGCAATAGGGAAGTCTCGTGAAATTTTATTCTAGCTAATTTGTAAATATCAACACAAATAACAATGACAAACACTCTTTATCACCAGCAAAATTTAAAAATTTCATTCATAAAAATCAAATTCAAATGTCAAGGGATATTTTGGCGGGAAAAACGACCTGTATCAAGAATCAGGATTGTGATGTCATTTCCAAGTCTCCAACAATGTGATACCATGGTGATTTCTTTGTTGCCATAGCAATATAGCTAATTGTGATGTCATTGTCAATTGTTCTGTTTTGAAATTGTAAGAAATATTTCAAACATTGTTAATTAATTCCTTGAAAACTATTCATCTCACAACAAAAATAATACCATATCTGTGTTCAACAACATCTTAACTTTCATAAAATAACTATTATTCTGAAATCTAATTTTAAGGAGACTTCCCCATTAGAGCAATTACATGCATTTGTAAGTTTTCGTTTTTAAAATCCATGATTTCTTTTGTTTGACCTTGAGTTCGATCATGATTCAGATTTCGATTGCATTCTTACAACTTGTATCATGATCGAGTTTGATTGAGTTCAGTTCACACATTTTCGATCACAATTGAGATTTTGGATCATGATCGAATCCTCAGTGTGAACAGCGTATTAGAAGGAAGATGCTGCTTTTCATGTCACGCGAGGGGGGTGCTCGAATGGGGGTCTCCGATTGATATCTGAACAAGGTGCTGCAAGCGCGAGCGATGTCGCCGCTTGTTGCAGGCACTTTTTTAGATGCGATTGGAGACGAAATGGGTTGACAAAATGATTTGAAATTTTTATCATGATTAAGTAAACGACAAACTTAGGGTTATCAATGGTAAATTTTTTATATTTTGCTTCGTTAATTAGTAATCAACAGTTGATTTTTGGTGGAAAATGGTATGTTTTCTTGTCTCAATGGTTAAAGTTACACCCACTTATGAAACAATTTTTCTCTCAATTTTCTAAAACGGCCGAGCGCTTGCACCACTTTAATAGATAATTTCCTTGTGCACCATGTAAATGCAAGAAAAAGTGGGAATTACCAAGATATAATATGAATTTGTAAATGCCAGTTAGCCCTATATTTAACATGGCTACCTAGTTGAAAAAACGGAGTATTTTTCTAAGTAAATATTAGATTTAAACTATTTCAGAAAATGCTTTAATTTAATTGAGCATGATAATTGATTAAATAATAATAATTGCTTTTGCATGTACCTATACTAAATTGTTAGTTCCCTTTTTTAACATCACATCTGAAAGTATAAACAGTGTGATGCATCCCGTGGCCTGTTCCAGATGAGCGCGCGTTGGTGCGCGGCGCGTGCCTGTTCGGGTACGTGTTCGACAGCCGCACGCCGCACGACGTGGAGATCAGCGCGCTGGGCGTGCGCGAACGCTACGAGATCCTCAACGTGCTGGAGTTCACGTCCACGCGCAAGCGCATGTCCATACTGGCGCGCGGTCCTGACGGCAAGATAAAGCTCTACTGCAAGGGCGCCGACACCGTCATCTACGAGAGGTAGCTTTGTTGTTCTTTACTTTACTTCACTTCACTGTATAAAATGTTATCTGTATCATATTTCCCCTTTGCGTAGAAAAACTAGAAACGGTTGAAATTCTACATTATGTAGAAAATTTCATTTTGCACCATAATATGCCAAGAAAAAAATAGGGAAGCTGAACTAAGTCACAACTCAGTCTGGAAGGCAAGTGCAGCCACCTACACGCTTTGTCCCCTTCATCTTTCACCCTCATGCGGTTCTGGCACTGGAGAGGGCGTCCTGTAGCGACTGTGACTTGGTCACCTGCTACAAGTAGGCTGTGGCGGCACAGCCTCTGGTCTCCAACCGTATCGGAAATTTCATAGTTTTGCATGGTTTTGTTGAATAACCGGCGCCTAATTAACAAGTGCTACTAATATACAATCAGAATGATCATATGAACATTCTATCAAAGTTACACTTACACCCGCTTGAAACAATTTTCCACTCAACTTGTTAAAACGGCCAAGCGCTTGTATCACCTTAATTCATTAAATTCATTGTCAACTTAACTTTGTTAGATGCAGAAATTGTTTTGATGCAGTTTCAACATTTTGACTTTCACATTGGTTTAGCAAATTAAATCAAACCCCAGCCTAAAACTCTCTACATGTTGATTTAAACCAAACTTTGCATTACTCTGCTGGACTTGAGCCCTGTGTAATGAAACTCTGTTTGTATATAGGTTAGCCGCGAAGAACCAATCATTCCGGGAAGTAACGCTGAATCACCTCGAGGACTTTGCCACGGAGGGTTTGAGAACTTTGTGCTGTGCGGTGGCGGATGTGTCCGACAAAGCCTATCATGTGAGTAGATATCGTTGTTATGCCTGCTGATATCCTAAAGCCCAATTTACATGGAGCAATTTATTGAAAAATGTCTGTGCCACACTTCTTGAATGGACCGTACTTCTTGAACCGTTTCTTTGTGAAAAGTAGGTATCAATTTAAAATATTGCGTTGAATGAAAGTTTTATATAGCTTAGAATAGGAAGGATTTATGAATGAGAAACAATGATACCTACACAAAGGTTTGGAAGAATAATTGAACTGTCAACTTTCAATCTAAAATTTAGTTTTACAAAGTTAGGTACAGTTTTAGTAGTCGTTGCTGTTTTTACAAACGAACATTTCAAGGAATTATTCGTAAAATCGTTTATGTCTAAGTTCATTTGAATATTGGGCCATTTTTTTAATAAAATTTGTTTGCCCTAGCAATAACATTCAAAGTCATAATAAAAGTGGGAATGCTGTCAACGTTGTTAGTGAAACAAATGTTAACTGAACCCAAGGGTCCTTACAAATACATAACATTATCCCTCTCCACAGGAATGGAGCGAAACGTATCACAAAGCAGCTACTTCTATTCAACAGCGAGAGAAGAAACTTGAAGATGCAGCGGACTTGATAGAGAAGAACTTGGTTCTCTTAGGAGCCACCGCCATTGAAGACAAGCTACAAGACCAGGTAACATGATACGTATTGAAATTATGGGCTTCCACGCTGCCATTTGCTCTCACTAGGAGCGCTAGGGAGAATTGTTCCTTTTTCGTTCCACGCATGCGTCTGTACAAAATGACAGCTAGATGACGGCCCACTTATAACTTCTTGTAGCCTATTTGAAATATAATGCCAAACTGTTGTGTTCGGAGTGAAGGTAATTGATTTAAAATGTAATATATACTTATTTAATAAAGAAATAGTTTCAATTACTACTTTTTATCCTGGAAGATCACTTTATGTTAATCTTTTGTTTTCAATTCAGACAAAGTAGCAACCTGTCAACAAACAGTTGACTGTTGCCATAGCAACCAGGTATGATCGTCGGTGGCGCGCTCTATTCTAGCTTGGAGTTTGGAAGCCCATTGGTTGAGCCACCTTAACGCATGTTGCCAGGTGCCGGAGACGATCGCGGCGCTGATCAAGGCCGACATCCACGTGTGGGTTCTGACCGGAGACAAGCAGGAGACGGCCATCAACATCGGCTATTCCTGTCGCCTCATCGTGCAGGGCATGCCGCTGCTCATCATCAACGAGGACACTCTTGAAGTGAGTCCAATTCCACTCGCAAGAACCATTTACTTCCGCTCTATTCATAGCTTGCACGAACTTCTTTTGTTTTATATCAGCAATGCTAAATTATTGAATTGTCCACCCATTACGTTGGCACGTTGACGGGTCAGATTTATAACTTTATTGAGGCAAACCGATGTATTTTTGTAATGTGAGTGATTTCTCTTTGTACTAAAGTAATCTCCGGAGCCTATTCAATTTCCCAGGTACTCATTAACTATAAAATATCGTCAAAAAAGCAGTGAATCGTATTGCATGCGAATTAAACGTGGGACTAGCAACTTAATCACAGTCTTCTTGAAATATCTTCAAATTTGCGATGAAATACGAATTCTAGAAGACTGGTTCACCATAGCAACATAATTTTACATGAAAATCTGCACTTTATCAGGAAAATGTTGAAATAAAGCAGTTAAGGCCGGTCATATATTTTTTCCCGCCAAAAGCGATTTGGAGCGGTTTTCGAGCTAAATACAAAATATAAACGACTATATTTAACAAACCGTTATGAATATCGAAAAAGCAAGACCGAGGTGACATGTATTGAACATTTATCTACATTTTCATCGCTTACTGTCATAACTTTGCTCCTACTATGTGGTCAGCATTTGTCGGGCACGAAAACGCTCCGTATATTTACTTATAGTGTTTTCGTGCCCGACACATACTGACCACATAGTAGGAGCAAAGTTATGACAGTAAGCGATGAAAATGTAGATAAAGGTTCAATACATGTCACCTCGGGCTTGCTCTTTCGATATTCATAACCGTTTGTTAAATATAGTCGTTTATATTTTGTATTTCGCTCGAAAACCCTTCCAAATCGCTTTTGGCGGGAAAAAATATATGACCGGCCTTAACGCCTCATTGCTCAGTAAATCATCCAGGAACGTGTACATTTAAAACTGTAGAATATAATAATGGAACTAGTACACGATATAGTAGATTTTCAAATAAATCTATAGCAGAGAAAGCTTAAAACACTTTTGAAAATATCAGCATGTATTTTTCTGTATGGTTGCAATGTTATTGAAAGAAAAACTGAATGGGGAAAGTATAATGGTCAGGTGCTTAAGAAGGGGAGATCACCCCCACCCCCACTCAAGGAGGCCGACATTTAATTAAGAGTGTTCGTGAATCACTTACAAATTTATTAAATTCTAAAAAAATCTCCCTGCCAGGGAGTTGTTTGTTGTAATTTGAGCAGTTTAGAATGCCAGAATCGATTTTAAAACGTTTATATTCGAAAACATTCCCTGCGGGGCAACAATTGGAGAGATTTTGGCTTCAATTTGTGTATTTTAGAGCCCAAGAATCACTTTAAAGCTTAAATGCTTTAAAACGGGGCAAAAACTAGGGAGCTTCGCCCAAAATCTCCCGCCCCCATGATGAAAGTGCCTGATGATGGTCCCTCCTCAAGTTTTGTAATGCGTTTCTTGCACATTCCAGAGCACTCGGGAGGTGATATCGCAGCACCGGCTCTTCCTCGAGGAGTCGGAGAAGCTGAGCGACGTGGCGCTGGTCATCGACGGCAGGACGCTGAAGCACGCGCTGTCCTGCGAGGTGCGCAGGGCGTTCCTCGAGCTCTGCGTCATGTGCAAGGTGGTCATATGCTGCCGCGTGTCGCCCATGCAGAAGGCAGAGGTGCGTAGCTCACGTTCAACACTGTTCGAGAAAACAAGGGACACGGCTGCTCTCTGGTGGCTATTGTGGTCCTAGGCAGTGGTTAATTTGGGGGTGGACGCGGCCCCTCACTTTTTCAGGGTGGACGCCATCCGCCCGCTTTTTTCACAGAAGTAAAAATTTGCTTAAAAATGTGTACAAATAGCGTAAAAAGGCATCAAATATGGTCTGAAATTCAAAATTTTCACGGAGCTATACGCCCCGGACCCGCATTGTATTGGGGAGCCCTGTCCCCAAACCCCCCATTGTTATCGTAAGCAAATATGTTTCCCTAACAACAGCTGAGCGTCCACCCACTATTATTTTACAAATTGACTACTGGTACTAGTTAATGGCGGATGTCAGGGGCACATTTTTATAAATATATTTTAATATTTAGTTGTTTGTAATGGCTGGGCAGTTGTAGACTCCAGTGAAATCATTAATACGAAAAGGAATCACTCGCATTTCATAACTACATCGATTTACCTCCATTATAAGTTAAATCTGACCCTCAAAGTGCCAACATTTTCGTCTTTGGGAGAAATCAACAATTTTTAGCATTGCTGATATTAAAACAAATGAAGTTTGTGGCTATGATTCTCTCCTAACGCCGAGTGCTTACAGGTGGTGGAAATGGTGACGGTGCACACTAAAGCCATCACGCTGGCTATCGGCGATGGCGCTAACGACGTGGCCATGATCCAGAAGGCCAACGTGGGTGTCGGGATATCGGGCGTCGAGGGGCTGCAAGCCGCCTGCGCCTCGGACTACTCCATAGCTCAGGTGAGTCAACTGGATGGTTTCCCAGACCACGGAGATTTGAAATCGTTTCGGAACTTTTTAGTTTGCTTGCCGACGGATATAGAGAGTGAGGTGCGGTTTCTCACTTTGTGTAGCAGAGAAGCTAGCGAAAACATTTACCAATTGTTGATAATTCAAATAGTTAGGTATACTCCAAGTTATGTGAGTTTGAGTAATATGACTTTCTTTCTGTTTGAAGATTTTGTGATTCAAAATCACATTTGTTGTGAAGAAAATGAAAACGAAACAAAAGTTTGCTGTTCTTTTGTCTAGTCTTCTTGTGTCTGTTTCATAAATAAGATTTTATTTCGTTGCCATTTCATGAAAAAAATTCAATTTTGCTTTTGGGGATAGATTTTTTTTTTTACTTAAAGTGTAGTGTAAATACATATTGAATTGAGTTTTTGTAGAAGAAACTAATGAATTCACAACAATTCGTGAATTTGATTTTCACCATTTAAAATTGGCTCTAACAGAGAAAAAAGATTCAAAAAATTAGAATAACAAAAAGTGAATATAATATTAAAGTGTGCAATTTGAGAGCTAGAAACCAAAATATAAATTGAACTCTCATATAAAGACGGAAGTGGGGAGTTACGAGACAATACGAGTCTTTTTTAATGAAATCAAATTGAAAAGTTGGAAAATATAATGTGGTCGTGACCGAATGTTTCTTGTCGCAGTTCTCGTTCCTGCTGAAGCTGCTGTTCGTGCACGGGGCGTGGAACTACAACCGCATGAGCAAGCTGATCCTGTACAGCTTCTACAAGAACATCTGTCTGTACGTGATCGAGCTCTGGTACGCGATCCACTCGGGCTGGTCGGGCCAAGTGCTGTTCGAGCGCTGGACCATCGGACTCTACAACCTGGTGAGCAAACTCGCGGGGCATTCTCGGAGGATTATGATGATCGGGAGGTAATCAGGCGAGCGTCTACACCTGAAACTTGTTGCTCGAATCTCTGTTTATAATGTCGGTCTGTTCTCTTCGCAGTAACATGCAAAGTACCAAGTACCTACTTGGTTCGTTACCAAGTAACAAAAAACGGAAAAACATTGAGAAATAATAACGTGAAAATTAATTTTTTAGTTGAACTTAGCAATAAACACCATCTTATAAATAAAATATTACAAACAATGTTTGTAGTTTTTCAAATTTTCAACGAGTTTACAGTCTGTTTTTTTACTGTATGAACTCTCAGCAGATGGAGCCACAGTCAGTTGTTCCGCTAGGCCGAGAAAGACTTCATTGCGCGCTCACCTTGCAATGTTGTCTCTCTCGGCCTTACAGAACAACTGACGGTGTCTCGGTATGTAGAGAGTTCAAACATAGGAAAAACGAACTGTAGGCATAAATGTGGTCTGTATAAGTTAGTGTTTATTGCTAAAACCGACTAAAAATAAACTATTTATTTTTCACATTTTATAACTTGAGTGATTGAAAAGTTAAAGCGATATTTATCAAATGTTATCTCCAATGTTCACCTCATGGTAATAGACAACATCATAAACTATCAGAGCCCTCTGGCGGGAGAAATATCGGCGCGCATTGCCTATCGGGTACCTGGTTCAATCCAACTGCAATTTCTACGCGTAGTCTGTATCCATCTCATATCATTCGGTATAAATCAATTCTGTATGGCATTGACTAAATGAAAATTATTTGAACAACTTGTTCTTAGATGTAAACAAATCCATTAATTACGAATCAAATATAATATCGGGACATTTCCAAGTCAATTTATGAGATAATGGTGAATTTCCTTTTGAATTACGCTCCTCAGCCAATGAGAGGCGAGCATTCTGCTCTGGAGCTGAAGACTGTAGGTTAGTCACGCCCCAAATGCACGTCCATGTTATAGTTTCCGCACATGCGAAGTAGGTTTGTGATGTTGTCTATTGTCAAGAAATCTTTGATTCAGTTGTTCACAGCGGCTCCTCCGCTAGCCATGGGCCTGGTGGACAAAGTCTGCACCGCGGAGACCATGCTGAAGTACCCGGCCCTGTACAGGCCCTCGCAGATGGGCGAGCTGTTCAACGTGAGGGTGTTCTGGGTGTGGATCCTCACCTCGTTGATGCACTCGCTGCTGCTGTATTGGATGACGGTGATGGCGATGAAGGATGACATCGTCTGGGCCAACGGCAGGGACGGAGGATTCCTGTTGCTAGGCAACATGATATACACGGTAATCGGGCGTATGCTTACTAATCCGACAGAATCTAGGAGCCAAATTCACAAAAAATGCCCTACTTTATTCTCTTAGCAATATGTTCACCAACAATTATTACCCAATAAAAAACTCTGCTTAAAAATACCAGCCAAGTCTCTTCAACTAAACAATGTATAATTTAAGGAATCTAAAAGATCAGCCCTGAAACGTAGTGCTATCAAAAAATGGGCCACTTGATTTTAAAATTCAAAATTTATTTGGCTCATCCAGTATATTAATAGTATAAGGCCAGAAATCAAATATACAGGTACCTATTTCTATAATATTAATAGGTAGTTATACCTTTAATAATAAATATCTGTCACCCGTTTCCAACACAATGTCGGGTTGGAATTCCACCGTAAATCTTGGGCCTTCACTTCAGTGATGTCGGGTGGCCGGTCCTGACACATCACACTCTTCATCTTCCTCCTCTACATCTTCTGGCTGATGCCTCTCCACCATGCCTCTCCACCTCTCTCTGTCCTCCCACAATCTTCCTGCAGTCACTGTTCTCCACTCCTCACCTCTTTCCCCTATAACGCACTAAACAATGATGTGCTAGGTATGAAGTATTTATTTTTTAAGTTAACTTGTGAAGTTTACTTGTCCACGAAGGCTCATGATCAGAAAACATCCAAGCATTTGAAGTTATCATTTTCCTATAAGTGTAGACTGACCTGTTGCGATTCCCCCGCAGTATGTCGTGGTGACGGTCTGCATGAAGGCCGGCCTCGTCATCAACGCCTGGACGTCGCTCACTCACTTGGCCATCTGGGGCTCCATCGGCTGCTGGTTCCTGTTCTTCGTCATTTACAGGTACGTCTGCAGGCGTCTCCTCGCTGGCAGAGTGCCCGGAAGTACTCTGTTATGCAGGCGCTTAGGAACTACTTTCATCATGGGGGGGGGGGGGGGGGGGGATTGCGACACCCGTAAGGGGGGGGTCTCCCCAGCATTAGCCCCGCAGGGCATTTTAAAAAAATATTTAAACCAGTTAAAAGGGGCTCCTGGGGCTTTAAAATATGCACAAACTGAAGCAAAAAAATCTCCAATTGTTGCCACGCAGGACTTTTTTCGAATAAAAACATTTTTAAATCGATTCTGGGATGACTGCTCAAATTACAACAAATCCCCCGTATTTTTGCCCTACAGGGCATTTTTTTAGAATGTAAACAATTTTTAAGTGATTTAGACACTAAACTTAATTTTGTAGTCAGCCTTCTCGAGTGGGGAGATTATTTCCCCCCCCCCCCCTTCCTATGTGCCTGCTGTTATGTTTTTTTTTTGCCTGGGGCTTAACGTTGCACTGTTCTGCAGCGAGGCTAATGGCGACGGCTAATGGCAACGGCTAATGTCGATCGCTGTTATGTATTCGTAGTTTGCCCGTGACATCATCTCATTGTTGGCGACCATTTTGATGGCACGATTCAGAATTGCTGTGATTCTGTGCTTTTTTGGCGATATTTGATACTTTTAATGGTTACCTGGGCAGTTGTAGACTCCAGAGAAATCATTAATACGAAATGTAATCACTAGAGCCAAGATTATATGGTTTTGAAATTGCCTAAATTTCGTTTTAAATATTGGCAATTTCGCGTTTTGGTGGTTTTAAGATATAATTTATCTTAGTTTTATGTTAATCAACACAAATAATATAAAATTAAAATCACAAAATAGAAATTTTACAAAATGTTTGATTTTAAAGCGAAATTTCGCGATTAAAAGTGATAAAACCATATAATCTTGGCTCTAGTAATCACTCACATTACAAAAATGTATTGATTTATCTCCATTTTAAGTCAAATCTGACTACATATTATTCCGTCCAGTCCTTGAGCATGTTAATATTGTAGTAGGTAATAGTAGTAAATTTTATTCAGTTGTTTTTAAATGTTTACATAGGTATTATACACTCATATTAATATTAGGCATGTCAAATAATTATTTCTAACAATTTAACACAAATAAGAGATACTAATCACAATTACCTAATCCAAAAGCCTTGGCTTAGGGCTTATCCCTAGGCCTACATTTATATTTGCCAGTGGGTCTGAATGCCATTGTTTTATTACCTCAACAAACTTCTTTCTAAATATTCCTGTACATCTCAACTGCACCTGTGTGTTTCAGTAACTTCTGGCCGACCCTGCCGCTGGGCGCGGAGATGCTGGGCATGGACCGGATGATGTACTCGTCTGCGGTCTTCTGGCTCGGTCTGTTCCTCATCCCGTTTGCCACGCTCATCGCAGACATCTCGTTCAAAGTGTACGTACACTTCATCAACCTCGTTAGACTCGTTAAAACTCGAGACAAGACGTGGAAGCATTTATTATACATATGTGCTCCAATTACATTGTCCAGGATGTGTTTTTACTTTTTAACATTATTATCATTTACGGTTCTTCAAAGTTTTCTATTTTAGTTTTGTATTTTTTTGTAAAATTTAAAATTTATTACTTTTGAAAAGCTTTGAAAAAAATTTACTAATATTACTTTTCCTCATTTCATGAAAAATTATATCAATATGATTGATAATACTTGTTATAAATCGTATACAATATTGGCCATAATAATCATTAAAAAAACATATTGAGGAGTTGCTGTGTATAACAATGTTTAGTTCAAAGAATTAAACAATAGGGAAGTGAAATGCAGTTTAGATTTTAGAATAATAAATATTTTATGAAAGTTGAGATGTTGTTGAAGACAGATGTGGTATTATTTTTGTTGTGTGATGAATAGTTTTCAAGGAACGAATTAACAAAGTTTGGTAGATTGTAGCTGTCCATGAAACACAATTTGACGCACGCACCGAATCAGGCCGTATAGATAATGTTAGCCAGAGCCAGTTCTATGCATCCCGTAACACAGGGAACACGGCGTGTGACGTACAGCTTGTTTTTGCAGAGGAGTGAAATGTCGAAAACTATTAAATTGATTATGGGAAATATATGAATTACAAAAATATAATAAAATTTCACATTGCTTTTTGAGGCTATTCTGTATATAATACCTACATATAATATATTATGCTTTAAATTTAGTTTGTGAAAGATCTGGGCATGACTAGAGTACGTACCAATCCAAAACCAAATTATATTTTTATTGTCATATAAAATTTATTATGTTTACTGTTAAGAACTATCAAGGTCACAGATGGTATCTCTTAGTACTTAGACTACAGTAAATTATCATTATGTTTAACTTTTAGATGCAAGTTAACAAATAATATTATAATATATCAATTCTGTATTGCAACCACCGGAAATGTAAACTTATAGGTTCTGCCATTGACTGTGTGTATTACCAAAGTTACATGTAATTCTTAAGTTGTAAATAAATCACTATTCTATTCTATTCTATTCTAAAATATAATCTCAACATTCACCTATTCCCTATTGTGGGAGATCAAAACTTAATACTTTAAACAATTTGATGATCCGTTACCTTTCCCAAGCATTGGTTTTCTCAACTCTGAACCACACTTCTACCCATCACACTGCGTCAGTGTGAAGTCCTTTACGAATGACTCTCTGTTCCCCCAGGATCTACTCCACGGCGTTCAAGTCCGTCACGGAGCTCGCGAGAGAGAGTGAAATCCGTAAAGACGACCCCGGCACCGTGATTAACACCGAAGCCATGCGGACGTAAGTGTTGTTTGTATGTTAAATAGTGCACGGATTATGAAGAAATTAATTAATGTAAAAGAGTTGCTTATTCAGGTACAGGTAAAAAGGTTGTTCATGTGAACTGAAGTGTAAAATATGCTTTATAATAGTTTGGAGGTCATGAAACAATTTAGTGCAATATTTAGGTAGGTATTGGAAATGATTGTGGTTATGATTTTATTGCAAAATCAGTGTTTTAAATTTGCTGGATTAACTAACTTTTGGACTAGTACCTAAATTCAACTGTTTCAATAATTTTGAGGTATCTGATTGGCTGTGTCACCAATTTAATCCAATATTTAGTTAATCCGGCTCAGATTAACTTGGGTGATACGGCCCTAATGAAGTGTTATATGTTAAACCAGTTATATGGAAATTCAATTTCATCAAATTCAAAACATATTTCAAATTATTTTAATGATTCTATTATCTGGTCGAAAACACTAAAATCAAGTTAAGTAAAGTACCTGCAAAAGTGTACATAAAGTAGGGATATTTGCTTGAGCACAGAGTCCCAGAGCAAGTTTCTGGTGTCAGTACTAGAAAAAAACAGAATACAAAGGAGTTTGGTAACACTATTGTTTAACGTGGCGCGATCACTCGATATAGCACATTTTTATTTATTTTTGAATTTACCATTTAAAAAATCTTTTTACAACAGTTCAACTATATTTAAGTATAAAATACTCATTTAATGTCCTGTAGTTTGCAACTGTCGCCCAATAATGAGTTTTCAATTTTATGTCTTTTGAGAATGAACAAACCTTTAACATGGGAGGTATAGGAAAATCGTTTTGAATTTGGTTAATAACTTTTAAAATAGCACACGTTGGTATTGCTTTAAATTTTTTTCCTAAAAGTATGTCCGTAGGTCTACCAGAAAAAAAGTTTGTTGTTAAAATCTAACGGTACAAAAAAATTTGAACTTCATTTTAGCTTAAAAATGACACGATTTTACTTGGCTGCCATAAGATAACATGGGGGATAAAATTCAAATTATCTCAGAAACTAGACACGAGAAGTGTTTAATTTTTTCAGGGATTATGTATGGCATGATTAACAATAAGTTCACAAAAAATTATGAAGATCTGAAACTATGCCTCGAGTGATTGCGCCACCTTAAGAAATTCAAGTGCCACTCTCCATTGAAACTTTGCATTTCTCTAATTTGTGTCGACAAGATTCCTCATTGGTCGATGTCTCCTGTCACTCTGACCCAGAAATGTGACTAGCCTCTTGCTCGGATGAACGATAAGAACTGTTTTCAGGATGCCGGAGACGGCGCGGCTGCTGAAGAACGTGCGGAACGTCTTCACATTCAATAACAAGTCGGACTCGAGCCTCAACAGAGAGGTGGAACTCATGCGTAAGTTGATCATTGCTTTCATGCCGGTCAAGCTAGACGACTATTAAATTTCATTTTGTTACGAGCTGTTTTGGTTGAGATTATGATGCATGTTATGAATATCTTTTTGAATCACCAGCAACCTATCGAAAATTAATTTGAAATTAAGTGAAATTGATAATTTAAAGCTGAAATCAATGATGTTGATTACTCTTTGATTTTTTTTCAGATTATGATCTGAAGACCTTAGGTTTATTATTTTCTTGTTATTATCAGAATTTTTTGACTCATTTCCAGTCTAAAAATTGGAATTCGAACTTATTTGCGTACAATATTTGATTTGATATTCAAAAATCCAAAGAGTACTTCGAAATATCGAATCAGGTATTCCATCTAAGGAAACGAAAAGACGTGTTTGTGTGATGTGTTGAACTTCAAATCACAGAATTATTCCACCACTCTCCAACTGACTTATTTTTCACTGACTTAAATAAGAGGAAATCTCTTATTTTTCAAAGAAAAGATGTAAAGAATGTTATAGCTACCTTACCCAACTTCCAATATTGTACAATTCAGTTTTGTGATTAACTTTTTTAATTCCACATTCTGTTATAATCTGAATTTACTTGCCAACTATTCAATATTCAAAATATTGTCTTCAATTATTGATATTCATATTCAAAGTAAGAAAACACTTATCTCACACCCCTAAAAAACAGAAAGTGCCATAATCTGACTGTGGTAACGCTGATCAATAAATATTATATTATTATTCTATTCCAGATGGTTACGCCTTCTCGCAAGAAGAAGGCGGGGCCGTAACGCAGTCGGAAGTGATCCGAGCCTACGACACCAATCTGCCGAAACCCGAAGGAATGTAACCGCAAGGTCTGAAACAATCTCAATATCCACAACAACATCGTGGAGTAAAACTTACTATAATAATACTACTACGTACAGAAACGCTTATTCACTCCAACGTTTTCATGTTATTTACACCATGAATGTGAATTTTAAAATTCTTGGAAATACCGAGTGAGACCACGACTGATCTGTTTGTATGAAAACGTGATATAACAAAGTACTATTCAGATTTGATACATAATTAGGTATATTTACGAAGATTTCTGGAAGATCACTTCGAATTAGGTACGTTTTTTGATGTTTTCCCGGCATTAAATACATCGGAGAAATAAAGAAAATAGGTAGAAGTCTTTGCAAATATAATGTTATTCGTGAAAATAATATTTGAATTTTCATGGCCGCCAAGTATAATAAAATAATATTACCTAACTATTGTGATGTATGTTGACCAATAAAGTTTATTTTGTTTTTATTAATATATTTTAATATAAATGTAATACAATAGCTTATTTATTTATTTATTTTGGAATTTGGATAGATATATTTATTTATATTTTTTTATTTATATCTAGGTATTTGTTTACCTTTATTTTAATGTATTTGATATTCAAATAATTCAGTATTATTTTAATTTTTGACTTTTGTATAAATATTACATGTTTGTTATAATGTGGCCTTAGCCCTGGATGTGCTTTATCATTGTATTGTCATTATCTTGCTTGTATCGTGTTTTGCCACTATTTTCAATCAAAAGTCATGTCATATTTGGATTTTGAAAACAGCTTAACCGAATATCATTTTAATGTTATTATTCGGTGTGTTTAAGCCAACATTTTCGTAAAGTCAGAAATATCAATTTTAAAATAAATGTAGGTATTGTCAAACTTATTTGTGTCACACAAGTATACAATAGTACATTTATATCTACAAAACGTATTGATTTTGCCGTAAAAATCACTCCGTCGAAGTGGTTTTTATGGATAAGAATGCCGAGTGAAACTCCACTCCGAGAGAATGGAACAAAGTGCATTTAGGAGTGGACTTCCACCAAGTCTTTCGGAGTGGAATTTTAATTTGTGTTTAAAAATATCTGTTTTTAACATTTGCACCTATTTCTGCACAATATGCAATACTAGTTTATGGGAATTGAATGCTTGCTGGGTATTTATTTACAGGGATTATTCCGGAAATCATAGAAGAGGTTAAAATAAAATAAACTATTAACTAAACTATTTTTATTTATTGCAAATTATTTAACGTACAGATATAAAGCGAATAAAACAATAACTAAAGGAATCATAATTATTCTGTATTATATGCAGTACCTACGCACCAATAATTATACATGTGTTTTAAATTATTTGTTAAATAAAACTATTATCTAAAAATACGTCTGTTTACTGACACTTTAAGTTCTAGGTATAGGTAGATTAAAATATCCCTAAATGTAGTGATAAGTTGGACAACAAATAAATTTTATTTGCTATTTTTTATGTTTTTTCGTTGCTTGTCCAACTTTTTATATTTGTTGCCTCGCTTGTGGGCTGACTATTATCTAACAAAATAGTACTATATAATTAGAATAATTTCAGTTCCATCATTTATCAATCGGGAGACTTCTAAAGTCCTGGCTTGTTGATAAATGTCATTCATCTTTAAAAGTCAATGCTTTGTTTACTCATTGATGTTGTGATGTTCTAAATGAACATTTGTTATCGTAGTTTGACTGGGCTGGAAAGGACCGGGATTGGAATTGCCAAATAGCCCAAATATCTCGTTGATTTCCCATGAAACAAATTTGAAAGACACAGAAAACGAGTGAATCGGCATGTTGTGATAAACAACCCCACTAAATGTGTAAAAGGCCCGCATTCTAAGAGTTTGTGATTGCATCCAAACATTCCGGGCCAATCCACTCCTGATTGTTATGAAATAACTAGAGCGGGGACGGTATCAATATTCACTGTTCCGATTCTGGTACCAGCTCTGGTTGATTCCGATTATTAGATATCATTTAGTAGAAAATGTACCTATTGCTAGGAGTAAATTAAACAGCTACACAAATTTTTTTCAGTGACAATTATTTTTCTCTGAATAAGACAAAGAATATCTTGCGAACAGCAGTCTACTTTTCTTTGAGTGTGTGAAGTAGGTAGGTAGGTACCTACCAAACACCAAAGAAAAGGGAAGAAGCACCTTCCGATTGCTAGTGAATACAATTTTAAACCAATCAAAATGTAGTAACAAAATTGCACATTTCTGAACCCACTTATTCGGAGCCAGAATCAAGTAAACGCAAATCTTCCGATTCTCTTGGAATGTTTGAGGTATCGGTATACTCGTCCCTCCCTAGAAATGACATTACGGAACTAGACCATATTCTCCACGTCAACGACATCCTCATCCAGTAAATTGTGTCTATCGTCGAAGGGATTGTAATCGCTACCATCCGGTATCCTCTCATCGATCCCATCCTCTCTTGGCATCGGCTCGAAGAAATCCTCCGCCCATTTATACTCGTGCATCAACCTTGCCACAGTGTCGCCTCCAGCCAGTTCGTAACCGCGCTCCAACTCCGTCATCTCCGCCGACACGTTCAAACTCGCCCACACCGCCTCGAAACCAAACTCCTCTTCGTGTATCATGATGAAACATCGACGGAGTTCCAACATTCTGAACAAAAGGTCCCAATCGGATTCCGTTTTACATGAGTCGAAAACAGCCGACGTGCTACCGTACAATTCGAATTGTTTTAACATCTTTGCAACCGGAGTCAAAATACTTGCTTTCTGTATAAGAACAGTGATTATTTTATCAAATAAAAGTAACACTTTCGGTATGTCAATAGAGTAATTGTCAATGTCTTTAAACTTTGCAAAGACGGAATCAGCCTGTCTTTGAAGCCCAATTCTCATAAAAAAGTAACTTACATTACCTTTCATTTCTGCCAGATATGTTAAAGCTGACGGCATCAGATTATTGTTGCCGTATTCACCCATCAAATTGTCGACATTCTTTAGTGTCTCTAGTGCGGCTGATATAGTACTCAATTCTAGACTCGCGTTGGCGGCTTTAAGTATTTCCAATATCGGCGGGAGTTCTGTGAGCGCGGCGCCTATATCCATTGTATTTTGAAGGTTCACTAGTGCAAGAGAAAGATTTTGAAAATCTGGACTCAATATATTAGTTTCCTGGAGCTTTTGCAATGCAATTGAGAGGTCTTCAAATTTTTTGCTCAGAGTATCGTTCATTTGGAAAAGTTTTAATGTAATGGAAAGATCGTTAAAATCCGTGGTCAAGTTTCCTATTTCGTACGGGCCTGCCAAAGCAATCGAAAGATCTCTAAAGTATGTGCCCAAATACTCTAAATATTGAAGACTCTGTACAGCTTGCAAGAGATATATATATTCTTTGTTCAAATTGCTAGTTTCGTTCACGCCTTTCAATGCGAGCAAGAGTCTTTCGAAATATACCGTCATACTGATTGCCTTTTGAAGACTTTGTAATTCATGCAATTGTGTTTGAGCTTCAACGCTGAGATTTCTTGCTTTGTTCGTTTCTTGAACAAGTGAGCTGTTGTCAGGGCTGGTTAATGCAAGTACAACATTATCTATATCCTCACTAATATTGGCTAATATTTCAAGATTTACTAATCCAACTACGAGATTGTTCAATTCCGCGGCCAGAGTGACTGATTCACCAAGATTTTTCAATGCAAATGAAACATTTTCAATTTCGCTCAAAGAACCATTATTGTTAAGACCTTGCAGGGCAAGTGATAAAATATTAAATGTATCACTTAAATTGACCATTTTTTCTAAGTTCTGTTCTGGAAAGGAAAGATCATTAAATTCAGTACTGAAATTGCTAATTTTATCAAGACTTTCTAATGCAAGTGGATTATCTTTAATTTCAACACCTAGTTTGCCTATTTTGTCTAAACTTTTTAATGCGATTGGAATATAATTAAATTCCTCACTGAAATTGGCTGGTATGGTTAGATTTGTTAAGGCAACTGCAAAATCTCCAAATTGCACGCTCAAACTGTCTATGTTCGTTAACAGATGTACTACGAGTGAAAGACCAGTCAACTCAAAACCATAATCCCCTGTTGCATTAAAAGGTTGCAGTGCGGCAGAAAGATTTTTGAACTCGGCATAGAGTTTGCTTGCACTCTCTAGACTTGCTAATGCAAACGCATGATTTATATAAGCGGCTTGCAATCCACCCGCCGCCTCGATACTGTGTAATATAGTGATCAAATCATTTGTATCGTTATCGCTCGTAACAGAACTATCGGTAGCAACTGTGACGTTACCAGTTTCAGTAGGATCTGCCACATTAACTTTGGCACTTTTGAAAGATTTGACACTTCCCTGATTTATTGTGTCCTTGACAGGACCTTTGGTAAGACCTTTGCCGTTATCATTGATTGTAACTTTGGTAGTTGGTTCGATATGGGGCTTGGTAGTAAGTATGGTAGTAGATTCGATATGGGGTTTGGTAGTAAGTATGGTAGTAGATTCGATATGGGGCTTGGTAGTAAGTATGGTAGTAGATTCGATATGGGGTTTGGTAGTAGCTATGGTAGTAGACTCGACATGGGGTTTGGTAGTAGCTATGGTAGTAGATTCGATATGGGGTTTGGTAGTAGCTATGGTAGTAGATTCGATATGGGGTTTGGTAGTAACTATGGTAGTAGATTCGATATGGGGTTTGGTAGTAGCTATGGTAGTAGACTCGACATGGGGTTTGGTAGTAGCTATGGTAGTAGATTGGATATAGGGCTTGGTTGTAAGTATGGTAGTAGACTCGACATGGGGTTTGGTAGTAACTGTGGTAGTAGATTCGATATGGGGTTTGGTAGTAGCTATGGTAGTAGATTCGATATGGGGTTTGGTAGTAGCTATGGTAGTAGATTCGATATGGGGTTTGGTAGTAGCTATGGTAGTAGATTCGATATGGGGTTTGGTAGTAGCTATGGTAGTAGATTTGATAGGGGGCTTGACCAACCTTGGCAACCTTGGCATAACCTTGGCAGGATGTTTTACAGGACCTTTTGCAGTATGTTTTACAGGACCTTTTGCATGATGTTTTACATGGGCTTTGGCAGGATGTTTAATTTTATAATTAATAACTTTGACAGGAGCAAATTGCCTCATTCTCTGCACAAGTTGACCTTGAACTTCAGTGACATTTTCACCTCCCGATACTTTGAAGTTGCTCAGGAAGTGGAGGAAACTATCGGCGACGGCGTTGATGTCATCAAGCTGGCCATTCCTGAGGAGAGTTTTGACAATCGTCGCCGCGGTGAAGTGGAAATCCGTCGACAGAGCTCGGTACCAGCCTTGCCCGAAGCTTTTGACGATCTCCGCTAGCTTGCCCGTCATGCACGACGGACATTCTAGAGCCAGGTCGTATTCAGTAGAATCTGAAACATTGTTTACATGTCACACATCGTTGAGCGGCAATTGTGTTGGCAATGATTCGGAAATTATGTGATTTTGTAATATTTTGAGTGTTGGGGAAGATTCGAGATGCGGGTCTTTCAAATACCATTTCTTTCAGATTTTCCATCAGTAAAGTGGAAACTATAAATTAATTTTCTGGTGAAACCAAGATACTGATCTTGCTAGAAATAAAAAGGGAAACGACAGAAATTAGTATTTTGCATAAAATTTGTGGTGGCCTGATTTGTTCCTTTGTTTCACCTGGAAATACTAATTTCTACAAAAATCCATCGATTAAACTTCACTTATAAGTTAAAGCAGACCTGTTGTGTCAACAAAATGGCCCTAATAAACAATTCCATGCTGTTGATGTAAAACATAAGAAGTTCGTGCCTGCTATGAACAGGGTTGCTTCAGCCTTCACCACACCTGCTTTCTATGTAAGAATTGTTGTTGAACCTAGAATGATGGCTGGGCGGGATTCAAATCTTGTTTTCAACGTGTGAAACAAAGCGAATGCTGCGCTTTTTGTTACGATGAAATACCTCGAATCATTCAATAAAATGTCACAAATTATATATCTTTCCATCAGTTAATCTTTAAGCAAGACAATGGTGTATCTTTAGACATCAATACATTGCCTATGTAAGACGCAGTTCTCACATATCTCTACAGTATTTCCTGACGATGCAAGCCCAAACGTGACATTTCCGTCGCGGCTATTTCACAAGTAAAATGCCTACTGCTTCAGTTAACTTGGGGACGTCGTGAGTTGCGTATTCACCCAGCTATCATCCTAGGTTGAACCATAGACATTTATACTCACTGCGTCAGTGAGTATAAATGTCTATGGTTGAACATCATAGCAACGCCTTGGAATCTATCACTGAAGGGAGCTGGCTCATCACATCAACAAGGCGCGTAGGAATAGGGGGGGAACGAACCCCCCCCCCCTGCCAGAGATCCTGAACACCCCCAGATATCACCTCCAGATAAAACAAATGTGATAATGAGATGCAAATATACACAGATTTGCTTCATTATGAGGTCAAATTCTAAATTTTTTTTACAAGTTTTGCAAACCCAACTAAGTGCAGTCCAGGGTCGACCTAGTCCCATGCCCTCCCCTCGGGCCGGCCTCCCCCCTCGAGATGGTGATCCCCCTGAATTCGGGTCTCACCGGCCCAAAGCCTCCCCCCCCCCCCCCCCCCACCATCGGTCCGGCCACATTCTGAACTGGCTTTCCCACCAGTTTCATACTCCCCCGGATCGGGCCCGTTAGGTCGACTTCTCCCCATGTCCTCCACGTATTATCAACAAAGTTAAAAGTAAATATTAATGTGCGCAAAATGACCTAGTTGTCGACGCGCCATTAAACAATAATAATCTAATCTAATCTAAGTTTTGCAAAACTAATTGAACAGAGGTATTATCCAATGAGACAAGTATAAATTACTAATTTGTCTAACATGATCATCCTCATGAATAACATTTAATAATTACACGTTAAACTACACCTTTCATTTGCTTGTGAACTTCTTTCCTCATTCCTTTGAAAGATCCAGCATTTGGCTCTGGTCTCTTTATGTTGTTCTGATTCTGTAACTAGGGAGTATGAAAGCGGGGTGGCGTACGGTGTATTGCTGATTGCCTAGTTGCAAGGGGATACCAAAACACATTCAGATACTTCTTATGCCTTATTGCTGTTGCTTATTCCAACCTTTTTCAAAAATTGATTCATAATCGATTCTCTTTTAATGGAATTCAAAAAGTCCGGGCCATTGGGGATGCTATAAATAATTAACAAAATTAACTGATTATATTGCATTTTGTCTAAAGTTTCCCCAAGAATATTGCATATCCCACATTGTAAATTTCTTTGAAAACGAATGCCAAAACGGCGTCGAATTCGATTATTTTTTTTATCAAAAAATTTGATTGATTCAAATTCAAATTCGATTCTTTTGTATCGAAAATTCAAAAAAGGCCCTGCGGGTTTAACTGCAGGGACAAATCCCTCCCTTGTACTCCCAGACTCCCTCCAGACTCCCTTGTAGCGGCGCACGGCCTTTTCCTGACATTCATCGATCCCCGATAAGTTTGCCTCCCCCCCCCCCCCCCCCACTCAAAATAAAGTTCCTACGCGGCTGCACATCACAGCATTGGAAGAACTGCCCTTCAGTGAGCTCTGACTGTACTCGTAATTGTTATATAATTAATTTAATAATGAGATATTTAATCTAGATAATACATGAGATGGTTGTGATCTCCATTAAAAATATATTTTATGGGATAAATAGTCGTCGAGGTAAGTATATATTCCGAATCTGAAAAACTAAATTAATTAACTATATAGAAAAAGAGAGCATATGTAACACAATGTTTAATCATGATAGTTTATACCCGTCTCAAAAATGATTTCACTTTTTAAAAGTTGCTTTTTTTTTTTAAATTGTGTAATAGTTGTATAGTACATAACAGTTCTCAAAATATCTAATTAACATAAAAAAAATAAATAAAATAAGTTTATAAATTTTAGACCACTTTTTACCCCCTGCCCCCCCCCCCCCCCCAGTGTCACAAGTTGTCACACTATAAACCCCATACTATAACAAGTTTGTCACACCTGCAACCCTCCCCCCCCCCCCCCCCCCCCAAGAGAGGAAAAATTAAAATCTCAATTTAAAATATTAAATTTAATATTTCTTTTGCTGAAAAAAACAAACTGTGATATCCCGCTTGTCCGCCATTCCCCTCCCGCCTGTCACAGAATAACATCTTGTCCACATCTTACCAGTATCTAGACGTGCAGTCGCTGGGATTGCCGCTAATGCCACGTATATCGCGGCCAACAAGATCCAGCCCCAACGCCTCATCTTGAGCTTGTATGGGGCACTGAAATACTGCTCTTGCACTTTCATTAGACGCTGATGATTAGAATAATTGAAACGTGCACGTGTGGAAGCGATAATCAAGTAGGTAGTTTAATTGAAAAGTGTTATGTTTATGGGGTTACATAAAATATGAGCCGAATTCAAATTACATTCAAGGTCGAGAAATAATCACATAAAGTAGGTAAATCAATTTAAGAATAATGTCTTTATTAAATAACTGTTTCACGAGAAAAAATAATTAAATATAACAGATCCGAGCTTAACTCGCCCTTACAGACTTTTATTTTAATTAACTTTTCAAGGATATTCCATATTTCAAAATTGCCGCTCGAAACTTCCCTTCGTCCCGAGTTCACGGCCTCCTGTCACTGGCAGCTATAATTCCAAGTTTCACATTGCGCGCGCATAAGTTTTACTGGGCAGACCCTACCCTTGGGGCAGACCAAGGAAAAAAACTCTCTATGGGTAGACAAATTCGAACCTGCGAAAATTAAAGCCGGGCAACCTAAAAAAAATAACTCTATGGTTAGACAAAATTAAAACTTGTGATAATTTCAAATAAAAAAGTGCGACCCCGGGCGGATCCGAACCGGCGACCCCTAGCACCGCAAGCCAATGCACTGCCCATAGCGCCACCGGGACGGCCATACCCCGTTCGTAAGCACTATATAAATAAAATAATGCGTACGTTCGCGCATCCTCCCCTGCGCAATGTGAAACTGGGTATTTTAGCTGCCAATATGTCACGCCGCGCCGGCATGCCATTTCCAAACTTCCAATGATGATAGTTGAAAAGGTTAGCCAACATAATTTTTATCTTTGTGAATTGTAGTTATATTTTAAAGATATTTTTTACCTTTATAACTTCGTAAAATTAATAAAATGTATTTTGTACGAACATAAATCTATCACAATGATTGCTTTCATAAGGAAGCTGTATACTTTTTATTCATAAAACTGATATTTAAAATGTATTTGAAATTTTTATTTGAAAATCACGTTGGCGTGCCTGATACAATCTCTTGCGGGAAAAGCGCGCGTGATTAATACAAAAAATACTTGTCGACTTTTTGGAAATTTTAAAATTGAATATTATTTAACCATTAAATAAACCGTCGTTACCTATATTAATTTTATTTTTATTTAATTCAGACTTTAATTATTATTAAATTCATTCGCCAAACCCTTAATTTGGACGTTCATAAGAATGAAAGTACTGTTTGAATCACAAGGCACTTATATTCTGTGTTAAATTACTTGAAAAGGGAGATTAGTAAGTAAGTAAGTAATAAATGGATTTTTTGACACAACTTGTAAGAAAAACGAACCAATTAGATATCCACGAAACAAAGCCGGAGGGCAATTTTTTTTTTTTTTTTTTTTTAACAATCACACAATACAATTATACAATAAAAAATAAACTGTAGCCCCACAAAGCCAAAAAATGGCTTGACTGCGGGGCAGATACATAAATAATAATAACACAGAAAAATTGTACGAACTACAAAATAAATACATATACATAATACATACATATATATACATATATACAAAATAAATACATATAAATATACATAACCATACTCACAAAAATAAACTTTAAACATACAAATCAAAATAACTGAGGGAAATCATGTTCTTCCCATAGTATTGAAAGTGTTTCAATTAGAGAAAGGTTAAAACTTAAAAGGAAAAGTCCGTGAAGAAATGCTCAAAACGATTTGCTTCTGAATAAGTAGACAACCTGAGTTTTATTTTCGTAGGTACCTACCAAATGTATACACCAACATTGTTATGTCCATAGGCGTGCGCACGGGAGGGGGGGGGGGGGGGGCCGGGGGGGCCTTGGCCCCCCCCCCCCCCCCCCCCTAATGGCTCAGCCTCAACTAAAAAATTATAAAATGTGGTCCTCATTGTGTCAAAATTTTGTTTTAAAAGGGTTTAAACAAAAAATCTCCCTGCGGGGCATACTGGAGTTGCTCAACTCACTGGAATCAAGTACTAGGTTGATCAAAAACACAATATTTTGGAAACAATGTCTATAAAGTACCTTCCAAAAACACGATTTTTTCATGAATTTCTAGGTTTTTCCCCTAAAAATTCCTTTTTAATATATTTTGGGGCATGCACCTCTCACCTTATTGTAGTGAAAAGGTGTGTAAAATTAAAAAAAAATGAATTTGTAAAAAATGCTTGTCAGAACGTCTCAAAATTGAATTCAAAGTGTCAAAAAACCAAAAAATGCCCTGCGGGGCAAGGTGGGGGGCACGCCCCCCACACCCCCCTTCACCCGTGGCAATTTTTTTCCTTAGACTTTACCCCCCTCTCATTAATCCCTGCCGGCGTCCATGTTGGCCCCCCCTAATGATTTATCCTGCGCACGCCTATGGTTATGTCCCCATATGAACTCATATGGACGTATGAGTACCAACTGCCAATTGAGTCAAAAGACTTGACAAATAAATTTATTTATTTATCAATCCAAGATTCCAACACAATGTTAGTCATGTGGTGGCGAACCACCAACTATCTTGGGCATCTACTTCTAAGTCTGGAGCCGACTTGCCAGGTCTTCGTCTTCTTCTTCCTCTTCCTCTATTGCTGTTTTCTTTTCTTCATCCTCCCTCTTTTCAACCAACCCCTTCCATCTATCCACATCCACATCTACATCTAGATCACATCTAGATCTAGATCCACATCTATCCACAGCAATGTAAATAAACAAAAATATAGCATTGATAAAAGTAACTGTAGAATGTACACTAAAACCTGTTCGTTCATCTTAAAAATGAGATCTTTTAACAGTTTTAACGTATGACTGTTCTGCAACTTCTCTTATGTAGACTGAGAAAGATACGTTTACCATTATATTGAAAGAGGAAGTCACACAAAGCGAAAAGTCACAATAGTCAAAATTGAGAAATTTTTATAAGATTTTTGAAGCGATTTTGCTATTTGATTTTGTCGTCTATCTGCTCCAGCTGTGCTGCGATAATCAACGGTGCTCAGAAACATCAGCGTCGCGAGGAGCTTCGCTTTTTCTATCAGGAGCACATGAGCAGAAGGAGTAATGCATTCTCTTTTTCACGCGTATCTTTATCCAATGGGTAGAAGAAGAGAAATTAATATTTCACCTATGACGTAATAATAATATTAATTGATACAAATTGAAATAAAAATAATCGATTTATCCAGCAATAACAAATATTGACGAAATTTAACATTGCCTATGCGAATTGTTACGATTATTTTCCATGGTAAGACCGAATTATACTATTATATATATGACTAACATGGTTTTTTCTGATGACCTCAGAGAGGGTGATGATAATTAATACCAACTGCAAATTGAAAAGATTTGCCTACTGTGGGGATCGAACCCACGTCCCTGAATTGCCGGTCCAGTGCTCTAACCACTAAGCTAAGCAGGCTATTCAATCTGCAGTGGTTTTGTTCCATATAAACTGTATTTCTACAGTCCGAGACGCGTGATGAAGAGGTCAGAAGACCGTGGAATCCTTTCCACGTTTGACAATAGACCATTTTAAATATTATCTCAGTGGCTCTGCTTTCTAAGAAAAATCATAATGCAGTTTGATTTCCAGACACCTTAGTCCCTGTTTCAACAATAGGTAAAACAGGGACTAAGGTGTCTGGAAATAATACTGCATATGATTTTTCTTAGAAAGCAGAGCCACCGAGATAATATTTAAAATGGTCTACTGACATTCACCTTCTCGTATGGATTTTTCTCATATACGATGAGTACTTATAGGCCATGGTTCAATGATATTCTTCTCGTCAACCAGGTTAGTCACTCCGCTCGACGCGTTTGAGATTCTACTGCGCATCTGCCAAAGTGACGTCAGCTAGAGACACGCTCGCTATACGCGCGGCGGCTTACTCATAGGAGGGGAGGTCAAAAAGATCGAGAAGTGGAATGTTTGTCTGGGGCGTGGGAGTTCTAGTGCACATATTTCGATTATGTGACCTTTCATTAGCCTATCTACCAAGTCTTAGCACAATTGCATCATTTTTTTTTCTGATATTGAATAGAGTCAACCCCGAAGAAAATGTCAATGCTCGTCAATTTAGTTTCGCGTGGATATCAAGTTCCTTACCTCAAACAATTTTTGAGATTTTATCGGTAATCCGGATTGTTGCAACTTTACCAACATTTTTAGAGGCGTTCTTTCTTCGTCAATTGAAATTTTAGTCACGTTTTGCCATGCTTATTGGTTGATCTATCAAATTAATGATACATTTATGTTCAGTTTTGATTATATTCAGCACATAGAAACTCCCACCACTTACTACCCTTTTATCCGCGGACTTTTTGGCCTCCCTTTGGATATATTATTACGCGTTATCTGTTCAATAGCTTTTATATAATGAATTTTAATCTCGTTTATTTACAGGGACGGATAAATATCTGCCACATTTAGCTTAGACAAAATCATAATAGCGGACGACTATATTATTTCGTCTAAGCATTTAATATGAATATCTTGACGTGTAGCTATTTATACCAAGAGGACACTACAAACACCGGAAATGTGATGAATGGAAATAAAATTGTCATCACAGTGATATTATTTTCGTTCGTACATCGCTTATGTTCTGTGTCAAACTCTTGATAGAAATCAGTCTAAATGATATAAACGCTGATATGGTCTATGAAAAGGAGTTGATTCATGTAAATACGCAACATTGTATAATAATGGCAATATTTGTAAAGAAGTTGATCAACAAATAGTACCTACCGCGTAAATTAGGGTTTAGGTCAGGGGTCGGCAACCCTTTTTGGTGAAGGAGCCAATTTCCCAAAATGTAATAAATTAGATACCTAATACTGGGAGCCGCAGTAGAGACAATCAAATATAAATGCACCGAAAATAATAATTTGAATTACTAGTTTTTTGTTGTTGATATTTTGACGAAGCCCCCAAGTTGTTGGCTCCCCCCCAGGGCGTCTTTGTTTTGAATTTCAACAATTTAAAAGGGATCCTGGCATTCTAAAATGAACAAACTGAATCAAACAACATTTCAATTGTTACCCCGCAGGGCGTATTTGTTTCGGATTTTCAGAATTTTCGATTCCAGATATTTATGTAAATTATAAAGCGAGCCAATATATAAAGGCACCAAGGAGCCGCAGGTTGCCGACCCCTGGTTTAGGTAGATGAAAGTCACTCGGTTGAAAATGAGCTAAGCATGACATTATTTTCCTCCTCGGCACCATTATTTTAGTAGCTATACAATACTACCTATTCGGGCAAACAAAAACCGCGCTGATAACCATAGATAAATAAATACACTTACATTACGTATCAATAAAAGCTGATTACATATTCGCAACAACAAGTAATAGCAATGCGTTGAAAGACTGCAGTGTGATCTAGCGCACGAACATGCACAAGCACGTGTTATACCAGCCAGCCGGCAGCATTCTTGTCTCTTGCTGACGTCACAGCGTGAGCGGAGTCGAGCCGCTGCATGCGCAATGGCCCTCCCTCTTATAGGCAAATCTTTTCAATTTGCAGTTGGTATTAATTATTATATATATAATATACTATTCAAATAAAATTTTGGAAATTTTGGGAAAATATTGCTTTTGTTCGATGATGAATGGACTATCGACTGTTGGGCAAAGTACCTTCCACTATGTTTTGTACCTACTTGTGAAAATAGTTGTGAGTTAGGAATCCATTCTGTCCTCGTGGTGCACCAATAAAATACCCAATACGAATGCTACCTTTTTTGAAAATGCTTTGCTTACGAAATAGACATTTGACATTTGATTATTTGATATTTTAGATGAACTCATTTAACAATTCCGCACCTTCATCGCTTTAGTAGTTCGTTGAAATTCTCCTCCTGCTTTGCTTCTTCTCTAAAGTACGTTTTCCATGACTGCGACATGTCGGCGGCATCGCTGCGATTTCGCAATCAGTTTCACTCACCGTCTTCCATGAGTGCGTTACTGCGGCAGTGCGTCACGATATTTTGACACGACCCTAGCGGGACTTGAGGCAACTACATAGCTGATATCTTTCACTTATGTGTCTTTATTAATAATAAACAATATAATTGTAATGATAAAAATTCTATTATTATTAATTAAAAATTGTTTTTCATCAAACGACTCTCAACCTCTAATAATTACATGTATTTTTACTTAATAAATATTAATAATAATTTTTAATACATTATTTAATTTTTAAAATGTCTAAACAAAATAATAGAAGTGGAGCGTAAACAATAAGATCAGGATAAAACCACGTTGAAACACACACTCTTTTAAATTAACCCGCCAACTCGATCTCAGCGCATGCGCAGAAGGATTTCGCAACGCCGGTGTCGCATCGCATTGCGAAATTATTGGAGTTGACTCAACTTCTGTTGCGATTTCGCAGCGGCATCGGCGGCACCTGAATCTGAGCTGTGATTGGCTTAAACGAAAAAAACATGGCGGATTTCGCAGATGCCGCCGACATGCCGCCGTCATGGAAAACGTACTTAACGTTGCTTCTCATTGAACGCAGCTTGTATCAGGAACATATCACATTAAAGAGTAAACAATATTCTAGATCTGAAAAAATAAAATAAAAATATAAGAAAAGACCACGCCCGTATACATTATATCTTTCATTTGAAATTTTTTATTAATATTTTTACATATTTAGTTGGACACCTCAATCAGACTAAATTTTTATGTGATTGTCCTTGATGGAAGGAGTTATTGGGAAACAGAGCTGGGGATGAGAAACCCAGAGGGGGGAAATCCCTCCCATTACCCCCCCATCAATTCTCACCCTGGATGAATAACTACTAGGTAATCAACATTATTCAAAGTATTTTCAACATTATAATCAGTCATAGAGATTCTATGTGAGACATTCTATGTGAGAAATGGTGTGACATTTGGACGGAATTCAACCAACGGACTTAACGAGGATTTTTTTTCTGAATGTCTTTTTTAATCCAGTTATTTAAGGCCCGGAATAACCAAAGTTAAATTGTGCCGGATTAACTAACTTTCGGATTAAATTCAATTGTTTCACTCATTTTGAGGGATCTGATTGGCTGTGCCGCCAATTTAGTCCAATATTTAGTTAATCCGGCTCAGATTAACTTTGGTAATACCAGCCCTAATAAAAAAATAGCATAGTAATAATCATTGGGATAAGTCCCGTCATGGGCATCCACAGGGAAGCTTGGGGGGGGGGGGGGGGGGGGGGGCAAGTGGGGCGCTTGCCCCCCTCCCCCCCCCACTACCCGGATAAGAATGTGCTTTTTTCAAATCTATAGACATCATGGGGGAGGCAAATCAAATTATCTCAGACAATAGCAGTGGCGGCTATTTGGCTTTACAACAGGTGTTCAATTACATAGAAGGACGTAGAAGAAAGTACTCTAAGAGGAGAGCCCCCAGCAGATGCGGGGCCGGGGCGCATAACCCCGGATTTTTTTGTATCTTTAGTTTGAAATTGATGCATTTTTACGTCTTTTGGAGAGCAAAATGATTAGACAAAATATTTAACTTCCTACTTCCTGGATTACGGAGCACTTTTTAATAATTTTCTTGGATGATCAGGTGTGCAATTGTCACACCTTGCACACTGTAATAGCCGCCACTGGACAATAGGCAGGAGAAGTGTTAATATTTTTCAGGGATTATGTACTTTGGGATGATTAATTAAAGTAAATCGGAACAGTTATAAGAGTTTTCGTCGTCGTTAATTTACTACGTCTGTGCCAGACAAATTCTCGCTCGCCGCGAACAATTGATTCCTGCACTTGTCGCAACGCTCGGCGAGCACCTCCGCGACGAACGCGGCGAGCGCGACAAGTCCGCCGCACGCGAGCGCGACGAACGCGCCTTGCAGGTGGCGCACCTTCAGCTGGACGTGTCCCGACGTCGCCGCGACGCCGCCGCGACGCCGCGGCTTGTACATGACGTCGCGGCGCCATTTCACCATGAGGCCGGCCTCGTTGACGCGCTCGATGACGGAGTTGAAGCGCTCCAGCAGGATGTTGTCCTAAACAAGAGATATTGTTCTCATCCGGAGCCCTATTCTGTAACTTAATGTGCCCAATAGTGAGTATGTACGTGACATGTTATTTTTATTTTTGGCCGCCATGACGGGTAAATCTAGCCTAGGCTAAAGCTTGACGAGAGCTTTATTTAGTCTAAATAATTTAAAAGCGGTATCTTTAGGACAAGTGACAGTGATATTTGACATATCAAATCTAAAAAGCTTGTCTTCAGTTATGTAGAGGCGATATTTAATTGATTATCCTCTTAAAAGAGACAGTAGTCAGAATGGCAAGTGAGATTTGACACGTACCTGATGGAAAATGTAATGTTGGAATCAATCAAAATCCATTATCATTGATTGCATGGTATAACCATTAAAGATGAACACTAGGGATTGGATTTGAACACGAAAGCAGATGTAAAATAGTAGACAAATACTAAAGTAAACAATTTAAAAACCGGCTGTTACATTTGATGTTTGTTTCTTGGGGGCTGTCATGGCGAAATTTAGGCGGCTAAGAAGGCCGTGAGCTTTCTGGTGCATACTCCTTATTCGGCTGGAATCCGATACGGTGCAATGTTAATCCATATGGCCGTGAACCGGATTCCATCCAGAATTGTTAGTTATAGAATTGGGACCCAGGGAATATTAACGTGTTTTGCTGTATTCCATATTAAAACATTGTTCAGAATATTATTTCCAACTTCTCTATACCTAGACTAAAATATTAAAGGAGCTTTCCAAATAATAAAAAGCTTTAATTGTTTCTATAGGCAGCGTGTTTAGACAACAGATGGCACTGTAAAAAGTACAGACAGAGCCACCTAATCTGTGGGAAGGAAGCTTACCTTTTGGCAAGGCGTCCAAGTCGCTGCAGTTATACGTTATGTTGCTGCACATATTACGCATTATCAATTCTTAAAATTTACACATGTTTATCTAATGTTTATTCGCCTACAAAATATTAATAATAAAGTGTTCACAATTTCACTGAATCTGATCACAATATTAATTTGCGCGACTTAGTTTGATTCCGAAATATTTTGAGTACATTTGTTGACATCTAAACGGTTGCTAGGTCACGGCCAATGAGAAATAAAACAGTTGACGATCTTCCCACAAAAGTTGCTAATTTCTCTCACTCGTGGCGAACTCTCGGTGCCTATAATTGTTGTGGTTAGCTATTTTCTACAGTTTTGGTGAAAACATTTACACACGAAATAATTTTTTTTGAATCAATTACTTGTGGACATAATTTATGAAAAAAATCACATCACAGTACAATTAAATTAAAATAATAATTAGCTGATTTCGGTTCTCGCGACCGTCCTTTTGACTGAGTTAAATTCAAGGTTTTCCCTCAGTCGAGAGGAAAATGATGGGAAGGTTCCCCACTAATAGACCACGACCTATCTTTCCCACTGTTCATCCTCACCCATATTCATTATCAACTCCATATCATCATCACATTCATTTTTCCGTCGCCACAAGGCTAGTTGTGGAACAGTGCTACATTTAACACCACTAAAACTTTTAACAGAAACAATACAAGAAGAATTTGTAATGAAAAAAAAGCTTTTTTGCCTTTTTATGTTTCTATCACGACTTGAGTGAGAGCCTTGATTCAAAAGTTTAGTTCTAGAAGTCGTCTTTAATGATAAGTATGATAGTTTTGATACAGTTAAAGATAACGTTGGTTTTTGTAGTAAATATGAAAATGAATGGACATTGTACGTACCCACTCCGCAAAGAAAATTGTCACGACTGATAACAAAATGTGTGCCATTTACCATTTATTTTTATGTGAAGCAAAACTTTGAACCATTCTTTTTTCGAAATTTAAGGTGGCTGTATATCACGTGACTTTTCAACCAAAAAGCTACACATTTTCATTTGGAAGGGTTCAGTTCAGCAAATACTTCTCACTCATCAGATAAGTTAGGACACATCAGTTGGACCTAATCTACGCAGAAAAGAACTGCGAAAATAACATATTAGATGATTTTACTTCCTTGCACCTAAATATTCTCAAATCAAGACCTGAAGTTGAAGGAAATTCTACGAGTTGCCAAGAACAGCAAACATTACTCTAATAAAAAGGCATATATGCATCACAAACCTGACGCAATGTCAGAATATATAACATGCGCTCATTCTTCGTCTTTCCAGTGAAATGTTGAGACATTTATTATATCCACTATTATGAATGTAATAATTAAACGAACAGCACTTGGTTTTGACAGTCTTCACACGCGTACGTATACACGAAATTTGTGTTGTTTTTATTATAAAATCACTGCAAAATTAAATAATATTGACTGCAAATATTGATAAGCTCAAGTATGCAGTGAATTTCCTTCATAAATCACCTTGGATTACTCAACATGAACGATGTAAGGTATGTACTCATAGGTAACTATTTCTTTTGATCGGATGTAGAGAAATAAAGTCACGTGATATACAGCCACCTTAAGTTCAGAGTTCGACACAATTAGTGACAGATTTTCCAGAGCATAAATCGTATTTATATTTGGTGAGAGGAGAGCTGGGATTTGCCAAGGGACGCCATAAAGGTTACAAACATACATTCGTTCATTTTACATAACCATACTTTATTGAAACATGTATACATTATTTTCGCTTTTCAGTCAACGCTGTAATAGGGGATTTTCCTCTAAATTAAATTTCCAAATAATTGTATTATTATGGTAGGGGAGACGTTGCTGAATACAGATATGTTATTAATTTTGTTGTGGGTTCAATAGTTCTCTCGGAATTGATTTACAAAGTTTGATAATTTTCTTCTAACTTTAAAACAGGAAAATTGACATTGACGTCATAACTCATATGTTGCCATGGCAACAAAGCATATCACCATGGTAACACAATGTTGTGGACTTAGAAGTGACATCACAACCCAGATTCTCATTTCATGCCGTTTTTCCCGCCGAAATGTCCCATGACATTTGAAATTGATTTTTATGAATGAAAATGTTATATTTTTCAAGTGATAAGAGTGTTTGTGAATATTATTTGTGTTGTTATTTACGAATTTACCTTAATAAAATTAGAGGAGAAATCCCTATTTAAAATGTCAATGAATATATTTGAATGTACCGATCATGTCTTCATATCGTCTAAAGTAAACTATTCCGTAACGGTCTTTTCAACTGCAGAATCGCATTTGAAGAACTCATCAAAATCAACATTGTGTTCGGTGGTCCAGGTTCGAATCCCGATCATGTCATCAGTACCGCAGTCCCAAGGATTGTTCCCCAGATCAAACCGAGGTTTCTTTATTTCAATACTCAAGGGTTCAATAGTAATCGATGTCCGATCCAAAATGCTATGTATTTGTTGAAAAGTGTCAACATTCATTGAAACCAAAGAATTGTTCTTTAAATTCAACAATCGTAGCTGAGTGAGAGGAGAAAGCAACTCAGCATCGATGTTATTGATTCTGTTCCCTTTCAAATAGAGACCTACAAGATTCGGTACATTATCAAAGTAATTTGCGGGGATGTTTTGAACGGTGGTGTTCGTAATCGCGAGAGCTTGAAGAGTTGAGCTGTTGAATTGGAAATTCGCAAGGTCTTGAATGATAAAATCTGAAAGATCGACACCAATAAGAGGACAGTTCTCGAATAGCCTGATATCCAGACCTTCCAGTTCGTTTCCTCCCAATTCCAGGTTCTGCAGACTGGTTAGCGTCTGGAACGCTCTGGAGTCAATAGTCTTTATCTTATTACTATCAAGGTTAAGTATTGTCAATTTGACAAGACCATTCAATGACCCTTCTTCAATTGAAGTGATAAAATTGTCACCCAATCCCAACATGGTCAGTTTGCTTAAACCTTGGAAAAGGTTAGCGGGTATGGAAGTCAACTTGTTATCTCTTAAATCCAAATCATTCAAATCGGGTAAGGATACGAAAGCCGTTGGGTCGATATCAGATATTAGATTTCCGTACAGACTCAAACTTGTGACAGTTCCCAATCCTGCGAAAGCGTCAGCGTTCAGTGAAGTTAAATTATTCCCATGGAGATTTAAACTAATCAAATTACTCAGCCCTTGAAGTAGTTCAGGATGGAATGAAGTCATGTCATTGTCTACTAAATTCAAGTATTCCAGAGTTTTGAACGCTGGGTTGTCGAAGTCCGCTCTGGTAAGTACAAGAAGAGGACTGACATGGATCTTGAAACTTGATACATTTCGGTCGGCCGCGAAGGAATCGGTGGCGGATGAGAAGTCGGTTATGTAGAAGCAATAGACGTTGAGTTTGTTCGCTTCTTCGGTCACTCTGCAGGAAGGTGAAGGCACATCGGAGGAGAACGCGTTTGTGTCAGCGAAGCAGCAGGAGTAGATTGCAGTCAGAAGCAGAGTGCTGCGAAGTAGAGTTGATCCAAGTTCAGCGCGGTTTCCTGGAAGAAATCGTGAAAATGTTCCCTCAGATGACTGAAACCTATTAGATCGCCCTATCAGAAGTCAGTCCAAGCGATCTTCTTGTCTCACTCTAGTAGGTGAGCTTTTATTTCAATGCAAGCAACAAGCCTTGATTGTTACGGAGCGTGATCAGCAGTTGTTCAAATTTGTTTCAAAGATCATTTTTCTTTTGCCAAATGTACCAATAGGGAAGTTTTTTTTTATTATAAAACAAAATGCCATTCATTAGAAATACATACTTGTAAGATTTTTTTTATTATCATTAATTATTTTCTTGCTTGACTACTGTCAAAAGCAATTACGAAAAAGTGTTTAGTGAACACAACTAAACACAAACGAAACATTTAATTGGAGAAACACATTAGTTGTCCGATACAAATAAAGGCTTAATAATAATAATAATAATAATTGCGAGTATAATTTTTTTTAATGAGACGCCAAAATACTTTCGTAGGTAGACCTTTGATAATTTTAACTTCCAAATTGATAACACTTTAGATATATTTATGAAAATGAAAACATTAGGTCCACTTTTAATAAATTATGTATTTGATTTAGCACCAGATTAGATAAGGTTCATAGATAGAGTAGATTAGTATAATTTAGTTTGTGGTGATTCTTTAAATGTTTCCTTTTTAATTTTTAACTTATTGCGTATCAATTGATTTTCTCTGTTAGATTTTCATAAGGTTGTTTTTATATGTTAGGTATGTCCACTTGTGGAGTTTTACTCTGTTGGATATATTGTACAAATAAACAAATAAATAAAAGACAGTCTGCGTTATTTCTACATTAGCTATAATCAATCGATTGAATTCAAGTTTTCTTACCTCGAATTGCTGAACCCATGTTGGAGAATGCTGCTGTGGCAGTGGACCTGTTTCTGTCGAGCTGCATTATGCATGTTCACACGTTAACCTTCTTCTACCCAGAGGTCATGAGTTCGATCTTTGTGCTCGCATTGTTTACAATCGCGTCATTGCGGTCAGTCATGGCGTCACTGCACTTTTATTTTAGTTTGTCAGATTTTAATGATGCATAAATAACTAAGTTCAAAATAGCAGTAATCTAATACATCTAAACAAACGGCAATGAAAAGTTGGGATATAAAGAAGCAAAGTCAAAGTAAATTCAAATATGATTTTGAAACAACATATATTTAATCATCGTGGGGAAAAAAAAACAAGAGTAAATAAGCAATATCTTGACCAAACATCAAATTTTTCCTCGGCCAAAAGAAACATCCTGGATAATTTTTTATATTTTGAATTAATTGAATGAAGTGAGCAAATTTTTATTATATATGGAGTTTCAGTGCGAAGAGATTTTATTTTTTGTTATGGGATCCAGATAAATGAAGGGAGTGGGAGTATGAATGAAGGGAATAGGTTAAATGACCCCCTCCCCCCACCCTGCATTGATTCTGAGAACGATATTTAGAGTGAATAGTTTGTATTGTTTATGACATTCAGTGATGATTCTTTTATTCTTTTATAAAAAAAAAAAAAAAATTTTAGGGGGAAACTGTCCTTGATATATGGGTCATTATCCCACTATATTAGTTTCGCTGTCCGAGTTGAATTGCTTAAAGCAATTGAAAGAAAATGATGGGAAATATTTTTTTAAATTTGTATTACGTACCCCTCTACATGTTGCAATCACTATTTTTGTGTTTATGTACAATAATATTTTCAATTTTGCTACTTTTATAGGTGAAAAGTAACCTCCGTCCCGTGTCCTACTTCGAAAAGTCGATGTTTGAGCGCACGGCATTTAATGTTGAGGCAGTAAATATAGTAGGATGATTTTTTTTTGGTGAAAAGTCCACGCAAAGTTTACATTTACACAGATTAAACATCAGTTTGTCCACACAATTAATTGTAGCTATTTGTTTAATGGCTGTCCATCACTTTGGTTGTAACCTCCGTCCCGTTTGAAAACTGCCGCTTATTATATTCTTAAGTTGGTAGTACAGATCCAGATTTTTTTTTATTGGTTCGTCAACCTGTTTCCTTGAATTTGCTGCTTGCTTCATGGCGATATGGCGAAACGTCAAAAAATGAGAAATTATTATTCATCAAAAAAGGTGGGAGTACCCTTTCTCCCGTAACTCCTGTCCACCCATGTATAATTAAAACGTGTCAAGTTACATACTAGCATTGATTTTTATTAAATTGTACGATGTTGCCACGGAATATTTCTAGAGTTTTAAGTTTCTGGCACCTACCCCTAAATTACAGTCATCATTTTTCTTCTTAAAAGTAACTCCTGTCCCGCGTAACTCCTGTCCCAAAACAGCAATTTCAATGGGGCCAGGAACAACGAAAATTTTGAAATTTTCATTTGTGCATGATCTGATGCTTTAAAAGTTACCATTATATGTACAATAGTATGTTAGAATAGAAAAACTCTTGCATTAAGTGCTATAAATATGATTTTATTGGACTCAAGTAACTACCGACCTTCCGAAATAACCACTTTCCCACCCTTAAAACTGTCGACAAAATTAAAATACTGTCGATAGCATCTGTTTATATTTTTTTCCTCATAATATATACAACAGTTTATTAATTTTAATTTAGTTTGTATCATTTGCACTGTGATTTGCATGTGCAAAACTAAATTTAATGTGGAATTTTGATAAATTCCGTCAAAATAGTAAGTACTTGTGACACACATTTTTAGTTATTTGTATTTATAAGTCACGATAATTTTTTATAATAAGTCATATCATCAGCTTACGAATAAATACCATAAGCAAGTAATCAGAGTTACATATTTTATATTGTGGGATTAAATATGTGTGGGACGGAGGTAACTAAAATGAACGTTTCATCATGCAAAATCGTAAATAATTTCCAAACACCCGAGGATCGATCGAAGCTACTTTCCAGATGGCTTCCCAAATATATAAGTAATATTAAAAAAATTAATGCAACATGAAACAAGTAAAAAAAATTTGATGAAAAAAAATGTCTGAAACTAATATAGTGGGATAATGGCCCATATACGTCCACTTTTCATGATAATGAACATTCACCTATACCTCCCTCCCTCCCTCCCACCCTCCCTCCCACCCTCCCTCCTACCTTGATGAACATCATGCTGACGTAGTAGGAGAACACCTTGTCAGCAAGCAACTTGATCCGACTCTTGCCGGTGTCGTCGACGTAGTCCTCCCTCCCTCCCTCCCTCCAACCCCCTAACACCCTCCCTCCAACCCCCTCCCTCCCTCCCTCCTACCTTGATGAACATCATGCTGACGTAGTAGGAGAACACCTTGTCAGCAAGCAACTTGATCCTACTCTTGCCGGAGTCGTCAACGTAGTCCTCCCTCCCTGCCTCCCTCCCTCCCTCCCTCCCTCCTACCTTGATGAACATCATGCTGACGTAGTAGGAGAACACCTTGTCAGCAAGCAACTTGATCCGACTCTTGCCGGTGTCGTCAACGTAGTCAGCCGGCTGCGTGAAGCTCACGAACTCCTCGTCGGCGACCATAGCGAACCTCTCGCCGAACGCCACGCGGTCCAGGCAGACGAACCCTGGGGACAGTCACAGTGAGTGCGTCAAACCTCCTGTACAGTCGTGGAAACAAGATCGCCGCACTCTGCCTCTCTCTGACTCAAATCATAAACATGTGGCGAGGCGCACGTTCGTTCGTGGCTGTTGGAGGAGTGAGTGTTGGTTCGGATCAACTGATCGGATCAGGGAGAGATAGAGTTTCTACAAACAATTTATTTCCACGCTTGTACAGTTATCTGTCTGAAGTAGAAGGCCGGAAGTACATTTGCTCGATACTGCGTTTTACACTTTTTGAATCAAAAGTATACAATAAAAAAAACTTCAGTTGCCACTGATTGAACAAAAACAGTTATATTTAAGTATTCTCTTACATAAAGGCTCATGTCCCATCAAAAAATGTTTGTATGAAGACAGAATTACTGGTTTTTGAGCTCGCCTCAAGAATCATTGAAATCGACTTCCGGTCTTCTACCTCTTAGTTACAGATATTTGAAATTTTAAAAATTCAGATCGAACATTCATTATGATATTCTTCATACTCAAATCCTTTATCCTAATTCACAAAATGCCTCAATTCAAAAATTCAAAATTTAGTTCGTTTATTTTTGGGTAGGCTGAGGATGGGCAAGAGACAATGTAAGGTGCGGGAGCGCGCCCACCCCTGGCGCCATCCGTCCCTTACCTTCACCCTCTGGACACGTCGTGAACGTGTTCCTCGGGAAGCTCTGCGTCATGAACTCGATGTAGCCTCCAGGGACGCCGATGTCACTGCCCGACTCCAGGACCTCGTCCAGGCTCTTGATCTCGTACCTGACTCTATAACAGTCATACCGTCACCCTCTGGACACGTCGTGAACGTGTTCCTCGGGAAGCTCTGCGTCATGAACTCGATGTAGCCTCCAGGGACGCCGATGTCGCTGCCTGACACGAGGAGCTCGTCCAGGGTTTTGATCTCGTACCTGACTCTATAACAGTCATACCTTCACCCTCTGGACACGTCGTGAACGTGTTCCTCGGGAAGCTCTGCGTCATGAACTCGATGTAGCCTCCAGGGACGCCGATGTCGCTGCCTGACACGAGGACCTCGTCCAGGCTCTTGATCTCGTACCTGACTCTATAACAGTCATACCTTCACCCTCTGGACACGTCGTGAACGTGTTCCTCGGGAAGCTCTGCGTCATGAACTCAATGTAGCCTCCAGGGACGCGATGTCGCTGCCCGACTCCAGGACCTCGTCCAGGCTCTTGATCTCGTACCTGACTCTATAACAGTCATACCTTCACCCTCTGGACACGTCGTGAACGTGTTCCTCGGGAAGCTCTGCGTCATGAACTCGATGTAGCCTCCAGGGACGCCGATGTCGCTGCCTGACTCCAGGACCTCGTCCAGGCTCTTGATCTCGTACCTGACTCTATAATAGTCATACCTTCACCCTCTGGACACGTCGTGAACGTGTTCCTCGGGAAGCTCTGCGTCATGAACTCGATGTAGCCTCCAGGGACGCTGATGTCGCTGCCTGACTCCAGGACCTCGTCCAGGCTCTTGATCTCGTACCTGACTCTATAACAGTCATACCTTCACCCTCTGGACACGTCGTGAACGTGTTCCTCGGGAAGCTCTGCGTCATGAACTCGATGTAGCCTCCAGGGACGCCGATGTCGCTGCCTGACTCGAGGAGCTCGTCCAGGCTCTTGATCTGGCGCTCGTACCTCGGCTCTGTCAACATACTGATGAGCGAAGACTGATAGGCTGTGTTGATCTGAAATGGAAGAAAGTTGTCATAGTTCTTGTTACTTGCTGATTTTAAAACTTATTTCCCCAATACTGGCTTTAGTGTGAAAGTAACTCTTAAAATTAACATGTTCGTTTTGGTAACTACTTATTTTTTAATTTTCATATGCAAACGCTACTTCCATTTCACTGCTTGTGCAACAGATATGAAAAATTATAAACAAAACTAATTATTGCATCGAAACACCGTCACCGCAATTGTTAGTACCTAAACTCGACATGAGGGCCACACCTTTTTACTATCGAGTCCGGTTTTTGGTACACATTGTGTAAGTAATAATACTAATCTTTAATTTTTAGCTTTAAAAACAAGTACAATAAAATAAAACATTTATATTATAGCACTTCAAAAATTTGGTTTGTAACGTTGTTTAACATAAGGTATCATTTACAAAATTCACACAACCTTTTTTAAATGCACATAATATTATAATCTTGGCCATCTATGTTATTAGCAATTTTGTTATAAATTGTGTGGTGTTCTCATTTCTATGGACGACAAAATTCCAAGCAAAATAAATTCATACATTTTCAAAATGTTGCTTATTTTAAGAGGCAAACGGAAGCGAACGGGAATCGCACGGTTCGTCAGAGTGTTTTTTTGAAATTGTGTCTTCCCACTTAATAATTTAAAAAAATCAGATAGTAACGACCCATTACAGCCTAATAGACTAAATAATGCCGCACACTGGGGGGTTACCTAATATCGCGAAATGGTAGGACGATGCTACCTAGCACGGTGCTACCTATCTTAATAACCCGTAGTAGCACCGACCTTGAACTCAGCACCATCGTAGCACCAACATTTCGTGATATTAGGTAAGGGCCCTGGAGTTCAATATGACCTCTGGTACGACCTCAAAGTGTTAAATACGATTATTTTCGATTATTTTATTAAAAATATCGTATTTAACACTTTGAGGTCGCACCAGAGGTCATAATGAACTCCAGTTTGCGGCATTATTTAGTCAATTAGGCTGTTTTGGGTCGTTACTATCTGATTTTTTAAAATTATTAAGTGGGAAGACAAAATTTCATAAAAACGCTATGACGAACAGTGCGATTCCCGTTCGCTTCCGTTTGCCTCTTAATGGCGCAATTCTAATGACACTAATTCTATTATAATGGTAAAAATGTAGTTCCGTGTGTCACCTGCAGCGAGTAGAACGACCAGAGCAAGAAGAATGTTCTGAACGACGCGCTCCTCGGCGGATCCGATATTGACACTCCGAGCAGCACGGCCAGGGCGTTGCAAACACAGCTACTCATCCTGCAAAATACCAAGGGAACATATTTTGTTGAAATGGTTCACATAAACAACATAAAGCATTTATATATGTATATGTTTTTCATTGAATAACGATCAATCACGTTGGTACAGAAAATCAGATCCAGTAGCAGTGGGTTCCCATCACTGATATATAACACGTGGATTGCTTATCAATGCTATGCGAGTGAAGTCAACATTTTCTATGTCGTCGCTCAAGGGTAGTACTACCCTTGGTCGTCGCTGTAATAACTTTGTGGATTTGTAACAAATTATAACTAATGTAACTAAAACGTGTTCATTAACTAATAAACTTATGTCTAAAGTAATGATTTAGTTGATTCAAAGTGATTTTAGAAATGATTTAGATCGTGTAAAAGGCTGTTATAAATTGATTACCTTGAAAATGAACATTTTATTTAATGTATTTTCGACTTCACTGGGACTAATGCTAAAGGGATTCAATGCGCAATCCACGCAACGAATTGGAAGTACATGGAGATCAGTGGTTCCCATTCATGTCGATACCATCACAAATTTCTGACATTTGTCAAAATGCTAAAAAAAAATCAATAATTGCATAAGTTATTAACTGATTTGTTTAAAAGTTTGCAAAGTAAGAGAAAATGGTAGTTTTTATGGCTATGCAAAATTTGAACTTGATCTGATTTTAGTTTTGCAGCCAATATGAAGAAATGTATTTTACTTATTTTAATTAAAAAATGAACAGATTTCAAAACAGTTCGTGTCCGCAAACCGCGGAGTTTGTCCTTACATAATATGTGATATCGATGTCAGATCGATCGGTACGAAACGGTACGACCGGTGAGGGACAGACAAAGTGCTAAAAGGAGACGCTCGCTTCACGCGCTTAAGAGGCAAACGGAAGCGAACGGGAATCGCACGGTTCGTCAAAGCGGTTTTTTTAAATTTTGACTTCCTACTAAATAATTTTAAGAAATCAGATAGTAACGACCCATAACAGCCTTATGGACTAAATAATGCCGAACACTGGAGTTCATTATGACCTCTGGTACGACCTCAAAGTGTTAAATACGATATTTTTAGTAAAATAATCGTATTTAACACTTTGAGGTCGCACCAGAAGAATTAAAGTACTCCAGTGTAGCATTATTTAGTCCATAAGGCTGTTATGGGTCGTTACTATCTGATTTTTTAAAATTATTTAGTGGGAAGGCAAAATTTCAAAAAACCGCTTTGACGAACCGTGCGATTCCCGTTCGTTTCCGTTTGCCTTTTAAATCATGTTCATGATAATACTTGGAAAGAAAGATATAAGTCACATTCGGATGAAACTGAGATAAACGAAGTTGTGTGTTTAAACTTCTATCTACCTTAATACAAATCGATATTTTTAATTTCGTTTTTCAAGACTTTGTCACAAATATTTTCTAAAAACCGAGGGTATATTCTGAAAGGCCATAAAATCAATTCAAGATCATTTTTTTAAAAATTACTTATAGCGTTCTTTCCATGTACCCTTCACTTGTACCCATGCCACTGCCCAACACTGACCTGGAGTAGGTCCTCGGGTCGTCCCTGTTCCTCCTCGGCACATTCCCCATGATCCAGAACATCCCTGCCGCGAGCACGAAGCTGGCTATCAAGATGCTCCAGAAGCTGGGCGAGAAGATCTTGACCAGCGTCATCCATCTTGGAATGCTGCGCGCTCGTGGCACGATCCACACGATGGCGTTGGTCAAGTACTGCTTGGTGCTGGCGAAGTGCTTGACACGTGACTCAGTGGTGATGAGAGAGGCGAGGGTGACGGTGGCTCGGCCGGTCACCAGGTTGCCCAGGGCGCCGTACCTGAGGAGGTTAAGGTGCTACAAGCCACACGATGTCAAGTACTGCTTGGTGCTGGCGAAGTGCTTGACACGTGACTCAGTGGTGATGAGAGAGGCGATGGTGACGGTGGCTCGGCCGGTCACCAGGTTGCCCAGGGCGCCGTACCTGAGGAGGTTAAGGTGCTACAAGCCACACGATGTCAAGTAGTGCTTGGTGCTGGCGAAGTGCTTGACACGTGACTCAGTGGTGATGAGAGAGGCGAGGGTGACGGTGGCTCGGCCGGTCACCAGGTTGCCCAGGGCGCCGTACCTGAGGAGGTTAAGGTGCTACAAGCCACACGATGTCAAGTAGTGCTTGGTGCTGGCGAAGTGCTTGACACGTGACTCAGTGGTGATGAGAGAGGCGAGGGTGACGGTGGCTCGGCCGGTCACCAGGTTGCCCAGGGCGCCGTACCTGAGCAATAATAAACAAGGAAGAAATCGAACGCACAGAAAAAAATCCTATAATTTTTATTGTCTAGCGACGGACGTATTTCTTCAAAGTGTGTTTGTTTTTAAAACTTGACACACTTCAAACTGAAGACCTATACATTAGTATTAACCAACCATTTGCGTTCGTCAACATGCAATTAAACTCTGTAAACCAAATAATGGCACAGGTGCGACCTCACAAAGTCAGATTCTTATTTGATGACGTTTACAAGATCACTTTATACATTATTTAATTCAGTGTGGTCGAATGTATTGCTTCATGGAGCCAGTATTTACTGACTAAAGAGTAGTAATTAATAACATATCTCAACGAATGTTTCCTCACCATGTTCCGTTGGGAAGCAGCGCGCCCCAGCGTACGGCGGCAGGAGGTGGCACATTGTAGACGATTGAGAAATTGCAGGCCTCAGCTATTACCTAGAACCAGAGTATATATATAGACTGTTCACCTCTCTTCTTATATTTACACACCGCATTTATTCATCAGATCAGTGTTGGCAAAGTTACTTTTAAAATGTATCAGTGTTAAGCTGGGTTCCCATACTTCGCATCGAATTCGCTTCCGGTTCGCTTCGCTTTCGCAAAATGGCTACCTTTTAACAAAGGAAATCGTCCATGTTTACATTCGCATGTTCGCGTGTTTCGGTTTCGTTTCGGTTTCGTCCAAGTTAAAATTAGCTCAACTTTAACGAAACCGAAACACGCAAACATGAGAATGTAAACATGGACGATTTCCTTTGTTAAAAGGTAGCCATTTTGCGAAAGCGAAGCGAACCGGAAGCGAATTCGATGCGAAGTATGGGAACCCAGCTTTACAATTACGTGATTTCAAAAGTAACACCTACACAGTTAGAGTTAAACACTTGCTTTAAGTCAGCAGTTATACTTTCCCAGATAATTAAAAAAAATAACCTGGTACGTCATTAATAATACACAAATAAATAAAATGAACCGAACAAAGTTAAAAAGACACCAAAATTGCCTTCCAAGAGGCATTTTCAAAATATTTAGTTTTTTAACAGTCTAAAATTAACTTTTTGGTGTGTACCGACTTGGATAATGGAAACGAGATCAATTTGTATTATGTTACAATCAGTTAAGTTACTCAAAATAAGTAGCATGTTAGGAATACAAACACTTTATTTTCAAAATAACACTTTACAGTTACTTTTACTCGAAAAACTTAACATGCTACTACTGAGCACTGATATTCATGAGACAGACCTCCAGCATCTTGATCTCCATCCCCGAGAAGCGCACATCCTCCCCGCTGCCCGGCGGCGTGATGTCCACGATGAACGGAGGGTAGTCGAACGTCGACACCGTCACCGGACACCGGCCCAGGTCCCGGGGCACTTTCCCTGGATACAGGTTCGGCAGACTTTCGGGCGAGTTCGTGCACCATCGGTGTAGAAGCGTCACGTTCCTCACTGCCCCGCCACAGTCGCCGGGGCCGAGGTACGGGAAGAAGGTGAAGAAGCCCAGACACGGGGGCGTCAACGTCATCAGGACCGTGTTCAGGACACGTCTCTTCCAGAGCACGCTCAAGACCTCCGTGACTGACTCGACTTCGTTTTCAAAATCCTTCAGGATGACCAGGAAATTCGCTTTCGAATTCCAAGAACTGTGATTGTGGAATGTTTCCAACTGACCTTGAATCCTGTTCCTATCTGTGACTATGACGTAGCTGTGGGCTTTGTGCTTGATTCCCGGGTTAGTCTCGAGACTGGCGCTCGTGAGGATCGGCCATCTTGTCGTCTCGTGGAAGTGACGTAGAGGGGTGACGTCATCGATGATGTCATTGTCGTAGACGAGGAGCCGCCGAGGTCGGAAGTAGCGCGTGCTGATGGTTGACATGCAGGATGAGAGGTGGCGTGAGAAGGCGGTTTCGGTGTGGTTTAGGATGGGGTGTGAGGAGATGGTGACTACTTGTAGTATAAGCAACACTAGGATCTTCATTTTAGGTACGTCTGATATCTGCTTGCTTCCAAACACTTTCTGTTTTGTCGACGGACTACGAAGAACATTTTCAGCAACAAAACCACTTGTTAGTTTTTGATGAGCAACAAGTTTTATCATAACAAGAAAAATAACACTCTTCCATTCAATGGGATTTCTTTAGAATTGTCTAGTGACCACTTTTAACAACTATGTCGTGATGTCAATCAATTTCATTAACAATTGTGTTCCATTCAGAGGTGGGTGAAAGATATTAGATGCATGATGCTTTTGCTAACGTGAATGATAAAGTGGTTACTTTACTATAATCGATTAAGCTATACGTACTATCTATTGTTGTAGGGAGGTATATAATATTACTTATATGCTCCATAATTACGCAATTCGGACGTCTTCTATTCTAAACTAAAGTGTGGACAAATCAATAATGACGCAATTTTATTTGTGATAGAAATATGACAAAAAGAAAATAACTGTGAAGAAAAGGACGCGATTATACCAGAGGATTGGGGTATAGAGGGGTGGGGTGGGGTATTATATGAATGAAATATTAATGAGAACTAAAACATAATATATTTCGAAAGCAAAACTTGAAGGAATAACCTCGCATTCCTTGCATTTCGTAAACCGCCGAAGAAAATCTTAACAATTTCACCATCATCACCTCATTTAACAACCAATCTGTCCTAATACCGGATAACCTTGTTAGTGACATTCAACCCTCTGTACCACCTGAAGCCCAGCTCCACTACAAACACCAGCGTCGAGACGCCGCCGCCGAACATGAGCACGACGAAGGCGCCCTGGAGGTGGGACACCGACAGCCTGACGGGCCCGTCAGTGACGGCGCCGACCGCCACGCCACCCTCCTTGCCAACAGCCAGCTTGTGCACCTCGCTCTTCCACTTGTCCATCAGCCCCGCTTCGTTCACCCTCTGAATCAACTGGTTGAACCTCGCCGTCAAACAACCTCCCTTCGGCAACAACATCACGACGAAGTACGCGAATATATTAGTCTTGAACGGTATGATCAGAGGGTTCTTTTGGGAATCGGAGAAAAGGGACGGTATCAAGAACTCGGAGTACATTGTATCACCGATCAGGGCGTAGCTTCCGTCCTCGGCTACGGTTTTCAGACACTCCGTATGCTTCTGACAGTTTGTCGGAATCCGTTTAGCCAACTCGCGTTCGACCTTCACATCGCCGTCCAGATACTGGGCATAATCAAAAGCGCTGTCCAGCCTGTAGGTTGACTTCAAGAGTCCATCCATGTTAGTTATTTGCTTCTCATAGCCGGGGTTTGTTAAATCACTGATCAAACTTGATTGATATGCAGTGTTGATTTGTAGACAGTAGAAAGCCCAAATGAAGAAGAACATGCGAAGTGCCGTGGTCCTCGGTTGGGTTGCTACGGAGACGCCGAGGAGGACGGCGAGGGAGTTGGTGACACACGACGCGACGCTCGTGTACGACGGATTGGACGACGTCGGCTGCACGACGCCGAGGAGGAACAACATCGACGACGCCAACACGAAGGTCAACACGACGATGCCCCAGAAGAGAGGCGTGAAGATCTTGACGAGGCTCTGCCAGGCGGGGATCGGTTTGGCGCGGGGGACGCACCACACGACGCCGTTGGTGAGATAGGGGACGGTGAGGTCGAAGTTCTCGTAGCGGTTCGACTGGCTGATGTAGGAGGCGACGCTGATGTTTGCGCGGCCGTAGAGGACCTCGCCGGTGGCGCCGTACCAGTTACCGTGCTCGTCGGGGATCCCCCAGAGCACGTCGCTAGTGTCGTTGTACGTCATCTACAGGACAATATAACTCTCTGTTACTGGCTGATGTAGGAGGCGACGCTGATGTTGGCGCGGCCGTAGAGGACCTCGCCGTACCAGTTGCCGTGCTCGTCGGGGATTCACCACAGCACGGAGCTAGTGTCGTTGTACGTCATCTACAGGACAATATTACTCTCTGTTACTGGCTGATGTAGGAGGCGACGCTGATGTTGGCGCGGCCGTAGAGGACCTCGCCGGTGGCGCCGTACCAGTTGCCGTTCTCGTCGGGGATCCCCCAGAGCACGTCGCTAGTGTCGTTGTACGTCATCTACAGGACAATATAACTCTCTGTTACTGGCTGATGTAGGAGGCGACGCTGATGTTGGCGCGGCCGTAGAGGACCTCGCCGTACCAGTTGCCGTGCTCGTCGGGGATTCACCACAGCACGGCGTTAGTGTCGTTGTACGTCATCTACAGGACAATATAACTCTCTGTTACTGGCTGATGTAGGAGGCGACGCTGATGTTGGCGCGGCCGTAGAGGACCTCGCCGTACCAGTTGCCGTGCTCGGCGGGGATCCCTCACAACACGGCGCTAGTGTCGTTGTACGTCATCTACAGGACAATATAACTCTCTGTTACTGGCTGATGTAGGAGGCGACGCTGATGTTGGCGCGGCCGTAGAGGACCTCGCCGGTGGCGCCGTACCAGTTGCCGTGCTCGTCGGAGATTCCCCACAGCACGGCGCTAGTGTCGTTGTACGTCATCGACAGGCAATTTTATTGATTTTAACCTTTTTTTTATTTTAACATATTTTTGTTTTATTCTTATTTGATGAATAATGAATTTATTATTAAAGAATAACATGAAATCGGTTTGCATTTCTACTTGTCAATGGCAGTGAGAGCTTTTAGCGAGATATATTTTAAAATTGAATTCCTCTCGCTAGCTCTTAGTCTAATTGTTTAATGTTGCACACTTAAGCCCGATTTACACGGTCACATTTATTGAACACTTCTGTGTCACAGATATCTGGTCACAATCTTTGGCACAGTCTTTGTCACATTTCTTGAAGGAAATTATAAATGTTATAAGTACTGTGATAGAAATATGCTTCGTGTTAATGCAAAATTGTGTGAAAACTGGGAATGTGACATAGAAGTTGTTCAAGAAATTGTATTGTGTAAATTGGCTTTTAACTTACTTTAGAAAAGTTATCTTTGACGTAATTTTTTTCTGGAGCAAAGTTATTTTTTCTGATTTTACAAATCTGGTAAATCTTTAAAAAATTTAATTGTATGACTATGCACAATGTTAAATTTTTTTTGTGACACTAAACAGTACACACATCACATATGATTTGTTTAATAAGTGTACACTCACGGCCATAAACACAATAATTGTGAGTTTTTTAAAACAAACTTGGTATGTATTAGAAAACACACATTTCATGTGTCTTGGGATATATTTTTATTAGTTATTATCGTCCAAAATTGACCGAGTAGGTCATGGCTCATAAATGGTTTCTGCTGAAATCTGTTTTGTTTACCGTGAAGTTGCACTTTTTCGCTATCGTGTGCAGCAGATCCATCTCCAGACCTCGGTACGGGAGAACTGGATACGTGGTCTGGTTCATGAGGATGACGAACGGCGGCCAGTCGAATGTGGACACCTTCATGGAGCAGCCGTGCAGGTTGTTCGGGACCTTGTTCGGGAACACGACCAGGTGTTCGGGGAACTTGCCCGACAAGCAGGTGCCGAGGTGGGTGACGCCCTGGAGCAAGGAAGAAGGTTACAGGACACCTTCATGGAGCAGCCGTGCAGGTTGTTCGGGACCTTGTTCGGGAACACGACCAGGTGTTCGGGGAACTTGCCCGACAAGCAGGTGCCGAGGTGGGTGACGCCCTGGAGCAAGGAAGAAGGTTACAGGACACCTTCATGGAGCAGCCGTGCAGGTTGTTCGGGACCTTGTTCGGGAACACGACCAGGTGTTCGGGGAACTTGCCCGACAAGCAGGTGCCGAGGTGGGTGACGCCCTGGAGCAAGGAAGAAGGTTACAGGACACCTTCATGGAGCAGCCGTGCAGGTTGTTTGGGACCTTGTTCGGGAACACGACCAGGTGTTCGGGGAACTTGCCCGACAAGCAGGTGCCGAGGTGGGTGACGCCCTGGAGCAAGGAAGAAGGTTACAGGACACCTTCATGGAGCAGCCGTGCAGGTTGTTTGGGACCTTGTTCGGGAACACGACCAGGTGTTCGGGGAACTTGCCCGACAAGCAGGTGCCGAGGTGGGTGACGCCCTGGAGCAAGGAAGAAGGTTACAGGACACCTTCATGGAGCAGCCGTGCAGGTTGTTCGGGACCTTGTTCGGGAACACGACCAGGTGTTCGGGGAACTTGCCCGACAAGCAGGTGCCGAGGTGGGTGACGCCCTGGAGCAAGGAAGAAGGTTACAGGACACCTTCATGGAGCAGCCGTGCAGGTTGTTTGGGACCTTGTTCGGGAACACGACCAGGTGTTCGGGGAACTTGCCCGACAAGCAGGTGCCGAGGTGGGTGACGCCCTGGAGCAAGGAAGAAGGTTACAGGACACCTTCATGGAGCAGCCGTGCAGGTTGTTCGGGACCTTGTTCGGGAACACGACCAGGTGTTCGGGGAACTTGCCCGACAAGCAGGTGCCGAGGTGGGTGACGCCCTGGAGCAAGGAAGAAGGTTACAGGACACCTTCATGGAGCAGCCGTGCAGGTTGTTCGGGACCTTGTTCGGGAACACGACCAGGTGTTCGGGGAACTTGCCCGACAAGCAGGTGCCGAGGTGGGTGACGCCCTGGAGCAAGGAAGAAGGTTACAGGACACCTTCATGGAGCAGCCGTGCAGGTTGTTCGGGACCTTGTTCGGGAACACGACCAGGTGTTCGGGGAACTTGCCCGACAAGCAGGTGCCGAGGTGGGTGACGCCCTGGAGCAAGGAAGAAGGTTACAGGACACCTTCATGGAGCAGCCGTGCAAGTTGTTCGGGACCTTGTTCGGGAACACGACCAGGTGCTCGGGGAACTTGCCCGACAAGCAGGTGCCGAGGTGGGTGACGCCCTGGAGCAAGGAAGAAGGTTACAGGACACCTTCATGGAGCAGCCGTGCAGGTTGTTCGGGACCTTGTTCGGGAACACGACCAGGTGTTCGGGGAACTTGCCCGACAAGCAGGTGCCGAGGTGGGTGACGCCCTGGAGCAAGGAAGAAGGTTACAGGACACCTTCATGGAGCAGCCGTGCAGGTTGTTCGGGACCTTGTTCGGGAACACGACCAGGTGCTCGGGGAACTTGCCCGACAAGCAGGTGCCGAGGTGGGTGACGCCCTGGAGCAAGGATCAAGAAGGTTACAGGACACCTTCATGGAGCAGCCGTGCAGGTTGTTTGGGACCTTGTTCGGGAACACGACCAGGTGTTCGGGGAACTTGCCCGACAAGCAGGTGCCGAGGTGGGTGACGCCCTGGAGCAAGGAAGAAGGTTACAGGACACCTTCATGGAGCAGCCGTGCAGGTTGTTTGGGACCTTGTTCGGGAACACGACCAGGTGTTCGGGGAACTTGCCCGACAAGCAGGTGCCGAGGTGGGTGACGCCCTGGAGCAAGGAAGAAGGTTACAGGACACCTTCATGGAGCAGCCGTGCAGGTTGTTCGGGACCTTGTTCGGGAACACGACCAGGTGTTCGGGGAACTTGCCCGACAAGCAGGTGCCGAGGTGGGTGACGCCCTGGAGCAAGGAAGAAGGTTACAGGACACCTTCATGGAGCAGCCGTGCAGGTTGTTCGGGACCTTGTTCGGGAACACGACCAGGTGTTCGGGGAACTTGCCCGACAAGCAGGTGCCGAGGTGGGTGACGCCCTGGAGCAAGGATCAAGAAGGTTACAGGACGCGAATATTTTTCTGGCAAAGACTTCGTAAATGGGAGAAAAAATTATTTTTATACAATTCCAGTTTTAACATTTTTGAAGTGAAATAAATGGTTTTATCCAACTATATTATGTTTTCAAATGTCATTCACGATAGCTCTGGGATGAAATTGGGGTCGTCAAAAGCCTACACTTCTAAATCAGAGTTCTATTTGTATAAATAAGTAAGCTATTTGAGTTTTTGTCAAATAACAGAATTTTTAGATATCAAAGAGTAAGCGTTCATTTAAATTAACTATAGGAAATAATGTCATCATACGGAAGTAAATTAATTAACTGTGACGACTTCAAAGTGTTAAATACTAAATCTATCGTATAGAAACGTATTCACACTTTGAGGTATGACAAGAGGTTTGGAAACCTATCTAGTCGGGCGTTAGCTCGACGCTGCCAAGCACCGCTCTATACAACGTGCGAGCTTACTACCACGACTGTATACAGCAAGCGCTTCGGGCCCGATTTCGGGGTGTCAGTACGCATGCAAGCATTTAGAAATGAAAGTTGAAAACCATGGTTATCGGGTATATTTAGCCACCTGACAACACCTAACCAAATATCAAAGTGCTGCGATCATCCCTTCGGGGTGAATTTTGTGCCTCAAACATGCAAGGATTGACTATCATGTTAGTTAGTTGGTTAGTTAGTTAGTTAGTTAGTTAGTTAGTTTGTTAGTTAGTTAGTTAGTTAGGCACGGCCGGTTTGTTTGCCCATCTCCACAGGTTACACGGTTTGGTCTAGAGAGTTGAAATTTGGCAGAGACATAGAGTCATATTTATAGCAGTGCCCTTTGAAAGAAAATCTGAAACATTTTGACCGGAAGTGAAGTTATTACAATTTTAAATTTTAAATATTTTAAAAGTCAAACGGGTCCATCGAGAGTTTTGAAATTTGGCAACAATAAAGACAATGTATTGCTAGACACTCCACTTAAAGCAAACACAATAAATTTAAACCGGAAGTGGGAAAATTATCAATATTTACGTTCCGCCCTTCTTCTTTGATACACTAAACAGCGGCTCTAATTTCCATCGGGCTGATAGCTCAGGTAGGAAGGTATCTGGCTTCGACTTCTGCATAATGCGTTCGATTCCCGATCCCGGAAAACTTTTTTTTTCATATATTATTTTTTAATTTGTATAAGCGATGATATAAATAAGGATATATATTCAAATGAGAGGTCCAGGGATGCTGTGTAGATCATCAATAGACCGAAACATCGCAATCGCGGCACGCTAGTTGCCATCGTGAACACTGAAGATATCAGGGAAACAGAAAAACTCGCACGTCGTTTTACGTTCCGCTATTCTTCTTTGATACTATACAGACTGCTTTGGTTTCTGTGTGGCGAAATGGCTCGATCCCATGAGGCATGAGACTTCGAACACGGTGTTGACGGGTTCGATCCCCGTACCAAACGTTTTATTTTTTATCTTTTTATTTACTTAAATAATGTTTAACCTTCTTGTGTATATATTCAAAATGTTAATCCGAATTTATTCAACGATACAATAGCTACTCTTCTTAATATTATTCTCATTGGACTCTAATAATGATTGTCAATGTACACGTTGTACGTAAAGTTGTGCAATAAAACAATTCGTGGTCATGCTAATCAACAGAATCTTGGTGGCTCAGTTACTAAACTAGAAACAACACAAGAAAGGCTCCATTACTGGGTGCATTAGGTTGTCACAGCTTTTAATTTACTAGAATTATTTAATTATGTAAAATTCAGTTAATTAAGTAAATAGTATAAATTCAGTAAAGGCTCCATAACTAATATTCAGAGTATTAGGTGTTTACAACTTTTCATTTGTCACACTTATTTAATTATTTAAAATACAGTTAATTTGTCAATATTGGTGGCTCAACAAGAAACAAGAACAACACGAAACAAGAAACCACACAAAAAGGCTCCTTTACGTGCATACATTACGTGATCATAACTTTAAGTTTCTAAAATTAATTTAATTATTTTAATTATGCTAATTTGTCAATCTTGATGGCTCAGTTACGAAACAATAAACCACACAAAAAGGCTTTATTACTAGGTATATTAGGTGCTCTGCTCCTAATACTCTAAGAGACTAATGCTCTGGTAGGGGAAATGTGTCAAAGCTCTAAATAATAGCTATAAATCATGTTTCTCAAATGAATTATTAATTTGATCATGTGTATGGATAAATATTGCGTATTATTATTAACTTGTACTTACTTAAATATCTTTCTTCCACAAGTAATCACTCTAATTATGAGATTTGGATTGCTGCTGTCAGATTTGTTTAATCCCTATTCTTTTATGTAGGTTGCTATGGCAACCTTTTCTCACGCAGGATACCTATTAGGTGTTCACAACTTTTAATTTGTAAAATTATTTTTTATTATATTTATGTTAATTTGTCAATCTTGGTGGCTTCGCTGTCCGTCGGCATTATAGCACAGTTGTCTAAAGCAGCTTGCTTCGACACAGGCTTACCCTGTTCGATTCTCGGTCCTGGAAAAAAACTTTTTTTCCTATTATTCCTTTTTAATTTGTATAAGCGATGATTCCTGGATACATTTTTAATAAATGAGACTACCAATGGATGCTGTAAAGATCATCAATAGACAGAAACATCGCCATCGCGGCACGCCGGTTGCCATCGTGAACAGTGAAGATATCAGGGAAACAGGAATTGCGCACGTCGTTTTACGCTCCACCTTTCTTCTTTGATATACTACACAGGTTTATATTTCAATGTGGCGAATTGGCTCGGTCACATGAGGCAAGTGACTTCGATCACGGCGTTGCCGGGTTCGATCCCCGTAACAAACGTTTTATTTTTTTTTTATCTTTTTCTTTACTTAAAAAATGTTTAACCTTCTTGTGTATATATTCAAAACGTTAATCCGAATACATTCAACGATTACATAGCTACTCTTTTTAATATTATACTCATTGGACTCGAATAATGATTGTCAATGTACACGTTGTACGTAAAGTTGTGCAATAAAACAATTCGTGGTCATGCTAATCAACAAAATCTTGGTGGCTTAGTTACTAAACTAGAAACCACACAAAAAAGGCTCCATTACTGGGTGCATAGGGTTGTCACAGCTTTTAATTTATCCGAATTATTAAATTATGTAAAATTCAGTTAATTAAGTAAATAGTAAAATTCAGTAAAGGCTCCATTACTGATATTCAGTGTATTAGGTGTTTACAACTTTTCATTTCATCACCCGTCATACTCCTTCCCACCAGCACTATAAACACCAGGTGGCTCAGCTAGTTAATCTTAACTAAGTTCCTTTTAAGTTACATTGCCTTCCAAAAACCATCCGGATTTTATTTTAAACGTGTTGTAAACATCTGTAAGCCTGCACGCTTTACCAATTGAGTTTATACTTCGGAACTTTGACATAAAAAAGTGAACATGGGAGAATTTAAAAATGAGGAAACGCAATTGCAATCATCTTTCGTGTACCTTTCAGTTTACCAAGTGGCGACAAATACGCGTTTTACGAGATAAACGCACAAATTCCGGTCTACACCGGAACAATACACCTACAATTTACGTTATTCACATGACTCAAAGCTGTGAACTTTTAACAAATTATAATTTGATATAACTCAAATTCAACCAAAAGAAATTGACCCTTTCGTTATACTAACTTCGGAACTATTGAAAGAAAAACAGAAAACTTTAGACAAGAAGTGACGTTGTTGGCGTTAACTGAATCCCAGAAAAAACACTCCGTGTAAAAAAGGCAGCCAAGTCTCTTTACTTTAAAAAAATTCAACACCGAAAAGGAGTGATATCAAAAAAGGAGCCAAGTCAATGACATTTCCAAATATTTAATCGTATTTTTGAAATAAAAGAATAAACACCGAGAAATACTTTACAAAAGGACTTGGCGCATCGTTTTTTTAAAGACATAATTCTATCCTAAAAGTGGAAAGAAATTTACAAGTAGGTACATTTTCCTCTTTCTATTAGATTTAGAATCTATGAATCAAGCTACTTTTAGTAATGGCTATTTTATAGTTTTGTCAATGGCGAGAAGAAAGATTTCATGCTGTAATAGATAAGTAATATAAGGATGGAAGAATTAAATAACAATTGGAAGTGGGCTCATACATATTCTTGCAGTACTGTTAATATGGTGATATTAGAAGGGTATCTTTTCATAATTTGATCTTAACTGAAGGAATTCATGAAATAATAATATAATATATTATTATATATATATTGTCAAATAATTACTAACTATCTATGGAACACTATTATATATTTTTAAAGTATAAAGATTTTTTTTTAATAGAAATACAATGTGACTGTGTACTTTGTGAAATGTATTGTTATAAAATGTGGATTAATTGAAATGTATTTCATGATGAGAAGGTATAACGCATGAGACTTAATTATGTTGACCACGAAACAATATTACGAAGATAACTATTGTGTATTTATAGAAAACATAGACAACAAGTTTCATCGCGTATATATTCAAATAGAAAATATTTTACAGTAGGTATGTATAATATGTAATTGAATGATGTTTCCCTATTATTCTAAAAATTCTTAATGACTGTTGTATATAAATGACTTATGCTTATGAATAGAAAAATGTCTTTAAAACAACGATGCGCCAAGTCCTTTTGTAAAGTATTTCTCGGTGTTTATTCTTTTATTTCAAAAATACGATTAAATATTTGGAAATGTCATTGACTTGGCTCCTTTTTTGATATCACTCCTTTTCGGTGTTGAATTTTTTTAAAGTAAAGAGACTTGGCTGCCTTTTTTACACGGAGTGTTTTTTCTGGGATATCACTTCTTTTGTTAGTTTATTCATACAGCTTGTAGCACATGTCCGAGCAGGGACTAATTTCTTTAAAAAAATACGCCTCAACCGATTTGGTTACTATGAAAAGTTGCGTTTGGTATAAGATGAAAATGATTATCCAAGAAGAATAGCTTAAGTTTCGTTATAATCGATCCAGCCGTTTTCGATACATGACGTCACTTCCGGTTTTGAAATAGCGGCCGAATTCCGGTATAGGTAATAAGAAAACAATCTAGTTTTATCTAGTTGATACCTTCATGAACGACCATCTGAATTCCTAATCCCTATATTTCCGTAAAATCGGTCATGCCGTTTGTAATATATGACGTCACTTCCGGTTTCATTTAGTGGTTCCTGCCGCCATTTCCGGTACCATTAATTTATTTATTCATTTTTCACAATTGATTTTTCAAATAAATAGCAGAATGAATACGCAGGAGCTAGTTCAGTTGCAATCGGTACAGGCGTTTTAGATATATGACGTCACTTCCGGTTTCAGGAATGGCGGCCGAGAATACTGCTACCTTGAATATATAAATTGTATTGTCTATGTTACAATGTAAGTTAATTATGTATGTATTTTAAGTATAATTTGTTGAAATAAGTTAAATATTGCGTATTTATGACGTCACTTCCGGTTTAGAAAATAAGAACATAATATTTTTTTTATTGATACTTCATAAAGATGACCATCTAAATCGAATGGCGCTAATTACGTTCTAATCGGTCCAGACGTTTTTGAGTTATGACGTCACTTCCGGTTTAAAAATGGCGGCACAAAAAATCACAAGAGGCAAGGTATCATCAGACGCCAAAAGTGCATATGTGGTAAAAGTTTCAGGTCGATCGGTTCAGCCGTTTAGGCTGTGGCCCTGTCAACAATGTTTCCTGATATCTGAATCATCATCAGATAGCTTTAAGAAGGGGTATAATTTCACTGTTTTCATGGCCCTCTAGCTCGCAAATGGCAAAACCTGTTGTTCCCAAATTTGGTATATGGGGTGATGTGGGCCATAGCTCGAAATTAAGACATTTCACAACAATGTGAGATTTTCCAATTTTAAGATCCAGTAGGCCGAAAATGCCATGTTGTTGCTTACAGTAAAAGTGTTTGGTCTGCTCCTCAGTTTATTAGGCATTTACGGTATGTTGAGTAAGTGTGAGTGTATAGTACGACTTGGCTGGGTGGAGCGACCGCTCCACTAGATGATAGGTATCACTTAATGATCAGTGAAAGCTGCTATAAACTTATACCTCATATGACATGTTGTACAAAAACAAAAACTTGTAAAAAAAACTGCCAAGCACCTTCCCACTTAAAACAATTGAGATCTAAAAGAAGGGCGAAGCAATAATATATTGTTTAAACATTTTCGCACTTAAAATTCGTGAAATCATTTCGCCCAGTTACTGCCGCCAAGCACAACACTAAAAACCTAATGTTGTGTCCAAATTTGAAGAATACAATCTAAGTGAACCATCATTGTAAGCTTTAACAAAATTATAAAAATTAAAAACGACTTAAAAATAAATTTGAAATCGAAATTAAAAAAATTAAAAATTAAGCTTGGCGCATTGAATTTGCACCGACCATATTGTAGACTTCCTCTATCTTCTTCCTACTTTCTGTCTTTCTTCGGCTCCTTTATCGTCATCTTCTTTCTTATGTTGCCTTCTTCTTGACACAATGCGCCTAGCTTTATTTTTAATTTTTTTAATTTCGATTTTAAATTTATTTTTAAGTCGTTTTTAATTTTTATAATTTTGTTAAAGCTTACAATGATGGTTCACTTAGATTGTATTCTTCAAATTTGGACACAACATTAGGTTTATAGTGTTGTGCTTGGCGGCAGTAACTGGGCGAAATGATTTCACGAATTTTAAGTGCGAAAATGTTTAAACAATATATTATTGCTTCGCCCTTCTTTTAGATCTCAATTGTTTTAAGTGGGAAGGTGCTTGGCAGTTTTTTTTACAAGTTTTTGTTTTTGTACAACATGAAAGATTGTTTAGAATTATTTAACATATTTAGTTGAACTATTTGATTGCAAAAATTCTGTTTGCGTGAAGAAAAATCTAAAAATCAAACATTGTTAAGAACCTGTTACATTACTCAACAAAACAGTTCAAAACTGGTTGGGATCGATTGAAGTCCAAACCAGTGTTCCAATTTATTTGGAATATAACAAACATGATGGGAATATGATGTTGAAAAGTAGAATGACAATGGTGGGAAGGAGTCAGTCGTGGCATATTATGTAGTAGGAAACTTTGTCTCTATTATGACTGAGGAAAACCAAGAAAGTCTTCTCTAAGAGTGTGGTCTGCCTCGGGTATGTCGCCTGGCCTCCAGAGTGCACTGAGCCAAATTGCTCAGCAATCGAAAAGTCAATCGTGATAAAGAGTATGAAAAACAATATTACTTACATTTTCTTGCGAATGAATTTCAAGAACTGAATAGATATTAAGACGGCTGAGTAGTGAGTCTGACCTTGAAGAGTTTTTTGATCGATTTTTATCAATATTATTACCAATGTATTTGTAATAAAATAAGGCATTTGTACGAGTCTTCAGAACAGTTCAATGAAAATAATGTTTCATTTCATTTCATTTATTTATTTAATTGTCAGTAACAATTAACATTGTTTTAACAATAGTTTATAGTAAGTGTAAATAATTAAAATACTCTCATCCTTCAAATCCAGTCTTGAGAAATATAATATAAGAGAAATATAATATGAAAAAGAATTACATTTGTCAATAGTAACTCTAATCTTATTCTTAACTTTATTCATCCATATATTCCTGTACACTATAAAACGATTTATCAATAAGGTAATCTTTAAGGTTATTATCACGTGGAGCGGTCGCTCCACGCCAGCCAAGTCGTACGGCGCGCGCACACTTTTATTTAAAAAGGCTGGAGCAACCCACTTTTACTGTAAGCATCAAAGTGGCATTTTCGGCCTACTGGATCTTAAAATTGGAAAATCTCACATTGTTGCGAAATATGTTAATTTCGAGCTATGGCCCACCCTACAACATATACCAAATTTGGGAACAATAGGTTACGCCCTTTGCGAGCTAGAGAGCCGTGAAAACAGTGTTTTAGGGCGGTTTTAATCTCAGTAGTAGTAGTCTCCTGGAATTCAAATCCGGTAAACAGGCCACAGCCTTAACGGCAGAACCGATTAATCTGAAATTTTTACCACGTGTGCACTTTTGGCGTCTGATTTGCTCTCCCCCCCTTGACTTTTTTTGTGCCGCCATTTTGAAACCGGAAGTGACATTATATCTCGACAACGGCTGAGCTGATTGGAACGAAAATAGCGCCAAACGATTCGGACGGTCAACTATATGGATTATAAATAGCAACAGACTAAAATTTATGTTAACGAAACAGGAAATGACGTCATGAAATTTGAAATACGTCGATTGGCATTTCGGCGACTAAGGTTGATCCGATTATTTTGATATTTATGTAACGTATGTACTTTTGACATCTCATGTGACTTGTTATAAAACCAACCGGAAGACGCCATTTTGAAACCGGAAGTGACATCATATCTCAATAACGGTTAAATAGATTTGAACGATACCAGCGCTAAACAATTTAGACGGTCATCTTTATGTATTATCATCAATAATATTTGCAGTTTCCCATACCGAAACCGGAAATGACGTCACACATTTTAATAATCTCACAAATTTACATTTTGATGCAATGAATATACTATTTGAGACAGCTTATAATAAAATTTAATCAGGTTTAAATTAAAATTAAAGGGGTCAGAGAATTCAGCCGCCATTTTGAAACCGGAAGTAACGTCATATCTCGAAAACTGGTAGACAGATCGGCATGAAACTAGCGCCAAACGATTCGGAAGGCCATCTCTATGGAATAGGAACAGTCAAACTAGAATTTTCCTATTTATGAGACCGGAAATGCCGTCAATAAAATGTATAAATTATTATAATCCCCTCCTATACAATAAATACATATTCAGAAAACTTAAAATGATACACATCATTTATAGATATCAATTCTATGTGGCAGTGCAGTACGTTCAGCAGCCATTTTGAAAACCGAAGTGTTGCCATATCTCGGAACTGGGTTGACCGATTGGAATGAAACCTTTGCTATTCTTCATAAAAGATCATTTAAAGCAAATATTTAGAACCATACGCTGTTTTTCATTAGTAGTACCTAACCAAATTGTAAAGGGTGATTTTTTTTAAAGGATTTAGTAATTGTTCATTCGATATGTGTCACAAGTTGTAAGAATAAACTAAAAAAAGGAGTGATATCCCCATAAAAAACACTTCGTGTAAAAATACCAGCCAAGTCTCTTCAACTAAAAAAAAATATGAAATCTAAAAATTCTGCACTGAAAAGTAGTGATATCAAAAAATTAGCCAAGTCAAAACTTTATTTGAAAATCAAAAAATACTTGGCGCATCGTTTTTTTAGGGCATTATAGGTTTACTATTATATTTGATGTATATTTTATATCTGCCCTATACTTCTAAGCTATTTATATACACGATGCGCCAAGTATTTTTTGATTTTCAAATAAAGTTTTGACTTGGCTAATTTTTTGATATCACTACTTTTCAGCAGAATTTTTAGATTTCATATTTTTTTTTAGTTGAAGAGACTTGGCTGGTATTTTTACACGAAGTGTTTTTTATGGGTAAAATATACTTGTATTCTTCATCTCTTTAATTTTCATAGCTTGGAGCGGTTTATTATTTTTATTTTGTTATACAGACGCTTAGTGCCTGAAAATTAGTAAAAATATGGCACTAAACATCTGTTGGACAAAATAAAACTAATTACCCATTCCAAACAATCAAATTAATTTTATTAATCAGTTCTGAATACTCGTACAAAGCCCTATTTTATGAACAATTACATTGGTAAAAGAATTTGATAAAAATCGATTAAAATTCTCTTCAAGGCCACGCCCACTACCCAGCCGTCTTAATAATGTTGTTACCTGAACTCTCTCCCCGCAATGTCCGCGACTGAACGGGAACCACGTGAACGCCTCCCACTGCCCTCTCGACGCCGTCAACGCCACGACATTGTCGACCCTCATCGCCCAGAGCTCGGCGAACACCTTGACCATCTCGTCGTCCACCCTCCCGCTTTCCCCGAGGACCACGACGAACCTCGCGCGGGAGTTCCACGCATGATGACCGCGAAGACGCTTGAGGTGAGGTAGTACCAAATTTTTGATTTTTTATTTTTTTTTAATTTTAATTATGTTTTTTAAATGCATGAACAATACTATTATTACAAACATTTACCTAAAATATGTCTTCAACTTGCATTAAATAATTATTGAAATGTGCTCTTGCTGTGCTCTTGCATTGCTAAGATACTGGTTTATTGTTTATTGTGTCGTGTTTGTTTATTTGTAATGTAATAATTATCTCAAAAACATTGTTTTCTGTTATGTACCTTTATCTCAGAAACTATTTGAGCTAGAGACCTAATTTTTTGCAGTTTTGTTCAGAAAGGGGAAAATAATCCCATTATTCTAGCAAGGATAGAATTCTATAAAACGTGTAAAAATTGATACATATTTATTTTCTTGTGCAAACATAATTTTTTTTGTTCAAACATACATTTTTTTGTGATTAATGAATCTGCTGCATAAACTAATAAAACCTCATTCATGACATAGACAAAAATTCAGAATGCTGCTATGCACAGATACCGAGAAAAAGGAACAAGAAGTTGCCAAATTTAACACAGGCAGTATAAGAGGTACTTACCTTGAGCTGTCCAGCAAAGTCCGACGCCGCCGCGACGACGAATGCCTGCGCAAGGAAGTTGAGCCTCTCCCGACGCGCCTTGGGGTCCGCGACGATCTGCCAGGCGACGGCGGCGTGGAGGTCGTGGAGGACGTCGTTGGGACAGGAGTCCGTGACGACGAGCCGGCCGACGGGGAAGTTGACGGAGGCGATGGAGGCGATGCAGCTGGGGAGATGCGACGGGGAGAGGGTTGGTTTGAGGACGCCGTTGACGATAGTGAAGAGGGTGGTGATTGCCAGAAGCGTCAACAAGTCCATTACTCTGCGAAGAAGAGAATGAAATGATGGCTTTTGTTTCTTTGCATCATTAGCAGCGTGAAATCGTTAGGCAGTCTATTTGTTTCTGTCAAGAATGTTGTTAGTGACCGTGTCATTTTCGAAACAATTGGTCGGTTAAATATTGACTTTATGTCACTTGACACTCGTCCTGTATTTACTTTCGCAGATATGTTTTCAACACGCTGTCCTGAGAATTGTGCAAATGTAGCATGTAAAACTCCACAACACTCCGTTTACCGTTTAAAAGAACATAACAATATCAATTGAATATTTAACAATTCCCAAACGAAATGAAATCTTAATATTCAGCACTGGAAAGGACGGATATCAAAAATTATAATGAAGCAGAGTCGTCCTAATCTAAGCATTCTCTTTAAAAATTGTTATTGAAAATTGATACCTACTGAGCGAAAATATATATTTTTATTATTTTTAAGTTCATGCAACCTACAAGAATATTGATTCTGATATATTTACGAAAATGTTATTATTCACGACTAGCAACTGACTCGTCCTTATAATTAAGCGAGCGTCACTACGGTACTCTTATGGCCTTTCTTTATATTTTCGGTATGTTTATTATGTTATAGGTATTTTGTTTAATTTGTTTCCAACATTTAATAGTGCGTGAATGCGAATTAAAATCTTTCGTCAACTCATAACGAAACGAACTGGAGGATCATCCCCATTAATAATCGATACACGTTTATCATACTACGGAACGCTTAGTTATCGCGTTAATAAGCGAGTATTTGAAATGCAGGGAAAACTTTGAGTGTAATCAGTCGTTTGCAGGGACGTATTAAGACCTTCGTTGGCCCCGTCCGAAATGTTTACTTTTTTTCCAGTAGATAATATGTAAAATAATGCGCGGTGACGATCAATGGTCTAGGGAAAAGAATTTGCTGAAGAAAATTAAGGGACTGGGGCGAGGGATCCCCACCAACCCACCAGTTATAGGCGGGTCAGCCCGGGGAAAAATTTGAATTTTTGGACTGTATCTGGTGCATTTCTACGCGATTTTTACACAATTTTAAAACAACTTTAAAATAAAGCAATTCAAAGTTTTGGGATATTTCGTCATTTTTTTGTGAAATTATTCACAAAAATAATAATTTATAAATAAAAAAAATCGATAAAAAAAAAAAAAAATCACAAAAACATGACGAAATATCCCAAAACTTTGAATTGCTTTAACAATAATAGTCATGAATCCTTAAAAACATGTTATCGATTCATATCAATTCAATTATTTTAAATAAAATAATTGAATTGATGTAAATTGAAATAAAAAAAATATTTTTTTATTGATGTGGGTTTTTATTAAAGTGTGTCTTTCGTAGGCCCCAAAAGCTTCGTAGGCCTTATAGGCACTCTGCCCATATTATGGGCAATAACGAAAAAAATTGTCGTTTTATTCATTCAATACGAAAAAAAGCACACAAAAAAACAGAGCTGCGAGCCTTCAATTTTGAATAAAATACTCAATATCTCACCTTATAATCAGCAATCAGCGATCATGACGTAGCCATCAGCTTGCTAATGATCCAATCATGTTCACCCGAACACACCCACACCAGTCAGATTGTGATTGCCATCTGAATCCAAGCAGACAGCTAAGTGGCTGAGACTTTCCGCTGTCACGTTCACCTGTCTCACCTGTCCATCGATCGTCCGCGACAATGAGGCCTGACACTTGGGACATGTCACGCCGGCCAATCGAAGAGCTAAGAGGTCTTTTTATAATGTGTAAGCGTTGGTGCAGATTTAAGAAGTCGTCAGGTCGCTACTCTTGTTTTTCAATGTCGACTGATGTATTTTAAAATAATTAATTAAGTTTCTGCCTCAAATCTACATATTCATAATTTTTTTTACATTCTTTAGTTCCATTATAGTTCTTAAGGTGGCGCGATCACTCGAGGCATAGTTTCGGATCTTCATAAATTTTTGTGTACTTATTGATAATCATGCCATACATAAACCTTGAAAAAAATTAACACTTCTCGTGTCTAGTTTCTGAGATAATTTGAGTTTTCTTTCCCATGTTTGCTTATGGCAGCCAAGTAAAATTGTGTCATTTTTAAGCTAAAATGGTGTTCTAATTTTTTTTGTACCGTCAGATTTTAACAAAAAACTTTTTTTCTGGTAGACCTACGGACATTCTATCAGGGAAAAAAATGAAAACGATACCAACGTGTGCTATTTTAAAAGTTATACACCAAATTTGAAATGATTTTCCTATACCTTCCATGTTAAAGTTTTGTATATTCTCAAAAGACATAGAATTGAAAACTCATTATTGGACGGGAGTTGCAAACTATAGGACATTAAAGGAGTCTTTTATACTTAAATATAGTTGAACTGTTGTAAAAGGTATTTTGAAATGGTTATTTTAAAAATAAATTAAAATGTGCTATATCGAGTGATCGCGCCACTTTAAATGTTCAATTCCTATTCTGCACAATCATCTTTATAATAGTGTATAGCTTATTCTATAGTATAGTGTATTCTTTATCCAGATTTTTGAGATTTGCATTTATAATCACATTGTACCCAAATAGTTAGTAGTTTTAAATAATTTTAATGTAATTGTAATTTATTATTGATTAATAAGCTGGATTTTATAGTCAACAATGTTTATGGACAACCGTCAATAAATTGATTTTCTCTCTTCGTATTTGGTAAAAACTATTGAAAGATTTTTCTTAGTATTTTATTAAGTTAAAATCAAAATGTTTGTGACATTTTGAATATTCGTAGAAAAGGGGTAGAAAAGGGTCAAATAGGGTTGTTATAAATTAGAAAATAATGATATATATACGCACCCCCACAAAAAAAGAGCAGTGATTCAAACTAAGGGGTTGTAAGTATTCTCCAAAAGGCATAAAATTGTATCAATAAAATACATAAAATTTAAATTTCTGGATTAATTCAACACGGGACTCTTATCTTTTTCTCTGTTTGTTTGTTTTCTTTGTCTGCACTGCCCAGGTCACACCGATTAACCAATCGATCAGAAATTTTGCACACACACTTATGTCGTATGACGAATTTGTTTGTCTTTTACAAACAAATTCACGTGTCTCATGTACAGATTTGTTAAATTGATTTAAATTGATTTTGATATTGATTGAAAAATTTAAACTGGAAACATTTGACCGATCAACTTCAAATTTTGCATGATTATTGGGACCAATAATTTAGGTGGTTTTGAATATTTTTCGTAAAATTGGTAACGAACGTCAAGAGTAATTGACATATTATTGATATTCTGTATTTGTATTCAAATATTAATCAATTTTTTCAAAGTCATTTAAACGAAATTATCACATTCCTTTAAGTATTTGGTTAAATAAGAGAAACAAGTTTATGGATTGTCTTTGTAACAACTATATTAATTTTTTGGTATATTATAGCAGCAACATTCACACGAATACGAATTCCTTATCAACGCTTTCGACATAGCATTTTCCTAGAAATAATCCTTCATTTCAGATGCGTAGTGGTACGCAGTTGACACGTAGTTGATACGTAGTTGATACGTAGTTATATTACGATTCAGAGTTCCAATGTCTTTAAGTCAATCGATCACATAACTTGCATGTGTGCGTCGTTTGTGCCCGCCATATTCCTTGAAACACTTATGAATATTCAGATAATGACGACTTATCTTAGATTGTGAGTATCTACGATGCATTATCGACTAGTAATGCGTAAGATCAGCATTGTTTCATCAAGTGCTGTCTAATACACCTTGGTATTAGAGTATTTTGTATTCTTACATCTTGATTCATATTTATTTTTTAAAAATCATAATATGTAGGATGGTTTTTTACATTTGGGGGCAGGTGTGATTATTTTTTAAAATGGAGACAAATGTTCAGATAATTTTACATTTGGTGGCAGTTGTAGGTTTTTATTTTCAAATGGTGACCGACGATTGATATTTTTATATTAAGTGTGTTATTTTTTCAAATTGGGACAGATATTTGATATTTTTAAACAATATTATCAAATAGACATAAATAGAAATAAACATCAAATAGATGTTTAGATAATTTTACATTTGGTGGCAGATGTAGGGTTTAGTTTTTAAATGGTGACCAGCTATTGATATTTTTATATTTAGTGTGTTATTTTTCCAAATTGGGACAGATATTTGATATTTTTACTCAAATATCAAATAGACATAAATATAAATAAATATCATGTTTAGATAATTTTACATTTGGGGGCAGATGTAGGTTTTTATTTTCAAATGGTAACCGACGATTGATATTTTTACATTTAGGGGAGGTGTGTTGTTTTTTTAAAATTGGGACAGATATTTGATAATTTTACTTAGGAATAAGTATATTTTATTTCGGATATTTTTAATGAATATTCAATAATTGTATTTTTTTATACTTGACCTGGGGCAATATTCTTTTCTCTAAAATTCTCAGACATAAATCGTATTCCAACAAAATTAAGTATTTTAAATGTATGGAATAGGCCCCAGACTATTTTCGGAAAAAATATATAAATAAATACGATAACTAATATTTAAAACAATATTAATGACAAATACCTTTCTTTCAACCTATAGATTACAAATAAAAGTAATCAATTAACAACTCCTACATCTCTGCTGATGACACGACTCAGAATGTCGCGAGCTGATGTTGAAAGTAGCGGGGAACAACTCGACGATCTCGACGTATTTGATAAAATTATGAAAATAGTACGCAGTCTAGGTAAGTGAGATCACGGAATATTGCAACAAGTAGAAACAGATTGGTACTTATTCTCTATCTTTTTTATCTCGTTTCAAGCTTATTAATTTCTTTGCCATTAATATAGCATTACGCAGATACGAATTCGGTCGAAACGAGATCAAAACAAGATAATAAATAGGTACCTACCCTTAAGACGTACAACCCCAAAATAAACTGTTCCAGTTTTTTGGGGGTCACTTCTGGCAATTAACATACAAAAACTTATCAAATCCACGTAAACAAAAACTAGAAAAATAATGTAAAATATACTCGGGAAGTCTCGTGAAATTTTATTCTAGTTAATTTGTAAATAACAACACAAATAACAATGGCAAACACACTTATCATCAGCAAAATTTAAAATTTTCATTCATAAAAATCAAATTCAAATGTCATTGGGATATTTTGACGGGAAAAACGGCAAGTTACTAGAATCAGGAACGTGATGTCATTTCCAAGCCTCCAACAATGTGTTACCATGGTGATTCCTTTGTTGCTATGGCAATATGGAGAATTATGATGTCATTGTCAATTTTCCTGTTTTAAAATTGTAAGAAATATATCAATCTTTGTAAATTAATTACTTAAAAACTATTCATCTCACAACAAAAATAATACCATATCTGTGTTCAGCAACATGTTAAGACGGCTGCGTAGTGAGTTTGACCTTGAAGAGTTTTTTAATCGATTTTGATCAATATCTTTTACCAATGTAATTGTTAACAAAATAGGGCTTCGAACGAGTATTCAGACAGTTTAATGAAAATAATTTCATAGTTTGGAATAAGTTTTTAGTTTTATTTTGTCCAACAGATGTTTAGTGCCATAATTTTCCTAATTTTCGGGCACTAAACGTCTGTAGGACAAAGTAAATCTAATAAACCATTACACGCTTTGAAATTATTTTCATTGAACTCTTTTGAATACTCGTACAAAGTCTTATTTTGTTAGCAATTACATTGGTAAAAGATATTGATAAAAATCGATTAAAAAACTCTTCAAGGTCAAACACACTACCCAGCCGTCTTAACATTCATTAAATATCTATTATTCTGACATCTATTTAAGAAAACGTCCCTATTGTATTGTAATAATTTGAAAATGAAAATAAAAAGATATTTGTGGTACTCAAACATGTACCGAACCAATAATTTCATGAAAAATGGTTTACATTCTCTGTGTTAATCTCTCAGGTATGAGTGGCTACAACTATGAATCTAAAAACAGTGTCAAAAGACGACTTCGGTTTTACCTGCCTCGTGTCGTAGTGGCCGAGATGTTCCTCTACATCATCAGTAGATGTTTGTATTTCTACTTCCGCTCTCAAGACATCACCTATGAAATGTTGCCGCTGTTAATCTTCGAAATCACCATCTGCTTTGCCATATTTCTACATGTGTTGCATTTCTACTGGCGGCCGGAACAACTTTGGGCCACCAACTCTAAACTGCAAGAAGTTATTGACAAGTACACAAGTACAATGAGAGACAAAATGTCTGCGATAGAGGCAAAGCGATTGGCTGATTTCATGCTGAAATGGATTATCTATTTGCTTTACTTTAGCTACACTGGAATACAGCCGTGCTGTATTTACTATTTTTCTGTTTACGATCCGGAATCAGTATTAACTGGGTAAGTTTTTATTAATGTTTATTTTATTAATCTGAGGATTTAAACAGATTTCGTATATCCTGTGTTATTCCTTAGTACATAATGATTCTACGGAACAGGTACGGCTGAGTGGTAACGCTCTGAACTTGTATTCCGGAGCCCCGGGTTAGATTCCCGCGGCCGTCCTTCCTGACTGGGTTTTTTTCGTGGTATTCCCTCAGTCGACAGGCAAATGCTGGGAAGGTACCCTACTAATAGGCCACGACCGCCTCCTTCCCGCATTCCATCCTTACCTACTCTTCACCATCATCTCCCAATCATCATCATAATATTCATCCGTCGCCATTAGCCTCGCTGCAGAACAGTGCGACGTTAAGCCCCAGACCAAAAAAAAACATAATGATTCTATACCGAATTAAATGTCTAGCTGTCCATTTTGGTTGCATTGTTATAAGTTTAACATCAGATATCTCAGTTATTTAAACCTGTTAGTGATTTATCGAGAAGGCCATTAAATTAGTGTAGAATTTGTTTAAAATCCTCTGATAAGGTAAAATTAAACTAGGACACCGTTAACTAGTATGCGTTCGATGTGACAAAGAGTTCGATAGAATGAAGGTTGCGACCTTTATATCAAAAGAATTTAACAAAAACAACAGATAATAATATACAGACATCCGTGCTAAACAATTAGCTCGCTCAATGAAATTAGAAGGTATTAAGACCCAAATATAATTATCATGTGACTTTTTCAACCAAAATGTACAAATGTTCACTTCGAAGGGTTTAGTTAAGTCCTTCTTCATACTCATCAGATAAGTTAGGACACATCAGTTGGAACTTATCTACGCAAAAATGAACTGCCAAAAAACCATTAAAGATGATTTTACTTGCACCTAAAAATTCTCAAATCAAGATCTGAAGTTGAAGGAAATTCTACGAGCAGCCAAGAACAGCAAACTTTTCTCTAATAAAAGGGCACATATGCATCACAAACCTGACGTTATGTTGTCGGCAAAACATAATAACAGCACTGGGTTTTGACAGTTTTCACAAGTGTTCTTATACACGAGATATTTTTTTTTATTAACAAACCACTGCAAAATCAACTAATATTGACTGAAAATATTGATAAGCTCCAGTATGTAGTGAATTTCCTTGATAATTCGTTTTGGATAACTCAACATGAACGATGTTATTAATATACTCATAGGTAACCATTTTTTTTGATCGCATTTAGTAAAATAAAGTCACGTGGTATGATTTTGCAGGTTGTATCATCCATTTGACACGACGAACTCCCCTGTGACTGAAGTATTAGTGGTTATCTACGCCGTCAATGTATTCTCGTCGATGAGTTTGTTTTACGTAGTTCAGATTTCGATTTGTATACTTCTATATCACATAATCTGTCAATACCGAGTTCTTTGCGACAAGTTGTTGAATATCCGAGCTGACAGTCTCGAGCACATCATGGCCAAGCGTCGCCAGAAGACTGAGAACAGTCGAACACCAGCTGAGCGAGGTGTGATGGAGTTAAGTCAAGGAGGAGCTGACAGTCTCGAGCACATCATGGCCAAGCGTCGCCAGAAGACTGAGAACAGTCGAACACCAGCTGAGCGAGGTGTGATGGAGTTTAGTCAAGGAGGAGCTGACAGTCTCGAGCACATCATGGCCAAGCGTCGCCAGAAGACTGAGAACAGTCGAACACCAGCTGAGCGAGGTGTGATGGAGTTAAGTCAAGGAGGAACCGACAGTCTCGAGCACATCATGGCCAAGCGTCGCCAGAAGACTGAGAACAGTCGAACACCAGCTGAGCGAGGTGTGATGGAGTTAAGTCAAAGAAGAGCTGACAGTCTCGAGCACATCATGGCCAAGCGTCGCCAGAAGACTGAGAACAGTCGAACACCAGCTGAGCGAGGTGTGATGGAGTTAAGTCAAAGAGGAGCTGACAGTCTCGAGCACATCATGGCCAAGCGTCGCCAGAAGACTGAGAACAGTCGAACACCAGCTGAGCGAGGTGTGATGAAGTTAAGTCAAGGAGGAGCTGACAGTCTCGAGCACATCATGGCCAAGCGTCGCCAGAAGACTGAGAACAGTCGAACACCAGCTGAGCGAGGTGTGATGGAGTTAAGTCAAGGAGGAGCTGACAGTCTCGAGCACATCATGGCCAAGCGTCGCCAGAAGACTGAGAACAGTCGAACACCAGCTGAGCGAGGTGTGATGGAGTTAAGTCAAGGAGGAGCTGACAGTCTCGAGCACATCATGGCCAAGCGTCGCCAGAAGACTGAGAACAGTCGAACACCAGCTGAGCGAGGTGTGATGGAGTTAAGTCAAGGAGGAACACATCTTGTCCCAACAGTCTCGCATGAGAGACCAAGGGCATGGAAGGTGATAGGAGCGCATCGGTATCCAATCAGATACAAAGCTGATGAAGAGAAGCGTGAGCTTGACTTGGAGATGGAGAGACGTCTGAAGGAATGCATCCAGCATCATCAGGAGCTGATCAAGTGAGGTTTTATATTATACTAGTTATGTGGATAATTCTTTTCTTAGCTTTAAATTAAATATGGAATTTCTTGAGAATGATCCGTATCTTGCATTAAAACAACTGCACAGAAATATTCATGCCTCATGCATGAGTTTTAGTCATAATATTTGGATATATTTTTACATAACTCATATAAAAAACACACTTACTTCTAATTGTATTCAATAGTATTTATATTTTGTAGGATTCATAACGACACAGTACTCTTACGCCAACCAAATCTGATCAGTGGGCTTATGTTCTATCTCGTCGTCTCAGCATTCGTGCTTCTTTACATCATGACGGTAAGCCATTTTAAAAACTTTGCCACTTCGTTTAACCATGCCTGCCTATCATGACTACTTAAGGCGGCTGGGTAGTGAGTTTGACCTTGAAGAGTTTTTTAAAGTAATTTTCGGGTTCTAAACACTTGTTGGACACAATAAAACTAATAGCTTATTCCAAACTATGAAAATATTTTCATTGAACTGTTCTGAATTCACGTCCATAGCCCTATTTTGTTATCAATTACACTGGAAAAAGATATTGATAAAAATCGATTAAAAAACTCGACAAGGCCACGCTCACTACCAAGCCCTCTTAAGGCGGCTGGGTAGTGAGTAAAGAGTTTTTTTCGATTTTTATCAATATGTTTTAGTTAACAAAATAAGGCCTTGTACGAGTATTCAGAACAGTTCAATGAAAATAATTCCATGGCTTGTAATGGTTTATTAGATTAACTTTGTCCTACAGACGTTTAGTGCCCGAAAATTGGTAAAATTATGGTACTAAACATCTGTTGGACAAAATAAAACCAATAACTTATTCCAAACTATGAAAATATTTTCATTGAACTGTTCTGAATACTCGTACAAAGCCCTATTTTGTTAACAATTACATTGGTAAAAGATATAGATAAAAATCAATTAAAAAAACTCTTCAAGGCCACGCTCACTACTCAGCCCTATTAAACGCAAATTATTTTCGATCCACACAGGTAAAATCGATGAATCTTCTTGTTTGGTTTATTATCTACGTTATGTCAGCTGGGTCTCTCCTTCTTGCCGCCTACTGCTGGCTGGGCGACATGATAACTGATGCTGTAAGAATGCAATAAGTAGCAAAAAGACCCTACGTTAAAGTACATCCATCAAAAGTCCTTGTTAAATAGAAATGCTTCAAAATTTCCTCACATATGCCTCAAAGCAATACCATTTTTAAATACGAAAAGAAAAACATGTGTCACGGGATTAATTTAAGAGATATCTTAAAAGGAAATCTTGAAATTTCCCATAAGATAACATGGTGAAGCTTCAAAATTACACTTATATCTTCTGTAGAAATCGTAATATAAACTACAAAGTAAGAATATTGATTTCATTTCAAAGGCCGATTTTTTTCAATATTTTAGCCGTTTAAAAATGTGGGGGTACGGGATTAAATAAATAGATATTTAAGAATAATACCCTAATTTAGCCAGTTTCTACTAGAAACTGCTTAAAATCAAATCAAGTACTTAATTCGTACTTCATAAAATTAATTAAAATAATTGTAAATTCTTTATAAAATATCGTATTTCTACAAAGTAATCTTATGATATTTATCAACAATGCAAAATATAGTTGTAAAATATTTATTTCATTGATTTATAATTTAATTTGTGAGTCACTGACTTGAATTACGTGGACAATCGATGGTACTACTTGAAGCCCCATTTTCACGGTGCAATTTCTTGAACAACTTCTGTGTCACATTCCCATTTTTCATACACTTTTGTATTTACACGACGCAACTTTCTGTCACAGAACTAAAAACATGTTCTAACTTCCATTCAAGAAGTGTACAACAGAAGTTGTACAAGAAATTGCACCGTGTAATTGGAGCTTTAGGGCACTAATTTAAGGTGGTCCTTGTTGCAGGCACTGTTTTGGATACGATTGGAGACAAAATGGGTTGTCGAAATGATTTGAAATTTTAATCATGATTAAATAAAAGACACATTCATTTAAAATTATTTGATTTAATTTATAATTTTTTGCTTGTCGATTTTTGGTGACAATTTTTATATTTTTCTTGTCTCGCTGGGTGCCGTATGAAATTTAATTTAAAAAATGTGCTAACTGATAACCCTAAGTTTGATTAAAATTTGAGATCGATTGGTTAACGGGTTTGGTGTCCAATCGTATCGGAAATTTCTTAGTTTTGTGCGGTTTTGTTTTTATAACCCGCGCCTAATTAACAAGCACGAAGTAAAAATTTAAAATAAAGCTACTAATGTACAATCAGATTGATCATTGAACATCATATCAAAGTTACAACCACATATGAAACAATTTTTCTCTCTCTCGATTCGATAAAACGGCCGACCGCTTGTGTCTCCTGGTTACAGAGTGAAGCTGTGAGGGATGCTGTCTACGGTTGTGATTGGTTTGAAGCTTCTGACAGATTCAAGAGATCAATGAGGATCATGATGTCGATGGCTAATCAACCTGTTGTTATCAAGGCTATATTTGTGCCGCTTTCCATGGAAACTTTTCTAGCAGTAAGTATCAATTTTTATCTCTTAGTCTTTTTTGGCACGGACCTCTTCTTTCTGTTGCTGTCATTATGACCTCTGAAACGCCCTCTAAGTGTTAAATACGATATTTCTAGTAAAATAATCGTATTTAACACTTTGAAGTCGTACCAGAGGTCATAAAGCACTCCAGTTTGTGGCATTATTTAGTCTATATGCTGTAATGGGTCGTTACTATCTGATTTTTTAAAATTATTTAGTGGTAAGACAAAAATTTCAAAAAACCGCTCTGACGAACCTTGCGATTCCCGTTCGCTTCCGTTTGCCTCCTAAATACCTACACCGTCGTCGCTTGATCATTCTGTGTGTGTCCTTCATATTTGCAGGAGGTGAAGGCCGCACATGGGTTCTACTCGGTGATGTCAAAAGCGATGAAATGAGAGCACGGTTTATGAGAATTTCAACAGAAATCTGTCGACTAATATTGAATACATTGAAATCTTTAAAAAAATCTTGTCACCGACTTCATTTCTAAAATAATGACATTTAAATGTTTGAAAATCTTGATATGTGGCCATGATAAATGAACTACCTAGTCAAAACCACTGATGTATTCTTTACACAAATACTTAACGAAAACTTTGTTATAAAATTCTTCATTATCTCACATCTTATTATTCTCCACATATTACATTATAAAACTATGCTTTAAAGTTTAAAAATGCGTTTTTCTGAACTAATTTATCTGTAATGAATTTAGTCGTTCACAGCTATGGTGCATTCTTAATATAAGTAAAATTCAACACATTTCAACTCATTTATAGATAATTCAATTCAAATTAACAGAATTCAACTTCAACACAATTCAACAAATAATAAACAGAATTCAAAATATTATTTCTGCACAGCTAAAAACAAATAAATAGACACAAAATACACAATTGAAATCAAATAAACATAATTCAACACACTTCTACACAATTGAGGACATAATTATCAGAATTCAACTCTACGTCTACACAACTACACAAATGAATACAATTCTACTTATTTCTGCACAATTCAACTCAATAAACATAATTCAACAAATTTGAACACAACTCAACGTAAATAAACATAATTTGCGCCTGTAGGGTTTTCGGCTTACAAAGACGTTCCTCGGGGGTCTGGGGGAAGGAGGAACTTGAAAAAACTTGTTCAGGTTGAGGGAAAAGTCAAATTAGTAAGGCGCAAAGACAAGGCAATATTCAACAAAAGCATACAAAATTACATACCTGTACACGCCCTCGGCAGGCTCTTTATTTTACAAACTATTTTCAGTTTTTTCTTCTTTTGTTCAGTAAATATATTTAGTAATAATCCATGTGCTTTCAGTGATTTCTCATACACAAGTAAGAGAAACGACTTGTGTCGGTGTGGCTACAAGTAAGAATAAACACAAAATATTACAATTAAAGTTATATAAAGCTGTGTAACAACTGTTTAAGCATAAACAAAATTCAATCATTTTTCGGGTGTGTTTCAAAATCCTTAAAATGACAATGACGTTTTAGTAAAACGAAAGATTAGTCTGAAAAACGGGGGGAAAAAATACCTGAAATGTTTGTCCCAATGACCATGGTTCCAGCATAAATCACACAAATCCCACGATTGTATTCAAAGATCCGAGAAACCGCTCATATGAAATTAGTGTGTGCAAAAAATGTCTTATCAATCGGTTGAAAAGTAAGACCTGAGCACTGCAGACAAAATGAAATAACACAGAGAAAATGCATAAGAATACCGAGGTGACGACTGCTTTAAAACGTTTATGTCTTCATTCCTGTGCTAGAACCTCTTTGCCTGTGCTTTCTCAAGACCAGCTGTCCGCCCGCCTTCCTCTGACAAAGATACAGTCAAAGCTGCTCCAGGAATATAGTTAAAATTATACTTGTAGATTAAAAATGCTTGTTAAGTAAGTAACACTAGCGCTTCGTACGGTGGGATGTTGAAGTACACGTTACCGGTCTTGGTTGATAATGATGGACATTTTAGTGAATCTCTCACTTAGGGATAGTGTTTCAGAGGTAACCTGCGAAAAAAAAACGCGCACCCAAACGGAGAAGCGAACCCAGAGCCTTCGGGTTACCGGCCCTATGCTTTACCCAATAAGCAACCGGAGCGCATTCTTAATCAGCAGGTTGGGTTGCCATACAACTCTTGCGAGTCCGAATATCTGACCTATACACGAAGACTGAAGCACTTCGACTTCCTTTGACAACGTGAATACATCTCTCTCGAATTTATACCTCGTCTTGAAGTAGGTAAACAGGCGCTTCAAATTTAACCCGACGTTTAAATATCTCGGGTTTACTTCAATCAACGATACAGGACAAGAGTCCAAGAGTTAAATGACGAGTGTCCCTAAACTGTAGTTTCTTCAACAGCTCTTTTAGCTATTATGACGCTCCTCACTGCTCTTCTCATCGTGATTATCTTGGCCATCTTGGCCCTCTTCTTCTTCTGCTTCTCCCTCTGCCTGTCAGCGCACCAGGGAATACGATCAGCCGCCGCCAACTCCCACATGCCCCGCGTCTCCTTGTCCAGAAGTATGAAGAACAACGCCAACATGAAGACATGAGTCGTGGCCGTGATCATGAACAAGTACTCGAAGATGAACTTGCTGCTGATTAAGTTCTCCTCGGATAGCAGATGGAACGTCCAAGTCAGCCCGAATAGGAAGAAGATGAAGAGACTGGTTCCTAACTTCCGGAGTTGCTGTTTACGGGCACTCGCATCATGTCTTTGCATGCCTTCAATCACACCCCAACCAAAGCAGTTGTAAATCCTGGCCGTGATCAAAACAAAGATGACTACGTTTGCTATAAGAACGATTGCAGCTGGAAGTTGTACTGTGAGTTCAAAGGCCAGACCTTCTGGGTAACAAAACCCTCGGTTCCTCAAATCAGTCCGGTAGAAATCAGTGTTCCAAGCTGTCAGGGTTATAATCGGAATCAGTGGCAAACCCCAGGCGAAAGCTCCTACCTTAAGAATCAGATGTTCCGTATCCTTCGATCCTAGTACAGTGAGAAGACGTTTCAGCTGTAACCCTGACATGACAAACAACCAAGCAAACATGGCGAGGTAAGAATAATGTCGTATGACGCCAACAGCAAGACACGAACGACTTTTCAAATCATAATGTACGAAGTAGTTGAAGAAGCCGAACACAAGGTTAAGGATTAGCGCCAGGATCATGTGGAGAAGGATCTGATGTCCTACGTCACTGCGCCATCTTTTAAAAGCGATAGCTGTGATGACGACGCAGCAGATGCCGAATGAAGAGACGATCATCTCCACTATTATGATGACGTACAGGAGGGTGTTGTCCTTGACCAGGTTCAGGAAGGTGGCTGCTGGCTCGTAGATGATGTACTCTCCCATTGCGTTGAAATATTGATCGAAGGCGATGGAGCACTGACAGACCGTCAGGGTACCAAGGGTTTCCTGGATGTGTAAATGCACAAATTAATGATTGTTAATCTAGAAAAAGCGCTCTGTGTAACGCGTTGATGAGCGAGCACCGATACGGGCAACAGCTCCAACCGAACACGGTCCACCCAATCAACATTTGAATAAAATGTCAAAGTAGGTATAAGAATTTGGTACATTTTGATCAATATTTTCTGATTGCTATTTCAAAACTCATAAAATGGCAATAAGTACGTAAATACTTAAGCTATAAATTTGTACAAGAGACAGGTCAGATGATATTACCTATAGTGTGTGTAAAAAAATTAAGAACGAGAATGTAGGTGTCTGTGGAAAACCTCCATGGAGTCAGGATGAGAGAAGGGATGTGCATTGTGAAAATGTCCGACCGAACCGGAACTCGAACCCGAGACCTCTCACTTGACGGGTGAGAGCTCTACCAACAGAGCCCGGTCGGACGGACGGACATTAGACACAACGCACTGATGAGGGTTAGAGAGCTCCGAGGAGATTGGGATGAAGGTAGAGAATGCTCACTACGAACTGCCATACCACCGGTGACGATACTGTCACCATGTCTCATTCTTGCGTGCGCAAACCTCTTTTACTCGACTTAACGAGTTGCTTTTCAGCTCGAATTATGAAAATGTAGGTTTCTGTAGAAAACTTCCATGGAGTCAGGAGATCGGAAGGGATTTGTGTTGTGAACGATCGGCAAAACACACAAAAAAAACATAAAGAGAAAGTGTTATCAGAGTACCGTGATGACTGGATATAGGTAACTAGGTATTGAAAATCCGACTCTTGGGAGCAATAGTGCTCAAGGTACAGTTCGTTTTTCCTATGTTTGAACTCTCTACAGACCGTGCCACCGTCAGTTGTTCTGTAAGGCCGAGAAAGACAACATTGCAAGGTGAGCGCGCAATGAAGTATTTCTCGGCCTAGCAGAACAACTGACTGTGGCTCCATCTGGTGAGAGTTCATACATAGGAAAAACGAACTGAATACTGGTTTCATTTGATACGGTTTCATTGAGTGACCTTACCTTGAGCATCTCGCAGCCCGCCGGGTCCCAATCGTCAGTCTCTTGATACCTGAGAGCGCACTCCCGCGGGTACTTAGCGGTCGCGGTGAAGGGAGGGAACCCGATCTGGACGTAGGAGTTCTCCGGCAACACCGCGGGACCGGGGCCGCTGTCATTCGTCGCCAGCTTGGAGAGGCCCACGAACAATACCGGGTTCACTGTCGAGTATCTAAAAGGCATAGTGGAAGAGAAATAACGTCAAGACACATACGAGACATAAGATACATTGGAACTACGTTCATATATTACAGGGATAGGGCATTGACCAAACTTTCTCCCGCTTGGATGGCGCTACCATCGAGAGCAGGTCAACTCAAAACTACAACGCGCGAAATATTTTTGACAGGCATAAGAATATGTACTTACTGTTAAGATATATCCATTTTTACTCTAGTATTAAAAAAAGTTTGAAAATAAGAAGGTATCACAATTTCTAAATCTAAATTCATGTCATTGCGAGACGACACCCCCTCAGTTGTTTCATTGTTTCCATTGTGCCGTGAGCCCTTCAAGAAAGCCTTGGAGACAAAAAAAAGATACTGACAGCTGTCATTACACGATCAAAATATCATTATTACACTACAATATCTAACAACATAACAATTATCCACTATTTCGGTAAATAACCAAATATTAATATCAATTTTCAATAGTTACCTTACCAGACCAGATCAGACCAGACCATACCTGGTCTGGTTTGACCAGATTAGTGCAGTCCTTGAGTATGGACCCCTAGACTCAAGGGTGCAGTAGTTTCTTTACAGCGACGTCTTGCCAATTGTGCGTTTTTTGGGCCACTAATTTGGGGCGTTAATACGACTGCTAAGAACTTGTTTGGGGGGGGGGGGGGGGGCGGAGGCACACACGCCAAAGGAATAGCTCTCTCAATAAATGCTGCACAAATAAATGTATTTATTTTATTTTATTTTTATATTAATATGCGTATTTATTTATACGGATATTAAAAAAAATACAGAAATGGTATCAATTTATTAAGGAATTAAATCAAGAGATGATGAGAGATTATTACTTTATTACTAGGAAAACGCTCGGTGTAACGCGTTGATGAGCGAGCACCGACACGCACGACATCGTCAATCAAGCACGATCCATTCAATCAAAGATAACTAACTATACATTATTTATTACCAATTTTCCTTGCAACTTTTCATAAACACTCTGGATCAATTAAATAACAGATTATTGTACTGATATTTTTCCATCAATCTCTTTGGACAGATATTCAAACACTTAAAACAGAAGTAAGTCCGTAAATTCTTGACCGATTGGGCTGGAAATGTGTAAAATATTATGATATCTAGTCAAAACGTTGTTTTCATAACTGTGAAACACAATCCATATCGTAAAATAAATTATTTTAGATAAGGTTTACCTATACCTATGTATATGAAATACCTACATTACATTTTGACTACATTATGTATTGCAAGTTGATTCACTAAGAAAAGAATCTGTCTTACATTGATATTGAGAAAAGCCATCTATAAACTTTGCTTTGCTACATAGAGCAACCCAGAATGCAGTGGAATTTCTGTTTTGAAATGTCATTTCTGACAGTTATTGAAACTGTCAATAAGTGCATCTATGTTCTTGACTGGTAGGGCTGAAAATTCGTAAAATAAGAGACAATGTTGGTCTGAACGACCATGCAAAATATGAGTTTGATTGATCAGAATAATCGAAGACCATTTGATAGGTCAAATGGTGGTGTGGCTATAGGCCGTTTTAAATTAAGTATACAAATGTCAGTAAAATGTCTATTACTCTTGAAGCTCATTACAGATTTGTAAAAAATCACTTATAATGCTGGTAGACATTGTTGAGTTATAGTTATTATTATATATAAAGACAGAACATAGTTTATAAGTATAATAGTTTATTAACTTTAAGTTATATATAATAGTTAATTAGTACATTTGCTCTCTAGTCTGTCTTGTTTATAACTAACTCTTTGTTGCCACGGTAACCCAGAGCCTTCTGGTTATTAAGTATACAAATATCATGACATCTCCCCTTTTCATAAAGAAATCTAAAGTTAAATTAATCTTGGTATCTTGCCGGAGCTTGAATAATTCGCCCCCCGCGCGTTGTCTTGATGTTTGTATCCGATGGCTTGATTGGCATAGTCGGAAACAATAGTCTTGCTCCTGGTGATGGAACTATGACAGGTATCCTAACACCGGTTGCCGAAGAAGTTTCTATATCCTCAGAACTCTTCGGTGTCTGGCTTGAAGTCGTAGAGCCACGAGATAATGAAGCTTTCATCGGAGATAAACACTCGCCCAATGCTGCATCGAAATCTGTGGCTGAAGGGTTCACTCTCAAGTTTTTCCGGTTTCTGCGGAGTACTGACCCTTCTTCTGTCGAAACATTGTAAGACCTAGGTGTTTTATCCTGTGAAATGACTTGACCATTAATCCAGTTACGATGTGATTTTTTCACTAGTATGCTTTGCCCTGGAGTTAGTGGTTTTAAAGGATGTGCAGTTTTATCGTAATAGTCTTTTTGGTCCTGTTGTTTCTTCTTAAGTATTTGAACAGTAGATTTGGTATTGAATATGGGTTTTTGAAGTTTCGTTGATTTAGGAAGTATAGTTCGAAGACGTCTTCCCATAAGCATCTGCGCTGGGGATGGTAACTGATTCTTCGGTGTTGCGTTATACTCCAAAAGTGCTAACAATGGATCTTGACCTGAGTTTTCAGCTTTGATTATTAAACCCTTTGCTATGCCAACTGCCCGTTCCACCATTCCATTACTTTGAGGGTACGTAGGACTGGACGTGAGATGGGTGACATCCCATTCACTGAAAAAACCTTTTATATTCATAGAATCAAAATGTGGTCCATTGTCGGAAACTACAAATCTAGGAATACCATGCGTAGTAAAAATCTGCTTCAGTTCGGCAATAACTACGTTGGCTGTGGTTGTTTTCAACTCTCTAAACTCCATAAATTTTGAGTGATAATCGACCAACAACATGTAGACTGTACCTTGAATCTTGAAGAAGTCCACTCCAATTTTCTCCCATGGTAGATTAGGTACCTCGTGTTGTTGAAGTGGTTCTTTCTTGTTAGATGGTGAATATTTGAGACATGCCTTGCATGACAGCACTAACTGTTTGATATCTGCTGTAATTCCTGGCCAGTAGACAGCTTCTTGTGCTCTTGCTAAACAAGATGAAACCCCTTGGTGACCTTGATGAATCAATGACAAAATGTGAGCCCTCTGTTTTCTAGGGATGACGAGTCGGGATCCTCTGAAGATTAATCCATTTGCAGCATGAAGCTCATCTTGACAATGCCAGTACGCATTCACTGCAGAATTGGGATTCGCCGGCTTTGTATTGGGCCATCCTTGAACTATTAGTTCATGAACGATTTGTAGATCACAGTCTTCAGCTGTGTCAATTTGAAATTGACGTTCTTTCGGCTCTGACAAAGTAACAATCGAGTGAACTGCACCAGCTTCTCCATCCAAGAAGTCTGTGTCTACTATCTGATCAGCTAGTGGAGCTCTGGAAAGAGTATCCGCTGTATATAACTGTTTACCCGGAACATGAGTGAGTTCAGGATTGTATCTTTGAAATCGAATCAGGAGTCGTTGTAGACGAGGAGATAGTTTCTCAATAGGTTTCTGAACTATCCCAAGTAAAGGCTTGTGGTCTGTTTCCACCAGAAACTTACGACCATACAGGAAGTAATGAAAGTGATCACACGCCCAAGTTATAGCGAGAAATTCTTTCTCAATCTGGCTGTAATTCATCTGTGTAGGTGTTAATGACACTGACGCATATGCTAAGGGCTTGCCATTTTGCAATAGAACTGCACCCAAACCAAAGCGACTTGCATCAACTGAAAGTGTGATTGGAACTTTATCATCGAAGAATGACAATACTGGTGCGTTACTCACCAAGTCTTTCAGTTTGTCAAATGCCTTTTGTTGCTCAGCTGTCCATATGTATTCTATGTTCTTGTGCAACAACTGTCGTAGTGGGTGTGTGACTTCCGAGAGATTAGGAACGTATTTTGCAAGATAATTAATCATTCCCAGGAAACGTTGCAGTGCTTGTTGATCTTGCGGTACTGGCATCTTTGTGATAGCCTCCACCTTTGACTGGTGAACAGAACAGCCTTCAGGTGATACATCGTGACCTAGAAATTTTATTTTTGATACTGCAATCTGTCTTTTCTCTTTGGAGAATGTAATATTAGCTTCCTTGGCCCGAGACAAAACTTGTCTCAGTCTTATATTGTGTTCTTGTAGGTCTTTGCCATGTATAATGATATCATCCATGTAGCAATGGACGCCATCTAAACCTTCAATGAGATGTTGTACTTCTTTTTGTAGAACTTCAGGAGCGCTATTAAGTCCAAAAGCCATTCTTGTAAAGCGAAATCTTCCAAATGGAGTTGCTATAGTGCATAGTTTGGAACTACGCTCTGTCAAAGGAATTTGCCAAAAGGCTTCAGAAACATCTAGTACACTGAACACATTGGCCCCTTTTAGTTCTGAAAAAATTTCCTCCCCTGTTGGCATTGGATGATGCTCCCGTTGAATGTATTTGTTAAGTGATCTTGGATCTAGACAAATCCGTATTTTCCCATTTGGCTTATTTACAATAACCATAGGATGCACCCATTCAGTGGGCTCGTCTTCTTTAACAATGATACCGTTAGTCATCATTCGATCTAACTCTGCCTTTACCTTGGCTTTCAATGCCAAAGGAATCTTACGTGCTGGAATTACTGTAGGTTGAGCATTTTCTTGTAATTTTATGTCATATTGCCTAGTAACCTTGCCAGTACCTTTAAACACGTCTGAGAATTCTTCTAAAATCTTTGTGGCAGTGGAGCTGGACTTATCCACTGAATGCAATCTCTTTACTAATCCAAGTTCCTCGCAAGCTGTCAGACCTATTATAGGTGGAGCTGCATCGCAAACAATGTAAAATTTAAACTGACCTTGTTTATTCTTCACTTCACAATTCAGCATACAAGTTCCTTCGTATTTGATTTCATTATTACTATATGACGTGATTCTGCTTGATGACTTAGCAAGTTGTGGTTTGCTTGGTAGCTGCTGGTAATCCTCAAATGATAGTATATTCACTTCGGACCCTGGGTCTAGCTTGAAACAGATGTTGCGATTATTTACCTTTATATCCTGTTTCCACTCAGCCCTAACTAGATCTACCTTCAGAAAATCAACTTGGAAAGTCACATTATTGTCTTCGTCTGAATCTGATTCAGCTTCATCGACAGCATGTACTTTATTCATCTCTTGCTGCTTCCATTTGCACATTTTTGAAAAGTGGTTTGGTTTACTGCATTTGTAGCATGTACAACCAAACGCTGGACATTTGCCTATGTCGTGCTGGTTACCACACTTCCAACAGGAATTCTTCGATTTCTGGGAGTGATCCTCTCCTACCTTTTTGTTGGTTCCTTTGTGTGCATATCTTCGTAATGCGTGAATTGTTTCTTCATTTTTTTCCATTTCTTTAGCCTGAAGTATAGAATTTTCATTTGCTCTGCACAGATTTATTGCCTTATGCAATGTCATATTATGATCTTTTAGCAATCTTTCTCTCATCCTCTGATCTCGAATTCCTCCAATAAGTCTGTCTCTAATCAGACTTTCTTCAAGATGCTCAAATTCACAATCTTTGGATTTTTGTCGTAGAACCAAAACAAAATCGTCTGTGCTTTGTCCTTCTTTCTGACATTCATTGAAGAATAGTGAACGAAGATAAGTTGTGTTTTTATATGGTGTATAATATTTTGTAATGCTATCTAAGATGTTTTTTACTTCTCTCTGGTCTGGAGGTGGCAAATCTTCAAGTATGTTGTAAACAGCTAGTCCATCCTCTCCAATAGTATGAAGAAGATCTGCTATTTGTTTCTTTACAGGTTTGAGGTCAATGTCGGCTGCCTCTACATAATATTCATAGCGTTGCCTCCATCGTTCCCAATTTTCTGGTTGACTCCTGCCTCAAATGCCTTTGGTGCTTGATATTGTGCCATTTCTTCTCAAGTTTTATTTCTTTTTCCAAATTTTAACTTCTGGCACCATGTTGAGTTATAGTTATTATTATATATAAAGACAGAACATAGTTTATAAGTATAATAGTTTATTAACTTTAAGTTATATATAATAGTTAATTAGTACATTTGCTCTCTAGTCTGTCTTGTTTATAACTAACTCTTTGTTGCCACGGTAACCCAGAGCCTTCTGGTTATTAAGTATACAAATATCATGACAGACATGACCTTGCAAAATTTGGTGATGATCGGTCAAACTATTGCAGTTATATACACAGAGTTTCCTTCATCCCCATTGCCAAGCTAACTATAACTACACATCAAGTTTCCGATGCAACCAATGGAGCGAACTTGCTGAAAATCATTTTGACCATAACGAGAATAGTAATTTAAGTTGTGTGAAAAAATTGGCCTGATCCATTACTTCGTTTGGCAGGAGACGCCAAATGCACAAATACACACAAAAACAGAGATTCGAGCCATAAGTTTCAAGTGGAGACGCTCGCTACGCTCGCTTGATTACTTATTTACTGAAAGCATCTGTCCGCTTAGATTAAGTCAGCTCTGACGTCAGATGAGATCCTACTCACAGGTTGATCCTGGACTTGCGGCATATGCTGTCCTCGAGGTTGAAGTATCCTGCAAGGTGGTTGAACCCCACTGTCAATGGAGCTGTGACTGTGACAGTGAACTGAGTCTGATTGGTGACGTAGTTCTGGTCCAGAAGCCTGATCGGCACCATGGTGAGATTGCCTCCAGTCTCAGTGATCGTGAGACTGTACCCGATGATGGGGTCAGGTTTAATCATATCCGTCACACACAAGGCTACGCGCGGCGTACCTGCAGTCTGATATCCATCGATTACCTGTACACGACAAAAAAGATATTTTAAATCTTGTTAAAATATGGTATTTTTTTTTTGAATATTTTGTATTGATTTGTTCATTTCCGTAGTGAAAAAATTATGAAGATGTGTTAATAATGTATTTGTAAAAAAATAAATCAAACGATGATTGCATTTGATTTTACAGCGACGTTATTTTGCAAATTGTGAGTCCGTGAGCTTTTTTCTCGAGCATCACTAATTAAATCTGTTGTCCATAGATTAAAGGCAATAAGAGGCAATAACAATAATTGAATGCGATAATATTAAGACTTGTGGATCAGTGTAAATGACACTGCCGATAGAAAAGATGTGAAAAGTAAATATTGGAATCGTCAATAAATTTAAAGACGGAGTAAAAATCTTTGATAAAATACCACTGGAAGTAAGAATTTGAGATAGGTAGTGTTCACATTTTCAGAGCAATGTATACGTTCTTTATATTGGACGGAAAATTAAGATAGTTTTCCAGTAGAATGTAAAGATATTGTGACAAGGGAGCTAAATATATATTTGTACTTCTATGCACTTTATGTAAACAATCTGGCTGATGCTAACAATAAATACAATACAATACAACACAATACAGTACAATACAACTCACCTCCATTTGTAAAATAGCACCTCTGAAGTAGTCTAACCGTGAAAAATTGTCAACTATCCCAAGTGGCATCAAGGGGGCGATTAACTGGTATCTGTCGAGCATGCCGAGGAAGTATACGAGCTCGGTGCTGTTCAGATGATAATTTCCACTTATAAGAAATTTAGTGCCCGCTAAGATCTAGAACCAACAAATTAAATTCAAGTATGGAGCTAACAATTAACAATGAGTAGTAACTATAGGAAAACGCCCTGTGTAACGCGTTGATAAGCGAGCCTTCGTATTGCATGCGATTTGATATGCGTTTGCAAGTCTCTGCTCTACAAGCCTTGGAACTGAAGCATCAAGAACGCAGTGAGAGAATATTTTAACTACTCTTTTTATTTAAAGAGATGTGTTGACATTTTTTTTTTTTTTTTTTTTTTTTAAATTATTTAATTATTGTTGCAAATTAATAGTACATAAGAAAATCCTCAGTCCCACAAAACCAAACAGTGGCTTGTCTGCAGGACTGCTATATATAAACAACAACAACAACAACAACAACAACAACAACATAAATATACGTCACAATTAAACAACTAATAACTACTTTTAACAATAATAATCATCAAATTCAAATTACAAAGTACAAATTACAAAGTACAGTGTACAAATCCATAGATACAAATACTACATCAAGGTTAATATCATACAATAATAAATAAATAATACATAATAGCAGAACACCAATACATAATATTACACACATAATATTATAAATGAAAGATTGAAGTTAATGGTGGTGTATTGCGATTATCTTAACTCTGTTTCGTTTACAAATGACCAGCAATCAAAGTAAGTCTCCATGTTATTTTCCATAAGAGGAATTTGAAATTTCCTCCGGAAGTACCTAGTGGGCGTGGCACTCTAGTACTCTATAGAGGAAGCTGTGGATTTCTTATGCAAGTGTGAATCATGGTTTGAAGTTTTATTGTGCTGTAGCTAGTGCTATATTCATGTGCGTTGTACGCTGTGAATAGTTACTATTAAAACAAGATATACCGCACCTCAGCTGCCTCATATAAGGCATCGTTGATTTTATTCTGCTTTTCTATTGCCAACTCTCTGAAGTTCGCTCTTTCAGCGTGCGAATAGCAGGGTTCAAGCCGCCATCTTGTAGTTTCAGACCAAACAGACTTGTGTCCTTCCCAGTGGCATTCCCTTACAGCTGTGATGTTGTCGGTAACTTCAGTAGCCACGCAATCTAGAACAATAGATTGTGTTAAGGTGATACTAGCGCTCGGCCGTTTTAGAAAATTGAGAGAGAAAAATTGTTTCATAAGTGAGTGTAACTTTTACAGGATGCTCACATTATCAGTCTGATTGTATTTTAGTAGCACTTTTTCATTTTTGCTTATTGCATCGTTAATTAGGCGCCGGTTATTCAACAAAACCACGCAAAACTATGAAATTTGCGATACGATTGGAGACCAAACCCATAAACCAATTGATCTCAAATTTGAATCATGATTAGATGAAAGACAAACTTAGGGTTATCCCTTGGTACATTTTTGAAATTTAATTTTATACGGCGCCCAGGGATACTAGAATATATGTAATTTTTCACCAAAAATCCACTAATTATTACAAATTAACGAAACAAAAAATTAAAAATGTACCAAGGGAAAACCCTAAGTTTGTCTTTTATCTAATCACGATTACAATTTCAAATAATTTGGTCATCCCATTTCGTCTCCAATCGTATAGCAAAAAGTGTCTACAAAAAGCAGCAAAATCGCTCGCGCTTGCAGCACCTTAATACAAGTAGAATTCCCATGCAGCTGTGAGGCAAACGTGTGGGTAATCATTAAAACTCTGATATAAGTGTAGGAAAGGTATACATGTTGTTTTCTGACACATCAGTAAAATGAGACTTCAGTAAACATTTCACGATAGCTCAAACACAATCAAACATAATCTAGTTCTATCAACTGCATGCATATTTCACTCTAAATGTGTTAAAACTGGAAATTAAAACAATTGGGAATAGGTGAATGTTGAGATAATATTTTATTTATATACAGAATAGCCTCAAGAGCAATGTGAAATTTTATTATATTTTTTTAATTCATATATTGCCTATAATTAATTTATTAGTTTTCGACATTTCACTCCTCTGCAAAAGCAAGCTTTACGTCACACGCCGTGTTCCCTGTGTTACGGGATGCATAGAACTGGCTCTGGCTAACATTATCTACACGGCCCGACTCGGCGTGTGACGTCAAATTGTGTTTCATGGACAGCTTCAATCGACCAAACTTTGTAAATTCTTTCCTTGAAAACTATTCATCACACAACAAAAATAATACTACATCTGTCTTCAACAATATCTCAACTTTCATAAAATATTTATTATTCTAAAATCTAAACTTCACTTCACTTCCCTATTGAAGGGTAAAGGGAAAGAACGCTAATTTCAATTGCGTTTTTCAAGACTTTGTAGCAATATTTTTTAATAGCAGAGGGTATATAAAAATAAGCTCATAAAAATCACTGGAAGATTACACCTTAACATTTTTTTTAATGAACTCATAGCGTTCTTCTCTGTACCTCTCTGTAATTCTCTGTAATTGTTTTTTTCTCCCATTGACGAAGTCTTTGCCAGAAAAATATTCGCTTCCCGAAACTGTTCAGTTCAGGGCCCTATTCTATAACTTTAGAATTCCGGATTCGGCATCGAATCGGTTTTTGGCCGAGTCCGGATATTTGAAGTTACAGAATAGCCTCCCAGATCACCTGCTCCCGTTGCTGGCCACAACGTTGGACTCGACTCTCCAGCTACGGGTTGGTTGATCTCTGGACAATGGTCAATGACTTGGATGTCAATCACTTTGGCGCCGCCCTCCAGCTGGATGACGTCACTGAAACTCGTCAATGACGTCATGATGCTGTCGTCATACATGTAGCTGCTGGCGTCGATCTGGAGATGCAGGACGTCGGCGTCGCGGTAGGGCGTCTGGATGTAGTCCTTGTCGACGGAGAACTTCTTGGCCAGAACCGATTTGATCTGAACAGGGAGTGGGCCCTCCATTTGCAATTCAAGTTGGGAAACTTAAGGTAGCACAACTGATATCTCACATCTTCCAAATAAGCCCATTTTTGGCAGAGGTATCAATAATCACTGTTTACACGATACTGTGAAATATGAACAACTTCTCGTTTCTAGATATTGAGATATTGTAGTTATCAATTCCTATTTTTAACATGTAGTCTTATGGGGGCCATTAAAATCATGACGATTTCCATGCTATTTTTGAGTTTTGAATTTTACTGAGGTTCAACGTTTTTTCAAAAAACTGATTTCTAGATAGATAGTTGGACATTCTATTAGAAAAAAAATTGAAAACCATACCAACGTGTGCTATTTTAAAAGTTATCAACCAAAAACTAAATGATTTCCCTATACCTCCTGTGTTACAGTTTTGTTCATTCTCGGAAGGCAATAAATTGAAACCTCGCTATACGACAGGGGTTGCAAGTTAAATGACATTTTATGATTCATTTATACTTAAATATAGTTGAAATGTAGGAAAACGTTTTCTGAACTTGTAATTTCAAGATTTTTTTTATTTTGTATATGTATAATGAAGGTACTACCTTAAAGCGTCATCAAATTGCCCAAATTCAAATATTGCTTTTAGTGTGTAAATTTCGTGGTTTGATGTTAGGTTAGAATTACGTTCTTCAAAACCATCGTCCTAAATCACAATTAGCATTCAACATTTTCTGTTGATATTTCATCTTTATTCAAGATGTGATTAAATATTACGAAGTTGTGTTCTCTGTTTCGAAGATTTGCTTCAATTCTAGTGTCAATTCATCTCAAATTGTACAATTGCAGTTGGCCAAATAGAACAGAATCTAAACCGAGAATTGCCAAGTTTTGGGATTGTTTCTATCACACTAGAGCAGGGGTCGGCAACCTTTTTTGGTGAAGGAGCCAATTTCCAACAAATTAATAAATTAGGTTATAATGGAAGCTGCAGTAGTCAATCAATATATAAAACACCGAAAATAATAAATTGAATTGCTAGTTAATTTTGATATTTTGACGAGCCCCCCCCTAGTTATTGCCCCGCAGGGCGCTTTATTAAGAATTTCAACAATTTCAAAGTGATTCTGGGACTGTAAATGAACAAACTGAAACAATTAAAATTGTTGCGCCGCAGGGCGTTTTTGTAGAATGTCAACAATTTAAAAGTGATTCTGAGACTCGAAAATGAACCAACTTAATCACCTAACCTTCCATTTGTTGGGGCGTATTTTTTTTCGAATTTTCAAATGTTTCGATTCCAGATCTTTATTTAAATTATAAAGAGCCATTCAAGACCCACTAAACTAAAGAGCCGCAGGTTGCCGACCTCTGCACTAGAGAAATTGAATTGGACAATAATCTGCAGATTATAGTGGAATACCCACTCAATACTTCAGATGACTTCATGGCTTGGTGGCACACATTGAGGGTAGATCTGCGCATGCTCAGCCGCCATATCATAATTTATTTTAAGCACTGCCTTAAGAAATGACTCCCTCTCGATTATGACGAGTATTACTTTAGTTGTCGACTTGAATGTAACATTAATTATACTAACCAACACAAATACTTCACAAATAACAAAACAAATTTCACTTGGTGACAGAGGTAAGTAACTTGTTTAACAATGTTGCCTTACTCCTAAAGAGGGCTGTGTAGATTGTATATACTGGAATTATGTATGTGCTTTAAGTATATGCGTATACATAAAACACAACATCAGTACATCAGTATACTCCAGATGATAAGCGCTTTTTTATGGCTTGGCAGGGTTAAGCTGCGATAATTTGTATATGATTTCTCTAAAAATAAAAAAAACATTGTAGCTTATTTAATTAAATTAGTAGTTTTAGGGAAGTTCTATTTCAATTGCCCTTGGTTCCATATACAGTCACAATTTTCTTTGTAATAAAGTATACTCTCAAATAGCCACTAAATAATGGTTTCATTTACAATTTTAAAAATAAAACAACATTGTTCTATGGCATGACGTCATAGGATCATGTGATACGGAGTCTTAGTCACGTGAAATGACCAGGTAATCAGTTGCGAGCTGATAAGCCGTGTATTTCAACCTTCAGCGACAAACAACCTGAGTTCTAATGTCGAACCATGTACATATTGTCTTGACTCATTTCACAAAGGTCTTTTGATAGTTAAGTTTCTGGAACACTGTTGTCAACGTGAATGCTGGTCTGCGATAGCCATATAACCAACAATGTAAATTATTTCTACGGGCACCACATTGAAGGATTGATTAAATTCCCAGAATCAATTTAAAATTGTTTATATTACACAAAAACACCCTGCCGGACATACAAATCTTTCTTTAGAGCCCTAGAGGCGTATTCTAGAACGTTTTCCCAATTCCATTCCTGATGGAATCCGGTCACGGCCATAAGGATTAACATTGCATCGAATAAGATTCAATCAGAATTGGGAATTTAAAAGTTGTAGAATACGGCCCCAGCACCCGATCTGTGCGATTGGAAAAGGGTAATTTAAATTTGTCGTCCCCTACTATTATACCTGTACTACGCTCCATGCCCCATTGTTCTGCCAAACCTTCTCTTGGGTTGAACCTGCTTAGAAGATCACCAAATATTGATGAAAGTAGTTCTTCGCGCGTGCGTTACCTTCTTGGTTGTTGACTTGTTGTTGGGAAGTTGCACGGCAACATCGAACACATTGGCGCTGTTGTTGACAGCCGGCATGGGCGGATAGACAGACACTGTGACGTCATGGCGAAGTGTCATCTCACAGAGAGCGCATCTGAACGTGGTAATTACCTTCTTGGTTGTTGACTTATTGTTGGGAAGTTGCACTGCGACATCGAACACATTGGCGCTGTTGTTGACAGCCGGCATGGGCGGATAGACAGACACTGTGACGTCATGGCGAAGTGTCATCTCACAGAGAGCGCATCTGAACGTGGTGTTGACGTCCACGAGCTGCCATTGGGCGGTGTTCAGATTCAATGAGCCGACGGTTTCTTGCTTTGTGTCGCTCGCGAGTGTTGCAGTGTAGATGTCGCTGACGAGCTAGAGATGGTTCAAATAACAGAACAGTGGTATGGAATACACCAGCTGTTGGGTTAAATACTTGTTCAGATTAACATAAAAATGCCTCAATAAATATACAGTATACAATATCAACCACGCAAAATCAATTTGTCTTAACCTACCTCTGCTGTCACATTGTGTCCGTTAATGAACATCAAATCCTCCCCGACTTTCTCTACTCCAAGTGGCACATCAGCGCCATGACACCAGCTCCTCTCCGCTTGCGTCAAGTTGATGAACCTCTTCTGCAGGATTCTGTATCCAGGATACATTCTCCCACACTCTGCATCCAGCTGTGTCCACGACTTCGCATCCAGCCAGCCAGTGGTCGTGACGTCACAGTCCAGAGGGATGTAAGCCGGGACGCAGAAGTCCCCGTGGCTAAGCGATATCCATGAAGCCGATAATAGAGCTAACATGTGAAGACATGGCGACATGTTGCGCAAAAGCCAAGCACAAGCTCAAATCAATACAAATCTTAACCCATTTTTAAAATATTATTGATCAGGAGAAATCCAACAAGTTTTTTTGACTCAATGTGAAACCGGATCAAAAAAATTGATAATAAATTATATCCTACAATTATTCACCACAATTTCTTATTTAACTCTATAATATTAATTCAAGGTCATATACATTTATAATACACCCCGACACCTGAACAAATTTGCGACATTCGCCAACTAATATTCTTTTTGAACTGTCACGGGCAATTTAGTTTTGGTTTGTACGTTACATTATCAGCATTAATTACCTGATAGGGACTTCTACACCACGTAATTAAATACTACGTAAATAAAAACAGACAACTGGCTACTTTTCCTGGAATTCAGTAAGGAACTTATCATTGTCGTGACATGATATACGAATAAGCGACTTGACTTTTAAACAAACATTTCCAGGTATAGATATATTTAACAAGCAATAAATATACAAAATTAGTTCATTTTTCGTTTGTTTTTCGCAAAGCTTCGTCAAACAATTCTAGCATAAATTACAAAAATCTTACGATTACGTTCAATGATCCGAGAGACCGCTCAACGCTCATATTTTTTTTCAATTTCAATTATCTTTATTTGCATCTTTAAGTACAAAAAGGTGACATTCAGCAATGTGGGAATCGACTGAGAAGCTCAGCGGCTCCCTGCTGATCTGCCATGTAACCTTTACAATGAATAGAATAAAATATTATATTACTAATGTATATGATAGAATAAATGAATAGAGTAATAAATAGATGATAATAACAAATATCAATAATAATAATAATAATAATAATAATAATAATAATAATACAATTCATGAATAGAATGAAGAACAAGAACATGAGCATATTAAGAATGTTATATCACACACAATACAATGTCAGGAAACCAAAGTCGTGCATTTTCGTCATTCATCTTCGTTACTCTTGCACTGCTTCCAGGATTCGCTTCTTTGTCAGGACTCTGAATGTGCCAATGCCCAGTGTCTTGACGTCTTCCGGCAATGTGTTGTAGGTTTTGGCCGCTCTGTACGTGAATGACGCTTTGTACTTTGATGTCCTGTGCGGCTTTATGGATAATGCGTTGCGCTGCCGGATATTCACACTGTGCGTGTCACATCTTCTCACCAACTTTCTTCACAGATAGCTTGGCTGGCTGTTCTTCAGTGCCTTGTGTGTGATGCACAGGAGCTGATGTTGTCTACGCTCGTCCATTTTAAGCCATCCAGCTCTTCGCAGCGTAGGAGTAGTGTGGCTTCTACCTTGGAGCTTGAACGCGAAACGGATGCATGCATTCTGAATGGTTTGTATCCTTCTCTGGTTGTAACACGTGAGGTGAGGGCCGTACACCGTGTCACAGTATCCCGGAGTTGACAGAACAAGAGCATCAGATAGGAGGAGCTTGGTTGATGTAGGCAGCAGGGTCTGGAGCTTACGCAATTGCCTTAGCTTGTTAAATGCTGTTCTTCTAACCTTATTGACGTGAGAGTTAAATGTAAGGTGCTGTCTATAATTACTCCTAGATTTTTGGCTTCTTCTGTTAGATGTAGTTTTTGGTTGTCTATGTGGATTTCAAAGTTATTTGCTATTGCTTTGTTGCGTTGTTGCGGAGTTCCAAGCAGAAGCGACACTGACTTCTTTGGGTTTATTAACAGTGCTCTGTCAGTAGCCCATGCTGCGACAGCCGCCAGATCTGCCGTCACCTTTTCTTGAGCTACAACTGCTTGTTCTGGATTGAATGATAGGTACAACTGGGTATCATCTGCATACATATGCGTCCTACAGTGCTGCGCCACTTGACACATATCAGCTACGTATATTATGAAGAGCAGTGGTCCAAGAATTGAACCCTGCGGCACTCCTGTGTGGATGTTAAGGGGTTCTGACAGAATGGGATTGTTATCTTCTGAGATACGTACTTTTTGCGACCTGTTGCTGATGTAACTTTGAAACCATTGGACAGCCTTTGCATTTAGCCCCAAGTGATGAAGTTTGGCTAAGAGTAAGGGGTGATTTATTGTGTCGAACGCCTTCGAGAAATCGAGGAGTACGAGGTTTGTCACTTTACCGGTGTCCATGGCTTCCGCGACGTCGTCCACGATGTCCAGCAGCGCAGTTGTAGTGCTGCGGTGTCTTCGGAACCCAGATTGCTTTTCCGGAAGCAGCTTGTTGTGCTCTAGGTATCTAGATACTTGGTTGTATACTACTTTTTCCAGGGTTTTGGATAAGGAAGGTAGAATTGTAATCGGTCGCAGGTCTTTGAGCTCTTTTGGTTGTGCTGTCTTTGGGATGGGGGTGATGAGCCCTTCCTTCCAGGAGGTTGGGAACTGACTTATGGATATAGATCTATTTATTATATCGGTAAGCCCCATAACACAGTATGGGAGACACAAATTGATCATCTTGATTGTTATTTCATCAGCTCCGCGGGCTTGGGTTTTTATCTGCATGATCATTTCATATACCTCCCTCTCCGACACCGTGTGAAGAGTAAATTCCGGGATATCCGCATTCTGCCGCTGTCTGCTGTATTCATGTAGTAAGTCCTCGTTTATACTTGCCTGTCCTACGGAGTTAATGTAATAGCTGTTGATTAGGTTGGGATCTGCTATCTCAGGCGGTATTGATGGTGTTGACTTTTTGTCGGAGAATGAGTCGGAGAACGCAGTGAGTATGGACTCTCTCAGAATCCCATACTTTTTTTTATTAGTCCCACAGTTACACACAGTACATTGTTACACAAAATACATCAAACAATTTCCTGCAAAGCCATGCAAGGCTTATCTTCAGGTGAATACCAAAAAGAAACCAGCTTAATACGACAACACCAGATGTAGCTATCCTCACAACACTGATACTAAACATTCAATCTTTTTCCACTCTTTCTTTCGTGGACAATTGGAGACGTTAAATTAATATATATTTTCATAAAATTAGGACCATACTAGTCAATATAGAAAGCCGTAATACATTAAGTAAAATTCAATACATTTTAATTAATTTATAGATAATTCAATACAAACTAACATAATTCAACAAACTTCTGCACAACTCAAAACAAATGGTCACAATATATACAATTGAAATCAAATAAACATAATTTAACACATTTCTACACAATTGAGGACATGTTTACATGATTCAACTCTATGTCTTCCAAACTCAACATAAATAAACATAATAGGGAAGTCTCGTGAAATTTTATTCTAGTTAATTTGTAAATATCAACACAAATAACAATGACAAACACACTTATCACCAGTGAAATTTCAAATTTTCATTCATAAAAATCAAATTCAAATGTCATTGGATATTTTGGCGGGAAATATGGCCTTTATTAAGAATCAGGATTGTGATGTCATTTCCAAGTCTCCAACAATGTGTTACCATGGTGATTCCTCTGTTGCCATGGCAATATAGCTAATTGTGATGTAATTGTCAATTTTCCTGTTTTGAAATTGTAAGAAATATTTCAAACTTTGTTAATTAATTCCTTGAAAACTATTCATCTCACAACAAAAATAATACCATATCTGTGTTTATAGCAGCATCTCAACTTTCATAAAACAAATATTATTTTGAAATCTAATTTCAAGGAGACTTCCCTATTCAACACATTTCTACACAACACAACGCAAATAAACATAATTTGCGCCAATAGGGTATTCGGCTTACAAAGGAGTTCCTCGGGGGTTTGGAGGAAGGCGGAACTTGAAAAAACTTCTTCAGGTTGAGGAAAAGACGTATTCGTTAGGCGCAAAGACAAGACAATATTCAGTGGACCAATTATCCACAAAATCATTCAAAATTTCAGACCCGATTACGTTCTCGTCAGGCTCTTTTTTAACTAACTATGTTCAGTTTTTTCTTCTTTTGTTCAGTAAATTTATTAAGTAATAATGCATGTGCTTACAGTGATTTCTCATACCCAAGTAAGAGGAACGACTTGTGTCGGGGTGGCTACAGGTAAGTATAAACACAAAATATTACAATTTGAGTTGTAAAAGCTGTGTAACAACCGTTTAAACATAAACAAAATAAAATAATTTTTTATTTGTGTATCAAAATCCTTAAAATTACAATAACTTTTCATAAAAACGCAAGATTTGTCTGAAAAACGGCACAAAAAATACCTGCAATGTTTGTCCCAATGACCATTCAAGCTTTTAAGTTGATCCATCAAACGGTTCTCGATACAATAATCACAAAATCATACATTCATAAATTACAAAAATCCCACGATTAAATCAATGATCCGAGAGACCGCTCATTTGAAATTAGTATGTGCAAAAAAGTGTGTGTCATATCAATCGGTTGGTTGAACGGTTGGAACTGGGCACTGCAGGCAAAATGAAAAGAACACAGAGAAAATGCCATAAAAATACCGCGGTGACGACTGCTTAAGGTGGCTCAGCCAATCGGTTATGGTCTCAGATCTTCATAATTTTTTGTCTACTTATTGATAATCATGCCATACACAATCCTTGAAAAAATTGAACACTTCTCGTGTCTAGTTTCTGAGATAAATTGAGTTTTCTTCCCCATGTTATCTTATGGCAGCCACGAAAAATTGTGTCACATTTAGGCTAAAATAATGTATATCTAATTTGTATGTATTCCCAACTTTGAACAAACAACTTATTTTCTGATAGATAGTTGGACATTCTATTAGGAAAAAAATTGAAAACAATACCAACGTGTGCTATTTTAAGAGTTATAAACAAAAAACGAAATGATTTCCCTATACCTCCTGTGTTAAAGTTTTGATCATTCTCGGAAGGCAATAAATTGAAATCTCACTACAAGACAGGAGTTGCAAGTAAAATGACATTTTATGATTCATTTATACTTAAATATAGTTAAAATGTTGGAAAAACTTGTATATTAAAAAAGCTTGTACAGTAAGTGACATTAGCGCTTCGTACGGTGGGATGTTGAACTACACGTTACCTCGTCTTGGGTTAGTAACAGGCTCTGCAGATTGAACACGACGATTAAATATCTCGGGTTTACTTCAATCAACGATACAGAACACGAGTCCAAGAATGCAATGACGAGTGTACCTAAACTGTAGTTTCTTCAACAACTCTTTTAGCTATTATGACACTTCTCACGGCTCTCCTCATTGTAAACTTATTCGTCATCTTGGCCCTCTTCTTCTTCTGCTTCTCCCTCTGCCTGTCAGCGCACCAGGGAATACGATCAGCCGCCGCCAACTCCCACATACCCCGCGTCTCCTTGTCCAGAAGTATGAAGAACAACGCCAACATGAAGACAAGAGTCGTGGCCGTGATCATGAACAAGTACTCGAAGATGAACTTGTTGCTGATTATATTCTCCTCGGATAGCAGATGGAACGTCCAAGTCAGCCCGAATAGGAAGAAGATGAAGAGACTGGTTCCTAACTTACGGAGTTGCTGTTTACGGGCACTCGCATCATGCCTTTGCATGCCTTCAATAACACCCCAACCAAAGCAGTTGTAAATCCTAGCCGTGATCAAAACAAAGATGACTACGTTCGCTATGAGAACGATAGCAGCTGGAAGTTGTACTGTGAGCTCAAAGGCCAGACCTTCAGGATAACAAAACCCTCGGTTCCTCAAATCAGTCCGGTAGAAATCAGTGTTCCAAGCTGTCAGGGTTATAATCGGAATCAGTGGCAAACCCCAGGCGAAGGCTCCTACCTTAAGAATCAAATGTTCCGTATCTTTCGATCCAAGTACAGTAAGAAGACGTTTCAGCTGCAACCCTGACATGACAAATAGCCAAGCAAACATGGCGAGGTATGAGTAATGTCGTATGATTCCAACAGCAAGACACGCAGCACTTCTCAAGTCATAATGTACAAAGTAGTTGAAGAAGCCGAACAAAAGGTTAAGGATTAGCGCCAGGATCATGTGGAGCAGGATCTGGTGTCCTACGTCACTGCGCCATCTCTTAAAGACTAACGCGGTGACGACGATGCAGCAGATGCCGAATGAAGAGACGATCATCTCCACAATCATGATGACGTACAAGACGGTGTTGTCCTTGACCAGGTTCAGGAAGGTGGCTGCTGGCTCGTAGATGATGTATTCTGTCATTGCGTCAAAATATTCATCGAAGGCGATGGAGCACTGGCAAACCGTCAGGGAACCAAGGGTTTCCTGGATGAGTAAATGATCAAATTAATGATTGTATAACTAGGAAAACGCTCAGTGTAACGCGTTCATGAGCGAGCACCGATACGGGCAACAGCTCCAACCGAACTCGGTGCACTCAATCAACATTTGAGTAACGTGTCAACGTAGGAAGCAAGAATCTGGTATATTTCGATCAATCTCTTTGGGCAGCTATTTCAAAACTCATAAAATGGTAATAAAGTACGTAAATACTAGAGCGATAAATCTCTACACGAGACAGCTCAAATAAAATTAGTGTGTGTAAAAATATTCAGAACGATCAGCAAGAACACACGAAAAAAACACACAAAGAGAAAGTGTAATCAAAAGCAATGGTGCTCAAGGTACCATTCACGTGGTACGGTTTCATTGGGTGACCTGTCCTTGAGCATCTCGCAACCCGTCGGGTCCCAATCGTCAGTCTCGTGATACCTGACAGCGCACTCTCGCGGGTACTTGGAGGTTGCGGTGAAGGGAGGGAACCCGATCTGGACGTAGGAGTTCTCCGGCAAGACTCTCGGACCGGGGCGGCCGTCCTCCGGGGCCACCACGGAGAGGCCCACGAACAAGACCGGGTTCACTGTCGAGTATCTAGAAAGCATCGTGGAAGAGAAATTACGACGACACTTAAGAGGCAAACGGAAGCAAACGGGAATCGCACGGTTCGTCAGAGCGTTTTTTTGAAATTTTGTCTTCCCACTTAAGAATTTTAAAAAATCAGATAGTAACGACCCATTACAGCCTAAAAGACTAAATAATGCCGCACACTGGAGTACTTTATGACCTCTGGTGCAACCTCAAAGTGTTAAATACGATATTTTTAGTAAAATATCGTAAAAATATCGTATTTAACACTTTGAGGTCGCACCAGAGGTCAAAATGAACTCCAGTGTGCGGCAATATTTAGTCTTTTAGGCTGTAATGGTCGTTACTATCTGATTTTTTAAAATTATTAAGTTGGAAGACAAAATTTCAAAAAACGCTCTGACGAACCGTGCGATGCCAGTTCGCTTCCGTTTGCCTCTTAAGAGACTAAGAGACATTTGAACTACGACCATCGAACTATTACAGCTCTCAAACCATCGCTTGTTGACCTCCACTTCCCCCACCCCACCACATGAGAAGAGCGTCAACTTCCTATGCTGCCAATGCTAATATTCGAAGATCAAACAAGTCCAGCCACGGGAGAAATTATGTCCCGTATTTTCTGCGTTGCTGAACTTCAAGATGCCATAACTTTTGCTCCATTGATGTCCAAGTGTATTGAATTTTTCACATTATTGATAGCAATATATTTTGCTATCAATCGTTTGTAGTTTTGAATGAACAGCGTACTCTTTGAGCTCCGTATAATCGATTTTGCAACAACATAATTCTAACAGCAGTATTTTTTTTCTTACAAAAATTATACTTTTCAAACTTTCACAAATCAAACCTTAGTATAATTTTAACATAATGTGCTTTGTGCAGCAGTTTATTCAGAGCGATGTGTTGCCAATTGTGCGACTTTTTGAGCTACCCTTTGCAAAAATATTTATTTATTTGTTTATTTATTTATTTATTTATTTATTTATTTATTTATTTATTTATATATAAATATGCGTAATGTATATTAAAAATAAATATGGTATCAATATAATAAGGAATTAAATCAAGAGATGATGAGAGGTTATTACTTATTTACTCTGCAAAGCATCTGTCTTAGATTTTGGTTAGCTGTGTAAGATGAGATCCTACTCACAGGTTGATCCTTGACTTGCGACATAAGCTGTCCTCGAGGTTGAAGTATCCTGATAAGTGGTTGAATCCCACCGTCAAGGGACTTGTGATTGTGACAGTGAATTGGGTCTCATTGGTGACGTAGTTCTGGTCCTGGAGTCTGATCGGCAACATGTTGAGGTTGCCGCCAGTCTCTGGGATCGTCGAGGCATTAATAATAATTGATGCGATAATATTAAGACGTGAGGTGCAGTACAAATGACACTGCTATGGAAAAGAATCTCCATAGAAAAGATGTGAAAAGTAAATAGTGGGCATCGTCAATATTTAAGTATGGAGTAAAAAATCTTTTAAAAAATACCACTGGAAGTAAGGATTTGTGGTAGTGTTTCAAATTTAAGAGCCAATGCACGCTCTTGATATTGGACGGAAAATTAAGATATAGAGCGAGATATTTTATTTGTAACTTCGATGAACCCTGTGAAAACATACTGGCTTAATTTATTTTGTCTGGGGCTTAACGTCGCACTGTTCTGCAGCGAGGCTAATGGCGACGGATGAATGATTATGGAGATGATTGGGAGATGATGGTGAAGAGTAGGTAAGGTGGGAAGGTGGGAAGGAGGCGGTCGTGGCCTATTAGTAGGGTACCTTCCCAGCAGTTGCCTATCGACTGAGGGAATACCACGAAAAAAAACTGTAAGGAAGGATGGCCGCGGGAATCGAACACGGGCATCCGGTATACAAGTTCAGAGCGTTACCACTCAGCCAACCTGTTCCGTAGTTAAGACGGCTGGGTAGTGAGTTTGACCTTGAAGAGTTTTTCAGAAAACTCACGAGTTTTTCGTGAATTCAGAACAGTTCAATGAAAATAATTTCATAGTTTGGAATAAGTTGTTAGTTTTATTTTGTCCAACAGGTGTTTAGAACCCGAAAATTTAGTAATTTTCGGGTTCTAAACACCTGTTGGACCCAATAAAACCAATAGCTTATTCTAAACTATGAAATTATTTTCATTGAACTGTTCTGAATTCACGTCCATAGCCCTATTTTGTTAACAATTACACTGGAAAAAGATATTGATAAAAATCGATTAAAAAACTCTTCAAGGTCAAACTCACTACCCAGCCGTCTTAACAAGCAATACATTCATTCGTTGAATTTGTTTAATTTTTTGGGGTTATCTTTTTAGTTTTTTTTAGTTTTAAACATTATTACATCTTGTGATATTTAATAGAAAATGATTAGTTAATATAAATCCATTAAATCTGTTAACTCAGTAAATTGGTCACTCTTAGATTGTCAGGTAATTACTACAAATTTTTTGGAGGTGAAACATTCAATTCATTGTAAAGTCTACAAAATCTGTAAGCCAAACATACTCAGCCAGAAAGCCTGGACAGCAGGATATTTGTACACAATAATTTAATTGTATTACGGTGATACAAGCGTGATCGCTCGCTCAACCAGTCTTTGAACGCTTTTTCTTGCAGGAGAAGGAAATGTCGAGTCGCATGAAAGTTGAAGAAGATGGTGTCAGTGTTGGGGAAGATGTAGTTCTTTTTTGGGGAACTTTTATAGGGTAACTTAATTCCTTAATTTTAAAGGAATTGAGGAACTTAAAAGGAATTAAGAATTAATTCTTATTTTATGTTATTTCTAAGTTCCTTTCTAATATGAAATATTATGAAATTATTTTCACGAATTTATAATGAATAATGGTGCATGTTTTGTTGCTACCTAAATTTACCTGATTTCTGAAAATAAACTTGTTCACTTTGCTTACTCAATTTAGAGACCAAGAAAAAAAATCCGGATGGTTTTCCTTTATTTGAAAGGAACTAGTTCCTCTTTTGATGAACATACCCAACACTGCGTGGTGGTTAGAACGGACATACAGTTATGCGTTTAATTTCTCTGCAAATTGTTACATTGAGCACATTACGGGGTTCATGAGATTATGACAGCGATTAATACACATAGAGTTGCAACAATCTCGGAGAATATGCCGAGGCTCGAGGCGTCACTGTGCGTCGTTAATTCTGTCTTCGGCGTAGTCGTAGTTATTGGCGTAGTATTTGTCATAGCCGTCGGTATAGTCGTCGGCGTAGTCGGTGGCGTACTCGTGTTTGAAGTAGGCGTAGTCCCTGGAATAGTTCTCATCGTAGTCGTCGGTTTAGTAATTGGCGTAGTCATCGGTTCAGTTGGCAGCGTAGACCCTGGCGTACTCGGTGGCGTACTATTGATGTGCGTAAATGCAATTTGCGTTATCGCTGGCGTAGTCATAGTCCCCGCCGTAGTCTCTGGCGTCGTCTCTGGCGTAGTCTCTGGCGTCGTCTCTGGCGTCGTCTCTGGCGTAGTCTCTGGCGTCGTCTCTGGCGTAATCTCTGGCTTCGCCATTGTCGTATTATTTTGCGTAATCGCTGGCGTAGTCATAGGCATAGTCCCCGCCGTAGTCTCTGGCGTAGTCTCTGGCGTCGTTTCTGGAGTCGTATCTGGCGTAGTATCGGGCTTCGCCATCGTCGTATTTTTTGGCGTAGTCGCTGACGTCGTCGGCGTCGTCATCGGCGTCGTGCTCGGCGGACACGAGCACCGCGACGGCGTAGTCGGCGTCCTCGGAGTGTCGCAGGGCGGGCAAGGGGGCTGCATGATCGTCGTCGACTCATCCTGTGCAATCAAATCGATTAGTGTTTAACATAGATATTTGTGACCTTTAAACTTATTTACTTTTAGGCATTTTATACAAGGTCGTCGGCTACGGTCGGGGACAGACAAAGATGAGCCCAGCCAAAGTTTAACATGGCCAGGTATAGGGCGGCCCATGCTAAAGTGGGTTCATCTTTGCCTGTCACCGACCGTACCAATAGGGCATGTGCAAAGCGAAACAACCAGCATATAGCAGCACAACGCATTTTGAGGGAAAAAGCAAGTTAGTAAGATTAGCGGGCTGTTTGTCAGTCAACTATAGGCGGCGGTGACTTTCATTTGAAAAAATGGTGGTTTCAGTCTAATAACCACACATTCCTTGTTAATAATAGTTTTCTACTTACACTGATGATTTCCAATGACTTTAGGGTAACAATGGAACTTTAAATGATTATTTACTAGGCGTGGAATTACTTTTGAACGTCAATTTTTAACTACACAATCAGCTGAGTGAGTCCAAAGATACTGAAACCAAAGAGTTTCAGAATAAAGATGAAACACTTTCCCACAAAACGCTCATGGCGCTTACGGCGGACAAAATTATCGTCCTATCTTTGGCGCGCCCTATCGTTTTGATTTTCAAATGTGTACTCTGCAGTGCTAATTTTTAGATTTCTCTTATTTTTAGTATACCTATGAATGAGGCTTGGCTGTTATTATTGAGCGAAGCGTATATTTGTGGGCATCAATGACGTCAGCATGAGAAAGGCACTTACATGTCTCCTTGGAAGTATTCGACTTAGCAGGATCGGCGCGCTGTCTTGAGTGTGTGTGCGAAGCCCCTGGAAAAGTGCAGCGTGTTGGGGAGGGAACTTTTAAAAAGAACGCGTTCTTTTTTGTATACAAAGAACGTGAACGTCAAACGTTCGTTTGAACCACGAACGTTTCGATTAAGTTCGCTCTTTCCTACTGAGCACTAAGCAGTCGAGTTTGAGGCTGGTGTGGAAGGGGAAGTAGGGACCCCTATTAGATTCTTCCCAGTTTCATTTAAGTTTCACGCGGCTCGCATCTGCTTTTGTTTGTTGCCTTGTTGCATTATGTGTTTCTTTGTTATGATATTTAACCCTGTCATTTACCTAAGTATATAATTAATTTTTTTTAAAAAATAACTTTTAAAAGAACATATATTCGTTTTTTTAAGGAACGTGAACTTTTACTACACATGCTTAAAATAAAGAACTTGAACTTTTAAAAAAGTTCATATCAAATTTGGACTTGAACTGAACTTTTAAAAAGATCGTTCTAAAAAGGAACTTCCCCAACACTGAGCACCGGACCGTCGAAGAGAAGAACGAAAACGAATTTCCGCCTGAACAATTGCAATATATATAAATCATTTCATTGATGATGTATGTCCTTTTTAAAAACGGTGGACCACTTGGATCCAGCGTACTATATACAATTCAAATTATTGACATTAAACAATTGATTAAAAATTGATTATAAGCTATAAAAATACAAAATAATTTTATATAAATTGATATATATAAAATAATTATACAGTAATATATAATTTTATAAAATATAAAATTACAAATTGAAATATTATTTTCTTTATATCTCGTCAGAATTGCATTATAATTAAACTCTACGTATACCTAGTTACCGTTAAATTCAGATCCATGGGTGCACGCAGAATTTCTGCTAGGGGTGAAAGGGGCCGAGACAAGGAAAATCAATTTCCCATTGGTTAGGGTTGGGGGGGGGGGGGGGGACGCTCGCCATACCCTGTCCTACAGGGATTTTTCTTTTTGGATTTTAGACACTTTAAATTCAATTTTGAGACGTTAAGAAGTGTATTTTGTTGAAATATTTAATATTCTTTAAAATTTGACACTTTGAGGTGGTGGAGGGCATGCCTCACCTTGCCCCGCATGACACTTTTTGAAATGAAAAGTCAAAAATGAAAAGTCTTGACAGTTTGAAATGATTTTTTTAATAGTTTTGGTTACAAAATGAAACTATTTGAAAAATATCACAAGCAACATTATGTTTTCCTGACCTCCAGGGAGGAGGGGGGGGGGGGGGGGGGTCGCATCCATCGCATCCATCGATCGCAAATAACTTTGACCCCAACAAAGAATTTAGATCAAACAAGCCTGAACGCCTCATTGTGATCACGAGAAATCAATCTTAACAATGTCAGGTAATGTTAGTAAATTACCGTGAGAGGAGAATCTTCTTCGCTCGAATCATTTCTTTCTGGATTGACTGTTTGCTTTTCGACATCTTCCAGTTCAGGACTTGCTGAAACACAAGTAGCTACGTCTCGCTTCCACCAACACAATAACGCTCTAGGAATTATGATAAAAGATAATAGGACCATTATTCTATAAAGAAAACGTAATCATTTCGATCTGCAATCATATCAAACCTATGTTATCCTTATGACCGTTAATGATTTCGTTTTCGTTATAGAATAGGGTAGCGTAAGAATGAGAATATGGTTCTGGTTGCAGAGCCTGTCTCTGGTAATGGAGTAAAAAAACGCATACATATCAATATTGAAATTGTTGAATATTGAAAGTGCCATATTAAAATGTGGCCATATGCCATGCAATTTTGATTTTACATGTGATTTAATGGATATTTCCATATATTTTTTTCCAATTTTAAATGCATTTGCAAGGTATAATATATACATTGAAACCAGTTTAAAAGCATGAACTGGTATTATTTAAATAATAGCTGCAACATAAATGAGTGTAAAATTGTCAACATACTTTTCTTAGTGTTTTAGCCCCAAATCTTTCTCCATCAAGTGGAAACATATTAAAGTAGATATTGTACTCCGTCTTGCCTAAACCACTATTTTCACATTCAAAAAACGGCAAAAACATGCATCATGCTGGTTCAGTGGAAGCCAAATAACATTGGAATATTCTGATTGATCTCTTGAGCCTTACCTGTGACGTCAGACGCTAATGCCCTAACTTACCGGCGCAGGCTGCGAGCAGAATGACGAACACTGCGGCTCGGAACATAGCGAATGAGTGATGAGATTCATCAGGGTTGATGTCTGAATTTCGAATAATGTCCTAACTACTTTTGACATCACTGATACAAATCACACAAAAATAAATAAACAGCCAAGTCCTAGCTGGTGAAAAGAAAAGATGCCGAATAAGCGTGACATGAAAAATATGTCCACCAGTAAATTTATGTCGACATGAATAATAACTGTAAACTTCCAAATAAATAAACACGCGTGTTTTTTTTTAACTAAATATTTCGATTAACCGAAATTAATGAAAAAATTGGCATAACTTCTATATTAAATTAAATAAGTATATCGTTCTAATAATACATCGTAAAGAGATCTATAAGATCTCTCAACAGACAGGCAAATGGTTTCGAAACTGTTTTGACTCCGGCACGATAGGTTTTCGCCATTTTCGTTAACCACTAGCCAAATTTGGTAACAAATGATCGGGTAAGTCACAGGCAACAAGGAGCTATTTCCATTATGAATTAATATCCTATTCGAAAATAAGGAACACGACTGACCTCTGGTGGATTCTTTGGTACTATCCATAAGGGGGATAATGGAGGATATAAAGGGTTTATTTATATAAATAAATAATATATAATTTGTGCTTTAGTTGTTTGTTATGGCTGAAAAAGTAAACTTGTAACTAAATCTAAATTTCATTTGTTTCTCCTTTTTCACTGCCCTATGGAAACACGAACATCAAAATAAAAAGTGAATCTAAAAAGTTTCCTGCCAGAAGTGGCTTCGAATTCGTAAAGGTTTACTAGGCAAGTATTGTGGAAGCCTTGGCGGGGGTGATGCGACCGCCCCTCTACATTCACTTGCATACGTGCACTGAGAGAGATGTGTGCTAATTGGAATGATCCACATGTTTAGATTAGTAATCTCTTTGAGAGCGTCACTTGGAGATAATCTCTAGGCCCACTAAATATCTGATTAATTATGGATACGTTTTTATAAACATTCAAAAATTAAGGGTACAGGGAAAGAACGCTATAAGTCACATTCGGATGAAACTGAGATAAACGATGTTTTATGTTGAAACATGACTTTGTGGCAATATTTTCTAGAAACCGAGGGTATATTCTGAAAACTCATAAAATTCACTGCAAGATTACACTTCAAATATATATTTTTTTATATTAAAGCGTTCTTTCCCTGTAGCCTTCATTAGTGAAAACAGGGCCTTTGCATTCTCAAGTGAAAGGTTTATTTAGTATTCTATAAATTATTCTATCTTCCTGTTTTTCCATCATATTCTATCATATTATTATTTAATATTTATAATAATTATCTTCTATTTGTCTATATGAAGAATAAAATGCTTATGAATTGTAATTGAATTGAAAATGTAACAAAATATTATATATAATCATCAGCCCCATTATCGCTAGCTATAAGCCCCATTTATACGGTACAATTTGTTGAACAACTTCGTTCACATTCCCATTTTTCATACAATTTTGTATTTACACGACGCAACTTTCTGTCACAGAACGTAAAACATGTTCTTATTTCCATTCAAGAAGTGTGACACAGAAGTGTGGCACAGAAGTTGTACAAGAAGTTGCACCGTGTAAATGGGGCTTTAGAACAGTGCAACTAAACCACTAAAAGTTGTGGAATATAATACAAATACCACGGAATAAAATATATAATAGATTGATAGATTTGTATTGACCCGATTAGATCACATGAAATTGGAAACATGTCAATACAGAGTACGTACAAATACGAATAATGCATTTAAGTAGTTAGATAATCTTAACTTTTTCGAGTAAAAGTAACTGTCTGTAACATGTTACTTTGAAAATAAAGTATTTGAATTCCTGACATGTTGCTTATTTTTAGTAGCTTAGCTGATTGTAACATGTTATAGTTTATTTTGTTTCCATAGAATATCCAAGTTGGGTACACACCAAAAAGTCAATTTTAGAAGGTTAAAAAACACATTTTTTTGAAAATGCCTCTTGGAAGGCAATTTTGGTGTATGTTTTAGCTTTGTTCGGTTAATTTCATATTTATTTGTGTATTATTTATGACGTTACAGGTTCACGGATTTTTAAAAAGTAACTGTGAAAGTAACTGCTGACTTTAATCAAGAAACTGTAACTGTATCGGTGTTACTTTTAAAACTACGTAACTGTAATTGTAGCATTGTTAGAATTTTGGACAAGTAAGTAACTGTAACACTGCAACATTTTAAAAGTAACTTGGCCAACATTGCTTGATAGTTGTCCTGACAACGTATTTCCTTATTTCCAATCCATGAGGAAGGAGTTCGGTTTCGCCTAATAATCGTTGTACACGAATCTGAATCGTATGCAAGCAAACTCTGCGCCTGCGCTTGAAAACGTCAACTCCAGTTCATTGGGGTTGAAGAATTGGGATATATTCTGATCCAGAATGAACGAGTCAAAGTTCACTGGAGCGTCTTCAAACTTGAAATCGCCCTGGAACAAATTACCAATTTAAATATAGTTTGTTCTTTTCGAAAAGTGTGTATCTTTTTTTGACATTTTTACGTACAAGAGAAGAATTGCTTGATACATACTTATAGACAATAGCTCATAAGGAATGTAAAGAATTACAATTACATAACATGACACCATACATAACACAATTATTTCACAACATGAAAATTTGGCTCGTATATAATATTTGATCGTATAACTATATGGGTTCAAAGCATGGGTTCATATTAATTTGGTTGCCCGAATTTAGCTATGGTACTATACATAGATCAGCAAACCATGTCCAGCTAAGAATCCATACTACATGTTCCATGTTTATATCCATGTGTAATCCATGTTTTTTAGTTTTTTAAGTGTCAGGGTGGCGGGGGGGGGGGGGGGGGGGGGCGGAACTACTGATTGTCTTCAAAATTTCACAAAAACAACAAACAACAGATTATACAGATTCACAGAGTATAGAGATTTTCACAGATTATAGATATGTATAGTTAATCTGTGTTCCAGGTCGAAAATGTTTCATTAATTGTTTTGTTTTTTCATAGCAGGGGTACAAAACCACCCTTAAATTACTCCAGTTTGACCCTCTACAACAGGAGTAAAAACAATTTTTATTTTATTTTTCAAATAATGGAAACACAAATGTTATATTTTTAAAATAGTAGGAGTAGCATTTTTATTTTATTTTTTTGTGGTTTTCAATAATTGAATTAAAATAACTCACTTCACAGCAGTATATGCAACATACAACACATAGCTAATGCACTTTCAGGATATTTAGTTTATCGGAATCGCAGTAATTTTTACGAGTAGCAAAGAAAGTTATCGCAATGGAACACTTACAACGGTGATCGGACACTTGGACGGAAAGTCTGGACTGGATCTGGTGATGTTTGACCAGATAAATCCCTCTTCTTTCACATTATCACAGAAGCCCGGGTATTCGGTGACGCTGAGCTTCTTTGTGCATCCCATCACACATCCCAACACTTTGCCGGTCACCTGCAATAATAATATTCTTTATACAAAAGAAATAATAACACACAGAAACGGAACAGGTATGGCTGCGGGGTAACGCTCTGAACTTGTATTCCGGAGGCCTGGGTTCGATTCCCGCGGCCGTCCTTTCTGACTGAGGTTTTTACGTGGTATTCCCTCAGTCGACAGGCAAATGCTGGGAAGGTACCCTACTAATAGGCCACGGACGCCTCCTACCCACTTACCATACTTACCAACTCTTCACCATCATCTCCCAATCATCATCATAATAATTTATCCGTCGCCATTAGCCTCGCTGCAGAACAGTGCGACGTTTATTAAACCCCAAAAACATTTGGGAACACGCGGAAAACATTTTTTCTACACTTGAACCTACACTAAAATGTTAAAGCCACAGTAGAAAAAATACCAATGATGAGACTAACTTAAAATTCCATGTGGTTTATAAATTATGGGATGTCTTAATTAGAAATAGTTCGAGATCAAGCTTAAAAAAAGATGGGAGAAAGTGAAACAAGCATTATAGGGCTAAGATATCCCTTGTTATGCATTTATATTTTTGAGCGAGCGACTCCTTTTGGCTATTTTGGTACGGACCTCTTTTTTGTCTGTTATATACTAACCGATACACAGGCCGCACCGGTTCACCGATCGATCTGAAATTTTGCACACATGTTTGGACCACTTTTTTCTGTTTGCAGACAGTTATTTTTTAAAATCCGTTTATTGGTTAAAATTAAAATAAATATCTCCTGATGGGTTGAAAAATTAAAATGGTTTTCGATAAATCTGATCATACTTATATTTTGCCTTGTCGTTAAGACCAAAATTGTCAGCCCAACCAGTCAAGAACATATGAAATAATTGAAGTTTTTAATATTTGTCAGAAATGAAGTTGGTATCGAAATGAATAGGAATTTTCCACTGCAACTGAATCTGATTTGGAGTGTTTAGATTGCTATTCTCAGATTTCAACGAAAAACAAATACTTTTATGTTGATTGAGTGGTTCATATTAAATTCCATAATTTCAATATGGATGTTAATGTTTTCTGTACATTGTGTACGCAATTGCACGTGCCGGTGCTCGCTCATCAACACGTTACCTTTAAGTCTGTCACGTTCTGTACCACGTTCATATGACCGCTCATGTTCAGGTCAGCGAACAACGGACGGCGCGGATTGAATGACGAACTCGTAGTGATGTTGTAGAAGGCGTTTCCGTTGGGCTTCCTCACTCCAGCACAGAGCCCAAGATAAGCCCTTGTGTAGTATATCTGGAACCAAGTAGGTATTATGTAACAATAATATTTCTTAAAAATGAAATTGCATTAGCTATGAGTTGTATAGTATTTGTGACATTTAATCGTGTGTTGCATTTTGCATGATAATATTGCTGTGGAGTAGTTATTTTCATTAAAATATTGAAAACCACAAAAAGAAACCATAAATAGGCTATACCCTATAACTTTTTAAAACCGAATTTACCGAATGACTTCAAAATTTTACTGGTTATAAGAAAAATCTGTGTATCCATGATTTGAAAAATCAAAGAAAATATGTTTTTACTCCATTGCAGAAGGTCAAACTGAAGTAATTTAAGGTGATACTAGCGTTCGGCTGTTTTAGTAAATTGAGCGAGAGAAAAATTGTTTCATAAGTGGGTGTAACTTTGATAGGATGTTCACATGATCAGTCTGATTGTATATTAGTAGCTCTTTGTTATTTTTGCTTCGTGCCTTGTTAATTAGGCGCCGGTTATTCAACAAAAACGCGCAAAACTATGAAATTTCCGATACGATTGGAGACCAAACCCGAGAACCAATTGATCTCAAATTGTAATCGTAATTAGATAAAAGACAAACTTAGGGTTATCACTTGGTACATTGTTGAAATTTAATTTCATACGGCACCCAGCGAGACAAGAAAATATAAAAATTTTCACCGAAAGGCGAAAATCAACTAATTACTACTAATTAACAAAGCAAAAAATTAAAAATGTACCAAGTGAAAGACAAAAAAAGCTTGTCTTTTTATCTGATCATGGTTAAAATTTCAAATCATTTCGTCAACCCATTTCGTCTCCAATTGTATCCTAAAAAGTGTCTACATTAAGGTGGCTAAATCGCTCGCGCTTGCAGCACCTTCAGGGTCTTAGCACCGCTGTCGCGAAAAAAAATAAAACAACAAAATCAAACATTTTCGACCATGGACACATAGGTTTAAAATGTATCTTTAATCTGTGAAATTTTGAAGACAATCGGTCACGATGTTCAGAAAAAAATGGGTCGCCTTTCTGTGCTTTAAAATCATGGATTTCATCAAGTATTATCGACTCCTAGTCCTAACACGTGGTGTGTTGTGCATAATGCCAGAAAGTATAGTCATTGGACTGAACGCATACGTCTTGTCAAGGGTTGTACATGGAATTTGCATCTCACCCATGGCTTCTTCTGCCGGGCGCATGAAGCTGGAGTCTGGAGAGCTGAAAACAAGATATTAGAATGAATTCTGACATTAAACTAGTTGTTAAGCAGACCTTCGTATTGCATGCGAATTAATATTTCATAGGATCAGTGAAAATTTATTTGGACTAATTTGACAAATGCCAATTTCAAAACAAGCATAGCATTTCCAATAACTCTTGAATTTCCCTATATGAATATTTTGAAAATGCAATTAGTAAAACATTGGTCCCAATGAGTATAAGAACGTCTTCTGCAGCCTACAATTGCACAGGTAAACCATAAATAATATAAAAAAAAACTGAAAAACCGATTGACTGCCGTTCTGACATGTATCACCAAGATGGCCGCGCAACAATGAGATATGACGTCACATGAATACAGCTAACTTTATCGGGACATGTAACCGGGCCTGAGCTCATCACCAATGGGCTTGAAAAAATTTCAGCTATACTTTATGAATTCGAGCCAAGTGGTGAGATTTTGTTGCACTCAATACTCATTGCGCATATAATTTATCTTCAAATTAAGGGGAAGGAAGAGCCTCTGAATGAGGACCTCGGCTGGAAAGCAGTTATCGTCCCGTTTCGTTTAAGATAGACTAGATGTTAAAGCGACAAAGTTGTGGAGAATGAATTGCAGATTATGCAGCGTTGACCACTTATTTGAAATTTTTAATCACCTTAAAGTTATAAGTAGTTATATGTTGCGTAATTATTTAGTAAATAAAACTAATAATTTTAAAAATTGGTTCAACGACGCTTAAACTAGATTTAATTTCAAGCAACTTTGCTCTTGAAACTTTTTTTCTAACTTGATCGGTAGAGGCACAATTTGCTTTCGCACGCCATCAATGTTATGAGTTTTGCATAAAACCAGGGGCACTGAAACCGACTGAAGTTGCAAGTAAACATTCTGGGAGTTCCAGTAACGGTGTGGAAGGGGATGATGGGAGGGTCCTAAGGTACTTAGAGACAGCATGGAAATATAAATAGTGCACTGATAGCGAGAGTTTGTATGTCAACAATAATCATCAGTTTCCCCGGCATTTACACAATCAACGACGACTGGAGACAGACGGACCTCAGAGTTGTCTAAATCATCTTACCTAATTTATAAAAATCTATCTATCATAAAGTGTATAGGTACCGTCTAAAATGTTGGAAATGGCCTAAAATTAAATTTTCATTGTAAGTTGATAAAATGTAAGTGAAAATTTTCAGAAACATAGAATGTTGATATTCAAAACAGCCATGTACAAATCTTCCCAACAATTTAATTTATCATAAGAAAATTCGCTGTTGTATTAATAAAGACTTCACTTAATATTATTTTTTATGCTATTTTTTAAATTTTAATTTGAATATTTATGTTTTTTTGAAGATATAAATATATTTGTGCTAATTGAATAACTGTTGAAATCGGCAACACTTCTCTAAGCATCCATAATAATTCACAGTAAATAGTAGCATCACGGGCTATCTATTATTCTTGAGTCAATCTCGGCAAGGTTATGTCACGATGTGTATTTATTCTCATTGTGACAACAATGTCGAACAGTTTTCCCGTCTACAATTACTAGTGCAGAATAATAGATGAATTTCGACGTTCGCTAAGTGCACATCAATGTGTGTCTCTACTGTATGCACTATTTTATTATTTATAACTGAAAACTGTATGTTATAAAGGTAAAGAAATATTTTTGGTTGCAATGTGTATCATAGCAACTGAATGATAATTATACATTGTACGTGTTATTTCACACGTTAATCCCGAACACAGGTTTAGGTCACCGATAGCAATGATTTGTCAGACAAACGGCGAATTATTATTTAATTGTTGTATTGACCGTTATCATTACTCCAACCATTCCATTTTAAAAAAAAATCGATGTAGGTGTCAAAGGTTTCAAAATATAACATATAAAGTGTGTGACTTTTTGTTGATTTTTTCTACTAGTTTTGAGCAATGAAATAATATATGATATTATTTCAAAATTTCCTAATTCATTGATTTATAAATTTCACAACATACCACTTATATAGTCCGGAGAAAAGGCTGGAAATATTCATGTGTATTTTTATTACTTTATTTCATTATTTTTCGTATTTTCTACTCTCTACTTACAAGAAGTAGACAGTAGACAGTGTCTACATTCTACTACAAGAACCACATGCACAAAAACTAAAATGATTTTCTTGCTCTGATTGCGATAATATTATTCTCTTAGTAAAGAACCCAGAGAGAAATGAGACTACCTATACCTATTCGTAAACAAATTTTTCCAATGGCATTATACTCTCTGGTGGTGAAATAAGATCAGTGTCATATATCGCCGTTATAATGGTTAAAAATCAATAAAAGGATTTGCAATCTTTGAATCTATTAGATAAGTGTTGAACACTTTATTGCGTGTGATTATTCTTGATCCTCGATGATTTTGTTCGTGTTGTGAAAGTGATGCCAATGATGTCATTTGAGTTGGTAACCAGTCTGGACCCAGCGATCATAACAACAATACTCGGGGTATCCGATCTCACTTCTGTTTACATTTTTTGCATGGGAACTAAAGTCGGAAGAAAACATTCATATCAAACATTGTTCCCAGCTAGACCAATCACAGTAATGACAACAAATTCGTCGCCAAATCTGATCCCGCCTTATTTACCTTTAAAAACCCCGCCTACAATAGCAATTAGGGCTGATTCTCTAGGAGCAGTCAGCCGGTCCTTCCCCTTAACAGAATTTTTCTAAAATCAGATAGTAGCGACCCATAACAGCCTAATAGACTAAAATAATGCCACACACTGGAGTATTTAATGACCTCTGGTACGACCTCAAAGTGTTAAATATACGGTTATTTACCATACAAATCTTATTATAAACACCTTGAGGTCGTACCATGTGAGGACAAAACTTACGCCAGTATGTTTTAGTCCATTTAAGTCTATTTTAGGCTATTTTAAAGTCTATTAGACTGTTATGAACTATCTCATTTTTAAAAATTCATTTAGTGAAGACAAATGTCAAAAAATCGCTCTGACGAACCGTGCGAATCCCGTTCGCTTACCTGCAGCGACGAAAATAAAAAGCAAAAGTCCAAGTCTTCCCGCAGCCATGATGAAGACCTGAAGATCTTTGGCTCCTGCAGTTCCTTTTATACCTCAACTTCAAGGTATAAAGCTGACTTGGAAAACTAACATCGTATGCAATTGCAATATAATCATACGCATTGCTTGTAGAGGAATGCATTTTCTGATACTGTGATTGACGATGTTTACATAAGTGGATAATAATTATAAGTACCTAATCTCTATGTGCACTTACAAGTTATCTTCAGGTTATTACTTTGCAACGGGCATGCCGTGCTCATTTAAAACTATGTGGAATAGATCAAACTAATAAAATCTATATAAATAATTCCCCCTTAACGTGGTGCGATCACTCGATATAGCACATTTTTATTTATTTTTGAAATTACCATTTCAAAATACCTTTTACAACAGTTCAACTATATTTAAGCATAAAATACTCATTTAATGGCCTGTAGTTAGCAACTTCCGCCCAATAATGAGTTTTCAATTGTATGTCTTTTGAGAATGTATACAACATTAACATGGGAGATATAGGAAAATCATTTCGAATTTGGTTAATAACTTTTAAAATAGCACACGTTGGTATCGTTTTCAATTTTTTTCCTCATAGTGTGTCCGTATGTCTACCTCAAAAAAAGTTTTTTGTTAAAATCTGACGGTACAAAATAATTAGAACTTCATTTTAGCTTAAAAATGACACGATTTCACTTGGCTGCCATAAGATAACATGGGGGAGAAAACTCAAATTATCTCAGAAACTAGACACGAGAAGTGTTTAATTTTTTCAGGGATTGTGTATGGCGAGTTTATCAATAAGTACACAAAAATGTATGAACATCTGAGACTATGCCTCGAGTAAGATGGCTGGGAATGTCCCCTGCCTTCATGACGCCTCTTTCAGAAAGCCATGATCAAAACAGTGAAATCTGTAACTGTCAATATGCTATATGTTGGTGAATCAACATCTGTTGTCGCTACATCTAGCATCTAGGTGTGTATAACATCTAGTACAAGAGATGAAATGAATACGGAATGTATTTGATCAATGTGTGTTTTGTTTTCGCATACTCTGTCACAACATTATTTAAAACACGATTGAACCCCCCCCCCCAACCCCAGGCTTAAATCAAGATTCGGGTGTGTTACTGTAACAATGGGGATGAAAGTCGATAAGAGCGATGGTTGTAAACATGGCATATATGATGTAGAAGCAAACTGTTCTAATAAATATAATTCGCCTGGTTAAAATGGTAAATAACACAGTTTTATTTTGAAAGACATACAAGTCACTTTGATAACTATTTCGATTTCGGAAACCGTGATCATTTGAAAGCGGGCGTCTCTATATGAGAACGACAGCGATCACTGCGCAAATCGTAGCAATCATCCCAGATAATCTCCCGAGAACCGCGGCGGCACTGGGCGTCGATATTTCTGTCGCCTCCGTCGTAGGATCCGTCATCGCCTCCGTCGTCGGCGTAGTGTCTGGAGGACAAGAACACCTGGTCGACCTAGTCAGCGTGTCCCGTCCATCGCATGGAGGACACGGCGGTTCCGTTGTCGCTTCTGGTGTCGTCGCTTCTGGTGTCGTCGACCACGTCATCGCCTCCGTAGACGTCGTCGTCGGACAAGTACACCTGGCCGGTCTCGACAGCATGTTCTGTCCATCGCACGGCGGACACGTCGTCACATCTGGTGTCGTCGACCACGTCGTCGTCATCGTCGTCGGCGTAGTGTCTGGAGGACACGTACACCTTGTCGGCCTCGTCAGCGTGTCCCGTCCATCACATGGCGGACACGGCGGACCCGTTGTCGCTTCTGGTGTCGTCGCTTCTGGTGTCGTCGACCCCGTCATCGCCTCCGTCGTCGACGTCGTCGTCGTAGTCGTTGTCGTCGCCGCCGTCGTCGGACAAGTACACCTGGCCGGCCTCGACAGCATGTTCTGCCCATCACATGGCGGACACGTCGTCACATCTGGTGTCGTCGACCACGTCGTCGTCATCGTCGTCTCCTCCGTCATCGCTTTCGTAGACGTTGTCATCGCCTCCGTCGACGTCGTCGTCGGACAAGTACACCTGGCCGGCCTCGACAGCATGTTCTGCCCATCGCACGGCGGACACGTCGTCACATCTGGTGTCGTCGTCATCGTCATCGCCTCCGTCGTCGTCGTAGTGTCTGGAGGACAAGTACACCTGGTCGGCCTCCTTAGCATGTTCTGTCCATCACATGGCGGACACGGCGGACCCGTTGTCGTCGCCATAGTTGTCGGATCCGTCTTGGGCTGGAGCGACATAAAATGAAGTTAGTATAGGTATAGTTTGTTAAACATTGATTTAGATCAGGGGTCGGCAACCTTTTTTGATGAAGGAGCCAATTTACCAAAAACTAATAAATTAAATTATAATGGGAGCCGCTGTAGATAGGCAATCAAATATAATACTTCGAAAATAATAAATTTAATTACTAGTTTATTTTGATATTTTGACCAAGTCCCCCACTTGCATGCCCCTCGGGGCGTTTTTTTTTAGAATTTCATCAATTTAAAAGTGATTTTGGGACACAATTTGAGGGGGCAAAAATGAATTATAATATTGTATTATATTACTCAATAATTAATTACTTAGTTCTCATTAAACATTGGCTTCTGTAAACCGCACAATAAATGTCTCGTATTTTTACTTTAGTCAGAACCAATTACGTTCATGTGGGATGTACTAAATGATGATTTTATAATGTTGTGAAACATAATGGCTATCAACAACATTATAATTACCTGGTGAGGAATGTCTGCTCTGTTTGCATCATCTCCTCGGATATCTCTTGGATTGACTTCTTGATCTTGTGCAGCTTTCAGCACTGGATTAGCTGAAACATTGGGACAACCCAGAAGCTATCAATTCCGTCAAAACCACTTTCTCAAACGCAAAATGTGAACATAAATAATAAAGTACTTATGTGATATTCTTGAGATATAGTTCTACTCCGTTCGGGTTTGCACGTATTTCCAATTAAGGAACCCTATCATCAATATTAATATTATATCAGTAAAATTAAAGGATTATATTAACAGTAAATAGACACCATTTCGCCTAAACTAATCCTAGATCTTTCGTGAAGGACATTTGAAAACTTAATCTAGTTCTATCATGTATTTCACTTCCATAAATGTTAAAACTGGAATTTTAAAGAATTAATTTATCTCCCTTTTACGAAGTCTTAAAATTTTCGCAGCCTGGCATTCTGAGTACAAGTCTAGTGCGTTACTTCTTGAACCAACTGGTTTCGTTTTACATATTTTTGATGACTCATTGAAAATTATTTTCTTAATTTTTAATGAGTGTATTTTCGATTCTGTGTTAATTTTTCTACAGTTGATTGAATAAAAGCACGATAATTATCAATACAAGTGCATTCTAGGAGTTTGTTATAAATGGAGGAGGTACCCTAACAATTGCAATGAAATTAAGTTGTAGGGTAAGTATAATGATTGTCATTGCTTTAGGAAAAAAAAACAATTTTCGTTGGCTGAGTGGTAACGCTCTGAACTTGTATTCCGGAGGCCCGGGTTCGATTCCCGCGTCCGTCCTTCCTGACTGTTTTTTTCGTGGTATTCCCTCAGTCGACAGGCAAATGCTGGGAAGGTATCCTACTAGTAGGCCACGACCGCCTCCTTTCCACCTTCCATCCTTACCTAATCTTCGCCATCATCTCCCAATCATCATCATACTCATTCATCCGTCGCCATTAGCCTCGCTGCAGAACAGTGCGACGTTAAGCTCCATACAAAATAAAAATTTAAAATAAAAATTTTCATAATAATCTGATGTGAAATTTGTCACTTTCTTCAGGATTGCTAATAAACATTTGACGGTTTCTTTCTGAATCTCGGAATAAACAACAGCTTCAAGTTACTTATTATTTCCAAAGCTCCTCAAATAAATGGAGTCACGTCACGTGCACATTAACAAGTATCACGTAAAAAAGAAAGTATATTTGAAGTGTACACGGGATAAACGCTCGGAGTCCCTTTAAAAAATATATAGTGTTAGGAGTCATCTTGCAGTGATTTTTATGTCAATAAAATAAGCGATACGTGATGGAGCCACTTCAGGCAGGAAACATCTTAGATGCACTTTTTTATTTTGAAGTTCGTGTTTCCATAGGGCAGTGAAAAAGGAGAAACAATTGAAATTTACATTTAGTTACAAGCTTACTTTTTCAGCCATAACAAACAACAAGAGCAAATTTTATATCATTAATTTACATAAATAAACCCTTTGTTTCCTCCATTATCCCCCTTATGGATAGTACCAGAGAATCCACCAGAGGTCAGTCGTGTTCCTTATTTTCTCGAATATACCCTTGGTTTTTAGAAAATGTTGCTACGAAGTCTTGAAATATCGATCTGTATGGAAAATAGATATAAGTTTCAACATAAAACGTCGTTTATCTTAGTTTCATCCGGTGACTTATCCTTCTCCCGTACCCTTAATTTCACTTAAATTTACTAAGTTCCACACTAAAGGATTGAACTCAAGAGAACACACAAGACTCAAGTGCACTTGCACTTACCAGCACAGGATGCAGCCAGAAGAACAAACAGCAGAGCTCGGAACATCTTAAACGAAGATGCACAAGTATGCTCTGTGACTTCTGAACCTCGGCTTTCCTCAAGCCTACTTATACTGATACAGTAAGTGATGGGATCACTGTATAGATTATCTCTTACGAATGAGATTACAATGATTCATAAGGTCTTAGAGCTGACAACACTAATACCTCTAAGATACGGGTGTTTAAATTCCAACAGGTATTACTTGAGAAATAGGTTTAGTGAGTGAATGGGTTTGTTCTGACAAAACCATCCATTTAAAACAAAACTCCCTTATACAACAATAGATACATCTCAAAAAAATCATCTAGTAATAATGAATAAGATAAAAAGTTTTATCTAGATAATTGTAATAGATAATACATCATTTAAAAAAAGGAAATCCCACATATTTACACATTTATTTTCGAAATGGAGTTTTTAAACACTTTGCCGTCAAAATAAGCCAACTTGTCCAGCTAAATGGAGATGATTTTACTTTTTCATCATCTAACTTTATTTTGTAGCTCGATGCATGTTCATTACACACACACAAATGATTTTGAAATGTATTTTTTTATCTAGATAATTTCAAATATAACAATATTTTTATCTAGATAAAGATAAATACTAATTATCTAGATAAGATAATAGACAAAAAAAATCAATACAGATAGTTTTATCTAGGAAGTCACAACATATAAAACGGTATGTGATTGAATTATGCCGAGTTAAGCTGGGTCCACATAGACCGTTTTTGCGTTTTGCGTTTTCCGTTTTTTTTCTATTAACCAATCACAAGTCTGCCGTGAGCGGTTTCTGGACTGGTGATTGGCTGTAAGAAAAAAAACGGAAAACGCAAAACGCAAAAACGGTCTATGTGGATCCAGCTTTACAGTTCGTTTTATCTATGTTTGAACTCTCACCAGATGGAGCCACCGTCACTTACTCTGTTAGGACGAGAAAGACGTCATTGCAAGGTGAGCGCGCAATGAAGTCTTTCTCGGCCTAGCAGAACAACTGACTATCGGCGCATTCTGGTGAATGTTAAGACATAGGAAAAACGAACTGTATAGTATAGACATTTTCATACAATCCGATTACTTAATACTAGTTTCCACGTTTCTTTGTTAGAAGTTATTGATTAAAACTGCATTGAAAAACCGATTTCACATAATTATTTTAAAAACATAAAATATCATTGGCATTTTCAGACCGCACAGCACGAGATCTACATCTTATTTTATAAGTGAGTCGGAATCTCTTTTACTTGTACACGTCTCAATTATCTCAGAATAATCAGGGGCGGATTACCCATTAGGCTAGTTAGGCTATAGCCTAGGGGCGCCGTCTTCCAGGGGGCGCCGCAGTGTCAAATAAATACCAAATTATGATAAAAAAAAATATGAAATCATAAACAAACTATCAATTCAACGTAGGTAATCTGAAAATATGGTAACTTGTGTCAAGATAATTACTGCATAGTCTTTTTAATAGAATGGGTGATATGGAGATTACCGCCCACGCAAATGGTACCACCTCGACTTGGATAGAAAAAGACGCCATTTCCTCGCCCAAGATTTAATCAAAAAGTGTATAAATTCTAAAAAAAATACTTGTGGGGCGTGTGTAGCCGTCTAATGCCTTCATTCTCGCTGGTTTGATATCCCATTTAGGCACTTTCTGTGATAACAGCGTCGTTACATGATTTTAAGAGAAAGAGCACCTGGTGCTCTGGTGAATTATCCTAGGGGCGCTCAACAGTTTAATACGGCCCTGCATTTCTTTTGTGAGTGTGTGGGCTCACGACTTGGCTGGTGTGAGGTGAACGCCCTATATTTATTAGAACATTATTTTTATGGGTACGTAATTGTGATCTTGATATACGTAGAGCAGTTTAACCAAAGAGAAAATCAATTTATTGTCAGCTGTCCATAAACACGGTTGACTATAAAATCCAGCTTACTAATCAATAATAAATTAAAATTAATATATTTAATACATTCAAATCTCAAACATCTTTATTACTACTGAGCAGTTAAACAAACTACAAGTAATTATTTTGTTCAATAACATTTCATATCCAGCAGAACCTCGCGACCAACTTGTTATACTTGAAGTGAGTATGCAACTTTTTACATGTACACATTTTTAAATATCTCGTATTGATATGATTCTTAGGTCTCCAATTCGGAGATCAAATGTTATCATAATGAGTACTACATACTATGTACAGCTTGTTCGCTACTTTATGAGTGGATAACTTATTCAAAGCCTCAAAGGAAAACAATATGAAAATGTGTCCAAATCGATTTGTGCCCTGTCAGCAACAACATATGGATGACAACATAATGTAAAATAAATTAGGATACAAATGTATGCTAAGAAAAATGTATAATAATTCGTTGGTAAATAATAAATAAAATAAGTTAACGGGTAAAGCTGGGTTCCCATACTTCGCATCGAATTCGCTTCCGGTTCGCTTTTTCGCAAAATGGCTACCTTTTAACAAAGGAAATCGTCCATGTTTACATTCGCATGTTCGCGTGTTTCGGTTTCGTTAAAGTTGAGCCAATTTTAACTTTGACGAAACCGAAACGAAACCGAAACACGCGAACATGGGAATGTAAACATGGACGATTTCCTTTGTTAAAAGGTAGCCATTTTGCGAAAGCGAAGCGAACCGGAAGCGAATTCGATGCGAAGTATGGGAAACCAGCTTTAGACCAAATAGAACAGAAGAAAATAATTTAAGGACCAGTTTTCATTACTCAGTGAGTAGATAAGTTCAAACGGGATCATTAGAGGTATGTCATTAGTTGTTGCCATGACAATCTAGTCCTAATCAACTGTTTAAATTTAGCAAAGTATTGAAAAACTGTCCCTAAATCACTTTTGCCATCTTCCGGATTCTCCCTTACTACATTGAATAATATCATATTGTTGCAGCTACAATGTTGCGTGGATTGCTAATGATCTTGTTGGCGCTGATGCCGATGGCAACGGCAGGACCTGGAGGTTAGTGGTAACCATAAGTTTACTAGGAAAACGCTCAGTGTAACGCGTTGATGAGCGAGCACGGGTACGTGCAAATTCTCGAACCGGAAATGCGTACACAACGCACAGAAAACATATACATCCATATTGAATTGATTATGATATCAACTTAAAAGTGTATGCTTTTCATCGAAACTTTAAAATAGCATCAAAGCACCTGGTTCATAAAGCAAATCAGAATCAATTTTCAATTGGCACTGGAAAACATTCATTTCGATACCATTACTGACAGATATTAAAAATGTCAATAACTGCATACGTTCTTAACTGATTGGGATGAAATTTTGTAAAATAAGAGACAATATTGGTCTTAATGATCACGCAAAATATGAGTTTGATCAGAATTATCGAAGACCGTTTTCATTTTTCAGCCTATCAGGAGATATTTATTTAAATTTTAACCAATAAATGGATTTCAAAAAAAATTATAGTATGCAAACAGAGAAGGTTGGTTTTACATGTGTACAACATTTCAGCTCGATCAAAGAAAAACACTGACCTGTTTAGCCAAAATATGAGTTTGATCAGATTTATCGAAGACCAGTTTCATTTTTCAACCTACCATCAGGAGATGTTTATTTAAATTTTAACCAATCATTTTTTTTCAAAAAAATTAGGGGTCAGCAAACAGAAAAGGTTGTCTCCACATGTGTGCAAAATTTCAGCTCGATCGAAGAAAAACTCTGACCTGTACCTATAGCGTCAGTAAACGGGGGAAAAAAGAAAAAAAAACAAAAAAAACAGAGGTCCGTGCCAAAAGAGCCAAAAGGAGACGCTCGCTTCGCTCGCTCAATAATGAATAAGCAACTTGATTTATAACTTGTAACTCCATTTTACTGTGTTTTCAGATAGTGTGTGCTGCCCCAGTTATTACTTATCGGTATGTAATATAAATAATATCCAAACAGATAATACAGTGTCAGAAACAATGTACCCATAAAGAACACTCTGATTTTAAAGAAGCACATCCCGATTCTGGTGGAATCACAATATTCACTACAATTTGGATTAACATTCGAAGGATTCTGATTCCAGCAGAATCGGGATTTGTAAAGTTATATAATAGAACTACGTATTTATTAATTTTGACTCTGCGTTCTTGTCCATGAATCTCCCCGTACAATGCGGGGTAGAATGCGTACACACTTCCTCTAGTACAGGGGTCGGCAACCTTTTTCGGTGAAGGAGCCAATTTCCCAAAAATGTATGTAATAGATAATAATGGGAGCCGTAGTAGAAGCAATCAAATATAAAACACCGAAAATAATAACTTGCATTATTAGATCATTTTCATATTTTGACGAAGCCCCTCAGTTTTAGCCCCGCAGGGCGTTTTTTACGATTTCAACAATTTAAAAGTGATTCAGGGACTCTAAAATGGACAAACTCAATCAAATAATCTTCCAATTGTTGCCCCGCAGATCGTTTTTGTAGAATTTCAACAATTTACAAGTGATTCTGGGACTCTAAAATGAACAAAGTCAATGAAATAACCTTCCAATTGCTGCCCCGCACGGCGTTATTTTTTCGAATTTTCAAATTTTTCGATTCCAGATATTTATTTAAATTATAAAGAGCCATTCAAGAACCACCAAGGAGCCGCAGGTTGCCGATCCCTGCTCTAGTACCACATTTCTACCACTAGAGTGCAGTACTGTTCTTGATTGGGCGAATAAGTCTTGTGCATTCTGTTGCAAGGTATGCGATGACCTTACACGGTCCTACTGCTGCAGTTTCGGCCCCTGCAACATCTTCTGTTGCAACTGTGATGCCCGTTGCAGGACTAAAGCTGACCGTGTACCTCCAGTTTACACCATGGAATCTGCTGTCAAGAACAAGGACGGTTTAACTCCAGTTCAAATAATGGAAGCGGCTGACAAGAACAAGGATGGGAAACTCAGTTACCAGGAGACAGAAGAGTACTTGGGACTGAAGAATGTAACCAATATCGAAGAGGGTTTCAAGAAGTTGGACGGGAATAAAGATGGGTACATCTCTTTAGAGGAAATGTCGGGTTAATACCGATGTTAGTATTTTCTTATGTATTTATCTCTGCAACAATGCTTCCTGGGGGGTATACTTTCTGTATGAATTTTCACTCATTATTGTACATTTTAAGAGCGTTGATATCTGGCAATTGTTATGGACGTAACAATTCACTCAACAAATTTAATGATGGTTGTTAAATCGATTATTGATTATAGCGTGGAAGGGCCTTTTCAGTTAACGCCAATAAAGTGTGTATAAGACTTTTGACTGCATCCTTGTGGATCATTGGTCTTTCTTTGAATACTTATTAATAAATGTTGTATTGTATTGTAAATTTATTGTATTTATTTATTTGTAGTGAACAATCAAAACATTGTATTACAAGTCAGTCTTATAATATATGAAGGCTACAGTCATTTAACAATCAATCTTGAATCCATGATACTTTGATACACTACGTCAAAAATACATTAAAAATCATTTAAAGTTCAAGAAATCATCAACAGTATTCAAATAAATAAGCGATCGATACGTGATGGAGCCACTTCTGACAGGAAACTATTTAGAAGCACTTTTTTATTTAGAAGTTCGTGTTTCCATAGGGCAGTGAAATAGGAGAAACAATTGAACATTACATTTAGTTACAAGTTTACTTTTTCAGCCATAACAAACCACTAAAGCAAATTTAATATAATTTATTGAGCGAGCGTAGCGAGCGTCACCACGGTACTCTTATGGCACTTTCTCTGTGTGTTTTTTTTTTTTTTTTTTTTTTTTTTTTTTTTTTTGTGGTCACAGCCCAGGTCAAACCGCTCAAGCAATCGATCTGAAATTTTATACACATACTAACGTAATCTATGAGGTCCCTGGGATCGTTTTTGAACGGGCTCCTGTGATTGGTTCAAATTTAAAAAAAATTATCTTTCGATTGGTTGTTCCGATCAATTTGAAATTTAGCAAAGTCATTTCAACCAACATTTTACCCAATCATAATAAATTTCAGCCAAATCCTCCCATTGGTTAAAATTTGAAACCATTTTTACGGTGATTTTTGTAATTTAAACTAGAACCGATTGACCGACTAACTTAAAACTTCGCATGGTCATTGCTACCAACATTTAAGGTATTTTTGCCAATTTTCAGTCTAATCTGTAGTTATTTTCAAAAGTTTGTGTCATTTTAGGGACATTTTATTCCAAAATCTTGAAATATTTACTACATTTTCATCCCTGCCTTCTTTAAGCTTCTGCTCCAAGGCCTGTAGAGCAGCCAAGCGGTCCACAATTTACAGTAAAACTAGCGCATATCAAATCGAATGCAGTACGAAGGCCGAATCCTCCTATTGGTTTAAGTATAAATAATATCTTCTGATTGGTCGACAATCAAAATGTTCCGATTAGGTTCAAATTTTGCATGGTGATCAAGACCAACATAATCGAAAATTTTACACATTGTAAGCCCAATCAGTCAAGTATTAATTGTCATTGTACGAGTTTAGTATGGGTTGTCAAAAGCTGGAAAATGTATGTAGGAAAGTCACGACACAATGGATCTGATATTCATCCAGAGTATTTATATGGAGATTGGAAAGTTGCAGAGAAAATCGTAGAGTGCCGTGTCGTGTATCGGGACTGGGGATGTTGCATGTTCTGTGCTCGCTCATCAACGCGTTACACTGAGCGTTTTCCTAGTTTATATAAATATCCCCGTGATATCCTCCCGCTTATGGCTAGTACCAAAGAATCCACCAGAGGTCAGTCGTGTTCCTTATTTTCTCGAATAAAAGGAGTCCAATAAGAGGGAGACATCCACAGCCTTCTTGAATATGCTTCTGGAAGCGAGACTGCGTATCTCTTGAGGCAGCTTATTGTAGAGTCTTGTAGATGTAATTGGTCATGTAGAGTTTTGTTGGTAGTTGGCAACCCGCCTTATCTGTTTCCCATCACACCTCGTCACCAAAGGGAATTGACATTTTTAAGTATAGTAATGTAAAACCATATTAAAAAAGTTACGTTTAACTCTTTGCAGATTATCTCGATTATGTTCTTTTGTAAGTAATTTTTTATTAACCTATACTGGAATAACGTAGGTACTCAGCAATAAATCTACTTTACGCAGGTAATGACTTTAAAACATAAAATTCCCCTTCCCGGATTTTTTTATTACAATTGAACTGATTGAATAAACTAAATCAGATGCAGACCACATATCTCGAGAACTACTTCTCACTCTTGAGGTAAGAATGCAACATTTTATTTGTACAATTTCATACATACAACTCAGTATGCTAAAGTTAGATTCTTCGGTTTCCTATACTTAAAGATGAAACTTAAGACGGCTGAGTAGTGAGCGTGGCCTTGAAGAGTTTTTTAATCGATTTTCATCAATATCTTTTACCAATGTAATTGTTAACACTAGGAAAACGCTCAGTGTAACGCGTTGATGAGCGAGCACAGAACATGCAGCATCCCCAGTTACGATACACGATACGGCACAAGACGATTTTCTCTGCAACTTTTCCAATCTCCATATAAATACTCCGGATGAATATCAGATCCATTGTGTCGTGACTTTCCTACATACTTTTTCCAGCTTTTAACAACCCATACTAAACTCGTAAAATGACAATTAATACATGACTGATTGGGCTTACAATGTGTGAAATGTTAGATTATGTTGGTCTTATGATCACCATGCTAAATGTGAACCAAATCGGAACATTTTGATTGTCGACCAATCAGAAGATATTATTTAAACTTAAACCAAATGGAGTATGTGGCCTTCGAACTGCATCCAATTTAATATGCGCTAGTTTTATTGTAAATTGTGGACTGCTTGGCTGCTCTACAGGCCTTGGAGCAGAAGCTTAAAGAAGGCAGGGATGAAAATGTAGTATACGTTTTACTAATATTTCTAGATTATCGAATAAAATGTCCCTAAAATGACAAATACTTCTGAAAATAACGACAGATCAGACTGAAAATAGGCAAAAATACCTTAAATGTGGGTACCATTAACCTTGCGAAGTTTTAAGTTGATCGGTCAATCGGTTCTAGTTTAAATTTCAAAAATCACAGGAAAAATGGTTTCAAATTTTAACCAATAGGAGGATCTGTCTGAAACTTTTTATGATTGGCTACAATGTTGGTTGAAATGACTTGTCAAAATTTCAAATTGATCAGAACAACCAATCAAAAGATAATTTTTTAAAATTTGAACCAATCACGGGATCCCGTTCAAAAACAATCCCAGGGACCGCATAGAGTATGTTAGTATGTGTACAAAATTTCAGACCGATTGCTTGAGCGGTTTGACCTGGGCTGTGACCACAAAAAAAAAAAAAAAAAAACACACAGAGAAAGTGCCATAAGAGTACCGTGGTGACGCTCGCTACGCTCGCTCAAAAATAGGGCTTTGTACGAGTATTCAGAACTGTTCAATGAAAATAATTTCATAGTTTGGAATAGGTTAGTTATTAGTTTTATTTTGTCCAACAGATGTTCAGTGCCATAATTTTACTAATTTTCGGGCACTAAACGTCTGTACGACAAGGTAAATCTAATAAACCATTACTAGCTATGGAATTATTTTCATTGAACTGTTCTGAATACTCGTACAAAGCCTTATTTTGTTAACAATTACATTGGTAAAAGATATTGATAAAAATCGATTAAAAAACTTTTCAAGGTCAAACTCACTACCTAGCCGTCTTAATTATCTTGACTTATTCGTAAATACGATTGAACTGTGCTGCTCAACCAATCGAGGCATAGTCTCAGATCTTCATATTTTTTTTTGTCTACTTCATGATAATCATGCCATACACCATCTCTCAAAATATGAAACCCTTCTCGTATCTAGTTTCTGAGAAAAATTGAGTTTTCTTCCCCATGTTATCTTTTGTTGTTGCAGTTATAATGATAATGATACGTGGACTGCTCGTGGTTGTGTTGGCGCTGATGTTGATGGAATGTGAGGGAGGTAAGTTCTGTAGTAGCGTCAATGAGCAATATAAACACTAAGATGTCACTTTAAGTTAAACTAGGAAAACGCTCAGTGTAACGCGTTGATGAGCGAGCACAGAACATGCAACATCCCCAATCACGATAAACGACACGGCACGAGACGATTTCTCTGCAACTTTCCAATCTCCATACACATACTCTGGATGAATATCAGATCCATTGTGTGTGACTTTCCTACGTCATACTTTTTCCAGCTTTTGACAACCCATACTCAACTCGTAAAATTACAATAAATACTTGACTGATTGAACTTAACATACAGTAAAATTGTAGATATTGTTGGTCTTGATCACCATGCAAAATTTGAACTTAATCGGAACATTTTGATTTTCGACCAATCAGAAGATATTATTTAAACTTAAAACCAATTGGAGGATTTGGCCTTCGTACTGCCAAAGATAATTGTTAGTACTGCATCCAATTTGATATGCGCTAGTTTTACTGTAAATTGTGGACCACTTGGCTGCTCTACAGGCCTTGGAGCAGAATCTTAAAGAAAGCAGGGGTTGGAAATGAAGTATACATTTTACAAATATTTCAAGATTATGGAATAAAATGTCCCTAAATCGACAAAAACTTTTAAAAATACAGACAGATTAGACTGAAAATTGGCAAAAATACCTTAAATGTTGGTACCAATGACCATGCGAAGTTTTAAGTTGGTCGGCCAATCGGTTCTAGTTTAAACTTCAAAAATCACATGAAAAATAGTTTTAAATTTTAACCAATGGGAGGATTTGGCTGAAACTTTGTATGATTGGGTATAATGTTGGTTGCAATGTTTTTGTTAAATTTCAAATTGATCGGAGCAACCAATCGAAAGATAATTTTTTAAATCTTGAACCAATCACAGGAGCCCGTTCAAAAACGATCCCAGGGACCGCATAGATTACGTAAGCATGTGTGCAAAATTTCAGATCGATTGAATGTGCGGTTTGACCTGGGCTGTGACCACAAAAAAACAAACAAAAAAACAAACACACAGAGAAAGTGCCATAAGAGTACCGTGGTGACGCTCGCTACGCTCGCTCAATTATATTTCGTTTTCAGAAGATCTTTGCTGTAACAATGCGCCAGGGACGGTACGTATTAATACTGAACACTATCCAAACATTAGTAGACAAATGAAATATGGTTTTTACTGATTCCCTCAGTTAGGTGAATGTTAATAAATATCAACTTCAATGTGAAAAGATTTTCCTCAGTGGGACTCGAACCCACGACCTTCCGATATCCAGTCGGATGCTGGTAGAGCATCTGACTGGATATTGGAAGGTCGTGGGTTCGAGTCCCACTCGAGGAGAATCTTTTCACATTGAAGTTGGTATTTAATAGTAGACAAAGTTCAGAAACAATCTTCCCAATTTTCATTTAAAATAAGCATGAAATCTCGTCGACTAAAAATAATAATTTTAAAATTCAACATATAAAGAAGTGATATCAAAAAATGGAACATATTTCAAAAATTTTATCATCAAAGGACTCGGCGTTTGCGTCGATAAATCTCGAATGATGCTCGAGCCCAATGCTGCCTTCAAATCTATGTAATTCTGCGCAATCACACTGGTACCATGGTGCGAATAGCTTTGAGAAAAATTATCTGATTTAAACATTCAAATTGACCCCCCCCCCATTACATACAAAATTGACATCGTCATTAGGAACCATTTTATTTTATCTCGACAACTTTTCCCAAGATGGTCTAGTTAAATATAATATAATTTTGCAACAAAAGCAGCGTCTTACACAGAGCAATTTCTTGAATTATGGTTCATAATACTAAACATAATTCATTGTATATTAGGTAGGTAGTATATGGTAGTATAGTAGTATAGTATAGTAGTATAAAAATATAATTATTTAATCTAAGTTTTAAGATTACAGTAATTATTTTATTTTTTTAATTTAAAATTGATTCTGAAAGCTTGGACAAAAATATTTTCATATTCTTTAGGATATTTCATCCTGTCTTATTTTATTTTATAGATAATGTCGACAGTTTCGATTCATTGATCGCAATCTTCAGGATAAGAATCAGAAGAATGTTCTTCTAATAATGTCTTCCATATGCTTTCAGTTTCGGTGCTATGACGGCACCTTCACCCGCTGCTGCAGTACGGGATCCTGCAACTTGATCTGCTGCAACTGCGATGCTCCGTGTAGGACAGCTGGAAACAAGAGCACTCACGAAGAAGATCAGTCGACTCCGGCAGACATCTTGAAGGAGGCTGACAAGAACAAGGATGGGAAACTCAGTTACGAGGAGCTCAAAGACTACTTGGGACTCAGGAATCTGACATATGTCGACGAGGACATCAAGAAGATCGATAAGAATAAAGATAAATTCATATCGTTGAAGGAAATGTCTGGATAGAGAATCAGTTTCAACGAATACGATATCATTCGGTCTGAAATCATTTCACGGCCTTAGGGATAACATTGTTCTGATTATAAATAATAATAATACATAATATTATTAATAATTAATTGTATAATTTTATACAATATTAAATTAAATTGTTAATAAAATAAAATGTGTATTTAATATTATAATGTCGTACATTTTAGACTGCGTTTCACCAAGATTCTAAACCCGGGTTAGAGGCGGTAAACCTGGTTTAGAGGCCCCTAAACCAGGTTTACCGCCTCTAAACCGGGTTTAGAATCTTGGTGAAATGCAGCCTTAGTCAGGTAATCGAGGCAAACAATATTATTTTTGATACTCCCTGTTTTACAGAAAAATATTAATTTTGTGAACTATTGATAGGTATACCTACATTAGAAAGTGACAGCAATGTATCAGATTGTGCAGTTCAACAGTATCTTATAGTTATACAACTCATTCTTAGCCTCTCATACTTTTTTGAATAATTGTATTAAAAATTCGTGTATATATATATACGAACAATAATATTTTGCAATAAAACACACGTATAATAGATGTGAAGGAAAATATAAATGTGAAAAAGCCCACGAATATAATTGTAACTAGTGATAGAATGCAAAGATAAAAACGCAAAGTTCAGTAAGGTTTATTTTGATTTCGCCATTTCGTATGCTGATAATGAGCTCTGAAGAACGTCTTATAAAAGCATAACACATCCAGCTTAGATTCATCACATGTGACGTGAATACGTCTCAACATATTCTATGTTTGATTCAATCATAGGCGTGCGCACGGGAGGGGCCGGGGGGCAGATGAAAAACATGAAAATTTACAGCAGGCTACCAACAAATTCTACAGTTATGTAAGAAAGAGGAGCGGCAAGGGGAAAGAAATACCGGAACTTATTTCAGAAGTAACGGGAACACCAAGTGTCACGAGTAGAGAGAAGGCAGAAACTTTGAATAAATATTACGCTAGTGTCTTTGCAACAGAAGAGGTAATACAAGACAACGAACTAAGCGAGGAGTTTCAGGACCGAATCCCGTTTACCATCACTGACACTGCCATCTACAAAGCGATTAGAGAAATGAAGGCTCACAAAGCAGCAGGTGAAGATGGTATAACTATAGACTATATTAAATTACAACCGCAGGATATTGTACCATACCTCAGGGTCATGTTTAACGTTTCAATTAATAATGGCAAGCTACCTCTTGACTGGAAGAGAGCACTTATAATACCTATCCACAAAACAGGGAGCAAAGCTGAAGCTAAGAACTATAGACCAGTGAGCCTTACTTCAGTCATCTGCAAAATTTTCGAGAAGATGCTGAGCAAATATATTAGGACATATTGCGAAGATGCAGGTATATTTACTGATAGCCAACATGGTTTTAGAGGGGGGTACTCATGCGAATCACAACTTACATCATTAGTACAGGATCTATCTGACAACATGGAAAGAAACATAAGAACAGATGCAATTTTCATTGACCTTAGTAAGGCATTTGATTCTGTTGGACATAAAGGGATTATCAGGGAATTACTGAGATTACCACTGGATGAGAGGGTTGTACATTGGGTGGAAGAATTCTTAAAGGACAGGAAACAGAAGGTTAGAGTAGACGAGGCCTTATCCGAAGAAATTCCAGTTACCTCAGGGGTCCCGCAGGGGAGTGTTTTGGGACCGTTATTATTTAATTTGTTTATTAATAGAATTCCGGAGGGAATAAATAGTAAAATTAGACTTTTTGCAGACGATTGCGTAATTTATAGATCAATCATAGATGAAGAGAGTAGAGTACAACTCCAAAGGGACATTAATCATTTGTACGATGGACTCACGAAAATAGGATTCAGTGTAAACACAAATAAAAGTAAATTTTTATCAGTAAAGAGGGGGGGCAAAGTAGAAATAAATGATCATTATAAAATAGGGGATGCAGTTGTAAATATGGAGAGTCATGTAAAATATTTAGGGCTTATTATAGACGACAAGCTTAACTGGTCCTATCAAATAAAGAAAGCAGTTAGCAATGGATTCCGAAGACTACACTTTGTAATGAGAATACTCAAAAACAGTAGTAAGACTGCAAAAGCCAGGGCATATACTACGTTAGTGCGGCCATTACTGGAATACGGGGCAGACATTTGGGATCCATCGAAGAATGGAGATGTGTTTTCTTTAGAAAATGTTCAAAGAAGAGCGGCGAAGTATGTAAATGGAGAGAGAATAGTAAGGAAGAAAGTGTTAAGAAAGAATGTTAAAGATCTAAAAGTCGTGGAACTGGCAGCAGAACTGAATAAGAGGAATGCAAAGGCAGTAGGAAACAAAGAGAGATTGCAAATTTGCTTGTTAAACGTGTTAAAGGAGAGAGGAGTGGATGACGGCGAGCTAGATGTGACAGAGTATACATACACGAGTGTTATAAACTTGGTAAAAAACATGAATTGGCAACCACTGAAGGAAAGAAGAAGAATTGCTAGATTAATAAAAATTTACAGAGCGGTCATTGGGTTGAAACCTTGGAAGGAGCTAACAGATAGGATTAGACCAGATGTACATAGAGGAAGAAAAGATCACAAGTGTAAAATAGTAAGGCTAGGTTATAAGACAAAATATGGAGCCAACTCAACAATAGGAAGAGGAATTGTAGAGTGGAATGGACTTCGGACAGATATATTCGCAGATGATATCATGCCTAGTATTAGAGCATTTAGACATGCTATTAGTATGTAAGTAGTTTGTAATTGTAGCTTTTCACAAATCTTATACTTTTAGATTATAAAAACACATTGTGAATCTTGTTACGCTTAGATATTATTATCCATTATGTATTTTTCCCAAAACTCAGACACCGTATACTCTGTATGCAAATCTGTTTTAATAAAGATACATACATACAATGGGTCAGCCTCAACTAAAAAATTATAAAATGTGGTCCTCATAGTGTCAAAATTTTGTTTTAAATAGGTTTAAACAAAAAAAAACTCCCTGCGGGGCAGACTGGAGTTGCTCAAATCACTGGAATCACTGGAATCACTGGAAAGTATACTGGGTTGATCAAAAACACAAAATTTTGGAAAACAATGACTATAAAGTACTTTCCAAAAACACGATTTTTCATGAATTTCTAGGTTTTTCCCATAAAAATTTCATTTTAATATGCCTCAAAATTACTCTAATATGATGTATGACCTTCAGAGTATATTATCTAGGGGGCTGTGCCCCCGAACACCCTTTCATATCAATTAATTGAGCGAGCGTAGCGAGCGTCACCACGGTACTCTTATAGCACTTTCTCTGTGTGTTTTTTTTTTTGTGTGGCCACAGCCCAGGTCAAACCGCTCAAGCAATCGATCTGAAATTTTGTACACATACTAACGTAATCTATGAGGTCCCTGGGATCGTTTTTGAACAAGCTCCTGTGATTGGTTCAAATTTAAAAAAAATTATCTTTCGATTGGTTGTTCCGATCAATTTGAAATTTAGCATAGTCATTTCAACCAACAATTTACCCAATCATAATACATTTCAGCCAAATCCTCCCATTGGTTCAAATTTGAAACCATTTTTACGGTGATTTTTGTAATTTAAACTAGAACAGATTGACCGATCAACTTGAAACTTCGCGTGGTCATTGGTACCAACATTTTAGGTATTTTTGCCAATTTTCAGTCTAATCTGTCGTTATTTTCAAAAGTTTTGTCATTTTAAGGTCATTTTATTCCATAATCTTGAAAAATGTATACTAAATTGTCATCCCTGCCTTCTTTAAGCTTCTGTTCCAAGGCAAGGCCTGTAGAGCAGCCAAGCTATCCACAATGTACAGTAAGATGAAAGCATTTTTGAGCTAGCGCATAAAATCGGATGCAGTACGAAGGACAAATCCTCTAATTGGTTTAAGTTTAAATAATGTCTTCTGATTGGTCGACAATAAAAATGTTCACATTAAGTTAAAATTTTGCATGGTGATCAAGACCAACTTAAAATTAAATTTTACATATTGTAAGCCCAATCAGTCAAGTATTAATTGTAATTTTACGAGTTTAGAATGGGATGTTACAAGAGATTTCTGGAGAAGGTATGTAGGGAAGACTTCACGACACAATGGATCTGTTATTGATCCAGAGTATTATGGAGATTGAAAAATTGCAGAGAAAATCGTCTTGTGCCGTGTCGTGCATCGTTACTATGGGGATGTTGCATGTTCTGTGCTCGCTCATCAACGCGTTACACTGAGCGTTTTCCTAGTATTTTTATGTCGTGAAAAAATTAAGTTTTGGGAACAAAATGCACCTTAAAACGTCTCAAATTCATTTGGAAGTGCCCAAAATACTAAAACGCTCTGCCGGACCAGGTTTTGGGATTGTAGTGAAAATGTGTGTAAAATTAAAAAAAAATGTAAAGTAAATTGCTCCTCAGAATGTCTCAAAATTGATTTCAAATTGTCAAAAATCAAAAAAACGCCCTGCGGGGCAAGGTGGGGGCCCCGCCCCCCACGCCCCCCTTAACCCGCGTCGATTGTTTTCCTTGGACTTTACCCCCCTGTCATTAATCCTGCCGGCGTCCATGTTGGCCCCCCCCTAATGATTTCTCCTGCGCACGCCTATGGATTCAAACCTAGAGTGAAAGCCGTTATGTTGTGGCACATAACGTGGTGGCTCCAACAGTTAAGTCAAATCTTCCAAATGAGCCTATTTTTGGCAGAGGTATCAATACTCACTGTTTACACGATACTGTGAAATATGAACAACTTCTCGTGTCTAGATTTTGAGATATTGTAGTTATAAATTCCAATTTTTAACATGTATGTAGTCTTATCTAGGCCATTAAAATCATGACGATTTCGATGCTATTTTCGAGTTTTGAATTTTACTGAGGTTTAACTTTTTTTTCAAAAAACTGATTTCTAGATAGATAGTTGGACATTCTACTAGGAAAAAAATTGAAAACAATAACAACGTGTGCTATTTTAAAAGTTATCAACCAAAAACTATATGATATCCCTATACCTCCTGTGTTACAGTTTTGTTCATTCTCGGAAGGCAATACATTGAAACCTCGCTATACGACAGGGGTTGCAAGTTAAATGACATTTTATGATTCTTTTTTGAAATGTAGGAAAACGTGTTTTTTAACTTGTTTTTCAAGAACTTTTTAACTTTTTCTACCTTAACATTGGTATCATTTTCAAACACTTAGTGGAATAACAATTCTGAGTATACAACGAAAAAGTCGAGAATTGAAAAGAAATTCTTCATTCTAGGGGCATTTCTTTCTTTATTTCTAATTTCAATAAATTTCTATAAAAATCAGTACATTGATAATATAGTATCTACAATCTAGTGGAGCGGTCGCTCCACGCCAGCCAAGTCGTACGGCGCGCGCACACTCTCATATAAAGGCTGGAGCAAACCCACTTTTACTGTAAGCATCAAAGTGGCATTTTCGGCCTACTGGATCTTAAAATTGAGAAATCTCACATTGTTGCGAAATATCTTAATTTCGAGCTATGGCCCACCCTACAACATATACCAAATTTGGGAACAATAGGTTACGCCCTTTGCGCGCTAGAGGGCCGTGAAAACAGTGTTTTAGGGCGGTTTTCATAATAATAATCTTAGTAGTAGTAGGCTGGAGCTCAAATCCGGTAAACAGGCCACAGCCTAAGCGGCTGAACCGATTGATCTCACATTTTTACCACGTGTGCACTTTTGGCGTCTGATTTAACCTTCTCCCCATGACTTTTTTGTGCCGCCATTTTGAAACCGGAAGTGGCATCATATCTCGACAACCGCTGGACCGATTGGAACGAAATTTGCGCCAATCGTTTCAGACGGTCATCTATATGGATTATCAATATCAAAAGACTGAACATTATTTTAAATAAACCGGAAATGACGTCATGAAATTTTATATACATCGATTTGCATTTCAGCAACAACTGTTGATCCGATTGTCTTGATATTTATGTAACGTTTGTACTTTTGATATTTCATTTGACTTGTTATAAAACCAACCGGAAGCCGCCATTTTGAAACCGGAAGTGACATCATGTCTCAAAAACGGCTAAACAGATTAGAACAAAACCAGCGCTAAACGATTTAGACGGTCAACTTTATGTAATCAGTAATATTTGATGATTCAAATATCGAAACCGGAAATGACGTCACACATTTTATGACCTATACCGGAAATGACGTCATAAATATGCTAAATGACGCTAAATTCACCACTTTATACTTTAAAATAGATATAAGTAAACGTACTTTGTAAATAATTATAAATTCAAGGTTGCAGTGTTCTCGGCGGCCATTTTTAAAACCGGAAGTGACGTCATATATCGTAAACAGTTGTACCGATTGCAACCTAAGTTTGGAAATGTGTTGGACTAATAATTATGAATTCAAGACGACATTATTTTCGGCCGCCATTGTTAAAACCGGAAGTGACGTCAAATATCGAAAATGGCTGTACCGATTGCAATCAAATTTTGGAAATGTGTTGTACTAATAATTATGTATTCAAGACGACATTATTTTCGGCCGCCATTGTTAAAACCGGAAGTGACGTCATATATCGAAAATGGCTGTACCGATTGCAACCAAATTTTGGAAATGTGTTGTACTAATAATTATGAATTCAAGACGACATTATTTTCGGCCGCCATTGTTAAAACCGGAAGTGACGTCATATATCAAAAACGGCTGTACCGATTGCAACCAAATTTTGGAAATGTGTAGGAGTAATAATTATGAATTCAAGACGACATTATTTTCGGCCGCCATTGCTAAAACCGGAAGTGACGTCATATATCGAAAACGGCTGGACCGATTGTAACGAAACTTAAAGCTATTCTTCTTGGATAATTATTTTAATCTTATATACCAAACGCAACTTTTCTAAGTATCCAAATCGGCATAGGCGTATTTTTTTAAAGAAATAAGTTCTTGCACGGACACAAGCTGTGCTACAAGCTGTATGAATAAACTAACAAAAGAAGTGATATCCCAGAAAAAAACACTCCGTGTAAAAAAGGCAGCCAAGTCTCTTTACTTTAAAAAAATTCAACACCGAAAAGGAGTGATATCAAAAAAGGAGCCAAGTCAATGACATTTCCAAATATTTAATCGTATCTTTGAAATAAAAGTATAAACACCGAGAAATACTTTACAAAAGGACTTGGCGCATCGTTTTTTTAAAGACATTTTTCTATTCATAAGCATGTGCCATTTATATACAACCGTCATTTTGAATGTTTAGAATAATAGGGAAACATCTTTCAATTAGGTACATATTATACATACCTTCTGTAAAATATTTTCTATATGAATATATACGCTATGAAACTTGTTGTCTATGCTTTCTATAAATATACACAATAGTTATCTTCGTAATATTGTTTCGTGGTGAATATAATTAAGTCTCATGCGTTATACCTTCTCATCATGTAACAATTTCTATTAATACACATTTTATAAAAATACATTTCACAAAGAAGACAGTCATATTGAATTTCTATTAAAAAATTTAACTTTATACACTTGACACTTCAAAAATATATAATTGTGTTCCATTAGTTAGTAATTATTTGACAACGTTTCATGATTTCCTTCAGTCAAGATCAAATTATGAAAAGATACCAGTCTAATATCGCCATATTAACAGTACTGCAAGAATATGTATGAGCCCACTTCCAATTGATATGAAGGGATGTGTGTTGTGAAAAATATCCGACCGAACCGGGGCACGAACTTGGGACCTCTCACTTGCCGGGCGAGAGCTCTACCAACTGAGCTACCCGATCGGACGGGCGGACATTAGACACAACACACTGATGAGGATCCTGACTCCTGACTCCATGGAAGTTTTCCAAAGAAACCTACATTCTCACCACTTCCAATTGTTATGTAATTCTTTCACCCTTATATTACTTATATATTACAGCATAAAATCATGCTTCTATCGCCATTGACAAAACTATAAAATAGTCATTACTAAAAGTAGCTTGATTCATAGATTCTGGCTCTAATAGAAAGAGGAAAATGTACCTACTTGTAAATTTCTTTCCACTTTTAGGATAGAATGATGTCTTTAAAAAAACGATGCGCCAAGTCCTTTTGTAAAGTATTTCTCGGTGTTTATACTTTTATTTCAAAGATACGATTAAATATTTGGAAATGTCATTGACTTGGCTCCTTTTTTGATATCACTCCTTTTCGGTGTTGAATTTTTTTAAAGTAAAGAGACTTGGCTGCCTTTTTTACACGGAGTGTTTTTTTCTGGGATATATTAATAAGTGCACATAATACGTAACCAAGTAATTAGAATCTTATATTCACGATAAAATTTGATTGAACACGGATGTCACTGTAGTGATTATTTTTAACAAGAAAAAAGTTCTAAGTTCTTAGTTCTTCTTCAGTTCTGGAAAACAATATTCCTGGCAATTATAAGTCAGCTGGCACAATGAGTCACACCATTACTCACACTTAAAAACCAAGTATTTCGCCCCTTTATAACTCACCTAAATTCTATAGCCACCATCACGGTCCTATACTATACCGTACAATACCTCATCGTATAGTTGATCGCCATCAAATTAGAGGGGGGAGGGGGGGGGGGGGGGTATGACCTTTTAATTACAGAGCAAATATTGTAAGTAGATGTCAGCTGAGACCTATATATAGCGAAATCAACCCATTTTGTAAAGTCAAAATATTATAACGACGATCAAAACTGGTTCAAGACGATTAACAGAAAATATCGAAACTGAATCACCGTTCAACATAGCAAGCTGAATCTTGGCATGAATAATCATAATACATATACCTAGGGAGTACTAAAGTCCTTTTTCGGTATTTTTGTTGCAATATTTCTAAAATAAAGTCGGTAAGTACCGGATTTTTCGTCGAGAAAATCCAAATTTTTTGGTGCCTGTGGCCAGGTTATATATCAAGTTTTTGATAAAACAAAATGTGCCCTCTTTGCAATTCTCCGGCAATACAAAGGCGCCGCTTATGAACGCGTTACGCATAGAGTATAATTAAAAATTACTCTTCTAAATTTCACGATTACCTATCAATTATAACTAGGAAAACGCTTAGTGTTGGAGCACATCCCGAGGTTTCCTGGGGTTTTGACCCATAATTATTTGGATTTTATTATGATTATTAGTTGTATTTACCATCAGGGTGATTTTATGTGTCTAATTTAAGGTTTATATAATATAAAAGTATGTCTGTATTGAGTAGCGAGAGAGTATCTACAGCTGTTGAACATTTATGTGAAGGAACGTTTGAATATTGGCGCGGTTGCGAGCTAGCGACGTTGTCAGGGTACGCCATCTTGCGTTGCTAAGGACGCTCAAGTGTCGTCGCCGTTGCTAAGGACGCGTGAACATTTCATCCCAGGGGTGAATACAGACAGAAATTGAAACTTACTGGTAGCTCGGTGTGTAATTGTGTGGCATTATGCAAATTAGGTCTGAGAGTCAAGCTGATAGACGGATTCAAGAAAAATTTACCGCACAACGACACAAGTTCGGAAATCGACTGGATTCTAGCCGGGGAGAGGCAGAGTTTGCTCTGAAGGAAATCAAGAAAGTGGTCAATTTGTCGGGGAGCGGCGACAGAAGCCAGGTGCAGCGAGGCGAGACAGTCAGTCGGCGTCTGGCATTCACAGAGGTAACTTCGCGCCAGGTTGATGCAGAACTTTAGCACGCGGTCTGCCGTGATCAAGGCTAAATGCAGTTTTTCGAAGTTTAATGCATTTGAGTAGTATCAAATAAGTTGTATCATGTATGGAGCAGTATTGTTGTCGTGAAATAGTGACAGATAACGAATGGAATAACGGAAAAGTGATACAAGCAACGCGATTGACTGTGACGACGCGTGAGTGTAAGCGGCGGGTGTGCTGTATACGGCGCTGGCTGAGATGCAGTTCTAGTGCAGTTAAGCGCTGCAGTTTATAAACGGCTTAATAACTACCGCAATTATGGACCGATTGAGTTGAGAATTGGACAGCAAGGACAGTATTAATTAACGCATTAATGAACGAACTCAGACAGTGTGCAAGTGACTCGCATGTACCGTAAGCCGTGTTCAGGACATTCAGGACATCCAGGATGCTAGTTCCATGCATTCGTGACACCAGAGTGAGTGTGATTATGAATTGACTTCCACACCCGTATATGATCGACGGGAACGACAACGAGGAATGGGCTTGGACGTGGAGGTCGACTGCAATGAGGCGGGCGACACTAGGACGGCGATGGAGGGTGGCAACGGACGATGACCGGCTCTACGCTTGTACGAACGATCCCAGCGCATAATAACATTCGAATACGCTAACACAAGGATTATACTAACGGATGAGTACCGAACGAAGAGTATCATTATTTACTGTATACATTGTTAGCATATAAGATGTAAAATTGTAATGACTTGCATGAATATAACCAGGATAGATAGGAATCCAGCTGGAAGGTTAGAGTGTCATGACTGTATTGTAATTTCATGTGAATATATCAGTAAACAGGTTTATTCTTGTTGTCAATGGAGAAAACAACCACTGCTAGCATGCATCCCACTGAGCTAAGAAAATTCATAATTTGCAATTTTGATGGAGTTTTGAGGGAGCTTATCTCATAGTTTATTATTTCTGTTTTGTTGACTAAAACTTCGGGCAACTTTAGAAAGCATTTCAGAATTGGCGCCCAACGTGGGGCAGATGAGGGTTTTATTGTCCCCCACGGTTAACTTGAGTGTAGAGTTTCTGTCAAATTTTGAATTTTTAATGATGGTTAGATTTTGTTGTATGGCCGCAATTTCAGAATTGGCGCCCAACAGGGAGGCTCGATGTGGGTGTTTTTACCTCCCATGAGTACCCTGAAAGACAGAGTTTTTGAATTGTTAAAATGTTGTGTTTTGTAAAGTTGGCGCATTACAGTTTTAGCGCGACCAACTATAGTTTGTCAGTTTGTATGGAAAATTTAGGCAAATGCTCAGTGGGTATTGCAATTAAAGTTGAGTTAGATTCATACGGAGGTCTTGGATGTGTGTTTCAGAGACTTTTATTACGTGGTTCATAATTAAAGAACTAGCTGTAGGTCACTCAACGTGCTAGGTTATAAGCATGTGCAAATAAGTAATCTAACCAGTAGTATTGCATGATAGTTATTGATGCATGGCATGAAGTAGCTAGAGTTTCTTTTGTTTTAAAAGTATTTTGTTGTGCCACAGCATGAGTGGAATTGAGGAGACGCTGTGTGTCACGGCGGATGAGGGTGTAGGTGTAGAAGACGTTGTGGTAGATAACGCAGAAGACCAGATTAGTGACATTAAGTCAGATTCTGGCAGTAACGAGTGGGATCAGAAACCCGTGTACGATGCGAAGGAGGCAGTTGATCGGTTTATGCGAGGAGTCGATGAAAAGTTTGAGCAGTATCGGGATGAAAATATACGGTATGCTAGGGAGAAGAGGGAGGAGGAACAGCAACGTCAAAAAATTGAACAAGAACGGTTTGCTGCGTTGCAAAACATGTTTGCGGAAATGTGTGCTAGGCATGACCGGGAGGCGGGTCGTGTTGGAATTAATGAGGTCAAAGTGGACCAAGTCAAGGAGGGTTTAGAGAACCTGACGGAGAAGGTAGAGAAGTTGGAGGCAGAAGGGGAGAACTTTTGCCAAGGGGTAGATGTCAAGTTTGGGCTTTTGAACGGCACTGTGAACGATATGAATCATAGGTTGGGTAGGCAGGAATTGCAATCGGAGGAGCAATATGAGATAATTAATGTTAATGTCCGAACTGAAGTCGATGGTTTGAAAAAGTCAGTCAATAAGAATAGTAGTGTCTGTGAGAGTAAGGCGGCCAAGCTTGAAAACAGGACTGTCAGGCTGGAAACCCAGCTTGAGCAGACGGCGGCTAATGTCCAAGAGAGTATTGCGAAGTTGCAAGAAGGATATGAGAGTGAGGTTAGGAACATTAACGAAGCACAGAAGGAATTTGAGAAGAAGTTCAAGATTAATTTGGATAATACCAGTGTTGTCATCAATGGGAATGGGTGCGGCAACATCGTTACACAGTTAACCACGGAATTGAGAAATGAGGAGATCGTGTATAACGGACGGAACGAACAATTGCATGTTCTCGAGTTTATTCGGTTAGTCGAGATGAAATTTAAACAGCATCCAAGTTTGACGGGGTATCAGAAGTTGGTAGTGGTCTCGACGGCCATGCGACATTTGGCAAAGACTTGGTACCGGGAGCAGGTGTATGAAGATTACGAGGAGTTTAAGAGGGGCATTGTGGGAAAGTTTTGGGGAATACGTGAGCAGTCGTATGTTTTAGAGCAAGTTTACAACGGGAAATACAACGGAACGCCGAGCATGTCGGAATACTTCAAGAAGCTAGTCAAGTTAGCAGGGTATCTTCCGAATGCCATGGAAGACGGTGAGTTGGCGAGACAGTTACTGCGTCATTTACCGATCAAGACACGTGAATTATTAAATACGAGTAAGGGAAGCACGAAGGAGTTAATTAAGCAGCTAGTCGATTGCGAGAACGAGGGCCTTTACTGTGTGTTGTTGAACACGAAGTATCAGGGTAACGGAAACAATCGTAGGGGACCGCCAGTAGATAACCCCATTCAAAATGTGAATCAAGTAGCAATGCGGAGGGACGATGCTAGGGGAGGTTTCCGGGGACGAGGACGCGGAGGATACCGCGGAGGGAACCAGGGAGGTGGCGCGCAAGGCGGGTACCAAGGAGGCGGTGATCGCCGAGATGAGCAAGCGAACCGGCAGAGGGATGATCGGTATCGAAATCGAGCGGAAAACGCACAAATCCAGGGAAACGGGTAGTGTCGCGAGAGAACAGCGCAAATCACGTGACAGAATTCATGCAGCGCGAAATTTACAACATTAACATGTACGGAGGAAGGGAGTTGTTGGAAGAAGAAGTAAATGACGTCAATGGAAGCGAGTTCATTAGATGTCCAGAGATTCTAGTAAGCCTTCAGGGAAGGAATGTTATTGGTCTGCTAGATAGCGGAAGTGAGGCAACATGCATTAGTACCGAGTTGTTTGAAGAAGTGCATGCCAAGAATGCGAAGTTAGACATATTGCCCGTTGTCGGGGTTAGTATTATCGGAGCGACTAGCTCGAAGGGTCAGAAGGTGAGCAAGCAAGTGCTTCTACCTATTACTATTGAAGGTATCCCCGCGGAAATCGTGTGTCTTGTCGTACCGGGATTACAGAGAGAACTAATCATCGGCATTGACTCCATGTCACAGTTAGGAGTACGCATTTGTTTTGACTCCAACTCTATTTATGTCAAGGGGAAAGAGATGTAAATAATCAACTGATAAAATAGTAATAGAGTAAGCTAGAGTAAGGTATGAGTGAATGTGTAATGTTGTATGTCTGAACATAGATTTTGTATTGTTAAAATGCATGAGTGAAGCTTGGAGAAATGTCGAATCGTGTAGGTGAGAAGAAGGATGACGATGGTAGATGGCTGTTTCAGTTGAAGAGAAGATTTTATCGATGAAGTCGGAGTAACGAGAAGAAGTACGATGATTACTGAAGAATTTTAGGTCTTTGAAGAAACGAGAAGACGTTGGAGAGCGCAAGTGATTTCTAATGGGGCGCTGAAGTGACTGTTTTGGCAAGAAAACATGTCAAGGAGGAATCTAGATCAGAGATCTACGTGAAGGAGGCTAGCCTAGCTAATGTAGCAGCTCAGCAAGTACGAGGAGGTTGACGGAGAGATGTGACTGGCTGGACAGCAGCACATCGTGGTCAAGAATTTTGAAGTGTTCGTGCACAAGAGAGAAGTTGCAGACACTCTATTGATGAAGGAACGGCGAAAGTTATGGAGGCCGTCGAAGAAGTGAAGAAATTGGCGGATGTTTGAAGAAGATGGTCTACAAGAAGACGGAGAGGACTTGTTTTGTCGAAGAGGATCGGATCTGAAAATACTGGAACTTTACCGGAGTTATGATATCTTTAGCCTGGTTCACTGAGAGAAGGGACATATTTTTCATGCTGAATTTGTATTTTTGACGTTTCATTAGGTCTTGTATAATTGTAAACGATGTGGGTGTAAATAGTCAATTGATAAAGAAGTTAGTAAATAAGTTAGTTCGTAAAGTTGTTAGTTTTAGAAGTGTATGAATGGATGAATGTTTTGGGTCAAATTTGTTGGTAACGTAAGGTCTGGTGGGGTAATTGGAACTGCAAAGTATAACGAAGTCAGGGAATGGTGGGGTAGATCAAAATAGATAGGCAAGTGTGTGAGAAAATGGCGTTTGTATGAATGAAAAATAGAGAAAGTATAGTTGAGAATGCGTGCGTCATTAAAATCTGCTTATTTTGTTTATAATATGTCATGCAACATCTTGTGGGACTTGCCCACAGGATTAATAATAGCGCGAGAGAGTGAATGAGAGAGTGTGTGCATATTTCAAGGTGTTTGCAGCAGAGCTCTGGGTGGATAGTTTGGCGATAACTAACTATCAACAGAGGGAAGAGTGAAGAGAAGAGCTTGCACTGGCGATAAATGTGCATGGGAAGGACGAAGGATGAAAGGAGGGCCTGCAGATGGCGTTAAATGTGCATTGGCCGGAAAAGAGTAAAGAAAGGCACTAGAGAGGATGTTTGTCGAGAGAAAATGAGAAAATAGCATTGTGAATTGTGTGTGAATGAAAGTTAGTTTAGTTGTAAATAGTTAGTTGTACGGTTAGTGTAAGTTATTTCATGATTAGCATTAGTGGAAGTGTTTCGATTGATCGTGGAAAGAATGTGTGTAAGATGAAGATGTAATTGACGATGTCCAGGTTCGAGACGGGGCGATGGCTAGTGTGAGCGTGGTACGGTATGATTTCAAGGGCAAGGTCGAGCGAACAGCTGTTCGCAGTGCGAGTCGAGGTCGCTCTGAGTAGGAATGTAGGTCAAGTTCAGACAGCTGTTTGACTTGAAGAGTTTGAAGCGTTTGCGTTCGATGTTTAGTGGACGTTGGAGTAGAGTTTGAATTGTTTTATGCATGGTGCATGTTTATGTGGAGTTACGACATGGTAGACGAGAATCATTTCTCGATTTTAACGAGTTTTTGAGCTAAGGGACTTAGCAAGTTTTCAAAGATGATTTTGCTTTTTGAAGCATTGATGCATGATGACACCGAGGTTCGAGCGGGGATCTTTCATATTCTTTGGACGGACATTAAGAGGAAGGATGCCTTGATGTGCCGAAAGTATTTTTGTGGTTTTTAAGTAGATTTTGTACTTTGTATTAATTAGCAAGTTAAGATTGCATGATATTGAGTTGCATGTAGTATTTAGTAGTAACTATCGTAGTTTTAGTAGTGCATGAATGTTACGATGCGGTTTCACGTGCGTTGACCTACTTTGGGTCTACTTTACGTGTTGGAATGATTCAAGGCTACGGTCTTAAAGGAGGAGTAAGTTTGAGTTTGCACTTTAGTAGTAGATAATTAATAATAATGCATGGGGCTCTCTAGCATGATATAGTGAGCACATATAACCAATCTGAGTAAGCGAGCACGAGTGACAAGCAGTTTAAAGGGAGGAGCACGACTTAGGTCATTTCCTCTTCCTGTAAACAAGTTTAAACGTCAGAGTAAACGGATGGGGTCTCTGGAGCACATCCCGAGGTTTCCTGGGGTTTTGACCCATAATTATTTGGATTTTATTATGATTATTAGTTGTATTTACCATCAGGGTGATTTTATGTGTCTAATTTAAGGTTTATATAATATAAAAGTATGTCTGTATTGAGTAGCGAGAGAGTATCTACAGCTGTTGAACATTTATGTGAAGGAACGTTTGAATATTGGCGCGGTTGCGAGCTAGCGACGTTGTCAGGGTACGCCATCTTGCGTTGCTAAGGACGCTCAAGTG